>CM060910.1:118990000-120190000 GCA_030737875.1 Allium sativum | reverse complement strand
CTAAATAAAATTCCTGACTCTGACACTTCGTCACCTGAATCTAACCAAGGAATGTTGACCAATGTTGTTACACAAGAACTTCCTAAGCTAGACCTCAAACCCTTACCACCAGACCTTAAGTATGCCTACCTAGACCCTTCAAAAACTTTTCCCGTAATCTTGGCCTCCGATCTTACCGAGGACCAAGAAGAAAAACTTTTGGATATCTTGCGGGAAAATTAAAGACGCCTTGGGGTGGGAAATTAGCGATATAAAAGGAATTAGCCCATCAATTGTGGAACATCGCATACATTTAGTTGATGAGGCTAAACCCACCCGTGAGGCTCAAAGGCGATTAAACCCAAACATGAGAGAAGTGGTCAAGGAGGAGATAATCAAATGTCTAGATAATAACATCATCTATCCCATCTCTGATAGTACTTGGGTGAGTCCGGTACAAGTTGTACCAAAGAAGTCAGGAGTCACAGTGATCAAAAACGAAAGTAATGAACTCGTCCCAACAAAAATCAAAACCAAATGGCGTGTGTGCATCGACTATCGAAAGCTTAACTCAGCCACACGAAAAGACCATTTTCCCTTGCCTTTTATTGACCAAATGCTCGAACGCTTAGCGGGACATGAGTACTACTGTTTTCTCGATGGATACTCTGGCTATAACCAAATCCCTGTTGCTTTAGAGGATCAACATAAGACCACCTTTACTTGTCCCTTTGGAACCTTTGCTTATCGTCGCATGCCTTTCGGTCTTTGTAATGCCCCCGCGACTTTCCAAAGGTGTATGATGAGTATTTTCTCTGATATGGTGGAAGAATTCTTGGAAATATTCATGGACGATTTTTCAATATATGGATCATCTTTTTCCCAATGTCTCACTCATCTAGAACTCGTCCTTAAGGGTTGTAAGGAGAAATCACTCGTGCTTAATTGGGAGAAATGCCACTTTATGGTAAAAAGGGGGATAGTTCTAGGTCATGTCGTCTCCAAAGATGGCCTAGAAGTCGATAAATCCAAAATCGATTTGATTGCTAATTTACCTCCTCCTAAGTCTGTCAAAGATGTTCGTTCATTTCTTGGCCATGAAGGATTCTATAGAAGATTCATTAAGGATTTCTCAAAAATTTCAAAACCTCTCTCGAATTTACTTGCCAAAGACGTAAAGTTTGAATTTTCCAATGATTGCAGAACATCTTTTGATACTCTTAAATCACTCTTGACCACAACTCCCATCATTCAACCTCCTGATTGGACTCAACCCTTTGAACTTATGTGCGACGCTTCTGACTTTTTAATTGGAGCCATCTTGGGTCAGCGTATTGATAAACTCCCTCGAGTCATTTATTACGCCAGCAAAACCTTAAACAAGGCCCAACTTAATTACTCAACTACTGAAAAGGAATTTTTGGTAGTTGTCTTCGCTCTTGAGAAATTCAGACCATATCTCATAGGATCCAAAGTCATAGTTTACACTGACCATGCTGCCTTACGATATTTGCTTTCTAAGAAGGATGCCAAGGCCCGCTTGATTCGTTGGATCCTTCTTCTTCAAGAGTTTGACATAGAAATACGAGATAAAAAGGGTTCTGAAAATGTCGTAGCTGATCATCTCTCTCGAATTGTGCACGAAAATGATAACGACACCCAAATCGATGACTATTTTCCTGATGAACAACTCCTTTCGATCTCTAACACCCCTTGGTATGCTGACATCGTGAATTATCTTGTCACACAACAAACACCTGCTGAATGGTCGAAACAAGATAAACTAAAATTTCTCTTGAAAGTTCGAAACTTCTATTGGGATGACCCATATCTTTTCAAATACTGTCCAGACCAAATCATTCAAAGGTGTGTGCCTGATCATGAACACCAAAGTATTCTCTCTTTCTCACATGACCATGCTTGCGGCGGTCATTTTGGAGCAAGAAAAACTGCTGCAAAAGTTTTGCAGAGCGGTTTTTATTGGCCCACACTCTTCCGTGACGCTTTCGAATTTTGCTCTAAATGTGAGCGATGTCAAAGAACGGGTCGAATCTCTAAGCGAAACATAATGCCTCTCAACCCCATTTTAGTGATTGAGTTATTCGATGTTTGGGGCATCGATTTCATGGGACCATTCCCTAATTCATTTGGGAATCTTTACATCTTACTTGCGGTAGATTATGTCTCAAAATGGGTTGAAGCCATTCCGACCAAAACCAACGACAACAAGGTTGTTGTCAAATTCCTCAAAGAAAACATATTTTCACGCTTTGGCACACCTCGAGCTATCATTAGCGATAATGGCACTCACTTCTGTAATCGTGCTTTTGAGTCTTTGCTCAAGAAATACTCAATCACACACAAGCTGTCGACCCCCTACCACCCACAAACTAGTGGGCAAGTAGAAGTCTCCAATAGACAAATCAAACAAATTCTTGAGAAAACCGTGAATTCCAATAGAAAAGATTGGTCCGTAAAACTGATTGATGCACTTTGGGCTTTTCGCACTGCTTATAAAACCAATCTAGGGATGTCACCATATCGATTAGTCTTTGGAAAGGCCTGTCACTTACCTCTTGAATTGGAGCATCGCGCTCATTGGGCAATAAAATTTTTGAACTTTGACTTAGAAAAAGCCGGCTCACATAGGAAGTTACAAATTTCTGAATTAGAGGAATTAAGAAATGAGGCGTATGAAAATGCGAAAATCTACAAAGAAAGAACCAAAGCCCAACACGACAAAAACATACTTCGTAAGGAATTCAACATAGGTCAAAAAGTTCTTTTATACGACTCTAGACTTCACTTGTTTCCAGGGAAACTCACATCTCGATGGACTGGACCTTATGTCATGAAAACAGTATACCCTCATGGAGCGGTTGAAATTGAAAATCCTAGGGATGGAAAAGTCTTCAAAGTAAACGGTCAGCGACTGAAACCATTTTTGGAATTCGAGCAATATGACGAAGACGACTCTATCGATCTGCATGATCATCCACCATGAAATCAGGTGGTACACGTTCTTTTTCTTTTATTTTTATTTTTCATTTTTTTTATTTTTGTTTTTCTGCTTTAGACAGTTGGGACACTGTCTCAATCAAGTGTGGGGGGAGTCTGCATTTCCATTTTCATTTTTCTTTGTTTTTATTTCTTTTTATTTTCAGCCATTTAAGTAGGACCATCATGCATTTTAGACTGTAGTAACATGCCATTTTTTTTTTTTTGTGAAATAAGACTCATTTTCAATTGATACAGCAAAATAAGTTTACAATTTTTAGCCAGTTGATAGTATTTTTCTCTCTCAGCTAAGTTCGAATTTGAAATATAATGAAAAGTTTAATTTTGAGGGATAATAGTGTAACCGGTACATAGGGAGATTCTTAGGTGATGGCCATGAAATCTATTCTATATTGTAGACTTTGTTTAAATAAGTGGAGGACTTAAAATACTTATATTGGCTTTTCAAATCTTTAAAACTAAGTTGTGTTAAGTTGAATTCGCGTAACTCTCTTTTGTGCTTATATTTTCGATAATAATAATAATAGTATTCCAAGGGTATCCAACATTGCTTGTATATCGAGCGTTGGTGTGCAAACCCGCCAAGCTCTATCCGACACGTTGTTGACAAAGTCAAAGTTGGAATATCTTGGTCTCATTCTATGAGATTGGACACCTAAGGATAACCGACACGTTGTTGACAAAGTCAAAGTCGGCCTGCACAATCCGCCAAGCTCTTTACCTACTCTCCGTTAGTCCGCGAGGCAGTGCATGGGTGGTAAACCTTGGTCTTTTTAGTTAGGTGTATGTACTTAATCATAAATCTTAAAAAATTTTATATAATAAAGAATAAGCGATAATACCTAAACACTTCTTGACCTTATTGATTTGACTAGCCATACATGAGAAAATTAGAATACCACTTTGCAAACTGTGCCAAGCAAACTAAGAATTTATTTCATGGCTGCACTATGTTATCAACCGAACCAACTGGCCAACCTGGAATTTAACATTTGAAAAATTTATTTATATTGAAAATTTGTGACAAGTCGAGGTATCTAAAATAAAATCAACTGGTTGGAAATTATTAACTTAATTTGTTGTACCACTTTCCTGAAATAAGTCGTGTTGTCATTTTTCGTTTTTATTTTTTGCATATGTCCATTGCATTCATGTAGTTTCATTAGAATCATAGCATACTGCATTTGGATTTTGTGGGTAGTATCCGCTGAAAACCCTCACGAGACACCACTCGTCCTACTAGGGACACCTAGAGGTTTAACGGCTTGTTGCATACGTTCAATGCAATCGTGTTTCCTACGAAAGTGCGACCTATCTAGTTAGTTTTTCATTTTTTGTTTTACTCGAGGACGAGTAAAAGATAAGTGTGGGGGTATTTGATTGACATTGAAAAGTGTTTATTTTATTACTCTTATGCTTTATCTTTTGTAAATAAATAAATGATACTTTGGTTACTTTTGTATGTTTTTACAGGTTGTCAAGAAATGCCTCCTTCAATTCAAATCAAAGGCCAACTACAAGAAAGAACTACTTCCTCACATCAAATTCATTTCAATTTCAAAAGAAGTAGTAGCTCACTGGTAAAGGCATAGGAATTGGTGCTGAGAGACCTGAGTTCGAACCCCGTCAAGCTCACTTTTTTGCCAAAGAAACGGAGCGCGTTCACACTGGCCCCTTTGCTTTGAGAAATATCTGGATTAGTGTTATGTTATATATATACATACACATATTCATGTGTATGTATTTATGATGTGCACCAATTAACATTTCAGCAATAGTCATATTCTCATCATGGAAGTAAATTCAAATCATTCAATTTCAATTAGAAGAATTTCTGATTGAATTGTTGCCAAGAAGAAAAACCAATTTTGAAGATTTTATCTTATACTGCCTTTGGAGTGTGATAAGCGTCCTTGTTTGGAAGAATTAATTAGATGCAATCTTCTATCAATCAAGCCACATGGGAAAATTGAAATATATGGAAAATATTTACCATGATATGCCCAGATTTTCTCCAATCAAGTTAGTCAAAGAAGGCAAGAAATATTCATGAATGAGGAGGCCCATTTATTCATAGACCTAATTAGGGTTTTCCCATTCTCATCTATAAATATGTGATTGTAACCATTGTAAAAGGCATCCATTCTTCTGTACTCTCTTTCAGTCTTAATAAAGCTTTCTTTTCTTTAGTTTCTGCATTTTATTTTCATGGCATATTGTGTTGTCTAGTCAATTAGATTTGCTAGAACACAATTTGCTATTGCTTCTATTTTTCTTACTAGTGATTGACCGTCTGATTAGATTCAGCGGTAATCCTAGTTTTTAATTTTCAGTTCTTGATTTCTTCTCTGCAATTTTATTTCAAGTGTTCTATTTTATTTTAATCATTGAATTTATTACAGATCTGATTAGATTCGAATCTGTAGTGAATTTAATTGCATCTTTTATTCGTAGTTTCAGTTTTTATTTTACTTTGCGAAAAAAATCAACCTCCAGCTTCGTCTAACACGCCCAAGAAAAATAAATAATAATTTTTAATTAAACCTCCCTGTGTTCGACCTGTATGCTACACGCCTGTATGCTTGCAGAATTTATTACAAATGTCGCGCTTTTCTAGTTCATAGGATAGCGTCGATCACCCCCCTTTGAGCTTTTCTACTATCTCAACCAACTGTGGGTCGTCCGCTGTGCCTCACCAACCCGTCCTAGAAGTGTAGGTCTAACCTCCAAGGATGCTAACAGACCGGGTACTAAGTCAACAGAGGGTCTAAAGTCAAACATAGAGATGAATTCTAAGCTTTGTCGTTCAACAAACAACGGACTCAAGGACAACCTTTTCCTACTTAAGGCGTCTGCCACCACGTTACCCTTGCCCGGGGTATATGCTATTTCAAAATCGTAGGAGGCTAAGAATTCCATCCATCGTTGCTGCCTTAAATTCAAATCCTTCTGAGAGAATAAGTATTTTATTGATTTGTGGTAAGTGAACAGTTCGAATTTCTCACCAAGAAGATAGTGACGCCAAGACTTAAGCGCGAAAACAATTGCGGCTAGCTCTAAGTCATGCGTGGGGTAATTCTTTTCATGAACCCTCAACTGCCTTCCACCATAGGCTATTACTCTTCCCTCTTGCATGAGGACCGCGCCAAGTCCCGTCCCACAAGCATCAGTATAGATGGTAAACGGTTTATTCCCGTCTGGCAGCACTAAGACTGGGGCTGAAGTTAAGGCTCTCTTTAAACGTTGGAACGCATCATCGCAATCTTTGTCCCATGTAAAAACCAGGTTCTTCTTCGTTAACCGTGTTAATGGAGCTGATATTTTTGCGAAGTCTTTGATAAACTTCCTATAATAGCCAGCCAACCCCAAGAAACTTCTTACTTCGGTTACATTTTTAGGGACCTTCCAATCTTGGATGGCCACCACCTTTGCGGGATCCACTGCTATCCCTTCTTTGGAAACCACGTGCCCTAAGAATCGTACTTCCTCCCTCCAGAAGTGACACTTAGAAAATTTTGCCTTAAGGTTATGCGCTCGAAGGGTTTCCAACACTTCCCTAAGATGTAGGGAGTGCTCTTCTTTATTCTTAGAAAAGACTAAGATGTCATCCACAAAGACTACCACGAATTTGTTAAGGTATTCCCTAAACACCCTACTCATCACATCAACAAAATATGCAGGGGCGTTTGTCAAACCAAAGGGCATCACTAGCCATTCATAGAATCCGTCAGGAGTCCTAAAAGCAGTCTTATCTATACTATCCTCAGCCACTCTCAGTTGATGAAAGCCAGTGGCTAAGTCCAACTGCGAAAACACTGAGGCGCCAACTAACTGATCAAAGAGATCGTCAATCCTCGGCAGTGGGCGTCGGTTCTTTTTAGTAAGCTTGTTTAGTTCTCTATAGTCCATACAAAGTCTAAGAGACCCATCCGCCTTTGTGGCAAAAACTACTGGAGCACCCCACTCCGATATACTACGTCTTATGAACCCCTTCTCAAGCAACTCCTTTACTTGCTTATTGAGTTCCCTCCTTTCACGAGGAGCCATGTGGCGCACTGGCAAAGTTACGGGTTTAGCATTATCCACAAGATAAATTCGAAAGTCTATCTCCCGCTTTGGAGGTAAGCCCTTCACCTCCTCAAACACATCCGGATATTCCCGGACCACTTCTACCGATCGCAGGTTCTCTACTGACGCGTCAAGCGATTCAAGATAACTTAGCATAACGGAATTTATGGGATTACAAAAGATGTCGAGACCATTACCAAGGCGAGTCACAAGCCTAACTACTCTCCTTTCACAATCAAGAATGGCCCTATTTCTAGACAACCAATCCATTCCTAAAATTAGCCCATAGCCCGTGAAGCCCAATACATAAGCATCACATCTAAATTCAACGCTAAGTATAGAGATTTTCAAATCCAAACATATCATGGTCAAATGAGCCGAACCCCCAATTGGATTTGAAACGACCAAGGGATCCTCTACTAAACTGGTGTTCAAGTGCAGTGATTCAACTAATGATGCAGAGATAAACGAATGAGATGCGCCAGAATCGAATAAGGTACGGACAAGATGATCAAACAGAAAAACTAAGCTTTCAACAGAAATTGTTCTACCTCTTTCTTGCAGCGGTGGGGCCGCAATAGCCTGAACTTGCCCCCTTGCCTGCCCTGGTGCCATAAGAGCCTGCATCTGTCCTCCCGAGGTAGACCCTGCAATCTGCCCCTTCTTTGGACAGTCCTTCACTAAATGTCCCGCATCTCCACAATGAAAACAACCAGTCTTCTTTTTCTTTCTACAATCTTTGCTGAGATGGCCAGGCGTCCCACAATTGAAGCATTTCTTCTTCCCTTTGCCATTATTGTTTTTACCACCCTTCTTATTTTGCTGTTGGGGTTTCTTCTGATCCCCTTTCTTTTCAACTGCCTTATCCTCATGCATAAGTGCCATTTCTACTAGCTTTTCAAAGGTGGCTCCCATAGGGATGTGGGTCATAGCCAACCCTTGCAACGGTTCATTCAAGCCTCTAACGAACCTCAAAGCTTTCTTCTCTGGCGTGTTCACCAACTCCAAGCCAAACCTTGCTAACTGATTAAATTTATTGACATATTCCTTTACTGATGAGCTCCCTTGCTTTAGTGCCAGGAATTTTTCCATATTTAAGTTCTCCTCTGCCCTTGAAAGAAACTTTGCCTCAAACCTTCGTCTGAAATCCGCCCATGAATCAACTGGACGTTCCCCGTTAGTGACCTCCCACCAAAACGAGGCCTCTCCCTTCATTAACCAAGCAGCTAAACGGACTTTCCTCCCATCTTCCACTTCAAAGATATCCAACAATTCCTCAGTCTCCTTAAGCCAATCTGTAACACCCCACGTCCATTAATGTCACTCACAAAGGGAATGCATTAACTTCCATGGAGGTTTTAAGTGAATATAGAACAGTAAAATTACAACAAGACAGATATAAAATAGTACTTGGAAATTCAAAAACTTTATTTCATTGTAGCAGAAGTCAAAACATGTTTGATTACATCATAACACCATATTCAATGTCAAGTACAATTATTTATCTTGATAAAACAAGTACATAATCCCATTACATGAATAGCCATTAAAAAGAAAGATAACAAGCTGGACTTTACTTCAGCAGTCCAAGCTTTCCAGAAGATAAGCGATCCAAGTAGACTCCACTAGAACTTGGCCCAACCTGCGGACCTGAAGGGAGAAAAAAGGATGGAAAAGAGGGGGTCAGACATAAAGTCTGGTGAATATGATAATTCTACAATACTATTACCAAAATAACTGGACTAAGGCATAAGCTAGAAAACAAGAAAATGTCTATGAAGAGCAGATTAAGGACATAGACAATCGCTAAAGGCAACGTTATAGGCGCTCCTAAATACTAAAGGATAAACACTATACTGCACCACACCAGTCACCCTAAAGATTCATCCCACTTAGCTTCACTTAGAAACTTTCCCAATGGCTTTACGTACCCCTAGCTGACTACATAGGTGCCGCCTGCCCTTATCTCCACTAGGTGTACCCTACTTCACATTATTCGATCGGCTCCCTAACTCGTAGATACCCGTGCTGGCCCCACAGTGGGGTGTATCACTCCCCTAAAGTGGCAACCTGATACAACGGACATGCACAACTTATACCTACACGATGCAACAACGTCTTACCTACCAGCCCGGGTCCACACACGCATATGAAACCCGTTGGACTTGCGTTGCCACCGCTCCCTGTTTTGGCCTCTTATAGTCAAACCCAGTATGCGTGTCCCGTCCTCGACTTGGTTCGAGCCCACAAAGATACGTTTTGGGATACTGGTTGAAATGGGCCCCCACTATTTACCACAAGCATTCCACCTAAGCTTGTCCCCATTAGTCCATCCCACTTAACCCACTTAGTCATGTTCATTTACATGTGTGTTTGGTTAAGTCTAATCGTATTTCAAATGCCTCTAAAAGGCAACCACCAGATTCCTCATGCCACCCAAGGCACCTACTTAACCCCCATGTCCCACCTTACATGATTATCTGGTTAAGTATTTCTTAGTTCATTAAGGCCATAACCTCATAAAGACCTCTCACATTAGACTGGCATTTATGGCAGCTGGATTTGCCGGGCGGGTCCGGGCAGTCTTACACCATAAAAGAGTCTAACCTCGTGTCTTTACAACTGTTATGCTTTAGTTTGGGCCTAGGACCCCTCACATTGGGCCGACATTTGTGACTACTGGATTTGCCGGGCGGGTCCGGGCAGGTTTACATCACAAACGGGTCCAACCTCGTGTCCTAAGCATTGATTATTAATAATAATCCACTTTCCCCCAATTTTAATAATTCCCTACTTGAATTATTAATTACTTCCAATTTTTAACAATGTCCATAATTGACTCAATTATGGACATCCATTCATGGTATGCAAAATCTTACAAAATTGCACCCAATTTATTAATTCTTAATATTACCCCTACCCCACGTTTGAACGTTTATTCGCAAAATATATGTTAGACTCGAATAGCCTAACTCATAGCATAAAAGAGATTATCATAATAACAACATGTATATGTGACCAAATGAATCATAATAAGGGGTGAAACTTGCATATGTCCAACTTGCATAGATTATACATGTCATGGACCTAAAGGTGTCAACTTGTTCAAAATTCACCTAATATAATCTGAATCAATTTTCATAAACTTACATATGAACATGTGTGAATCAACATCATCTAATTTTTTAATAACTTGGTTTTATATGGGTACACCTAACTCAATAGGCAAATTCCCATAATCAAGTTTTATTTAATTATAGTTTCAAGTTTATGGGTACACCTAACCTAATAGGAAAATTCCCATAAACAAGATCCATTTAAATTAAGAAAAAAAACATAACTTTAAGCATGATTCAACAACATCATGATTTTTCAACATAATATAGCATGATTTATAACATGGCATAGTATGATAGTATAACATAGCTTGACATGATTCTCAACATAGCACGACATAGCATAAGAGAATTTACAACATAGCATGACATAGCATATATAATTTACATCATATGACAACATAATAACATAATAAGACATCCACAATATATAGAATTTACAATTACAAATCACATCACTTTCTTGTGATCCATTCATAACTGAGTCAAATTAGTTTGTAATAGTCTTGTGAGAATCATCATACTCACCAACAAAAGAAAAGAATTAGAGAAAGAGAGATCTTTTGATTTGATTTGTGTAGATTTAGTTGTAGATGATTAGGCTTCCTCTTCTTAGTTTGTGACGGCTACGCTGAACTCCATGGCAGCAGCATGACGGTAGCTTCTCTAATTTTACAAGTGATTTAGGTTTAGGGTCTACCCACTTATTTATAGATTTTAGAATGCATTTAGGCCATAAGATTTAACCTAGAAATAACCGCAGCCGTTCAGACAAGATGGGGTTTATCTTGTTGACTCAGCAATGAGTCAGAAGTGACTCAGCAAACACTCAGCAATATTTATATATATATATATATATTCTACAATGTACACCTTAGATACATCCCCCCCTTTTACACACTTATTATTGTTTTTATATACATATTAGATACATCCCCTCTCTTACACACATATTAATATTTTTATATTCATATTAGATACATCCCCTCTCTTACACACTTATTAATATTATTATATTCATATTAGATACATCCCCTCTCTTACACACTTATTAATATTATTATATTCATATTAGATACATCCCCTCTCTTACGCACTTTTATATTCATATTAGGTACATCCCCCCTCTTACACACTTATTAATATTTTAGCAACTTTAGTGTTAATAGAAAATTCGGGGTGTTACATTCTCCCCTTCTTTTAGGATTTCGTCCCCGAAATCTTCAAGTCTGGAAGAATGTATATCCTACCATCCAAACGTCCATCTACTCATCCATCATACACAGGCATCCATTGTCCTTACAGACTTCTAATGCTTTCATGTTTAAATGCACAGTGTGTGTATATGTCCGTATCTAATGCAAAATCAGGCGGTCCACTGATTCAGTTGACCTCCTTAATGCAACTATGATCGTGCCATGCATCCATTATGTATGCAAAAGATTCTTACTGCTACATAATACTTCTGTATGCGTGCACAACCATCATCTGAATGCAGCATCCACATGATAATACAACCATCGTTCATCCATTTTACTAAATACATCCATATGTATGCAATATGCAATATGTAGTGACTGAGCCGATCTAGTGCCTAAAGTGTGTGTATATATGCATCCACGAGCAACCACTAGCAAACACTTGCATCCATTTTGCATCCATCATACATAACATGTCTCAAACACATGTTTCAACCATAGGATTATCCTAACTAAAGGTCAAAGATACTAATGAGAGGACATACCAAAGATAAGATAAGATAAGCTAAGCGATAAAGGAGAAATTAAAAGACATACCCTCAAAAAGAAAAGGGTACAACGAACGCATCTTCTCTTCTGTCTCCCAAGTTGCGTTGCTCTCATCATCTCCCCATTGCACATTTACCAGTCTGACCTCTCGATTCCTCAACTTTTTGATCTCCGACCCAAGAATGCATGTAGGAGCTCGTCTAATTGTTGCATCACGCTCTATTTCCACGTCTTTAAGTAAGCTCGGCTCTACCACCTCCGCGGTCTTGTGCAAACACTTCCTCAAATGTGATACATGGAATACGTCGTGTACTCCACTAAGTTTCTCAGGCAACTCCACCCTATATGCCATCTTCCCAATCCTGTCTTTTACAGGAAACGGTCCTACAAACTTTGGTGCTAATTTCCCCACGGACCCAAAGCGAACAACATTCTGTAACGGAGATACTTTGATAAAAACCATGTCCCCAATGTCAAACTCAAGATCTGTCCTCCTCTTATCAGCATACGATTTTTGCCTATCTTGTGCTGCTTTCATCCTCCTTCGAATCAACTCAATCTTCTCCGAGGTTTCCCTAACCATATCGGGCCCAAGTAGGATTTTATCGGTAGATTCCCACCAACATGTAGGCGAACGGCAAGGCCTTCCATAAAGAGCTTCGAAAGGTGCCATGCCAATACTAGACTGAGAGCTATTGTTATATGCGAATTCTACTAACGGAAGGTGCTCTTCCCACGTACCCCCAAAGTCTAGGATACAAAGCCTTAAAAGATCCTCTAGAATGCGATTCACCCTCTCGGTCTGGCCGTCTGTCTGAGGATGATATGCGGTGCTCAAACATAGCTGAGTCCCTACCGCCTCTTGTAAACTCTTCCAAAATTCGCTAGTAAAGATGGGGTCACGGTCGCTTACTATACTAGAAGGAATACCGTGCAAACGAACTATCTCCTTAATGTATATAGAAGCCAACCACGGAGCAGTCCTCTTACTTTTCACGGGAATAAAATGGGCGCTTTTAGTAAGTCTATCTACTATAACCCAAATCCCCGTGTTACCCTTCCTTGATCTTGGTAATCCATCCACAAAATCCATTGAGATGCTTTCCCATTTCTATAGTGGAACTTCTAATGGGTGAAGCAACCCACCGGGTTTCTTTTGTTCTGCATTAACTCGTTGGCACACCAAGCATCTAGCGACGTACTCGGCCACATCCTTTTTCATAGCGGCCCAAAAGAAAACCCGCTTCATATCTTTGTACATCTTATCCCCGCCGGGACGAATGGTCATTTTTGAGCGATGAGCATCATCAAGAATGGCCTTACTTAAGTCTTCGTCTTGTGGTACACAAAGTCTATTATCCCCTCGTAACCAACCCTTATCGTCTAGGGTATACCTACGAAGATGGCTTGACGACTCCCCCCCTTTGAGCTTTTCTACTATATCAACCAACTGTGGGTCGTCTCGCTGTGCCTCACCAACCCGTCCTAGAAGTGTAGGTCTAACCTCCAAAGATGCTAACAGACCGGGTACTAAGTCAACGGAGGGTCTAAAGTCAAACATAGAGATGAATTCTAAGCTTTGTCGTTCAACAAACAACGGACTCAAGGACAACCTTTTCCTACTTAAGGCGTCTGCCACCACGTTACCCTTGCCCGGGGTATATGCTATTTCAAAATCGTAGGAGGCTAAGAATTCCATCCACCGTTGCTGCCTTAAATTCAAATCCTTCTGAGAGAATAAGTATTTTAATGATTTGTGGTCAGTGAACAGTTCGAATTTCTCACCAAGAAGATAGTGACGCCAAGACTTAAGCGCGAAAACAATTGCGGCTAGCTCTAAGTCATGCGTGGGGTAATTCTTTTCATGAACCCTCAACTGCCTTCCACCATAGGCTATTACTCTTCCCTCTTGCATGAGGACCGCGCCAAGTCCCGTCCCACAAGCATCAGTATAGATGGTAAACGGTTTATTCCCGTCTGGCAGCACTAAGACTGGGGCTGAAGTTAAGGCTCTCTTTAAACGTTGGAACGCATCATCGCAATCTTTGTCCCACGTAAAAACCAGGTTCTTCTTCGTTAACCGTGTTAATGGAGCTGATATTTTTGCGAAGTCTTTGATAAACTTCCTATAATAGCCAGCCAACCCCAAGAAACTTCTTACTTCGGTTGCATTTTTAGGGACCTTCCAATCTTGGATGGCCACCACCTTTGCGGGATCCACTGCTATCCCTTCTTTGGAAACCACGTGCCCTAAGAACCGTACTTCCTTCCTCCAGAAGTGACACTTAGAAAATTTTTCCTTAAGGTTATGCGCTCGAAGGGTTTCCAACAATTCCCTAAGATGTAGGGAGTGCTCTTCTTTATTCTTAGAAAAGACTAAGATGTCATGCACAAAGACTACCACGAATTTGTTAAGGTATTCCCTAAACACCCTACTCATCAAATCAACAAAATATGCAGGGGCGTTTGTCAAACCAAAGGGCATAACTAGCCATTCATAGAATCCGTCAGGAGTCCTAAAAGCAGTCTTATCTATACTATCCTCAGCCACTCTCAGTTGATGAAAGCCAGTGGCTAAGTCCAACTGCGAAAACACTGAGGCGCCATCTAACTGATCAAAGAGATCGTCAATCCTTGGCAGTGGGTGTCGATTCTTTTTAGTAAGCTTGTTTAGTTCTCTATAGTCCATACAAAGTCTAAGAAACCCATCCACCTTTGTGGCAAAAACTACAGGAGCACCCCACTCCGATATACTACGTCTTATGAACCCCTTCTCAGGCAACTCCTTTACTTGCTTATTGAGTTCCCTCCTTTCACGAGGAGCCATGTGGCGCACTGGCAAAGATACGGGTTTAGCATTTTCCACAAGATAAATTCGAAAGTCTATCTCCCGCTTTGGAGGTAAGCCCTTCACCTCCTCAAACACATCCGGATATTCCCGGACCACTTCTACCGATCGCAGGTTCTCTACTGACGCGTCAAGCGATTCAAGATAACTTAGCATAACGGAATTTATGGGATTACAAAAGATGTCGAGAGCATTACCAAAGCGAGTCACAAGCCTAACTACTCTCCTTTCACAATCAAGAATGGCCCTATTTCTAGACAACCAATCCATTCCTAAAATTAGCCCATAGCCCGTGAAGCCCAATACATAAGCATCACATCTAAATTCAACGCTAAGTATAGAGATTTTCAAATCCAAACATATCATGGTCAAATGAGCCGAACCCCCAATTGGATTTGAAACGACCAAGGGATCCTCTACTAAACTGGTGTTCAAGTGCAGTGATTCAACTAATGATGCAGAGATAAACGAATGAGATGCGCCGGAATCGAATAAGGTACGGACAGGATGATCAAACAGAAAAACTAAGCTTTCAGCAGAAATTGTTCTACCTCTTTCTTGCAGCGGTGGGGCCGCAATAGCCTGAACTTGCCCCCTTGCCTGCCCTGGTGCCATAAGAGACTGCACCTGTCCTCCCGAGGTAGACCCTGCCCTCTGCCCCTTCTTTGGATAGTCCTTCACTAATTGTCCCGCATCTCCACAATGAAAACAACCAGTCTTCTTTTTCTTTCTACAATCTTTGCTGAGATGGCCAGGCGTCCCACAATTGAAGCATTTCTTCTTCCCTTTGCCATTATTGTTTTTACCACCCTTCTTATTTTGCTGTTGGGGTTTCTTCTGATCCCCTTTCTTTTCAACTGCCTTATCCTCATGCATAAGTGCCATTTCTACTAGCTTTTCAAAGGTGGCTCCCATAGGGATGTGGGTCATAGCCAACCCTTGTAACGGTTCATTCAAGCCTCTAACGAACCTCAAAGCTTTCTTCTCTGGCGTGTTCACCAACTCCAAGCCAAACCTTGCTAACTGATTAAATTTATTGACATATTCCTTTACTGATGAGCTCCCTTGCTTTAGTGCCAGGAATTTTTCCATATTTAAGTTCTCTTCTGCCCTTGAAAGAAACTTTTCCTCAAACCTTCGTTTGAAATCCGCCCATGAATCAACTGGACGTTCCCCGTTAGTGACCTCCCACCAAAACGAGGCCTCTCCCTTCATTAACCAAGCAGCTAAACGGACTTTCCTCCCATCTTCCACTTCAAAGATATCCAAAAATTCCTCAGTCTCCTTAAGCCAATCTCTGGCCTCCACAAACGTCTCAGTCCCTTGAAAAGTTTTTCCTCCCATAGCCTTGAATTCCTTGCACGTCTTTGCAAAAGTGTCAACACGACGAGGAGGAGGAGGAGGAGGAATGGGTGCAACTAGGGGTGGAGGAGTATCCGCTGGGCCTGCAGTGGTGGCCCTAGCCTCCAAGTATCTCCTAAACCACCCTGGAATCGTCACACCTTCTGGGAGATTAAGATCTTCAGCCATGCTGAAACGAAAAAGGAAAGATTCAAAATGGAGAATTCGAAAGATAAAGATAAGGATGTGGCTATTTGGGATTATGTTTTTCATAAAAACACTCTTTAAATAACATGTTTTTTTTTTTTTTTTTTTTTTTTTTTTTTGAAAGCACTTCTTCCAAAAATACTTTAGAAAAAAATATTTTTCTAAATTTTTTTTTTATCTGTTCTGGTAACCTTATGCTCTGATACCACGTGTAACACCCCACGTCCATTAATGTCACTCACAAAGGGAATGCATTAACTTCCATGGAGGTTTTAAGTGAATATAGAACAGTAAAATTACAACAAGACAGATATAAAATAGTACTTGGAAATTCAAAAACTTTATTTCATTGTAGCAGAAGTCAAAACATGTTTGATTACATCATAACACCATATTCAATGTCAAGTACAATTATCTATCTTGATAAAACAAGTACATAATCCCATTACATGAATAGCCATTAAAAAGAAAGATAACAAGCTGGACTTTACTTCAGCAGTCCAAGCTTTCCAGAAGATAAGCGATCCAACTAGACTCCACTAGAACTTGGCCCAACCTACGGACCTGAACGGAGAAAAAAGGATGGAAAAGAGGGGGTCAGACATAAAGTCTGGTGAATATGATAATTCTACAATACTATTACCAAAATAACTGGACTAAGGCATAAGCTGGAAAACAAGAAAATGTCTATGAAGAGCAGATTAAGGACATAGACAACCGCTAAAGGCAACGTTATAGGCGCTCCTAAATACTAAAGGATAAACACTATACTGCACCACACCAGTCACCCTAAAGATTAATCCCACTTAGCTTCACTTAGAAACTTTCCCAATGGCTTTACGTACCCCTAGCTGACTACATAGGTGCCGCCTGCCCCTATCTCCACTAGGTGTACCCTACTTCCCATTATTCGATCGGCTCCCTAACTCGTAGATACCCGTGCTGGCCCCACAGTGGGGTGTATCACTCCCCTAAAGTGGCAACCTGATACAACGGACATGCACGGCTTATACCTACACGATGCAACAACGTCTTACCTACCAGCCCGGGTCCACACACGCATATGAAACCCGTTGGACTTGCGTTGCCACCGCTCCCTGTTTTGGCCTCTTATAGTCAAACCCAGTATGCGTGTCCCGTCCTCGACTTGGGTCGAGCCCACAAAGATACGTTTTGGGATACTGGTTGAAATGGGCCCCCACTATTTACCACAAGCATTCCACCTAAGCTTGTCCCCATTAGTCCATCCCACTTAACCCACTTAGTCATGTTCATTTACATGTGTGTTTGGTTAAGTCTAATCGTATTTCAAATGCCTCTAAAAGGCAACCACCAGATTCCTCATGCCACCCAAGGCACATACTTAACCCCCATTTCCCACCTTACATGATTATCTAGTTAAGTATTTCTTAGTTCATTAAGGCCATAACCTCATAAAGACCTCTCACATTAGACTGGCATTTATGGCAGTTGGATTTGCCGGGCGGGTCCGGGCAGTCTTACACCATAAAAGAGTCTAACCTCGTGTCTTTACAACTGTTATGCTTTAGTTTGGGCCTAGGACCCCTCACATTGGGCTGACATTTGTGACTACTGGATTTGCCGGGCGGGTCCGGGCAGGTTTACATCACAAACGGGTCCAACCTCGTGTCCTAAGCATTGATTATTAATAATAATCCACTTTCCCCCAATTTTAATAATTCCCTACTTGAATTATTAATTACTTCCAATTTTTAACAATGTCCATAATTGACTCAATTATGGACATCCATTCATGGTATGCAAAATCTTACAAAATTGCACCCAATTTATTAATTCCTAATATTACCCCTACCCCACGTTTGAACGTTTATTCGCAAAATATATGTTAGACTCGAATAGCCTAACTCATAGCATAAAAGAGATTATCATAATAACAACATGTATATGTGACCAAATGAATCATAATAAGGGGTGAAACTTGCATATGTCCAACTTGCATAGATTATACATGTCATTGACCTAAAGGTGTCAACTTGTTCAAAATTCACCTAATATAATCTCAATCAATTTTCATAAACTTACATATGAACATGTGTGAATCAACATCATCTAATTTTTTAACAACATGGTTTTATATGGGTACACCTAACTCAATAGGCAAATTCCCATAATCTAGTTTTATTTAATTATAGTTTCAAGTTTATGGGTACACCTAACCTAATAGGCAAATTCCCATAAACAAGATCCATTTAAATTAAGAAAAAAAAACATAACTTTAAGCATGATCCAACAACATCATGATTTTTCAACATAATATAGCATGATTTATAACATGGCATAGTATGATAGTATAACATAGCTTGACATGATTCTCAACATAGCACGACATAGCATAAGAGAATTTACAACATAGCATGACATAGCATATATAATTTACATCATATGACAACATAATAACATAATAAGAGATCCACAATATATAGAATTTACAATTACAAATCACATCACATTCTTGTGATCCATTCATAACTGAGTCAAATTAGTTTGTAATAGTCTTGTGAGAATCATCATACTCACCAACAAAAGAAAAGAATTAGAGAAAGAGAGATCTTTTGATTTGATTTGTGTAGATTTAGTTGTAGATGATTAGGCTTCCTCTTCTTAGTTTGTGACGGCTACGCTGAACTCCATGGCAGCAGCATGACGGTAGCTTCTCTAATTTTACAAGTGATTTAGGTTTAGGGTCTACCCACTTATTTATAGATTTTAGAATGCATTTAGGCCATTAGATTTAACCTAGAAATAACCGCAGCCATTCAGACAAGATGGGGTTTATCTTGTTGACTCAGCAATGAGTCAGAAGTGACTCAGCAAACACTCAGCAATATTTATATATATATATATATATATATTCTACAATGTACACATTAGATACATCCCCCCCCCTTTTACACACTTATTATTGTTTTTATATACATATTAGATACATCCCCTCTCTTACACACTTATTAATATTTTTATATTCATATTAGATACATCCCCTCTCTTACACACTTATTAATATTATTATATTCATATTAGATACATCCCCTCTCTTACACACTTATTAATATTATTATATTCATATTAGATACATCCCCTCTCTTACACACTTTTATATTCATATTAGATACACCCCCCCTCTTACACACTTATTAATATTTTAGCAACTTTAGTGTTAATAGAAAATTCGGGGTGTTACACAATATCTGGCCTCCACAAACGTCTCAGTCCCTTGAAAAGTTTTTCCTCCCATAGCCTTGAATTCCTTGCACGTCTTTACAAAAGTGTCAACACGAGGAGGAGGAGGAGGAGGAGGAATGGGTGCAACTAGGGGTGGAGGAGTATCCGCTGGGCCTGCAGTGGTGGCCCTAGCATCCAAGTATCTCCTAAACCACCCTGGAATCGTCACACTTTCTGGGAGATTAAGATCTTCAGCCATGCTGAAACGAAAAAAGAAAGATTCAAAATGGAGAATTCGAAAGATAAAGATAAGGATGTGGCTATTTGGGATTATGTTTTTCATAAAAACTCTCTTTAAATAACATGTTTTTTTTATCTGTTCTGGTAACCTTATGCTCTGATACCACGTGTAACACCCTACGTCCATTAATGTCACTCACAAAGGGAATGCATTAACTTCCATGGAGGTTTTAAGTGAATATAGAACAGTAAAATTACAACAAGACAGATATAAAATAGTACTTGGAAATTCAAAAACTTTATTTCATTGTAGCAGAAGTCAAAACATGTTTGATTACATCATAACACCATATTCAATGTCAAGTACAATATCTAAATTGATATAACAAGTACATAATCCCATTACATGAATAGCCATTAAAAAGAAAGATAACAAGCTGTACTTTACTTCAGCAGTCCAAGCTTTCCAGAAGATAAGCGATCCAACTAGACTCCACTAGAACTTGGCCCAACCTGCGGACCTGAAGGGAGAAAAAGGATGGAAAAGAGGGGGTCAGACATAAAGTCTGGTGAATATGATAATTCTACAATACTATTACCAAAATAACTGGACTAAGGCATAAGCTGGAAAACAAGAAAATGTCTATGAAGAGCAGATTAAGGACATAGACAATCGCTAAAGGCAACGTTGTAGGCGCTCCTAAATACTAAAGGATAAACACTATACTGCACCACACCAGTCACCCTAAAGATTCATCCCACTTAGCTTCACTTAGAAACTTTCCCAATGGCTTTACGTACCCCTAGCTGACTACATAGGTGCCGCCTGCCCCTATCTCCACTAGGTGTACCCTACTTCCCATTATTCGATCGGCTCCCTAACTCGTAGATACCCGTGCTGGCCCCACAGTGGGGTGTATCACTCCCCTAAAGTGGCAACCTGATACAACGGACATGCACGGCTTATACCTACACGATGCAACAACGTCTTACCTACCAGCCCGGGTCCACACACGCATATGAAACCCGTTGGACTTGCGTTGCCACCACTCCCTGTTTTGGCCTCTTATAGTCAAACCCAGTATGCGTGTCCCGTCCTCGACTTGGGTCGAGCCCACAAAGATACGTTTTGGGATACTGGTTGAAATGGGCCCCCACTATTTACCACAAGCATTCCACCTAAGCTTGTCCCCATTAGTCCATCCCACTTAACCCACTTAGTCAGGTTCATTTACATGTGTGTTTGGTTAAGTCTAATCGTATTTCAAATGCCTCTAAAGGCAACCACCAGATTCCTCATGCCACCCAAGGCACCTACTTAACCCCCATGTCCCACCTTACATGATTATCTGGTTAAGTATTTCTTAGTTCATTAAGGCCATAACCTCATAAAGACCTCTCACATTAGACTAGCATTTATGGCAACTGGATTTGCCGGGCGGGTCCGGGCAGTCTTACACCATAAAAGAGTCTAACCTCGTGTCTTTACAACTGTTATGCTTTAGTTTGGGCCTAGGACCTCTCACATTGGGCCGACATTTGTGACTATTGGATTTGCCGGGTGGGTCCGGGCAGGTTTACATCACAAACGGGTCCAACCTCGTGTCCTAAGCATTGATTATTAATAATAATCCACTTTCCCCCAATTTTAATAATTCCCTACTTGAATTATTAATTACTTCCAATTTTTAACAATGTCCATAATTGACTCAATTATGGACATCCATCCATGGTATGCAAAATCTTACAAAATTGCACCCAATTTATTAATTCCTAATATTACCCCTACCCCACGTTTGAACGTTTATTCGCAAAATATATGTTAGACTCGAATAGCCTAACTCATAGCATAAAAGATATTATCATAATAACAACATGTATATGTGACCAAATGAATCATAATAAGGGGTGAAACTTGCATATGTCCAACTTGCATAGATTATACATGTCATGGACCTAAAGGTGTCAACTTGTTCAAAATTCACCTAATATAATCTCAATCAATTTTCATAAACTTACATATGAACATGTGTAAATCAACATCATCTAATTTTTTAACAACATGGTTTTATATGGGTACACCTAACTCAATAGGCAAATTCCCATAATCAAGTTTTATTTAATTATAGTTTCAAGTTTATGGGTACACCTAACCTAATAGGCAAATTCCCATAAACAAGATCCATTTAAATTAAGAAAAAAAAACATAACTTTAAGCATGATCCAACAACATGTTTTTTCAACATAATATAGCATGATTTATAACATGGCATAGTATGATAGTATAACATAGCTTGACATGATTCTCAACATAGCACGACATAGCATAAGAGAATTTACAGCATAGCATGACATAGCATAAGAGAATTTACAACATAGCATGACATAACATATATAATTAACATCATACGACAACATAATAACATAATAAGAGATCCACAATATATAGAATTTACAATTACAAATCACATCACTTTCTTGTGATCCATTCATAATTGAGTCAAATTAGTTTGTAATAGTCTTGTGAGAATCATCATACTCACCAACAAAAGAAGAGAATTAGAGAGAGAGAGTTCTTTGGTTTGATTTGTTTTGTTGAGTAGAATTTAGTTGTAGTAGATTAGGCTTCCTCTTCTTAGTTTGTGACGGCTACGCTGAACTCCATGGCAGCAGCATGACGGTAGCTTCTCTTACAAGTGATTTAGGTCTAGGGTCTACCCACTTATTTATAGATTTTAGAATTCATTTAGGCCATTAGATTTAACCTAGAAATAACCGCAGCCGTTCAGACAAGATGGGGTTTATCTTGTTGACTCAGCAATGAGTCAGAAGTGACTCAACAAACACTCAGCAATATATATATATATTCTACAATGTACACATTAGATACATCCCCCCCTTTTTACACACTTATTATTGTTTTTATATACATATTAGATACATCCCCTCTCTTACACACTTGTTAATATTTTTATATTCATATTAGATACATCCCCTCTCTTACACACTTATTAATATTTTTATATTCATATTAGATACATCCCCTCTCTTACATACTTATTAATATTTTTATATTCATATTAGATGCATCCCCTCTTCTACACACTTATTATTATTTTAGCAACTTTAGTGTTAATAGAAAATTCGGGGTGTTACACTTGTTCTTTAACCCAATTAACAGTGACGAATATGATTTGGAATTTATAATCTTTTAATTACGATTAATGGAATTTTCCAAAGTAAAATTTCCAATTTAATATATTAAATTGGAATTGAATGGAATTTGGTTTGGTAATAATCGAAATGAGCTTCTATGGACGAAGACTGTTAATATATATGGAATTAAAAATCATTGTCGTTATTCCATTTACATTATTAGCCAGATACAAAAATTGATATCTATTATATATTGATCTATTTCCGTGAAGATTCCATGGTTAATGGAATGTGATTTTGGGTTTATCGTTAACCCCGTTTTAAATGACATTGGTTCTTTAACCCAGTTAAAGACAGAATTACATGTCTAGAATTGTATTTCGATACTGTATTTGTTGATCTCTGCTAAATATATATCTATTTTGTGGCGGAGAATTTATTCTCTTGTTTAACACCTTTCTCTAAGACGTACGAGCTTAGAGGTTATATATCGGTAGAAACCAATGGTACAGTGTAGATTTCGATGAAGCATGTTTGATTTCCCAAAGTTAAATAATCATTAATATTGATTTTTGGGAAGATTCAAACTAAGAGGAGATTTAATGAATCTTTCATTAGATTGAAAAGTGAATGTGATAATTAAAATTATCAATTCAAGAAAAGGATCGAGAATGGAGTATCACCAGTTTTGCTCCAAGCGATAGTTAAATCATTAATTAGATTTGAACGTGAATTGGTAATTAATTTTTATCGATAACATGGTGGTGTTAGATATGGAGTATACCAGTTTGCTCCATGGGTGGAACAGGTTGGGATTGGGAAAATAAACAAATGATTACTTCAGTATGGTTTGCTAATCCCGACTAGTTTGGAAAACCTTAATTTGGTTTAGAATTGAAAAGATAAAGAAATCTTTTGTAATGATATCCAAAGGAAGATTAAAGAAAAAATTTAAAAGAATTTAACTTTGATAAAATTAATGGGAATGTTTCCCTAAAGATGAGAATATTTGATTAAAAGAATATTTTGGATTGTAATGAGGCGTATGATGTGTTGTTTTAGCACTTGATAATAAGATATGCGCGTTATTCAGAAAGGCCGACATTCTGAATAACTGATACGACGAAAAGTTAAAGAGATTGAAGACGGTGCAAGACCAACGATCTTCACATCGAATGGATGGGTTGCTACTGACGCCCATGATTGGAGTAGTTACCTTGAAGGGGCTAAAGTGGTGGCCGTCCGGATGTACTTGTAGATTGTACGGATATGTGAGGGCCTCTCTCCTGTATTGGACATACGGGACGAGGAGTAAGGTGCCTCCAATTGCGTTCAGACCTTGAACGGACTTGTAAATGGATGGTGTGTCTGAAATTGTATTCCTTTATACTATATTCATTGATCTCTGCTAAATATATATCTGTTTGGTGACGGAGAATTTATTCTCTTTCTTAACACCCTTCTCTGATATGTTAGAGCCCAGAGGTTATATATTGGTAGAAATCAGTGGTGCATTATGGATTGATAGTGTGGTATGCTGAGACGTAGTGATCCAAACCTTTGTTGAAATGAAAAGTTTGGTGGATGATGATCAAAGCACAACTTTAATATAGCACAACATTGTGTACCGTTAATCCATGAGCCTCACACACCGGTATGGTGGTAAACTGATGGTTAGATTAGTATACCTTAGATATGAGGATTGGCATCCTGCGGGTTGTCATGGATTCGGTCAACTGAGGTGATACTGGGTGTGGTCACCCCACACATGTAGTGTAATGTCCCGACTTTTTCCGAGTGTTGACATTTGATTTTAATAAGGCAATTAAAATAAAATGTGTATATTAGCAAACTAAAATAATTATATATGTGTAAATACATATATGTATGAATATACTAAGAATGTACATATTTAGTTATAATGTAAATATGGACGTATAAATCAAAACATGAAACATAGATTGAAAATGATTGCAAAGTGTACATATATGAAAATGGCATTTTGTGTTCACCATAAAAATATAAAGGGGTTTGCAACAAACTAGGACAAACAAATAAAATATGCATGTACAACTCAGCCAAAACAATATTACATGAAACATAAAATAGAATTGCACATGCCATGTTTGACAAAATGACTTAGTAGAAAATATCTATGGAGATGTATGTAAAGACAAGACAAATGTAAGTCATATGAAGACAAATTCGTTAATGAGATTTAACATGAAAATAGTGTAGCTAAACATAGGCATAAACCATTACTCTATAAGAAGGCCATACAACTTGCAAGCATTAAATCATTTTTAAGAAAATAACTTGCAACAAAACCATTTTATATTGCAAATAAAATATAAGGAAATATGAACCATGTGCAGCATTTAAAGAGGTAAGGCTTTGGATAGATTTTGTTTCTAGAACGAAAGATTAGGACAAGGAGATTGGTGGATGTCAAAATAAACAAATAGATTTCTTTCATGAATTGTCTCCTTGAAACATGGCGTAGGGGCTAAACAAAGGGGTGAGGCTAAAGATATACTTACTGTAGTAAATGGGAAAGAAAATGGTTTTTTATTCATGAGAGTTCGGCTATAAATATGGACTCAAAACTCTGCACATTTCTTTACAACAAAACACTAAGTTCACATAAAAACTGAAGTTCATTCTAGTTGGAATTTGGAAAGCAATTAGGTAAGTAAAGTTTCCTATAATTGATTACTTGATCTTTTTTCTTAAAATGTTGCTATGAAATGATTTAGACTGTTATGTTTGAATGCATCAACTGGGCATATATTTCATATAAACACACACATAGACATTTGTATACTTCCTGTTGAGGTTATCCTACAAATGAAAACAATCATTTTGATGTCAAATAACCAATAGCTGATGCTAATTAATGAGGGTAAACATTTATTTCCCCTCTATTTCAAAGCTACAGTTCATGTATAAGGAAAGCAGAAAAAGTGAGTAAAACTTACTTTTTATTCACTGCTAAAACTTTGTTTTGATTTAAAGATCACAAGTTAACTAGTTGTTGATATATATATATATATATGAATGGTATATTCTCTATAAAACACTGGCCTGCAGAATTAACGTTAGTGTAATCAACCTGTAAGTTAACATGAAACTGAAACAGATAACATAACTGTTCGTGAACCTTACTTTCAAATCGGTCATTCTAAATTTACCACTGGACCATTTTATTGTTAATCCCTTGTATAAACATACCTTTGTTGGTTTACCTATATGATATAATCAATTCAGAGTATGATGAAATTGAACCATAGTTAGCTTAAGAAAAATAAAATAAAAATCAATTGTATGTCTCCGGATAGAAACCATTTTGCATCATTCACTCTAGAAAATCCATAACTTAGATTCTAGGGAGTTATAGGGTATAAGTTTTGCATGAATATTGTTAGTCTATACGGGTAGTGTATTATAAAAATATTGGTAATTCTAATATTATTTATATACTACTATAAATAAAAATACTATTAAAATGTCAAAAAAAATAAAAAAAATCCGAACATCATAATTCTATAAATCAGGGATACCAATGAAATGGTGATAGAAGATCATGATTTTTGAACCATGTTTCACAATTTTTATTTTCATATCTTGCGTGCTAGAATTTAAAATACGTTTTGGGATAAAGAAAATTAAATTCTTGAGTTTGGGATAAGGGTTTGGGAAATTGTTTTTGTGGGAGTTGCGCAGGAGTCAGGAGAAGGTACAGGCGAAGTTTCATGGGTTACAATGGTCAGTGGTGGACGACGAAGGAGACTTTAGGTTTTAAGGTGGTATTTTGGTACTCAGTTTTTGATTCAATCGTGTGGTTTTTTGGGATGATCGAGTCCCAATCGTTTTGGTGAGGAAGAGCGCATGGAGGAGTTTGATGCGGTGGGGGTTGCTGGTCTTCAGAAGGTCTGAGTGGCGGTGGCACAGAGGTTTCTTGGATCAGCATGGTGTGGAAGTATCGGTTGGATGACCGATTTTTGAATGAGGTGGCCGGAGCAGACTCTGGTGGTGAGGTCAACATCAAGACACGATGGTTGACTAGTGTGGGCGGTCATGGTTGATGTGTGGTGGGCGGCGTCAGTGTGCATGTGCACATCGCACTTGTGCAGACGGAAGAAGAGAACGACATGAGGATCCGGATGTGATCTGTCGAGTGTGGCACTTGATTTTTGGGGGAGAGGTGGGTAATTTAGAACGTGGTACTACCGGGGGTACTCGGCACGATGGAAGAAACTGGTTCGTCATGGCATTTTGGTGGTGAACGAGCGACCGCAGCATGGGGTTCACAGAAGTGGCACTTCTAAAAAGTGGCACTTCCGAAAAGTGGCACTTCCGAAAAACGACATTGTCGATAAGTGGTACTTCCGGCAAACTAGCACTTTGGTATTTCCGGTAAACTGGTACTTTGGTATATCCGGTAAACTGGTACTTTGGCAAATACGCTAACAACGAATATTCTGAACGAAGTTTTAATTAAAATTAGTTTTAATTAAAATAAAAATAAAATAGAATAAAGAAGAAAATAAATAAATAAATAAATAAAAAGGGAAATTTTATTTAAATATCGTAGGCAAGCGGAAGGAAGACAACAGCAGGAGATCGAAGTACAGAAGCTCGACTGTTGAAGATTGATGAGTTATGAAAATAAAAATATAAAAGGAATAATTAAAATAAATTATTAATTTAATTTATTTATGGTAAATTAGAAGTAAGAAAATAATTTATAAGGACAACTGGAGTATTAAACACTGTATACACATAGTCAACAAACGTAGGAAAAGACCATGTGCGATGCACACGCTTTATCTGTTCATTTGTAAATGATGGTCAAAACTAAATAAAATACCGTGTGCGATGCACACATATAAATCGTTCATCTATAAATGATAATCAGAATATCCAGATATGAACAAAGCAAACATATACTGTTCTATTTGACTGAAATCCTTAAATAAAAAATGTGTAAATCGAATTATAATCAAGATAGGCTGATAATTGTTTATCAACTGTAAAAGACATTACGTACATCGTTTCGAAGAGTCTGGAATAAATATTCCACTTCAATCTAAATTAAATGACGCGTGTCAGAGATATTGAAGACGAAGATGTGCAAGGGCTATTTTAAATAGTACCTTTGGTCCGTTCAATCCCAGGACAAACCAGAATGGATGGATTTCTGACAACGTATATCAGTTAGATTCTACACATCGACTTTACCTAAGTATATTACGTTGGTGGCGAAGAAACTCGTTTCTTTTAGCTTTATTACCCGCAATATATTCGGGTAATCGAATGAGTGTTTATGACAGATATGACGATGTGGCATTCAACTAATTAAAGAAATAATCTGTCAGAAGAATTAACGTGACTTCAAACCTCACATCCAGGAAATGACAAAAAACGGGCAAGGCAGCAAGGTAGTTGGGTCATACCCAAGCAGGTTGTATTATCACCATCTAGAGAAATTCCTTTTGTTTTCCCATCTCTTTTTCAGTGCTGCAGCATTCGGTATCGGTTGCTGATCCCAACGGTGGAGGTGATAATATATTTATTATACTCAAGTTAAATGAGTGGACGGTCATGTGAGGCCGGGTTCCAAGACATTCTTGTTGAACCCCAGTGTATCGTCTCTAGAGTACACTGATCGGAAGGTTCTCCCCTACCTTGTCTGTTGGAATCCGATCTCCAATAAGCGCTCTAGGTTTTAGATTTTATACTATATACGTGAACGTGAGATGCAAGCATTTCACTAGATGATTATTTATTTGATAAAAACTATCGTAATATCAAAAGTTTTGATATAAAATGCTTGGGTCATAATCCATATATTAGTTATGGATTGGTCTAAATATTTCTAAAGTAAATGAATATGGAAAACCTTATTTCTTACTTCCTTGTTTACATCTCTTAATTGTGTTTACTCACACCAGTCCCCTGACTGACCCAGAATTTATTTTTTGTGTTTCCTAAACTCTTGGATACTCATAACAATTGTTATGGTTAGACAAGTGATCCAGGTGATGAATGGAAATCCTTTGAAATATTTTGGACCAAGAAGTCATGGAGTCAGCTTATCAGTTGTATCTATATCTAAATATCAAGATGAATGTTTGTGTTGGGCCAGTATCCATGTAAGATGTATGAAGTATTCTATGATGTAACAAACTCTGATATGTAATATATAATGTGATATTATATTTGTTAAATTATGTTGTGAGATTCTGATGTTCTTCTTACTCTTCTATTCTATTAGTTCTATCTTTTCTATCTCATCTTCTAGATTCATTCAATAACGAGACAACTTTCGAGGCATCGAAATTTGCACCATTACAATTGGTATCAGAGTTATTGGTTGAGTAGTAACCTTGGCTCTGTGGCGTAACTCAGTAGAGATACGGTTAGTAAAACCTTAGATTAAGTTTGGATAAGTGTTTAGAGAGCGTATTTTAAAAATTTAAACTATAAAATAAATTTTATACTTAGTATAAGACAACTATAATATCGACTTAGGTCATCGTTAAATAAATCTTTCGATTAAGTCGGATTATCAAGTTTTATAATCAGACAGTTGAAAATGAGTAGGACCACCAAAACAACCAATGGAAGGAGTTAAATAAATCAAGGTCGTCCTCAGGACAAGTTAATTAATATTGAATTAGATTTACAGAAATATCCAGTAAATAAAATTTGTATTCGCCAGACTTGAGTTATTTGTTGGATATAGACCCATATGAGATAAGTAACTGATTTTGTAATAAAATCAGAATTTTGGATTTTTGAAATAGTTAACAAAAATTCAAATTAAATAAGGAATCTATCTAGTAAATAGTTATGGATGTGTATTAATTTGACTGTAGTTAAAGCCGTAATGTATATGTGACTCTTTAATTTCGGGAATGAAATTCTTTTAAGGGGGTGGACTGTAATGTCCCGACTTTTCCGAGTGTTGACATTTGTTGTTAATAAGGCAATTAAAATAAAATGTGTATATTAGCAAACTAAAATAATAATATATGTGTAAATACATATATGTATGAATATACTAAGAATGTACATATTTAGTTGTAATGTAAATATGGAAGTATAAATCATAACATGAAACGTAAATTGAAAATGATTGCAATGTGTACATATATGAAAAGGACATTTTGTGTTCACCTTAAAAATATAAAGGGGTTTGCAACAAACTAGGACAAACAAATAAAATATGCATGCACAAGTCGACCAAAACAGTATTACATGAAACATAAAATAGAATTGCACATGTCATGTTTGACTAAATGTCTTAGTAGAAAATATCTGTGGAGATGTATGTAAAGACAAGACAAATGTAAGTCATATGAAGACAAATTCCTTAATGAGATTTAACATGAAAATAGTGTAGAAAACATACACATAAACCATTACTCTATATGAAGGCCATACAACTTGCAAGTATTAAATCATTTTTAAGAAAATATCTTGCAAACAAAACCATTTTATATTGCAAATAAAATCTAAGGAAATATGAACCAGATGTTGCATTTAAAGAGGTAAGGCTTTGAATAGATTTTGTTTCTAGAAGGAAAGCATAGGACAAGGAGATTGGCGGATATCAAAATAAAGAAATAGATTTCTTTCATGAATTGTCTCCTTGAAACATGGTGTAGGGGCTAAACAAAGGGGTGAGGCTAAATATATACTTACTTTAGTAAATGGGAAAGAAAATGGTTTTTTATTCATGAGAGTTTGGCTATAAATATGGACTCAAAACTCTGCATATTTCTTTACAACAAAACATTAAGTTCACAAAAAAACTGAAGTTCATTCTAGCCGGAAATAGGAAAGCATTTAGGTGAGTAAACTTTCCTATATTTGATTACTTGATCTTCTTCTTAAAATGTTTCTATGAAATGATTTAGACTATTAAGTTTGAATGCATCAGCTGGGCGTCTATTTCATATAAACCCACACACGGACACTTGTATACTTCCTGTTGAAGTTATCTTGCAAATGAACACAATCGTTGTAACACCCCACCTCCGTTAAGGTCACTCGCAAAGGGAATGCCTTAACTTTGGTGGAGCATTTTAGTAAACAGAACAGAAACTACAAGACAGATAAAACAGTACTTGAAAATTTTTAACTTTATTACAGCGGAAACAGAAATTAATATGGTTACATCCTTTCAATTTCAGAATTCAAGTACAAAATATCAGTCTTGTACAAAAGCCTTCAAAATGCATGGTTTAAAATCATAATCCCCATGGAACGGAAGCTATACAGAGCCAAGCCATACTTTAAGCACTTCAAGCAAAGAGAAATCCGGATCAAGCTAAAGTATTCCCTCCTTGGATAACCTTGGGGGGGGGGGGGGGGAAACGGAAGAAAGGAGGCAAAACAACAAGGGTCAGACAAAAAGTCTGGCAAGTCCAGTGACTTTCAGCACATGAACAGATAATAATAATATGATATGAACATAAAACTGGATGTGAGATAACTGTAACAGGTGTAGCAGATATAACAGAAAAACAGAATGATATAAACTATTGTTTTACACTTCTCTGCACTAATACTAGTATAGCAGAATTAGGTGTCACCCTAATGTCTAAACTGAAACGGAAACGGGTACAGAATAATTTAACAGAAACAGGATGCTAATAATGGGCCTTTACTACCCGATCAGAAACAGACAGAAGCAGAAACAGATTAATCCCTACGGAAACAGAATGTAGAATTAGGTGTACACTAGTAATGGGCCTTTACCACCCGAACAGACGGTACCACGCATAACCAGACAGGTGTTACCACCCAACAGAAACAGACGGTACCAACAGAAACAGACAGAACTAAGTGTACCCTAAAACCCTACACCAAGCGATCGGCTCCCTAATACATAAATATCCTGTGTCGGCCCCACAGTAGGGTGTATCACTCCCTAAAGTGACAACCAATTGGCACAGACCTATTTACAGATGTCACGGCGTCTTACATCCTCAGAGGCAGACCGGGATCCATGCACGCACATGACCCGGTTGGAACGCACCATCAACACCCCTCGCCATTATCAGAATGAACCACTTATAATTAGTTCAGTAAGCGTGCCCGGACCCTACCTACTGTTGGGTCAAAGTTTTGATACCAGAAAGGGTTACTGACTAATATGGGTCCCAAACAACAGATGAAACAAGTAATTCCCCTCCTAACCTTGTGTCCCCAGACTAACAGATCTCAGATTAACTTGTTTACAAGTTCAGACATACAGAATTCAGATTTAGTAGTTCACAGATTAAGTTGACAAGTTTTCAGACTAACAGATCAGATGTAAAGATTTTTCAGATTTGTCTAACTTTGTATTGGGCCTACAGATTCATGGACGGGTTTACTATACCTATTAATCCAGTTGGTTTAACCCTATTTTCCCCCAATACGTTTTAGACGTCATTCTTATCTTAGATTTGCATTAATTAATTATTAATGCCCAGACCTCCCACATTAGGCCGCTAGCTTGTGGCCGCTGGATGGGACGGGCGGTTCCGGGCAGACTTCTACCACAAGCCAGACCTAACCTCGTGTCTTAAGCAGGTTATGACTAACTTCTCACATTAGAACCTATTGTTTGCGGCCACTGGATGTGCCGGGCGGTTCCGGGCAGAATTACGCTGCAAACTCATTCTAACCTCGAGTTAGCCATGTTTATCTTTGCGGCCAATTAATTAATAATTTACCGTTTATGCGCACGCCCAATATATATACATGCCAATTCAGATTATATCAATAACAGGATGATTATATCAACACAGCAGATAACAGATTTTAGCAGATAGCAGATTTTCCAGATTATACGACTTAACGGATTTAATAGATTTAGCAACTTAGCAGATTTTGGCATATAACAGGTTAGGCATCTCAACAGACAAATTTAACAGATTTGGCGTTTCAATCTAATTAGCAGTCTAGGCAATATAACAGAACTAGCAGTTTTAGGCAACTTAGCAAATTAGCAAAATAGGCATTTTCAACGGATTCAGTAAATGACAGATTTAGCAGGTTTAATATTTCTAAAGGTTCTATTTACATGCCTTGCCTAAACATAAATTAGGCCTAAATTCATATGCCTAAATAATTGTCATGATTCACAATATGAACATATATTCCATGTTTGCGTAAATTTACATAGCGCAGAATATGGACACAATTTACCATATAACATATGTTCCAATTTTTGTTAAACTAGCATTTTACATGTAAATTATACCAAATATAATCATTAATTACAATGCATGCCATATATCCAAAAATTCCTATTTAGGTGTAATCACAATAATAGATATCCTAATTAATGTAAATCTTTACACCTAAGTTTCCATATCTTCTTCTTTTTAAGTCATGAATCATTATGCAAACTATACCCAACAATCTAAATCTTTAAATCATATCTTCTAAAAATCAGATCTTGACTTTTATATGCATTTTGTCCAAAGTCTCAAATCATATGTAATCTTACAGCGGTTCCTCTTCTTCTTTTATCACAGAATATGCATAGGTCTAAAACTAGTTTATAACATATGCTTATTTTTCTAATTAATTACAGATCTAAATAACATATGTTCATTTCTCTAATTAGTTACAGATCTAGATTACAACGTACACTATGCATACAACATATATAAATTATATGTTTACAGTCAAATTCATGCATCCAATCCCAAGTCATATGTCAATATATTTTATGCCTCAGATCTAAAGTCATATGTTCAATTCAGTCTCGTCAAATTTCGCATCATTCATTATTTATCCCAAAATTTGCGTTCATACGTTAATCTCTTATGAGATTAGGCACAGGCTCGTGGTAGCCTGGCTATAGAAACAGAAAGGAAGCAGAAAGGGATACAGAACAGTCACAGAAAAACAGATCTGACAGATATACAATCTCAGATTCAGATTTAAAAGCATATCAGAATTATAATTAATGTTTATAGCGGAAAATAACTGTACTTGCCTTGATTGGATTAAAGAAAGAACTTTAGTTGTTATAGAATTGTTGCAGAAGCTTTTATCTCAAATTTGAATTTAGGATGATGTTGATTGACTTCTAGTTTTGATTCTAGCAGAGTAGCGACGCCATTTTTATTTTTAATTAGAAGAAGAGAGCAATGGAGGCTAGAGAATTGTGTAAGAGACTTAGGTTTAGGTTAGGGATGTATTTATAGGAGGATAGGGTGATTTAGAGCCTTCAGATCAGTCCAGAAGTCATCAGAATCGCACAGCTCGAATACACATCATCCAGCCACTCAAAAGAAGACACGTCACCTCAGAACACTCCAGAATTCGGTGCTGGATTTGTATGGGCGCACTTGGCAGGTGCGCCAGTGTATTTTTGTACTGGCGCACTTCACAAGTGCGCCAGTGTATTCTGGCATGTTTCCGGTTTTTCTGCCTAACTTCGTTCGTCCATATCTTCTTCATACGGACTCCGATTTACGCAAATTCGGACTCTATTTCGCGTATTTTTCCGAGACGAACACAATGGCGCAACCCGTTTCCCTTATTTCTTTGATTTGAAATTAATTATACTTTAATTTATGACTTTCACAGTTATAGAATATACGGGGTGTTACATTCTCCCCTCCTTAGAGGATTTCGTCCCCGAAATCTTCAAGTTAAGAAGAATGTGTCCTACTATCCAATCACCCATCTACTCAACCATCATCCACAAGCATCCATTGTCCTTAGAAAACTTCTAATGTTGTATGAACATATGCAAAAGTGTGTGTATATGTTCCTTATCTAATGCAAAGATCAGGCGGTCTACTGATTCAGTTGACCTCCTTAATGCGAATTATGTTAGTGCCATGAGTCCAACATGTATGCAATAGAATTCTAATGATATATATTATTTCTATATGAGTGCACAATCATTCACTCAAATGCAACATCCATGTGCTGAATCAATCATTTTGCATCCACAAGAATTGAAAAATGCTTACCCATCCATATGCAGTATGAGAGTGTTTTCGAGCCGATCTAGTGCCTAGTGTGTGTATATGCATCCACGGGCAACCACTAGCAACCACTTGCATCCACTTGCAACCATCAAACATAACATGTCTCAAACACATGTTTACACCCATTAGTTTCTACCTAAAGTTCAAATATTCGATCGATAGGATACAGTCGAATGATGGAAGCAAGTACAGATAGAACGAAAATTTGGTTCCCATTAGACATGGGTCCTAAGTATCGGCCCCAAAGACCGAAACCAACATCAAATTGACGACCAGAGGATTACCTTCTTTATACAATGTCAAAACTGGAAATCCTATAAAAAGTATTTAGATATTTACAGACTACTGGTACAGATCAGGTTCCCTAATGGTTCTTAGGAAGCTAAGCATGATAAAATCATACCCCACGAAAACTCAGAATGTATGCGTCATACTTGACGCCTAACATAGATATCCCTCAAACCCCAATCTCAAACAGATGATCCATAACCCTTATGGGTCTGAGTCTACAGCGGAATCAGAAACAATACTAGTATTAAAGTGCAGAGTATCGATTACAGAATCAAAATGCCAGAATCAGAATGAGTTTTATTTCAACAATCAGATAAAGAAATTAAACCTCCTACAGAAAGTTATCCTAATCCTATCCTATCCACTAGCCTCGAAAGTGTTCGCCTTCCCTCCAGCAGTTGGTCCTGCCCTCTTCCCTTGTCCTCGTTTCTTCGGGCAGTCCCTAGTGAAGTGTCCTATCTCACCACAGTTGAAGCAAGTGCCCTTCTTTGGATCCACTTTCTTATCATGTGTCCTATCCATGTCTCCCATGTACTTTCTCCATTCGTGACCTTCCACCAAAATGAAGCTTCATCCTTCATTAACCAAGCAGCTGGTTGAACCTTCCTCCCGTCATCTATCTCAAAGGTACCAACAAGTCCTCCACTTCGTTCAGCCAACTTCTAGCCTCGACAACGTCTCAGTCCCATAAAGCGGTTTTCCTCCCATCGCACGGAAGTCCTTACATATCTTAGAAAAAGCATCTATACGTGGAGGAAGAGATTCAAAAAGGGAAAGAGGAAGGAACTCGAAACAAAGAATCGAAAGAAAGATATATGGCTTTTAGGGATTATTTATTTTATTTTTCAAAAATAAGCTTTACCTTTGAAAATACTTCCTTTTTAAATCCTTTTTGAAAATAGTTTTCAAAACTTTTTATCAAATCTGGTAACCTTCAGCTCTGATACCAAGTGTAACACCCCACCTCCGTTAAGGTCACTCACAAAGGGAATGCCTTAACTTTGGTGGAGCATTTTAGTAAACAGAATAGAAACTACAAGACAGATAAAACAGTACTTGAAAAATTTTAACTTTATTACAGTGGAAACAGAAATTAATATGGTTACATCCTTTCAATTTCAGAATTCAAGTACAAAATATCAGTCTTGTACAAAAGCCTTCAAAATGCATGGTTTAAAATCATAATCCCCATGGAACGGAAGCTATACAGAGCCAAGCCATACTTTAAGCACTTCAAGCAAAGAGAAATCCGGATCAAGCTAAAGTATTCCCTCCTTGGATAACCTGGGGGGGGGGGGGAAACGGAAGAAAGGAGGCGAAACAACAAGGGTCAGACAAAAAGTCTGGCAAGTCCAGTGACTTTCAGCATATGAACAGATAATAATAATATGATATGAACATAAAACTGGATGTGAGATAACTGTAACAGGTGTAGCAGATATAACAGAAAAACAGAATGATATAAACTATTGTTTTACACTTCTCTGCACTAATACTAGTATAGCAGAATTAGGTGTCACCCTAATGTCTAAACTGAAACGGAAACGGGTACAGAATAATTTAACAGAAACAGGATGCTAATAATAGGCCTTTACTACCCGATCAGAAACAGACAGAAGCAGAAACAGATTAATCCCTACGGAAACATAATGTAGAATTAGGTGTACACTAGTAATGGGCCTTTACCACCCGAACAGACGGTACCACGCAGAACTAGACAGGTGTTACCACCCAACAGAAACAGACGGTACCAATAGAAACAGACAGAACTAAGTGTACCCTAAAACCCTACCCCAAGCGATCGGCTCCCTAATACATAAATATCCTGTGTCGGCCCCACAGTAGGGTGTATCACTCCCTAAAGTGACAACCAATTGGCACAGACCTGTTTACAGATGTCACGGCGTCTTACATCCTCAGAGGCAGACCGGGATCCATGCACGCACATGACCCGGTTGGAATGCACCATCAACACCCCTCGCCATTATCAGAATGAACCACTTATAATTAGTTCAATAAGCGTGCCCGGACCCTACCTACTGTTGGGTCAAAGTTTTGATACCAGAAAGGGTTACTGACTAATATGGGTCCCAAACAACAGATGACACAAGTAATTCCCCTCCTAACCTTGTGTCCCCAGACTAACAGATCTCAGATTAACTTGTTTACAAGTTCAGACATACAAAATTCAGATTTACTAGTTCACAGATTAAGTTGACAAGTTTTCAGATGTACAGATCAGATGTACAGATTTTTCAGATTTGTCTAACTTTGTATTGGGCTTACAGATTCATGGACGGGTTTACTATACCTATTAATCCAGTTGGTTTAACCCTATTTTCCCCCAATACGTTTTAGACGTCATTCTTATCTTAGATTTGCATTAATTAATTATTAATGCCCAGACCTCCCACATTAGGTCGCTAGCTTGTGGCCGCTGGATGGGCCGGGCGGTTCCGGGCAGACTTCTGCCACAAGCCAGACCTAACCTCGTGTCTTAAGCAGGTTATGACTAACTTCTCACATTAGAACCTATTGTTTGCGGCCACTGGATGTGCCGGGCGGTTCCGGGCAGAATTACGCCGCAAACTCATTCTAACCTCGAGTTAGCCATGTTTATCTTTGCGGCCAATTAATTAATAATTTACCGTTTATGCGCACGCCCAATATATATACATGCCAATTCAGATTATATCAATAACAGGATGATTATATCAACACAGCAGATAAAATATTTTAGCAGATAGCAGATTTTCTAGATTATATGACTTGACGGATTTAATAGATTTAGCAACTTAGCAGATTTTGGCATATAACAGGTTAGGCATCTCAACAGACAAATTTAACAGATTTGGCGTTTCAATCTAATTAGCAGTCAAGGCAATATAACAGAACTAGCAGTTTTAGGCAACTTAGCAAATTAGCAAAATAGGCATTTTCAACGGATTCAGTAAATGATAGATTTAGCAGGTTTAATATTTCTAAAGGTTCTATTTACATGCCTTGCCTAAACATAAATTAGGCCTAAATTCATATGCCTAAATAATTGTCATGATTCACAATATGAACATATATTCCATGTTTGCATAAATTTACATAGCGCAGAATATGGACACAATTTACCATATAACATATGTTCCAATTTTTGTTAAACTAGCATTTTACATGTAAATTATACCAAATATAATCATTAATTACAATGCATGCCATATATCCAAAAATTCCTATTTAGGTGTAATCACAATAATAGATATCCTAATTAATGTAAATCTTTACACCTAAGTTTCGATATCTTCTTCTTTTTAAGTCATGAATCATTATGCAAACTATACCCAACAATCTAAATCTTTAAATCATATCTTCTAAAAATCAGATCTTGACTTTTATATGCATTTTGTCCAAAGTCTCAAATCATATGTAATCTTACAGTGGTTCCTCTTCTTCTTTTATCACAGAATATGCATAGGTCTAAAACTAGTTTATAACATATGCTTATTTTTCTAATTAATTACAGATCTAAATAACATATGTTCATTTCTCTAATTAGTTACAGATCTAGATTACAACGTACACTATGCATACAACATATATAAATTATATGTTTACAGTCAAATTCATGCATCCAATCCCAAGTCATATGTCAATATATTTTATGCCTCAGATCTAAAGTCATATGTTCAATTCAGTCTCGTCGAATTTCGCATCATTCATTATTTATCCCAAAATTTGTGTTCATACGTTAATCTCTTATGAGATTAGGCACAGGCTCGTGGTAGCCTGGCTATAGAAACAGAAAGGAAGCAGAAAGGGATACAGAACAGTCACAGAAAAACAGATCTGACAGATATACAATCTCAGATTCAGATTTAAAAGCATATCAGAATTATAATTAATGTTTATAGCAGAAAATAACTGTACTTGCCTTGATTGGATTAAAGAAAGAACTTTAGTTGTTATAGAATTGTTGCAGAAGCTTTTATCTCAAATTTGAATTTAGGATGATGTTGATTGACTTCTAGTTTTGATTCTAGCAGAGTAGCGACGCCATTTTTATTTTTAATTAGAAGAAGAGAGCAATGGAGGCTAGAGAATTGTGTAAGAGACTTAGGTTTAGGTTAGGGATGTATTTATAGGAGGATAGGGTGATTTAGAGCCTTCAGATCAGTCCAGAAGTCATCAGAATCGCACAGCTCGAATACACATCATCCAGCCACTCAAAAGAAGACACGTCACCTCAGAACACTCCAGAATTCGGTGCTGGATTTGTATGGGCGCACTTGGCAGGTGCGCCAGTGTATTTTTGTACTGGCGCACTTCACAAGTGCGCCAGTGTATTCTGGCATGTTTCCGGTTTTTCTGCCTAACTTCGTTCGTCCATATCTTCTTCATACGGACTCCGATTTACGCAAATTCGGACTCTATTTCGCGTATTTTTCCGAGACGAACACAATGGCGCAACCCGTTTCCCTTATTTCTTTGATTTGAAATTAATTATACTTTAATTTATGACTTTCAGAGTTATAGAATACACGGGGTGTTACAATCGTTTTGATGTCAATTAACCAATAGCTTTTGCTCTAGTAACCCGTAACTTCCCCATTAAGAAAAGAACGAATTGCTTTGAGAACAAGATGAATCAGAACGCAAACAGAAGAACATTTCATTGCTTATTACAACAATTTCCATCAGAGTACAAGAATATATAGAGTATGAATAAATATTACACATTTGATAAATATTAAAGGTTTAAATTGCATTTAAATACATAGCAGCGGAAAAATGATACAAAACATAACTGAAAGAAATATGCGGATAAAGAGCTTTCCAAATATCACTTCAGCTATAATCTAGGATCCTGTGAATATAGATATGCAAAGCCAAAACTACTAGCTGTCCATGTGGAAAATAGCGGCACCCAGAGTTTAGGTTAAAACAATAAACTCCAGGTCAGTCATGTGACTGGTGTGAGAACTAAAACAGTTATTAATTTTTATTTTTAAGTTAGGTAAATCAAGGGACCACGCCATATAACACGGAACGGGTTTCCACCCAAGAATACCAGTGCATAAAACAAATAGCGCAATGCTAAATAAAGATAAATGAAGCTATTATAAGACCCAGGTCCCATCACACAATGCAACGCAAGCCGGAGGATAGGGTTTTTACCTTATAATAGCCAAAGAATTCTTGATACGCTAAATTTCATCTTTTATTATTACTATAAGTGAAGAAAAACAACTTCAATCATAAGTATCAATCATAGACGGCATAAGCGCCTCATACCACTATGTCGCCATACTAGTTCTACAATTAAAACCGCAAAGGTCGTATTGGAAATTGGATTTCCGTCATGAGTCGAGGCAAGGGGCAAGATCCTCTCCTTTCGAGACACTCTAGAAAATGTCTCAGGACCACACACAGCGATCCTGGAACTTCAGAGTCGGTCCTCTCTTACTTTTGAGGATTAGCAATTCCTGAACACACGTTTCCCGGTCCTTTCAGACCTATATCTGAGGCGCCTCGCATTCCAACAACCACACAGGTAAAAAGTATATAAATGTCAGGGCTGGTAGGTCAATGACATCACCCATATCTAGAAAGAAACGTCGTGCTCTTCTTTCAGTCACTATTCCATTTTTGACTCATACCGTGGTGTGAGCCTCGCGAATTAACGCCATACACAAAGCTATGCCACATAGCCCGTGCTTTGATCATCAACCACAAGACTTTGTTTTTCAACAGAAGCCTTGATCATCTACCACATAGGCATGCCACACAGGCAATTCATGCCATGCGACTGATATCTATCGATATATAACCTCTAAGCTCGTACGTCTCAGAGAAGGGCGTTAAGCAAGAGAATAAATTCTCCGCCGCCAAACAGATATATATTTAATAGAAATCAATCATACCGAATAAATCCAATGTCAGACACACAGTGCATTTACAAGTTCGTTCTGGGACTGAACAAAAACGGAGGAACCTTATTCCTCACATATCCATCGATCTCCAAGCACTTCTGGACGATCACCAACTGATTCCCTCCACTTGGGTGTACAGCCCAATCAAGATCATCAATAATCCTCCAAACGAAGTGAAGACCTCCGGTCTTCAACCACCGTCTTCATCTTCGACTTATCGTCGAATTGGTTATTCAGAATGGGTATAAACCCGACCTTTCCGAATAACCCGCGTATATAATAAACAAGTGTTACACAAACACAACATACGCCTCATTCCAATTCAGAATATTCTTTTATTCCAATATTCACATTCTTAGGGAAAGGTTCGCATTAATTTTATCAAAGATAAATTCTTCTAAATTTATTCTTTAATCTTCCTTTGGATATCATTTTAAACCATATTGTGGTTTTCCAAGCTAGTCGGGATTAGCGAACCACACCGAAGTAATTATTTATTTTATTTCCCAATCCCAACCTATTCATCCCATGGAGCAAAACTGGTAGTACTCCATATCTAACACCACGGTGTTATCGGTAAATATTAATTACCATTTCACGTTCAAATCTAATTAAAGATTTAATTATCGCTTTGGAGCAAAACTGGTGATACTCCATTCTCGACCACTTTAATCTAATTAAAGATCCATTAAAACTCCACTTAGTTTTAATCTTCTCAAAAATGAATATAATGTCTTTAACTGGGTTAAAGAACCAATGTCATCTAAAACACGGTTCACGATAAACGCAAAATCACATTCCATTGTTAATTGGGTTAAAGAACAGGTGTTATTCAAAACACCGCTTACGATAAACCCCAAAAACCAATTTAAATTCAATTCCAATTAAATACTCATTAACTGGGCAATTTCACTAAATCTTAAATAAAAGATTTACTCTTTTCTAAACTGGGTCCAAGAACAGTGTCATTTAAGGCACCATTCACAACGACCCCAAAATCCCATTTGATGTTAAATACAAGGCTAGGAATAGAAAATATATCGGCTTATATTCAATATCAAATTCTGAAACCAACAAATATCGTATTGGAAATAATGATATAAATATATCTTTCAAATTTCCATAACCATATCTGTATAATCACGAAATCCAACATCGAAATATTCCGAAGATAACTTCGATTTAAATCCATTCCAATTCACGTACTGGAAATTATGATTATTTTTAAAACCAATACAAATCCAATTTATTTATTCAAAAAAATTGGATTATAATTCTTGTTCATAACTAGTTCGTTTCGATAAAAATATATTTTTATCTCTTCAAATATGGAATCATTCACCCCAATTCTTTCAAAATCATTTATTATGATTTTACACAAATTATTATTATTTTAAATAATTTTATCAAGCCCCGTACAGTCGATTTCCAATAACGGTCGTCGAACTGCACTTAAAACAACCTTTTCCAAATTTGTTTTGGACATAATTCCAAATCCAACTGTTAGATTTAAAATTTCTAATATTAATTGGAAAGCTCTTTCTGATACGAACCCAACGGTTCCATTTTTAGGAGAATCCGACGGTCGGATCTCCCGTAACGTCAATTCGAGGTCAATGGTCGAAATTCGCGAACTACAGCGGCGCGGCGCGTTCTATTCAGGCCATTATATATATAATATTATATGTATTTCGTCGATTTCAATTCAAAACGTATTTTATAAATCGTTTTAAATTCGTTTTCAAAACAATTTCAACTTCATATTCAATTTTAAATTAAAATTGAATATTCCATATCATTAATATATAAATGATAATATTTTCAAAACGTTATATTTCGAAATCACTTCATTTTCTATATTCATTATAAAAATGAATATAATCGATATAATATCGTTCGCATCAAAATGGCGCATATCTAATCAAAATGGCTTTAAATATTTCAATAACTTCGTTATTCTATTCAACAAATTAATATTTTCTTCAACACATGGATATATATTTCTTTCAACACATGAATATTCTCAACACATGAGTATTGTCAACACATGACTATTTTTGTTATTTAATATATTTTATAAAATTATGATTTCTATCATTTAATTCTTAATCAGACTCCAACCGTAAATTAGTAAGAGAACGATTCCCTAAGTATTAACCTCGAAGGTCGAAACCAACATCTGATCAATACCTAGGAAACCACTCATCTTATCTAGTTTCCAGTTAGTTTCTAATTTTATATATGATAAAGATGTAAATTTTATTGTTAAAATATTTCGTTCAACACATGATAAGTTTCAACACATGAATATTCTCAACACATGACTATTTATTCTATTCAACACATGAATCTTTATTTTATAATATCCTTTATTTTCCAAATTGGAATGAGGCCCAATCAACTACCATATAATGTTAATTATATGGATTCCATACAACACATGTATATAATAGCAATGATAAATAATCAACCATCATCCAAAGTGCACCGCACACCTGCATAAGCATTAAATATAAATAATTAACGCTTACACAGTCTGTCAACCAATCGATCGACATACAACTAAATAATTTGGATTAGTGTACGCCAAATATCATCCCAACACCCTTGTGGGGTTTCAAATCAACAAACACATATTTTTATTTGTGTAGTTGGGTGACATTTAAAATTTATCGTCCCAATCAAGATCAGTCAAATTTGTGGACATAAACAAATCATTCGATTTGTAACTAAATATTAATTTATTCACCTTCACGTTAAAAATTATATTTTTAACAATAAATATTTTATTTCAACACATGAATATATATTTTCCATTCATTCCACATCATAATCAATTTTCACACACACAAAATCAAACAAGTCGCCCAAGGTCTGTGTACGACGGGTGCCAAGTGCTGCTAAGCACCGTCTACATCCTAGTATATATCTTTAACTAGAAAACAATAATTAAAGTGAGAAGATGTAATAACCCGAAAATCTGAGCTAATTAAAAAATTTTATTTTGGCAATTTTAGTGAATTTTGAGTATTTAAAATAATTTATCTTAAATAATAACAACGAGAAATTTATTTTGAATAGAATTAGAACGTATATATTTATATAGATCGTCGTTAGAATATAAATATTTTATTTTAAATATAAAAGGAATAGAAAATGGCGCGATAGTACGAAAATTCGATTTCAAAGTTCAAATGAACGTACAGGATTCACAACAAATCGGATTTTAGCGAAACCAAAAATATTAGAATCTATTTGTGAATATCTTTCCAACGAATCTGAAAAATTGAAATTTCATAGCGGGGATAAAAAGTTATGTCCAGTTGAAAATTCAGAATAGTCGCTATGGAATTCTGGTCCTTAAAAATGGGAATTTTGCAAATGACATCTGTTTTCGACCGAAACCACTTTTGTTGGATCCGTGATGTCAAGTTATTGCTAGGTTTCAAAATTTGTAATTTTCTAAAACAATATGTGAGCGTGCAAAGGAAAACGCGTTTGACCAGTTTTAGTTGATTTTAATCAATTGGAAAATGGCCATTTTTCTAATGGTCTCAGAATTCGATGAAATTAGTTTTGTTAGGACCGTATCATCAATACAAAGCCATAAAATATTTTTCTGGAATTTATAGAGTTAGCATGTTGCCCGAGTAACTTGAAATGTACGTTTAAAATTTAATATATAGATTTAAATTTTAATTTAACTAAAAACTGATCGAAACGATCGAATCAGCTTACGATACATATCCATTGTGTTCGGAATAGGGTAATTAGCTATGGACGACAGTAGGTGGGTTCGATTTCGAGTTCGAAATAAAAAGGTACTTTAAGGAATTAATTAATTAAATAATATATATATATTATATTCTCTCTTTTTCTTTGGTTAAACCCCCCTCCATTCATCGTGAAACAGAAATCGAAAAAAGAAAAAAAAACAAAATAAAACACATCGCCGCCTGTGCCCTAACCCCCCTTCTGCCATCGCTGACGTCGTTCCCCCTCCCCAACGTGCTGCTGCCATCGCCGGAGCACCGCCACAGACCGCCGCCAGATCGTTAGCCTCCCCTACTCTGTTCGATTTCGGGTTTTCTCCAAACCCTAAACCCCCCAACTCAAAACAACCGCCGCCGCCACCCTCTTCTGCCCAGCACCACCACCCGCGACACCTCCCCTCAGCCTCCCCTCCGATGAAACCCCCCTTCATACGAACGAAAGGTAATAATATTTATTTTCATTTCAGTTTTTATTTATTTAGTTATTATATAATACTGAAATGAAAGGTGATATATATATTTTTTATATATATATAGAAAAATAATTTATAAAGGAGAAATATAAAAATATGATTTTTTATATAATGTAGAGATTAAAATTTTGATTTTTATATAATGTAGAGATTAAAAATATGATTTTTATGTAATGTAGAGATTAAAAATATGATTTTTATATTTTTAGAATAATAAAAATAGGATTTTTATTTAAGGGGAGTAATAAAAATATGATCTTTCTAATAAGAAGTGAAGTAAAATTTTGGTTTTTTTATTATGTAGTGGCGAATTAAAGAAGTGATTTTTTATATGTGAAAAGATTATATTTTTTTATATAAGGAAAAGATATGATTTTCATAATATAAAAATGAGTTTTAGCGATATTAAAATGCGATTTTTGAATACGTGATCATCATATTCAAAAGGTGATTTTAATATGAACAACATAGAGAAGACTGCGTTGGAATGTCAAGCAGATCCAGATTGTTCAGAATTTCAGAAGTAAAAATGGAGGAGTGGAACCCTCGGTTTGAAGTCTTCACTTTTAATTTAATTTCTAGTTTGAAATATATACTAGGATGCAGATGGTGCTTAGTAGCACCCGACAACCGTCGTCCCAGACCATGGATGACTTGTAGTGATTGTTTTTGCTGTGAAAATTGATAGTTGGTTGTGAAATAAAATATATATTCATGTGTTGAAATCAAATATATATTCATGAGTTGAAATAAAATATATATTCATGTGTTGAAATAAAATATATATTCATGTGTTGTAATGAAATATATATTCATGTGTTGAAATCAAATATATATTCATGTGTTGAAATAAAATATATATTCATGTGTTGAAATAAAATATATATTCATGTGTTGAAATAAAATATATATTCACGTGTTGAAATAAAATATATATTCATGTGTTGAAATAAAATATATATTCACGTGTTGAAATAAAATATATATTCATGTGTTGAAGTAAAACATATATATTCATGTGTTGAAGTAAAATAAATATTCATTTACAAATCGAACGATTTGTTTATGTACACCGATTTGACTGATATTGATTGGGGCGATAAATTTTACACATCGCAAACTGCACAAATAAAATATTTGTTTGATTGATTGAAATCCCACACGGGTGTTGGGATGATATTGACGTACACTAATCCCAATTTTTTAGTAGTATGTCGACCGATGGGTTGACAGACTGTGTAAGCATTACTTATCTATATTTAATGCTTATGCAGTGGTGGTGCGCACTCTGAATGATTGTTGATGATTTATCGTGGTCATTATATACATGTGTTGTAGGGAATCCATATAATTAACATTATATGTTAATTGATTGGGCCTCATTCTAATTTGGAAAATAAAGAATAGAATAAAAATTCTTGTGTTGAATAATATAAATTCATTTGTTGAATAGAATGAAAATTCATGTGTTGAATAGAATGAAAATTCATGTGTTGAATAATATAAATTCATGTGTTGAATAGAATGAAAATTCTTGTGTTGAATAATATAAATTCATGTGTTGAATAGAATAAATATTCATGTGTTGAATAAAATAAATATTCATGTGTTGAATAGAAGAAAACATTCATGTGTTGAATAAAAGCCGTGTTGATTAGATTGATGCCATTTAGACGTGAACGATATACATATCGATTTTATTCATTTTTATAATTAATATAGAAAAGAAAGTGAGTTCAAAATATAACTTTTTGAAACATTATCATTTGTATATAGATGATGTGGAATATTCAATTTTGATTCGAAATTGAATATGAGGTTGAAATCATTTCGAAAACGAATTTAAAATGATTTATAAAATACGTTTTAAAAGGAAATCGATGAAATATATATAATATATATATAGAATGGCTTGAATAGAACGCGCCGCCCTACGGTAGTTCGCGAATTTTGACCATTGACTTCGAATGGATATTACGGGAGATCCGACCATCGGATTCTCCTAAAACTGGAACCTTTGGGTTCGTATCGAAAAGAGCTTTCTAACGAATCTTAGAGATTTGAAATCTAACGGTTGGATCTGGAATTATGTCCAAATCAAATTTGGAAAAGGTCGTTGTAAGTGCAGTTCGATGGTCGTTGATGGAAATCGACTGTAAGGGCCTTGATAAAATTATTAAAAATAGTTATAATTTGTGTAAAATCATAAGAAATGATGTAACGACCCAGAAAATCTGAACCAATTTAAAATTTTTAAATTGGCAAATATAATGGATTTTAAATATTTAAAATAAATATTTTAAATAATAGCAATGAAAAGTGAGTTTGAATCGATGTTTGAAATTGAATATAATTAATTCTAATTATAAACAAGGCATGAAATGGCGCGGTAGTTTCAAAATTTGAATTCAAACTTTAACTGACTGTACCGGGTGCAAAACAAAGCGGATTTGAGTGAAACCAAAAATATTTAAATCTGTTAGTGGATACCTTTCTAACGAATCTGAAAAATCGATGTTTCATAGCGGAAAGCAAAAGTTATGGCCAAATGAATTTTCAGAAAGGTCGCTATGGAATTTATATAGCCCGGGAAATTGGCTATTTTGCAAACGACCTTTGAATTCGACGAAACCACTTTTGTTGGATCCGAGATGTGAAGTTATTGCTAGGTTTCAAATTTCATAATTTTTGAAGCTAGTATGTGAGTGTGGCAAAGGAAAACGTGTTTTGGTCAATTAGAGCTAAATTGGATCGACCAGAAATGGGCCTTTTTGCAAACGGTCTCAGAATTCGACGAAACTAGTTTTGTTGGGACCATATCGTCAAAACATAGCCAGATTTATTTTTCTGGAATTTTTCGAATCAGTTTGTGGCCCTGGAAAATTGAAATGTACGTTCAAATTAAATATTGAATGTTATATATTTTAATTTGAATGGAAACTGACTGAAATAGTCGAATGGGCCTACGAAACATATCCTATTGTGTTCGGAATGGGGGTAAAAAGCTAGGGACGACAGTCGTTGGGTCTGAATTGGTGTTCGTGTGTGGCAAGGGGTATTTTTGAGAATTTAAAAATATATAAATAAATAAAAATGATTGGTTGGTCACTTTCTCTCTCCCCATCTTTTATCTGGAACCCCCCCCCCCCCCGAACGATGGCTAATGCTCCATCGTTCCCATCCATTTTCTAATCAATCCACTCACTAATATCAAGAGCTCTAGTTGAAGATTTTGAAGAGCTCGAGACGAGCTTCAAATCCATACCTGGTTTTGATTTTATCGTTGAGTATTTTAGGAGAGTCGAGCTCGAGAAGTTCGCCCGTTCGTCACCAGTTTTAGTCGCAACCGCCAGCTCGAGTTCGCCGCCGTTCAGAGATCTGACGCGCCTCTCCTCCCCCTTCGACGCTGCGAAGGCCGATCGACGAATAGCTTCACGGTTTGATCGAAAATTGAAAACCTAATTTTGAACATTTATTGAAAGGTACAGGTTTGCCTATTTTCAACTGATTTTAACACTTTAAAGCGTTGGAAACTTGTAAAAATCGTATCTTTTTGCTGTGTTATCGAAATTCAGTGAAACAAGAGACAGTGGACTCGTGTGGACGTCTTCTACATTCTAGAAGAGACCGCATATTTTTCTGAGCCTTCTACTATTTTTGGTGGAGTGGAACCCAATGTGAGATTTCTAATTTATAAACGATATGGAAAACGACGATGTATAAATTATATGATCGACGTATGAGTTATATAAGCATTGTACACCTCTTGTATAAGCGTTGTACACCTCTTGTATAAGCGTTGTATACCCGTTTGTGGTTGAGAAATATTTGGTTAAAACCACATAGGATTAGTTTGTGGAAATGAAATAAATATACATGCCGCCTGCGTGCGAACTAGATGCATAATTCCCCATTGTCAAAAACCGCGAGGTTTTAAGGGAGCAAGGAGCCGTACTAGGGACGGTCCCAGTTTTAACTACACTGCCGTTATGCTGCCGAAATTTTGAATAATATTCATGTGTTTGAATTATTTTCATTTGTTGAAACTATATTTATTCGTTGAATAGAAAACATTCATGTGTTGAATTGAAACTCATTCATTGATTAGAAATTCATGTGTTGAATGGAATTCGTGTTTTAAATATAAAAATCACCTTTTTTTATATATATACAGACTATAGAAAACCTTCATGTGTTGAATCGATATTCATTCATTGAATTGAAATTCATGTGTTGAATGGTATTCGTGTTTTAAATATAAAAAATCACCTTTTTATCGATATATACAAACTATAGAAAACCTTCATATGTTGAATCGATATTCATTCGTTGAATTGAAATTCATGTGTTGAATGGTATTCGTGTTTTAAATATAAAAATCACCTTTTTATCGATATATACAAACTATAGAAAACCTTCATGTGTTGGATCGAAATTCATTCGTTGAATTGAAATTCATGTGCTGAATGGTATTCATATTTTGAAAGAAATTGTTTTACAATAAAAATCCCATTTTTAACTTCAATATGAAATGTATAAAATAATCTTGTTTTGAAATAAATTGTTTTATAATAAAAATCCTATTTTTATCACCTATATTAACTATATAAAATAGTCGTGTTTTGAAATAAATTGTTTTACATTAAAAATCACATTTTTATTATATACATGAATTGTTAAAAATAGTAAAGTGTTGAAATTGAAGACAGTTAGATAAAAATATCGTTTTTATCAAATGTATGAAAATCATATGGTTTTGGAATCGAAGAATCAATATATATAAATATAATAGAATTGAAATATATCGAATAACGACGCTGCAGTTCGTATTTTGAAACCGTGATTTCAAACGATTATACCGGGAGATCCGACCATTGGATTTTCCCAAAACCGCAACCGTTGGGTTCGCTTTGGAAATATCTTTCCAATGGCACCAACTTTGTAAAAATCCAATGGTTGGATTGTACGGAATTTTTAATTCAAATCTGAAGAAAAACAGCGACAGAATCGATTATATATATATATGTATAATAATAATATTTAATCGAATAATGACGTTGTAGTTCGTATTTTGAAATCGAAATTTCAAATGATTATACCGGGAGATCCGACCATAGGATTTTTCCGAAACTGGAACCGTTGGATTCGTTTTGAAAAGATCTTTCTAATGATGTAAATTTTGTGAAGATCGAACGATTAGATTTTCAGATATGTGTAAATCAAATCTGAAGAAAAACAGCGCCATGGCCGCGTTATGGCCCAAAGCGTCGTTTTGAATAAATGGGCTATTTTAAAATAAATAAAAATAGCGATAAATCATTATAAAATATTATAAACGATATGGATGTGAAATTTAAAAATTAACTGAAGCTTGGCTAAGTCGAATGGTTTCCTGGTTGTTGATCTGATGTTGGTTTCGGCCTTCGGGGTTAATATTTGGGAAATCATTCTCTTACTAATTGACGGTTAGTGACGTGTGAATTGAAATGATGCGTGTGTATGTTAGTGTTGCACTTGTTTATTATATACGCAAGTTGTTCAGAAAGACTGGGTTTATCCCATTCTGAATAACTGAATCGACGATAAGAAATCGAAGATGAAGACGGTGGTCGAAGACCGGAGATCTTCACCTCGTTTGGATGGCAACCGAGGTCCTGATTGGGAGGCATCCCGAAATATGGATAATGAGTGGTGATCGTCTAGACGTACGTGGTGATCGATGGGTTTGCGAGGTATATAGTGCCTCCGGTTTCGTTCAGACCCAGAACGGACTGGCAAATGGACTGTGTGTCTGACATCGGATTTTATTCTATGTTGATTGATCCATATTAAATATACATCTGTTTGGCGGCGGAGAATTTATTCTTTTTCTTAACGCCCTTCTTTGAAACGCATGAGCTCAGAAGTTGTATATCGAAGGACGTCAGTCGCATGGCATGAATTGCTAGTGAGGCTTGCTTAAGTGGAAAATGATCAAGGCTTCTGTTGAAAAGAAAATTCTTGTGGTGATGATCAAAGCACCGCCTGTGTGGCGTAGCTTTGTGTATAATGTGAATTCGCGAGCCTCACACCCCGGTATGAGCCAGAAACGGGAGGAGGACCTCAGGGAGGGCAAGCGTTTCCTTCTAGCTAGGAGTTGTGTTGGTGTTTTTACATGGCCTGACATTTTACTTATGTGGATGATGGATAGCGAAGCGCCTCGGATATATCGGTCGATCTGGGACCGATGGAGTCATTCGTTGGCTCATTGACGCCCCTAGGGCGGGGAAACGTATTGTTCAGGCATAATAATCCACATCGGTGGACCGGCCCTGATGATCCAAGGGGCAGTTGCGGCTGTTCCTGAGACACGGGCTAGAGCGTCTCGAATTCTGTAAGGACTATCTTTTGCCTTGGTTCATGGTGGAAATCCAATTTCCAAATACGACACCATGCGGTTTTGATTGTGTATATATATATATACAATCGGCGACATGATATATGGTACCCATGCTGTCTATGATTGATAGTTATGATGGAAATTGTTTTTGAAACATATAAACACTAGTAGTAATATCAAATGCCTTTGTTTTATTCGTATCAAGCATATCTTGGCCATTATAAGGTAAAAACTCTATCCTCCGGTTTGTGTTGCATTGTGTGATGGGAACTGAGTCTTATAATGGCTTCATTTTTATAAAAAGCATTGCGATGTTTAAAAGAAAGATTTGTTTTTAAAGCACTGGCAATCCAATGGAGCAAACCCGTTCCACGAAAGTGGCGCGGTCCTATGGTTAGCCATATTATAAATGTGTTGAGTAGATTTCTCATACCAGTCCCATGACTGACTCGTAGTTTGTTTCACTTTCAAACTCGGGTGCCCCTTTTCCTACACGGGCAGCCTTGTATTCAGGTTTAGCTGGCTCTTTCTGGATAGCTGGAGCTGAAGATGGATTCTATCATTTATCTATTTTATGATGTTCAGCTCCTATTGTACATATTTTGTTTGTTTTCCGCTGTAGACATTTATGTATAGCTGAACTGTATTTGTACTAAGTATGATCCTGTATACTGTGTAACTCTGATGATTACGTTTATCCAGTATATTCTATTGTTCATTATCCGGTGTATTTATTTAATTCTGTCCTGCTATTATCTGTTTATGTGTTATATTCCACGGATTACCCTTGCCACCGTCAGTACGGGGTTTGGGGTCGTCTCATTTGGTATTAGAGCTTTGGTTAAGCTTAGTTCTGGAATATAACATATTAACGAACTCGTCAGAAATAGAACCAGGAGTGTTAAAGGACGGGTAACTCATTACAGATAGGATCAGTAATATCCTAGTATGAGAAGCAGAATGAAATACACAACAATAGACACATTTACATTTGATGTATATGTTTCTATGTTTTAAAATATCTTTTCTGTGACCTGACACTTGATCTGCTATTTGCAGAAGTACTAGAAAATGAGTGTCAAAAACACAAGGAATGCAGAACCAGATATTGAGGCCCTATTAATCAAATATCGAAATATGGGTGGAATACCGTTCTCTGGTGAAGAATCTATTATGAAGACACCGGCTTGGATTCGTTCTGCTGAAAAGATCTTTGATGGCTTAAAGCTGAGGGATGACCAGAAAAGGTTACTAGCATCCTGGGCACTCAAAGAAGAAGCTTTGTTCTGGTGGGATTTAGTTATTGAGAATAATCCAGAAGGTGATATCACCTGGGATAGATTCAAAGTGATTTTCCTGGAAAGATTTACACCTCCAGAAGCGACTGAGCGATTATGTGACGAATTTTCTTATCTGATACAAGGTGATATGACCATCCCAGAATATCATAAGAAATTCAATGAACTTACTCACTTTGCTCCTCATCTGGTTAAAGACCCAAAGAGGAGGAATCTGAGATTTATTCATGGCCTGCAAAGAAAATATCAGAATACTGTGATGAGGAATGTGAAGCTTCCTTTTTCAGAAATGATTTATATGGCTTATCAGTATGAAGATCTTCATAAGAAAGGCATGTTGCGCGACGAAGAGGAAGTCAGTTCTAGTAATAAAGTTGAGTCTGAAGTTGATCTTCCTTAGGCCAGTAAGATGTCAGAAGTCAGTAAGAAGCCCAGTGCTAAGAGAAAAAGGGCTAAATCTTACAAGGACCCGGTAATGACTGCCACATGCTCAAGTTGCAATAGGCAAGGACATTTGGCGAAAAGTTGTTAATCTTGGAATAAAAGAAGAAAGGATAAATTTAAATCCCAGGACAAGTTCCTAGAGAATAGAAAATGCTGTCAATGCCATCAGACTGGTCATCTTGAAAAGGACTGTAGGAAATTTAAGGAATCCAAAGCAGTGCATGTAAATGAAGTGGTAGAAGTACCTACATCTTCGTCTGCTCAGGAAAGGTCTGATGTTTTAGAAGGCACGCTCAATGTCAAGAACAATCCAGTTAAAGTACTGTTTGATACAGGCGCGTCGCGATGCTTTATTGCAAAGAGTGCAGTCAAGAAGTTGGATTTGAAATTGAAGAAGCTCAAAGAACCAATGACTGTCCAAAATCCAGTTGGGGGTTCCATCGATCTCAGTTGGGTTTGTGGGGTGCCTGTCTATTTTTCCTGCTATAAATTCCTACTATCTCTATCGTCATGAATTTAATGAATTCGATCTTATTTTGGGATTGGATTGGTTAACCAAATATGAGGCAGAGGTTAGATGCACCGAGAGAGTTGTTAAGGCAAAGGTCCAATCAGGGAATTATATAACCATACCATGTGAAGGCCCGAATTCAAATAGAAAGGACTTCTGCGCAGCTTTGGATGTTTCTCCAACTCAAATAGAAAATATCCCAGAAGTCACAGAGAATATTCCAGACCTCATCAAAGATATTCCTATCATCAAAAATTACGCGGATGTGTTTGAAGAAGTTGTTCGCTTACCTCCGCAGAGGGAAATAGATTTCAAGATTGCTTTGATTCTGAATGCATGGCCGGTAGTTCACGCTATTCGAAGAATGTCCTTGAAAGAGAAGGAGGAATTAGACAATCAAACACGACAGCTCGTATGGAAAGGTCTAATCAGGCCTAGTTTCTCTGATTGGGGTGCAGCAGTGGTGTTTGTCCCAAAATCTGATGGTACTCTACGGCTATGTGTGGATTGTCGTGATTTGAACAAGCAAACAATAAAGAACAAATATCCATTGCCGCGAATCGACGACTTATTGGATCGTCTGAATGGTGCACAGGTATTCTCAAGGATGGACCTAGCTACAGGCTTCCATCAACTTCGAATTGCCGAATAATGTTTTCCTATGACAGCATTCAGAGGTCCCGACTTATTTTATGAGTGGTTAGTAATGTCGTTCGGCTTATGTAACGCTCCAGCATACTTCGTCGATTTGATGAATAGAGTGTTCAGAAGAGTTTTGGATAAATTTGTTCTGGTTTTTATTGACGGTATTCTAATCTTCTCTAAGTCAAAGGCCGAACATGAAAAACATTTGGAACAGGTTCTGGAAATCCTCAGAAGGAATGTATTAAAAGCAAAACTATGCAAATGTATATTCTGGCAAGAGGAAGTGAAATTTTTGGGCCATGTCGTATCGAAAGAAGGAATTGCTGTGGATCCAAGTAAAATCGCGGCTATTCAAAACTGGAAACAGCCCAGTACTCCTACAGAAGTCCGCAGTTTTCTTGGATTGGCTAGTTATTACCGGAAGTTCATTAAAAACTTTTCGAAGATATCTGGTCACTTAACGAAGCTTACAAAGATGCACTCTAAATTCAAATGGACTCCAGAAAGTGAAGAGGCTTTTGAAGAGCTAAAGTTAAGATTAACAACTGCTCCGGTGTTAACCATCATCGATGGCAATCAGGATTTGAAAGTCTGGATAGATGCTTCTAGAGAAGGCCTTGGCGCAGTGTTAATGCAAAGAGGTCAAGTGATTGCTTATGCTAGCCGTCAGCTGAAGCCACACGAGAAAAACTATGTAACTCATGATCTTGAGTTATTGGCTATCGTTTTCTATTTGAAAATCTGGAGGCACTATCTTCTGGGAAAGAGATTTGAACTGTTTACAGATCACCAGTCGTTAAAGTATCTGTTCACTCAGAAAGACCTGAATCTGAGGCAGCAACGTTGGCTAGAGTTCCTTGCAGCATATGATTTTGAGATTCTATACACTCCAGGGAAAGCCAATGTTGTGGACGATGCGTTAAGCCGAAAGAATGAAATGATCGCCAGTTTTATCATTGCGACTTCGTTGATTGACAAGATATCGGCTCTCCAAAAAGACGACCAATTTATTAAAGGAATGAGTCAGCGAATTCGTAAAGGCAATGCTTCGGATTTCTAGCTCGACAGCGAAGGGATTCTGAGGTTAGAAGGACGAATTTGTGTTCCAAAAATTCCTAAGCTCAGAAGAGATGTGCTTGATGAATGCCACAAATCTAAGCTCAGTATCCGTCCAGGTGTGAGTAAAATGTATAACGATATCAAGCGAACATTCTGGTGGAAGTCGTTAAAAAGAGACATCTCGATATATGTTAGTCGATGCCCTACTTGCCAGCTAGTCAAAAGCGACCAACATAAACTGGCTGGATTATTGCAACCGCTAGACGTTCCGGGTTGGAAGTGGGAACATATTTCCATGGAATTCATTGATGGTTTGCCCAGAACCAGAAAAGGAAATGACAGTATTTGGGTGATCGTAGATCGCTTCACGAAGACTGCCCATTTCATACCTGTCAGATCAAACAGAACTGCTCAGAGTCTGGCGCATATTTACTTCAAGGAAATTGTTAGACTGCACGGAGCGCCGCTCAGTATAGTCAGTGATAGAGATACAATATTTACTAGCAAATTCTTGGAGGCATTTCAAGTAGAGCTGGGAACAAAGCTGAACCTAAGCACCGCCTATCATCCTCAGACAGATGGTCAGACTGAGAGGGTGAATCGCATACTGGAAGATCTATTGCGGGCTTGTGTTCTAGATTTCGGCGGATCATGGGAAGACCATCTGCATTTGGCTGAATTCTCATATAACAACAGTTACCAGGCGAGCCTGACAATGTCGCCATTCGAAGCATTGTATGGTAGACCGTGCCGATCCCCTGCTTGTTGGGTCGAACCCGGTAATAGACTTGTGTTAGGGCCTGATATGATCCGAGAAGCTGCCGACAAAGTCGATTTTATCAAGAAACGATTACTGCCTGCTCAAAGCCGACAAAAGAGCTATTCTGATAGGAGAAGAAGGGATATATCATTTGAAGTTGGCGACTATGTATATTTGAAAGTATCGCCGATGAGAGGGGTTATCCGGTTCGGTAAAACTGGGAAGTTGGTGCCCAAATTCATTGGTCCATTTCCTATTCTGGAACGAATCGGAACGCTTGCTTATAGAGTTAAATTGCCTGATTGGTTGCTTGGAGTTCATGATGTATTTCACATATCTCAACTTCGAAAGCACATTCATGATCCAGACTCGATCGTGGAAGAAGCAGCTCAGCAGGATATTGAAATTACTCCAGAATTAGCTGTGAGGAGAGAGCCGCTAAAGATTACCGGCAAAGGAACCAAAGAGCTGAGGAACAATAAGGTTCACTTGGTCAAGGTGCAATGGAGTGGAGATCTGTGAGATTGTACTTGGGAAACTAAGGAGAGCATTCAGAAAGCCTAGCCTAGATGCCGAGTGGATATATCTGATTGACTCTGGTGCAAGGTACATCTACCATACTTTGCATTACCAATTAGTTCTCTACTTTGTTGTTATTTTCTTTCCATGGATGTGCACTTTTAATTCTATAGTCTGCTTGATTTTAAACGAATATAGAAATTGATTAGTATATTTTTGAAAAGTTAAAAACAATTTGATTGTGGTTTGTGTTGTGTGATAGTAAAATTGGATTAATTAAACTATTGAAACGATAGTTAATTTAATTAATAAGAGAATGAATGGTAGGATATATTCGATTAACTCACACATTGAAATGATTTAAAAATAGATAGAAATATATACTTGTGCATTATATATGTTTGAACAGGTAAATGGATAGCTGTTGAGTAAAGATTTTATTTGCGTGCCCGACAAATAGGTAAACCTTAATGAGTTGGATGCGAAATATTATTATATCAACTCCTGTGAATGCCATTGGATGCGGAGTGCTGGTTATTCTGTGTGTAATAATAAACGTCGCCATAGGATGGTAATAATTAATTTTGAACTACACTGCATGGCATACTTCTGAAGATAGGCATACTTCATCATATACCACATAAGCATTTGGAGCTTGTGTGACGAGGTAGATGATTTACCATACGAGCGAGAGGCTTGTATGGCGATGACTATATTTTACAGGTTGAACTGATGACTGATATACTATTTAAATTGTAACGATAAAATTGCCAGATTAATAAAAAAACCCACACAGGTCTAGAGTTGACAATAATCACGTCTCTCTAGTTATTAGATACGGCACATGGACTATTTATTTCCCACACGGGACGAGGTGACGAGGATTTATCCTCTGGAGCATTTAAAATACACACTCCCTCAAGCTTTGACAAGGTGACGAGAATTTATTCTCTGGAGTTATTATCTATACACGCTCCCCTGTAAACACCAGAATATATCACTATAAATATGTGTATGCTTATTAGGATTTATTGGGTACCTAATACGGCCCAATAAATTTCCAAACCTCTCCCCGTACAAAGGAGGTTATGGCGAAATTTTTCGAAAATTCCGGGTGTTAGCCAAATTTTTGAAGAATTTGAAAATTCTCAGAAACTAAAAAGTTGGAGAATGGAAGCCAGATTGAACGTAGAGTTGATTGATCAAACCGCTTTCGACTTTGTTCCTTTTCGGGGACGAAAAGTTTTAAGTGGGGGAGATTGTAACGACCCAGAAAATATGAACCACTTTAAAAAATTTAAATTGGCTAAAATAATGGATTTTAAATATTTAAAATAAATATTTTAAATAATTGCAATGAAAAGTGAGTTTGAATCGACGTTTGAAAACGAATATAATTAATTTTAATTATAACCAAGGCCTGAATTGGCGCAGTAGTTTCAAAAATTGAATTCAAACTTCAACTGACTGTACCGGGTGCAAAACAAAGCGGATTTGAGTGAAACCAAAAATATTTAAATTTGCTAGTGGATACCTTTCTAACGAATCTGAAAAATCGAAGTTTCATAGCGGAAAGCAAAAGTTATGGCCAAATGAATTTTCAGAAAGGTCGCTATGGAATTTATATAGCCCGGGAAATTGTCCATTTTGCAAGCGACCTCGGAATTCGACAAAACCACTTTTGTTGGATCCGGGATGTGAAGTTATTGCTAGGTTTCAAATTTCATAATTTTTGAAGCTAGTATGTGAGCGTGGCTAAGGAAAACGTGTTTTGGTCAATTGCAGCTAAATTAGATCGACCAGAAATGGGCCTTTTTGCAAACAGTCTCAGAATTCGACGAAACTAGTTTTGTTGGGACCGTATCATCAAAACATAGCCAGATTTATTTTTCTGGAATTTTTCGAATCAGTTTGTGGCCCTAGCAAATTGAAATGTATGTTCAAATTGAATATTGAATGTTATATATTTTAATTTCAATGGAAACTGACTGAAACAATCGAATGGGCCTACGAAACATATCCCATTGTGTTCGGAATGGGGGTGAAACGTTAGGGACGACAGTCGTTGGGTTTGAATTGGTGTTTGTGTGAGGCAAGGGGCATTTTTGAGAATTTAAAAATATATTAAAAAAAATTGATTGGTTGGTCACTTTCTCTCTCCCCGTCTTTTATCTGGAACCCCCCCCCCCCCGAACGACGGCTAATGCTCCATCGTTCCCATCCATTTTCTGATCAATCCACTCACTAATATCAAGAGCTCCTGTTGAAGATTTTGAAGAGCTCGAGACGAGCTTCAAATCCATACCTGGTTTCGATTTTTTCGTTGAGTATTTTGGGAGAGTCGAGCTCGAGAAGTTCGCCCGTTCGTCGCCAGTTTTAGCCGCAACCGCCAGCTCGAGTTCGCCGCTGTTCAGAGATCCGACGCGCCTCTCCTCCCCCTTCGACGCTGCGAAGGCCGATCGACGAATAACTTCACGGTTTGATCGAAAATTGCAAACCTAGTTTTGAACATTTATTGAAAGGTACGGGTTTGGCTATTTTCAACTGATTCTAACACTTTAAAGCGTTGCAAACTTGTAAAAATCATATCTTTTTGTTGTGTTATCGAAATTCAGTGAAACAAGAGACAGTGGACTCGTGTGGACGTCTTCTACATTCTAGAAGGGACCGCATATTTTTCTGAGCCTTCTGCTATTTTTGGTGGAGTGGAACCCAATGTGAGATTTCTAATTTATAAAAGATATGGAAAACGACGATATATAAATTATATGATCGATGTATGAGTTATATAAGCATTGTACACCTCTTGTATAAGCGTTGTATAAGTTGTACGCTCGATGTATAAGTTGTATATGCGTTGTAAAAATTATATATGTGTTGAAATAGAAGTGAAATGCTATATATAAATATATATATATATATATATATATATGCGCCCCTCGTTCACAAACCATGGACGATATTTATTGGTTGTGATTGGTGTGAAAAATTGATTGATAGCGAATGGTCGATTGGAATTGTTTGTGGTTGAAATTGATTGATTGTGGTTGAAAAATACCCGTTTGTGGTTGAGAAATATTTGGTTGAAACCACATAGGATTAGTTTGTGGAAATGAAATAAATATACATGCCGCCTGCGTGCGAACTAGATGCATGATTCCCCATTGTCAAAAACCGCGAGGTTTTAAGGTAGAGCGAGGAGCCGTACTAGGGACGGTCCCGGTTTTAACTACCCTACCGTTATGCTGCCGAATTTTTGAATAATATTCATGTGTCTGAATTATTTTCATTTGTTGAAACTATATTTATTCGTTGAATAGAAAACCTTCATGTGTTGAATTGAAACTCATTCTTTGATTAGAAATTCATGTGTTGAATGGAATTCGTGTTTTAAATATAAAAATCACCTTTTTTTTATATATACAAACTATAGAAAACCTTCATGTGTTGAATCGATATTCATTCTTTGAATTGAAATTCATTTGTCGAATGGTATTCGTGTTTTAAATATAAAAATCACCTTTTTATCGATATATACAAACTATAGAAAACTTCATGTGTTGAATCGATATTCATTTGTTGAATTGAAATTCATGTGTTGAATGGTATTCGTGTTTTAAATATAAAAATCAACTTTTTATCGATATATACAAACTATAGAAAACATTCATGTGTTGAATCGAAATTCATTCGTTGAATTTAAATTCATGTGCTGAATGGTATTCGTATTTTGAAAGAAATTGTTTTACAATAAAAATCCCATTTTTAACATCAATATGAAATGTATAAAATAATCTTGTTTTGAAATAAATTGTTTTATAATAAAAATCCTATTTTTATCACCTATATTAACTATATAAAATAATCGTGTTTTGAAATAAACTGTTCTACATTAAAAATCACATTTTTATTATATACATGAATTGTTAAAAATAGTGAAGTGTTGAAATAGAAGACAGTAAGATAAAAATATCGTTTTTATCAAATGTATGAAAATCATATGGTTTTGGAATTGAAGAATCGATATATATAAATATAATAGAATTGAAATATATCGAATAACAACGCTGCAGTTCGTATTTTGAAACCGTGATTTCAAATGATAATACCGGGAGATCCGACCATCGGATTTTCCCAAAACAGCAACTGTTGGGTTCGCTTTGGAAATATCATTCCAACGGCACCAACTTTGTAAAAATCCAACGGTTGGATTGTCTGGAATGTTTAATTCAAATCTGAAGAAAAACAGCGCCAGAATCGATTATATATATATATATATATATAATTATATTTAATCGAATAACGTCGCTGCAGTTCGTATTTTGAAATCGAAATTTCAAACGATTATACCGGGAGATCCGACCATCGGATTTTCCTGAAACAGGAACCATTGGATTCATTTTGAAAAGATCTTTCTAATGATGTAAATTTTGTGATGATCCAACAGTTAGATTTTCAGATATGTGTAAATCAAATCTGAAGAAAAACAGCGCCACGGCGGCGTTATGGCCCAAAGTGTTGTTTTGAATAAATGGGCTATTTTAAAATAAATAAAAATAGCGATAAATCATTATAAAATATTATGAACGATATGGATGTGAAATTTAGAAACTAACTGAAGGTTGGCTAAGTCGAATGGTTTCCTAGGTGTTGATCTGATGTTGGTTTCGGCCTTCGGGGTTAATATTTGGGAAATCGTTCTCCTACTGATTGACGTTTAGTGACATGTGAATTGAAATGATGCATGTGTATGTTAGTGTTGCACTTGTTTATTATATACGCAAGTTGTTCAGAAAGACCGGGCTTATCCCGTTCTGAATAACTGAATCGACGATAAGAAATCGAAGATGAAGACGGTGGTCGAAGACCGGATATCTTCACCTCGTTTGGATGGTAACCGAGGTCCTGATTGGGAGGCATACCGAAATATGGATAATGAGTGCTGATCGTCCAGACGTACGTGGTGATCGATGGGTTTGCGAGGTATATAGTGCCTCTGGTTTCGTTCAGACCCAGAACGGACTTGCAAATGGACTGTGTGTCTGACATTGGATTTTATTCTATGTTGATTGATCCCCATTAAATATACATCTGTTTGGTGGCGGAGAATTTATTCTTTTGCTTAACGCCCTTCTCTGAAACGCACGAGCTCAGAGGTTGTATATCGATGGACGTCAGTCGCATGGCATGAATTGCTAGTGTGGCATGCCTAAGTGGCAAATGATCAAGGCTTCTGTTGAAAAGCAAAGTCTTGTGGTGATGATCAAAGCACCGCCTGTGTGGCGTAGCTTTGTGTATAACGTGAATTCGCGAGCCTCACACCCTGGTATGAGCCAGAAACGGGAGGAGGACCTCTGGGAGGGCATGCGTTTCTTTCTAGCTAGGAGTTGTGTCGGTGTTTTTACACGGCCTAAAATTTTACTTATGTGGATGATGGATAGCGAGGCGCCTCGGATATATCGGTCGATCCGGGACCGATGGAGTCATTTGTTGGCTCATTGACGCCCCATTGGGTGGGGAAACGTATTGTTCAGGCATAATAATCCACATCGGTGGACCGGCCCTGACGATCCAAGGTGCAGTTGCGGCTGTTCCTGAGACACGGGCTAGAGCATCTCGAATTCGTTAAGGACTATCTTTTGCCTTGGTTCATGGTGGAAATCCAATTTCAAAATACGACACCGTGCGGTTTTGATTGTATATATTTATATATATATGGCGACATGATATATGGTACCCATGCCGTCTATGATTGATAGTTATGATGGAAATTGTTTTTGAAACATATAAACACTAGTAGTAGTATCAAATGCTTTTGTTTTATTAGTATCAAGCATATCTTGGCCATTATAAGGTAAAAACTCTATCCTCCAGTTTGCGTTGCATTGTGTGATGGGAACTGAGTCTTATAATGGCTTCATTTTTATAAAAAGCACTGCGATGTTTAAAAGAAAGATTTGTTTTTAAAGCACTGGCAATCCAATGGAGTAAACCCGTTCCACAAAAGTGGCATGGTCCTGTGATTAGCCATATTATAAATGTGTTGAGTAGATTTATCATACCAGTCCCATGACTGACTCGTAGTTTGTTTCACTTTCAAACTCGGGTGCCCCTTTTCCTACACGGGCAGCCTGGTATTCAGGTTTAGCTGGCTCTTTCTGGATAGCTGGAGCTGAAGATGGATTTTATCATTTATCTATTTTATGTTGTTCAACTCCTATTGTACATATTTTGTTTGTTTTCCGCTGTAGACATTTATGTATAGCTAAACTGTATTTGTACTAAGTATGATCTTGTATACTGTGTAACTCTGATGATTACGTTTATGCAGTATATTCTATTGTTCATTATCTGGTGTATTTATTTAATTCTGTCCTGCTATTATCTGTTTATGTGTTATGTTCCACGGATTACCTGGCCACCGTCAGTACGGGGTTTGGGGTCGTCTCAAATGATTTGTGAAGAATTGAGATGAAAAATTCCAAATTTGAAACGATAAAAATATATTTTTATCGAAATTAGCTAGTTTTGAACTAGAACAATAATTTATTTATTTTTAAATAAATAAATTGGATTTGAAAGTGTTATTAAAGTAACTAGAAGTTTCTATAATTGAATTGGAATGGAATGTGATTTTGGGTTTATAGTGAACCGTGTTTTAAATGACATTGGTTCTTTAACCCAGTTAGAGACAGGATTTGATTTTCCATGTTAAATAATCATTGATAGTGATTTTTGGGAAGATTAAAACCAAGTGGAGTTTTAATGAATCTTTAATTAGATTGAAATGATCGAGAATGGAGTATCACCAGTTTTGCTCCAGGCGATAGTTAAATCTTTAATTAGATTTGAACGTGAAATGGTAATTGAATTTACCGATAACACCATGGTGTTAGATATGAAGTATGACCAGTTTTACTTCATGGGATGAATAGGTTGGGATTCGGAAATAAAATAAATGATTATTTCGGTGTGGTTCGCTAATCCCGACTAGTTTGAATTGATATTCAAAAGGAGATTGAAGAATAAATTTAAAGTATTTATCTTTGATAAAATTAATGGGAACCCTTCCCAAAGTATAAGAATATTTGAATAAAAGAATATTCTGAATTGGAATGAGGCGTATGTTGTGTTTGTGTAACACTTGTTTATTATATACGTGAGTTATTCAGAAAGACCAGGTTTATCCCATTCTGGGTAACTGATTCGACATGGTGTCGAGGATGAAGACGGTGGTCGAAGACCGGAGGTCTTCACATCGTTTGGGTGATTATTGATGATCTTGATTGGGCTGTACACCCAAGAGGAGGGAATCAGTTGCTGATCGTCCAGACGTACTTGGAGACCGATGGATATGCGAGGTACAAGGTGCCTCCGGTTTCGTTCAGATCCAGAACAAACTTGTAAATGGACTGTGTCTGACATTGGATTTTATTCTATTGATTGATTTCTATTAAATATATATCTGTTTGGCGGCGGAGAATTTATTCTCTTGCTTAACGCCCTTCTTTGAGACGTACGAGCTCAGGGGTTATATATTGATGGATATCAATTGCATGGAGTGAATTGCCTGTGTGGCATACCTAAGTGGCAAATGATCAAGGCTTTGTTGAAAAGCAAAGTCTTGAGTTTGATGATCAAAGCACGTCCTGTGTGGCATAGCTTTGTGTAGCGTTGATTCGCGAGCCTCACACCCTGGTTGTGAACCAAAAACGGGAGAGGACATCAGGGAGGGCATGCGTTTCCTTCTAGCTAGGGTGGTGTCAGTGACCTACTATCCCAGACATTTATATTATTTTCACCTGTATGGTTGTTGCTGTTGCAAGGCGCCTCAGATATGTTGGTGACTATGTGGAGCCGATGGAGTCATTTGGTTCATTTTCGCCCCATAGGGCGGGGGAACGCAGTGTCCAGGGTTTAAGTTTAATTCACATCGGTGCACCGGCCCTGACGATCCAAGGGTCACTCGAGCTCTGATCCTGAGACATGGTAGGCTAGATTGTCTCGAATCGGTGAGGACTATCTTTTGCCTCGGTTCACAGATGGAAATCTAGCTTCCAATACGTGAATTTGTGGTTTTATTTGTAGAGCCTAGTATGGCGACATAGTGGTATGGGGCACTTATGCCGTCTCTGATTGATACTTATGATTGAAATTGTTTTATACACTATGCACATATAATAGTATCAAATGATTTGTTTTTAGCATATCAAGCATTCTTTGGCTATTATAAGGTAAAAACCCTATCCTCTGGCTTGCGTTGCATTGTGTGATGGGACTTGGGTCTTACAATAGCTTCATTGCTCTTTATTTAGGATCGCGATGTTGTTTTATGCACTGGTATTTTTGGGAGGAAACCCGTTCCATGTTATACGGCGTGGTCCCTTGATTTACCTAACATTAAAATAAAGATTAATAACTGTTTTAGTTCTCACACCAGTCATGACTGACCTGAAGTTTATTGTTTTAACCTAAACTCTGGGTGCCCTTATTTTGACACGGGCAGCTAGTAGTTTTTGTTTTGCAGATTTATATTCACAGGAACCTGGTTTACTGCTGGAACGATACTCGGAAAGCTCTGTATCCGTGTATTACTTTCAGTTGTGTTTTGTATTACTTTTTCCGCTGCTATGTAATGTATTGTAATCTCTGATATTTTCTGTGTAATATTTATTCATACTCTGTATATTCTTGTATTCTAATGGAATTGTTGTAATATACAATGAAATGTTCTTCTGTTTGCATTATGATGTGTCTTGTCCTCTAAGTATTCGGGCTTTCCTTACCGGGGAAGTTACGGGGCTTTACATTTGGTATCAGAGCTTGGGTTTACAAAGCTAGAGAATAAGACACGTTAGAACCGAACGAAAGAATTCATCAGAGATTGGATTAGTAATATCCAATGAGAATGACTCGTTAGAGATGGGATCAGTAGTATCCTAGAACGAGTGTAAAGAGTATATTTTTAAAATGAAAACAATTTTTGTTTTGAAAATTTAATTCAATTATTCGTATTTGAGTATTTATTTGTATTGGATTTGGACAATCCAGTACATAAAGATTTTGCCTATACGTCTGATCCACGTGTATTCGAAGTTTTAATATATTGGATAGATATAGAATCACACTCTTGTCGCCCGGAGATGGTACTGATGATAGCACGTGCATCATCAGCATTTATGTTCGAGTTTCGAAAGTGGGATGTTTACATATTTCCATTAGACTGGCATGAGAACCAAAACTAGATAGGGCTTATTGTTGTGATTTGGCATTAAAAATCTGATTTTTGGATTATGTATCGAAATTATGAATTTGAAAAGATAATCAACTAGTTGATTGCTGGTTGTGTTGCTTGATTATTGTTTGAATTAATTATATGTTGAACCTTTAGCCAAATTGTACCAAATATTGAGTTGTATTGAAAATTAGTTGCATTTGCATGCATATACATGTACTTACATTGAACAGGTCTTAGCAAAGATGCTAGAGCAGAAGAATAAAATTGTTTGCCCGACAAATAAGTACATGTTTACAAATTTATTGGGTTTTGGATTATTTTATGAGCCGATTAACTAGCCGCTTGGCTGTTTTTTTTTTCTTTTCGGATTGATGAGGGTCATGGGAGGCTATTTGAAATATCCTGAAGCTCCCGGTGCAGGGGAGGTTATGGAGAAATTTTTCAAAAATTTAGGATGTTAGCCAAATTTTTTAAAAATTTGAAAAGTTCTTAGATACTGAAAAGTTGAAGAACTTAAGCCGTAATGAAAATAATGAAAGTTGAGTTGATTAGTTAAACAACTTTCGACTTCGTTCCTTTTCGGAGACGAAAAGTTTTAAGTTGGGGAGATTGTAATAACCCGGAAATTTGAGCCAATTTAAATTTTTTATTTTGGCAATTTTAGTGAATTTTGAGTATTTAAAATGATTTATCTTAAATAATAACGACGAGAAATTTATTTTGAATAGAATTAGAACATTTATATTTATATAGATCATCGTTAGAATATAAATATTTTATTTTAAATATAAAAGGAATAGAAAATGGTGCAATAGTACGAAAATTCGATTTCAAAGTTCAAATGAATGTACAGGATTCAAAATAAATCAGATTTTAGCGAAACAAAAAATATTAGAATCTATTTGTGAATATATTTCCAACGAATCTAAAAAATTGAAATTTCATCAAAGGGATAAAAAGTTATGTCTAGTTGAAAATCCAGAATAGTCGCTATGGAATTCTGGCCCTTAAAAATGGGAATTTTGCAAACGACCTCTGTTTTCGATGAAACCACTTTTGTGGGATCCGTGATGTCAAGTTGTTGTTAGGTTTCAAAATTCGTAATTTTCTAAATCAATATGTGAGCGTGGCAAAGGAAAACGCATTTGACCAGTTTTAGTTGATTTTAATCGACTGGAAAATGACCATTTTTCAAATAGTCTCATAATTTGATTAAATTAGTTTCGTTAGGACCGTATCGTCAATACAAAGCCAGAAAATATTTTTCTGGAATTTATAGAGTCAGTATGTGGCCCCAGTAAATTGAAATGTACGTTTAAAATTGAATATATAGATTAAAATTTTAATTTAAAAGAAAACCGATCGAAACGATTGAATCAGCTTACGATACATATCCCATTGTGTTCGGAATAGGGGTAATTAGCTGTGGATGACAATCGATGGGTTCGATTTCGAGTTCAAAATAAAAAGGTACTTTGTGGAATTAATCAAATAAATAATATATAGTATGTTCTTCCTTTTTTTTGGTCAACCCCCCCTCCATTCATCGTCAAATAGAAATCGAAAAAGGAAAAAAAACAAAACAAAATATAACCCGTCGCCACCTGCGCCCTAACCCCCCTCCGCCATCCCAAACGTCGCCCCCCCCCCCCAACTTGCCGTTGCCGTCGCCGGAGTACCACCACAGGCCGCCGCCAGATCGTTAGCCTCCCCCTCTCCGTTCAATTTCGGATTTTCTCCAAACCCTAAAGCCCCCAACTCAAAACAACCGCCGCCGCCACCCTCTTCTGCCCAGCGCCACCACCCGCGACACCTCCCCTCAGCCTCCCCTCCGATGAAACCCCCCTTCATGCGAACGAAAGTTAATAATGTTTATTTTCATTTTAGTTTTTATTTATTTAGTTATTATATAATAATGAAATGAAAGGTGATATATTTTTTTTATATAGAAAAATAATTTATAAAGGAGAAATATAAAAATATGATTTTTATATAATGTGGAGATTAAAAATATGATTTTATATAATGTAGAGATTAAAAATATGATTTTTATGTAATGTAGAGATTAAAAATATGATTTTTATATTTTTAGAATAATAAAAATATGATTTTTATTTAAGTGGCGTAATAAAAATATGATCTTTCTTATAAGAAGTGAAGTGAAATTGTGGTTTTTGTATTATGAAGTGGTGAATTAAAGAAGTGATTTTTTATATGTGAAAAGATTATATATTTTTTTATATGTGGAAAAGATACGATTTTCATAATATAAAAATGAGTTCTAGCGATATAAAAATGCAATTTTTAAATACGTGATCAACATACTAAAAAGGTGATTTTAATATGAACAGCGTAGAGAAAACTGCGTTGGAATGTCAAGCAGATCTAGACTGTTCAGAATTTCAAAAGTAAAAATGGAGGAGTGGAACCCTCGGTGAGAACTCCTGACTTTTAATTTAATTTCTAGTTTGAAATATATACTAGGATGTAGATGGTGCTTAGCAGCACCCGACACCCGTCGTCCACAGACCAAGAATGACTTGTATGTGTGATTGTTTATGTTGTGAAAATTGACTGTTGGTTGTGAAATAAAATATATATTCATGTGTTGAAATAAAATATATATTCATGTGTTGAAATAAAATATATATTCATGTGTTGAAATAAAATATATATATTCATGTGTTGAAATAAAATATATATTCACGTGTTGAAGTAAAACATATATTCATGTGTTAAAGTAAAATAAATATTCATTTACAAATCGAAAGATTTGTTTATGTACACCGATTTGACTGATATTGATTGGGACAATAAATTTTACACATCCCCCAACTGCACAAATAAAATATGTGTTTGATTGATTGAAACCCCACACGGGTGTTTGGATGATATTGACATACACTAATCCTAATTGTTTAGTACTATGTCGACCGATGGGTTGATAGACTGTGTAAGCGTTACTTATCTATATTTAATGCTTATGCAGTAGTGTGGTGCACTCTGGATGATGGTTGATGATTAATCGTGGTCATTATATACGTGTGTTGTAGGGAATCCATAGAATTAACATTATATGGTAATTGATTGGGCCTCATTCTAATTTGGAAAATAAAGAATAGAATGAAAATTCATGTGTTGAATAATATAAATTCATGTGTTGAATAGAATGAAAATTCATGTGTTGAATAGAATGAAAATTCATGTGCAGAATAATATAAATTCATGTGTTGAATAGAATGAAAATTCATGTGTTAAATAATATAAATTCATGTGTTGAATAGAATGAAAATTAATGTGTTGAATAACATAAATTCGTGTGTTGAATAGAATAAATATTCATGTGTTGAATAAAATAAATATTCATGTGTTGAATAGAAGAAAACATTCATGTGTTGAATAAAAGCCGTGTTGATTAGACTGACGCCATTTTGACGTGAACGATATTCATATCGATTTTATTCATTTTTATAATGAATATAGAAAAGAAAGTGATTTCAAAATATTATGTTTTGAAATATTATCATTTGTATATCGATGATGTGGAATATTCAATTTTGATTCGAAATTGAATATGAAGTTGAAATCGTTTCGAAAACGAATTTAAAACGATTTATAAAATACATTTTAAAAGGAAATCAACGAAATATATATAATATATATATATATATATATATATATATATATATAGAATGGTCTGATTAGAATGCGCCGCGGTGCGGTAGTTCGCGAATTTCGACCATTCGCTTCGAATGGATATTACGGGAGATAAGACCGTCAGATTCTCCTAAAACAGGAACCGTTGGGTTCGAATCGAAAAGAGCTTTCTAAAGAATATCAGAGATTTGATATCTAATGGTTGGATTTGGAATTATGTCCAAATCAAATTTGGCAAAGGTCGCTGTAAGTGCAGTTTTATGGCCGTTGATGGAAATCGACTGTACGGGCCTTGATAAAATTATTAAAAATAGTAATAATTTGTGTAAAATCATGTAACGACCCACATTTTTCGACCGTTTAAAATCGACAATAAGCCACACATGTCGACCCAAACAAATCGCAAATGCAGGTAGTTATTGGGAAAAGAATAAAAAGAAAGAAAGAAGAGAAAAATAATAACAGAATCTCACAGCAGAAGAACAACATATAATAAACAAATAGCAGTTAAAAAGCAGTTGAAATGTATACTGTGATTATAACATTCAATGATTATCAGAGTTACATATACATACGGATGTACATAATAAGCAGCGGAAATAAATGCAGTGGTTAAACCATACTCATAATAGATATATACGCCAAGCTTCGTCTTCGTCCTCCAAGGCAAGGGAATCTTTGCTAACTGCAACATCTGCTGACCCGAGTGTATTGCATAAAAAGAAAACACAACAAACACTCGGATCAGCACTAAATCATCTCATATTAGTCAAATCAAAATACGAAATAACATCAGTATCATTGGTGCAGTAACTCAGGAGATATTACGGGATTTTTCTATCTCTTGAGGATCTGTTAAACTAATACATACATAGATAATACGCTATTATGATAGTGTCTACTCAGTAAAGTATAAATACTGAAAATAGCGTAAGCGGGATTACATTTTTACCCTTACACCGTTTATAATACCGTAGTCTATATAGTACCGTAAACCCACCGTAAACGATGGCATCAGAGGGCACTCCATAGGTACGATACAAATCGAAATCGTATGGGCTCGATAAGGATAATATGACAAGGCACTCGAGGCAATGCCCAGGGTAGGATTCTACCAATCGCACTCCCGGACCGGTGGTAACGCATAGCAGCCACTACCGCCCACCTCGGAACACACTCCCATAATTCATAAATGGACCCAAATCATCATCATCATAGTCACAGAAATAGTATCGAAGAAGTGTGTCCGATCAAAGGTGCTACCTCAGTTAGTCACGGTATAGCTCCTATTTTAGTCATTTCAATTCTGACCCGAAGGTCAGGGCTATTTCGTCCTCGATCATCTTCTTCGATTCAATAATCGACTCTAAGTCATCATATCTCGTTCTGGATACGTCAAAACGTTCACAGTTGTCAAAGTGGTATCGACACTGACAGAGAGTATGCCTTATGTCGACTCCGGTCTCTTTAACAACCAACGCTTACATCTTTCACATCAGTCGGTTCTTTTATATTTGATAAAGGTTCGCTTTCATATCAAAATATCATCTTCTGTTTCGAACCCAATTTATATTCAAACGAATAAAATTTTCATATCGACCTATCATAATCATACCCAAACCGATTTATATTCTAAAACTAGAATATATATCATATCATTATGTTATAATCATATAATATTTCAAAATGACTTATATTCAAATAGAATATAATTTATCTCAAAGATTTCAAATTATCACAGATTCTTACCTCAACTCCATTTGAACCAGCGGTTCAAACTCAAACATTTCCATTTGGAAGAAATTTATAATTTCAAAATACTTGTAAACTAAATGTTTATATAAAAATAATCATAATAATAATAAAAATTTATATAAATAAAAATATAGACATATATATATAATATAATAATTAAAATAGATCAGAAATTTAAATATTATATATATATACTAAAATAAGGGTTACTAGAAAATTTTTAAAAATGAATTATAAGGAAAAAAAATATTTAAAATACAATAGTTATAAGTAAAGGTAAATAATAAATTTAAAGCAAACATAATTATTTGGAATCAAATGCATAAATATATTTAAAATAAATTTCTCTAATCGAAATCTTTCCTTCCTTCCAAATTTCAAATACTTGAATCTGTCCTCCGGTCTCAAGGGAGTTCATTTAATTCCATATCTCTTTTCAACCCCGTTCAAAACAACTATTTGATTTCAAGAGTTCAAATATATATTCAAACTGAGTTAAAACAACTCAGATTCACTCAATTTCCCAAAAATTTAGATTCCATAAGAATTTATTTCCTTCTAATCCAAACCCTCAATTTGAAAAGATTTTAAATCATATTCAAATCCCAAATTTAAATATTCCCACTTTTTTTTTTTGTAAAATTCATTTAACCCTATTTAGTCAACATCCCTGTTCAGAATCTTTAAAGAATTGAATTATCGAGTATCGGCACATTCTTTTAAATGGAAAATTCTATCAAATAAAATTTCAAATATTTAACCAACCGATCTCTGTATATAATTATCTATCCAATGGCCAAGTGATTTTAAAATTTAATTTCTCGATATTTCAGGGATGGATCTATCATTTCAATACAAATCAGAGTCACAGAGGTTTATCAATTCACTCTGTGTTCTTAATTTATTTTATCGATAAATCCCTGGTTCATTAGATGCCCGTAACATCAAGGGTAAAGGGGATTTATCGTCACAAATCAACATGCACTACAATATACTGAAATAAGGAGCATCAGCAATGTCAATATAAATTCAGTACTAAATTTCAACCAACATCCATCACAATCATTCCACTCAACTGATCAGCATTAAACTGTTTCTGGATTTAGCAAGGGTTCGAATTTCAAACTAGAAATTTAAATTTTAATAAAATAACTAATCATCGATTTAATTTTCCTGTTAACACACTGGTATATCAAATTTAAGCAACCAAATTCAATAGCCAATCACAACCATGTAACCAAACTATTACATAATTTAATTCAATAAATATGGGAATAATTCAGTATTTCGTGAGCGAAGAATCACTCACCTTTGGGTCTTTTGTTGATCGTACATCCAACCATAGCCCAAAATTTCACAGTCTCTAAATGTAGCCAGGTTAGTGCCAAAACGTCTGCAATTCCTTCATGATCCCAACGCAACAAACCGCGTCCAAATCCGAGTTAAAACGAGAGAGTTATCAGCGTTTTTCTATTTGAATTTAAATATATAAATTAATTGAAATAATAAATTTCCCACCCATCATCATTTGACACGTCAGCGCTTCCTTCCAGGCTTCTTCCCGCTCCTCACGTTCTATAGCATCACCGAAATGAACCCATGATGCCAGAACTTTGACCGCAGATTGCAGTGCGCCTCGTCCACCGGGAGGTCTCCAACCACATGCAAACCGATCGGCTCCTCCAGCCGCGTCCGTCCGTGCCGGAACCACCACCTCCGGTGGTTCCCTCCGCCGTCATCAAAGAACGAAAAGGGTTTTAAACCCTAAATCATCAAATCCCAGTGCCATGGTGAATGATAGCTGATGAGACCAAGTGCGTTGAACTCCACACAACGATACGAACAATACCCAGAAGCCCAAATTCCCAATTAACTGCGAAATCAGAAACCCCTAAATTGAGGCTTAGGGTTAAGAGATCCAGCAACTTTGACCGTGTTTTCTAACCAAATCGCTCACTGCATGTCGAATCTGAGAGTACCCATAGCTTCGTATCGTCGAGAGCTTCGAATTGATATATAATTTGTTGAGGTTTGAAGAGATTTGAAATTCAAGCTTGTATTTTTATTTTCAGCTAGGTTTAGAAATTTATTTCAGCCATTAGAGATAAGAAGGGTGGAGAAAAATTATACGCATTGTGAAATGAGCTGATAAGTGAAGGTAGGGATTTTTATTTATATAATTATAGGGCCCAAATATGTGAAATACCCAATTATTCATTTTCAATGATCTCGTTCACATTCTCTCTCGTATGGTTAAACGGTAAGTCGGATAGTAACGCAAATTGGAATCCTAGCATAATTTACTGTTACGGTTCCAATGGCGCCAGTTTCGTCGAATTCCGAGACAGTCGCCAAAACAGTTAAATTTCAAATTTAATTAAATAAATAAAATATTCAAAATTCAATTAACTGTTTAAATTCAAATTAAATATCCATTAAATTCAAATTAAATCAAATTATAACTTTAATAAATTCTATAAATAAATATCACACATTTAAATCACTGATTTGAATTTCAGTTATAATTCAACAATTTAAAATTCCACCATTTCAAATTAAATTTGAATTTCCATTATAAACCAAATAACTCAAATTTATTAATTAAATAAAATATAAATTTTCAAATTGCACCAATTCTAAGTATAAACTAAATTTAAAACTATTTATACTCCACTCAAATAGTCATCATAATTATAATCGACAAAATTTGATTTTTATCCAACATTATTCAATTTTATTTATTTAAAATTTGAAAATTAAATATACAGAAAATATGGGATGTTACATTCTCACCCACTAAAAATCTTTTCTTCCTCGAAAAGAGAACGAAACGATATTAAGCACATATCTATTTCAATCCATACTTAAAATAGTATTTACAAAAATAAGTATATAGTTGTAAAACTCACTAATTTTTCTAACTCCCGAAATCACGGAAAATTTCGGCAGCATCTCCTTTGTACGGAGAGGTACGGAGAAATCACATACATATATATATACTAAATATTCATCTCATCACACGATGAGGCATCACAAAATGGGGAAAACTCATATATAAATCCACCAGATCTTTGTAACACCTTTACATACCTTTCTTTAGCGTTTATTTGCATTTTTATTTACCTTAGCATTTAGTGTTTAGCGCAAGCGAGCTCCAAAGCATAGCACGACTTCCCTATACCTGCTACATTCTCACAAACACATAAGAATCAACATAAATATAACAAATAGCGAATGTATATAACTTGCACAACCTATATTAAACATTTTCAACTACAAAATCAAGATATTCATAACAGGCCAGCGAACAAATTGAGGTTTATCACCCCTTAGATGATGGAATTTGACCATAGCGCACTAGGCAAAAGTTGTTCTAATCATTTTAGGCTTTCCGAATTGTCCGGATTCGTCGAATTCGGATAATTTGATCAAAATTATGACTGTTTTAGTGGAAGCGAACAGCTCAGCCCGTACATTGAAAAATGCAGATCTGAGTTGTTCAACCCAGTTTTTAGCCTTTTAAACAGCAAAATTTTACCTAGCAAATTACGGAAAAGTTTTAGTTCAGATCTTGGGCTTTCCGAATTGTACCCGCACATCGAAATCCGACGCTCCGTTAGGAAGTTATGGTACGCTTCAGATTTTTATTTTCTGCGTGCTGAACTACAACTAACACTTGGATTTCAACCTAATAAACCTTAAAATTAGACAGGGCTCCATTAACAAAAGTTTTAATTCTGTTTCCGACGTTTCCAAAAAGTCTAGAATCGTCCAACTCTGATCAGCCAATCAAAAGTTATGGCTATATTAGCTTCAGCTTATCGCATACACGTCGATTTATTTATATTTGGAGTTCAAACTTTCAAGAAATTTTTTTTTTGTAAATTCGTTATGACTTCAAATTTATCATCACTACTTTACTCGAGGAATGGATTCGCATTGAATTTCTTACTAAATTTCCGAGTATTTCTATTCATTTCCCATTTTATTTTAAATGTCAATTTTAGTCAAACTCGAATTCATTTTACTTTCCGAATTTTTATTCGATTATTTTAAAACATCGATTCATTAACCTAGGTCGATTTATCTTTTATTCATTATTTTCTTATTTATTCACCCACATTATATTGAACTTCATTCCAATATATTTTATTTACTTCTCGTTTCGTTTTCAAGTATTACAACTCGAAATAACTTAAATTCATTTAACGTTCTCAACCGACTCGATTAATTTAAATCCCTTGAATTCATTATTGTGAATCGATATACCACATTTCGAGACTCATTCATTCCTAAGTATTAAATTTTGAATCAATCTTTATGCAGTTCCTTTGAGTTAACTTTTATCGAGTCAACTCACATGACTCGGCTAACTTTTAGTTCCATTTCGTATTTCAATTTTCTTCGTTCGATATTTAGTTATCTTCGGTCTTATATTAATGGAGCTAGATTAGTTATGGTCTTTATATAACCATTCTATTTCATGTCGTTATTAATTTCATTTACTTACCTACTCATCAACATACATTCCAATTCAACTTATTTAAATTCCTTAAGTTGATTTCTTTAAGTAAATCCATTTACTCAACCCAAGTTATATTTATATTTCATTTCTGTATCACAAATAACGTTCGATTTCCTTAACTCAGATTTTATACTTAGTTCATAAACCTTTATCCTTTGATTTCTTAAGTTAAACTTAAGTTAACTTGATTCCTCTACGTGAATTAAGTTATTTCACCATTCCTACGCATATTCATATTCGACATATGGTCTTAACAAAGTTCTTCCCATTTTGGATCTTCTATCTCTTATTTCATATGTTCCCTTACTCGACATTTGATTCTTTATTATAAATCCTCCGACCCTTCATGCCTTATTAATAACATAAATCTCCTTATTCCTCCTCGAGCTAGAGTGATGAACATATTAATTACTTCAAATCTTGAGTTATCACTTTTATTCCATCATCAAATCTTCAACTTATTCTAGTTATTCTAGTTGAAATTTTTATTTCACGGTCAATTCAATTTCTTTAACACTTATATCGACCAAACTAGTAATTTACTTAACTTCATTATTGTTCGCCTTTTAGGTTTTAAACGATGGTTTCTCTTCTCTTAGTACTTAAGTTCATTCCATAGCTTCAAATCAAAATTCAAATGAATCGAGTTACCTAAACACTTGAATCAACATTATGAGTTAAAATAAACTCAAATTTTAAATTTCGGGTTTATAAACTAAGTTTAGAATAATATAAACATACATCTTATACTATCCAAATTTAAATCCAAATTCTTAATCACCAAAGATCATAAGGACTTCGATTCTGGTTTAATTTAGATTCAAATTTAAATACCATACTAATACCTTTATAAAAGAAAATTATACCATATGGAAATTCAATTCAAAATCCTTTCAAACTAGTTATGAAAGTACGAAGTGATCTCCCTCACTTAGATGCTTCAGAATAACATCGATAATGCGTGCACTCATTACCGAAATCTTTTCTGATGTCCGAGAAGGGATTACACACTTTAATTCTTAAAATCCTTTAGAAAACTACTTATAATACGATATTTTCCCAAAATTTCATAACACTATTTCAAGAGTACCCCAGGATCAAGTTTCAAGTTCATTTCTATTTTCAATCACCAATATATTACATAACCAATTAGGCTTAAGATATTTCATTCTCGGATATTTTTACAAAACCAGCAACTTTTCTTATTAAATTTATTATCGAATCACCCGTAATAGGTAATAACCTAATATTATTACCTACTAATGACCCATGATTATACACTTAAAACCAATAATGATATATTTGATATTTTTAAAAATTATATCAAAAACCATATTATGTCGATCATTCTAATCGATTATTTAGAAATTCCTATCAATTCTATGGCGTCCAATATATCGACCAGAATCCATAAATATTCAACAGAACAGGTCAACACAGTATACCCCAATTTATATCAAAAATACAAGTACGCTCTCTCGTATATCACTCAAACTCATTCTAGGGCGTTTCTAACCCCATCTCTAATGAGTCAATTCCCAACAGAGCAAAGGTTATCGCTACCCGACGCTCTGATACCAAATGTAATGACCCACATTTTTCGACCGTTTAAAATCGACAATAAGCCACACATGTCGACCCAAACAAATCACAAATGCAGGTAGTTATTGGGAAAAGAAGAAAAAGAAAGAAAGAAGAGAAAAACAATAAGAGAATCTCACAGCGGAAGGACAACATATAATAAACCAATAGCAGTTAAAAAGCAGTTGAAATGTGTACTGTGGTTATAACATTCAATGATTATCAGAGTTACATATACATACGGATGTACATAATAAGCAGCGGAAATAAATTCAGTGGTTAAACCATACTCATAATATATATATACGCCAAACTTCGTCTTCGTTCTCCAAGGCAAGGGAATCTTTGCTAACTGCAACATCTGCTGACCCGAGTGTATTGCATAAAAAGAAAACACAACAAACACTCGGATCAGCACTAAATCATCTCATATTAGTCAAATCAAAATACGAAATAACATCAGTATCATGAGTGCAGTAACTCAGGAGATATTACGGGATTTTTCTATCTCTTGAGGATTCGTTAAACTAATACATACATAGATAATACGCTATTATGATAGTGTCTACTCAGTAAAGTATAAATACTGAAAATAGCGTAAGCGGGATTACATTTTTACCCTTACATCGTTTATAATACCGTAGTCTATACAGTACCGTAAACCCACCGTAAACGATGGCATCAGAGGGCACTCCATAGGTACGATACAAATCAAAATCGTATGTGCTCGATAAGGATAATATGACAAGGCACTCGAGGCAATGCCCAGGGTAGGATTCTACTAATCGCACTCCCGGACCGGTGGTAACGCATAGCAGCCACTAGCGCCCAACTCGGAACACACTCCCATAATTCATAAATGGACCCAAATCATCATCATCATAGTCATAGAAATAGTATCGAAGAAGTGTGTCCGATCAAAGGTGCTACCTCAGTTATTTACGGTATAGCTCCTGTTTTAGTCATTTCAATTCTGACCCGAAGGTCAGGGCTATTTCGTCCTCGATCATCTTCTTCGATTCAATAATCGACTCCAAGTCATCATATCTCGTTCTGGATACGTCAAAACGTTCACAGTTGTCAAAGTGGTATCGACACTGACAGAGAGTATGCCTTATGTCGACTCCGGTCTCTTTAACAACCAACGCTTACATCTTTCACATCAGTCTGTTCTTTTATATTTGATAAAGGTTCGCTTTCATATCAAAATATCATCTTCTGTTTCGAACCCAATTTATATTCAAATGAATAAAATTTTCATATCGACTTATCATAATCAAACCCAAACCGATTTATATTCTAAAACTAGAATATATTTCATATCATTATGTTATAATCATATAATATTTCAAAATGACTTATATTCAAATAGAATATAATTCATCTCAAAGATTTCAAATTATCACAGATTCTTACCTCAACTCCATTTGAACCAGCGGTTCAAACTCAAACATTTCCATTTGGAAGAAATTTATAATTTCAAAATACTTGTAAACTAAATGTTTATATAAAAAAAAATTTATACAAATAAAAATATAGATATATATAATATAATAATTAAAATAGATCAAAAATTTAAATATTATATATACTAAAATAAGGGTTACTAGAAAATTTTGAAAAATGAATTATAAGGAAAAAAATTATTTAAAATACAATAGTTATAAGTAAAGGTAAATAATAAATTTAAAGCAAAAATAATTATTTGGAATCAAATGCATAAATATATTTAAAATAAATTTCTCTAATCAAAATCTTTCCTTCCTTCCAAATTTCAAATACTTGAATCTATCCTCCGGTCTCAAGGGAGTTCATTTAATTCCATATCTCGTTTCAACCCTGTTCAAAACAACTATTTGATTTCAAGAGTTCAAATATATATTCAAACTGAGTTAAAACAACTCAGATACACTCGATTTCCAAATTTCCAAAAAAATTAGATTCCATAAGAATTTATTTCCTTCTAATCCAAACTCTTAATTTGAAAAGATTTTAAATCGTATTCAAATCCCAAATTTAAATATTCCCACTTTGTTTTTTTTTTTTTGGAAAATTCCTTTAACCCTTTTTAATCAACATCCCAGTTCAGAATCTTTAAAGAATTGAATTATCGAGTATCGGCACATTCTTTTAAATGGAATTTCTATCAAATAAAATTTCAAATATTTAAAAAAAACATTTAACCAACCGATGCCTGTATATAATTATCTATCCAATGGCCAAGTGATTTTAAAATTTAATTTCTCGATATTTCAGGGATGGATCTATCATTTCAATCCAAATCAGGGTCACAGAGGTTTATCATTTCACTCTGTGTTCTTAATCTATTTTATCGATAAATCCCGGATTCATTGGATGCCCGTACCATCAAGGGTAAAAGGGATTTATCGTCACAAATCAACATGCACTACAATATACTGAAATAAGGAGCATCAACAATGTCAATATAAATTCAGTACTAAATTTCAACCCACATCCATCACAATCATTCCACTCAACTGATCAGCATTAAACTGTTTCAGGATTTAGCAAGGGTTCGAATTTCAAACTAGAAATTTAAATTTAAATCAAATAACTAATCATCGATTTAATTTGCTTGTTAACACACTGGTATATCAAATTTAAGCAACCAAATTCAACAGCCAATCACAACCATGCAACCAAACTATTTCATAATTTAATTCGATAAATATGGGAATAATTCATTATTTCGTGAGCGAAGAATCACTCACCTTTGGGTCTTTTGTTGATCGTACGTCCAACCATAGCCCAAAATTTCACAGTCTCTAAATGTAGCCAGGTTTGTGCCAAAACGTCCGTAATTCTGCCACGATCCCAACTCAACAAACCGCATCCAAATCCGAGTTAAAACGAGAGAGTTATTTGTGTTTTTCTATTTGAATTTAAATATATAAATTAATTAAAATAATAAATTTCCCACCCATCATCATTTGACACGTCAGCGCTTCCTTCCAGGCTTCTTCCTGCTCCTCACATTCTATAGCATCACCGAAATCAACCCATGATGCCAGAACTTTGACCGCAGATTGCGGTGTGCCTCGTCCACCGGGAGGTCTCCAACCACATGGAAACCGATCGGCTCCTCCAGCCGCGTCCGTCCGTGCCGTAACCACCACCTCCGGTGGTTCCCTCCGCCTTCATCTGAACAAAGAACGAAAAGGGTTTTAAACACTAAATCATCAAATCCCAGTGCCACGGTGAATGATAGCTGATGAGACCAAGTGCGTTGAACTCCAAACGACGATACGAACAATACCCAGAAGCCCAAATTCCCAATTAACTGCGAAATCAGAAACCCCTAAATTGAGGCTTGGGGTTACGAGATCCAGCAACTTTGACCGTGTTTTCTAACCAAATCGCTCACTGCATGTCGAATCTGAGAGTACCCATAGCTTCGTATCGTCGAGAGCTTCGAATTGATATATAATTTATTGAGGTTTGAAGAGATTTGAAATTCAAGCTTGTATTTTTATTTCCAGCTAGGTTTAGAAATTTATTTCAGCCATTAGAGATAAGGCGGGTGGAGAAAAATTATACGCATTGTGAAATGAGCTGATAAGTGAAGGTAGGGATTTTTATTTATATAATTATAGGGCCCAAATACGTGAAATACCCAATTATTCATTTATAATGATCTCGTTCACATTCTCTCTCGTATGGTTAAATGGTAAGTCAGATCGTAACGCAAATTGGAATCTTAGCATAATTTACTGTTACGGTTCCAATGGCGCCAGTTTCGTTGAATTCCGAGACAGTCGCCAAAACAGTTAAATTTCACAGTTAATTAAATAAATAAAATATTCTAAATTCAATTAACTGTTTAAATTCAAATTAAATATCCATTAAATTCAAATTAAATCAAATTATAACTTAAATAAATTCTATAAATAAATATCACACATTTAAATCTGAATTTGATTATTTAAATCTCTGATTTGAATTTCAGTTATAATTCAACAATTTAAAATTCCACCATTTCAAATTATAATTGAATTTCCATTATAAACCAAATAACTCAAATTTATTAATTAAATAAAATATAAATTTTCAAATTGCACCAATTCTAAGTATAAACTAAATTTAAAACTATTTATACTCCACTCAAATAGTCATCATCATTATAATCGACAAAATTTGATTTTTATCCAACATTATTCAATTTTATTTATTTAAAATTTGAAAATTAAATATATAGAAAATATGGGATGTTACAAATCATAAGAAATGATTTGTGAAGAATTGAGATGAAAAATTCTAAATTTGAAAAGATAAAAATAGATTTTTATCGAAATGAACTAGTTTTGAACTAGAATAATAATTTATTTATTTTTAAATAAATAAATTGGATTTGAAAGGATTTTAAAAGTAACCAGCAGTTTCAATAATTGAATTGGAATGGAATGTGATTTTGGGTTTATAGTGAACCGTGTTTTAAATGACATTGGTTCTTTAACCCAGTTAAAGACAGGATATGATTTCCCAAGTTAAATAATCATTGATAGTGATTTTTGGGAAGATTAAAACCAAGTGGAGTTTTAATGAATCTTTAATTAGATTGAAATGATCGAGAATGGAGTATCACCAGTTTTGCTCCAGGCGATAGTTAAATCTTTAATTAGATTTGAATGTGAAATGGTAATTGAATTTAGCGATCACACCATGGTTTTAGTTATGATGTATGACCAGTTTTACTTCATAGGATGAATAGGTTGGGATTGGGAAATAAAATAAATGATTACTTCAGTGTGGTTCGCTAATCCCGACTAGTTTGAATTGATATTCAAAAGGAGGTTAAAGAATAAATTTAAAGAATTTATCTTTGATAAAATTAATGGGAACCTTTCCCAATTATAAGAATATTTGAATAAAAGAATATTCTGAATTGGATGAGGCGTATGTTGTGTTTGTGTAACACTTGTTTTGAAACACCCCACATCCGTTAGGGTCACTCTCAAAGGGAATGCCCTAATTTTGGTGGAGGTTTATAAGTATAAGTCACAGATATACAAGACAGATATAGGAACACATATTTGTAAACAGCGGAAGAACAACAAACTTTTTTTTTTCATAAAAGCAAATACGTGTTACAAAACATCACCATGATTGTCTTACATCCTTTCCAAAACATAACATAACATTTTCATAATCTGTCTTGAGTACATTATTTAAAGAAGCATGAATAAAACATAGATAAACTGCAAAAGCCCCATAGTGGATTGTCCAAAGCCATAGTTCAAAACAGGAAAGTCCAAGCAATACATTTCTCTTCTTCAAGCTGGATGTTAAGGCTGATCAAGCTGCTGTGTTCCCTCCCTGAGGACCTGGGGGTGGGGGGGAACGGAAGAAAGAAGACGAAAGAAAAGTAGAGTCAGACATAAAGCCTGAGTAAGTCTAGTACTCTTTTGTCTATGAATAAAGAACTAGGTATGATAAGAATAAACAGGAAGTGGGCATGCATTATAACTTGGTTAAGTTGTCTAGGGTCGAATACACTATCGTACCCCATGTTAATCTCTGAACCCATATAAACTAGTTTCCAACTGGCACCCCATAATCAGGGTGATGTGATCCATTCTACGATGATCGGCTCCTACTCGCATAGTTACATGTGTCTTACGGCCCCCGATTTTGTAGTTACCTATGCTGGTCCCACCATGGGGTGTATCAAGTCCCATAGTGGCAACCCGACACAACCTTAGAGTGCACAGGTATGCTACTGGTGTCCAGTGCCTCATTTTTCTGCGCCGCAGTGTGTGCACGCCCGCACTCCGTTAGAACCTACACTGCTACACCACCGCCGTCGATTTGACCTCTTACAATCAGCCCAGTAATCGTGCCCCACCCTGCCTAGTTTCAGGTTATCCTGATACACCTTCTAGGGTTACTGCTGAAAAGGGTCCCCTGTTACTAGGTTTTCTATCTCTAGCCAACATGCTAAGTTGGTTAAGTGTTTTCTAACCTAACCCCCACCAGTCCGTTTAGTTTAGCATGTTCCATTTTGATTAAGTCTTTAGTTCACTTAATCCTAACAATCCTGACTCAGCCTTAATTGTCTTATTAAGTTCCTGACCTCTCACATTAGACAGGTATTGTTGTGGCTGCCTGTTGCCGGTTGGTTCCGGGCAGTCTTATGCCACAACTCAGTCTAACCTCGGGTCCTTATTGGGCTCCATGTTTAACCTCCCACATTGGATAGGTATTGTTGTGACTACTGGACAGCCGGGCGGTTCCGGGCAGGTTTACATCACAACTCAATCCAACCTCGGGTTAAACACATCGTATGTTCTACATTTACATATTTTGTCATTCTTCTTTATTTCTTATATGTAAATATTTGCGGCCCATTATTAAGTTAATGGTGTAAAGGTTACACCAATCATGGGCCCAACCCATGCTTGAATTTGGGCCCTTCTATTTTATATTTTCATTCATTAATTAATTTTAACCCAACGTTATTTTCCCCCGTTTTACACGTCCGTTTATATATATTGGGCTTAGCCTTTTAAAGCCCAATTTAGCCATGCGAAAAGGGGAGGCTTATGGCGTGATTACATACACAAAAAAGGGAAGGTGAGCGTATGAACTTGCAAAATGACGTTGGAAACACAAACTAGAAACGGGTGTACTTGCATAGTGGTAACATAGGTGACATGAATCAAAGCATGTGAACTTGTAGTTGAGATAAGAGTCTAAATTGGGTATCATTATTGACACATAGTCATAACTACAACATGAACCTATACTTTTATTTATGCATAATGTCAAACATAAGCATGGCATAAATTTTCTAACATAAGCATGGCATAATGTCAAACATAAGCATGGCATAAATATTTCTAACATAAGCATGGCATAATGTCAAACATAAGCATGGCATAAACATCTCTAACATGAAATCATGATTCTTACTTTAGTCATGTAAACTTGCAAAAAGGGATTTTGAATCTAATCCTAACTATGTACCACATATGTCATCATATAATTCTTGTAAACAAGATAGACTTAATCATGGGCTTCAATTATGCCAAATATCATTCATAGCCTAGCCATATTCATAAGTTTGCAAATAGGTTTTCTAGTACAAAAGCATGGCTTAATACATGATGCCCAATTTTCAGCATAATTTCATATGGATTATGATAACCCAAACCTATTCCAATTACTTACAAAATGATTTATGCACAAAAATATACATCATGGTGGCATAGAAGCAAACCCCAAACTTGCATGAATTTAAATCAACTACATACATGTAGCTTCAACATGGATTACATAATTTGCGAAATATTCCAAACGTATACTTGCATAGAACTACCGCATGTAGTTCTTCATAATTCATAAATATCCAAACGTATATAATATTTCAAATTGATAAGAACACACAAATATGAATTACTTTATTGCCACAATTCAAGCATACAAACCAACACAATTGTTTATTCATACCAAAGTAATACTCTATTTACAATGGTGTGATGAATTCTCTAATTTAGGGATTGAAGACGCAAATTCCTTTGTTGAATTGATTTGTTTAGGTTGCTTTAAGCTTTAGAATCTTCCTCCTAATCCTCTCTCCAATTTGGTGGCTACTCCTAGTCGTTCCTCAGCAACATGGCGGCTATGTTCTTATTCTTGAATGAATAGATTAGGGTTTAGTCTAGGGTTGTTTATATAGAGGTTAGGAACTGATTAGGACCATTGATGTTGCCTGGATTGATCATAGCCATTCATCCTAAGGAGAGAAAAATTAAAACTTGCCACCTAGCCCTAATGACAAAGCAGACCACAGAAAATCGACCAACATAGCATAGGCCAGCCGGGTTAGACTGGGCTCGACCTGGTCTGGACCAGGTCGACACCCCTGTCGACAGCCCTGTCGACAGGCCTGTCGACCTGGTTAGACCAGGTCGACAGCCCAGTCGACCTGGGTGCGTCAGGCGGGCGTTTTTCCGCCCTGGCCCATTGGGCCCCATTTTCGAATTTAAACTTTATTTTATTCTGTTTGAATTTTAAACTTAATTCTCAAACTTCCGAAGGCCATATCTTCTTCATACGGACTCCGTTTTTCGAAAACTCGGACTCTATTTCGCGTATTTTTCCGAGACGAACGCAATGGCGTATCCCGTTTCTCTTAGTTCTTTGATTTCAGATTAATTATACTTTAATTTGTTAATTTCACAGTTATAGAATTTGCGGGGTGTTACATTCTCCCCCACTTAAAAGGATTTCGTCCCCGAAATCTTCAAGTTAGGAGGAATGTAAATCCTAACATCCAATCATCCATCTACTCATCCATCAAACACGAGCATCCATTGTCCTTAAAAGACTTCTAATGCTTCATGATCATATGCGAAGTGTGTGTGTACATGTACTTATCTAATGCAAAATCAGGCGGTCTACTGATTCAGTTGACCTCCTTAATGTGAATTATGTAAGTGCCATGAATCCATTATGTATGCAAATTTTCCTATTCTTGATTCTACATGAGTGCACAATCGTTCAATACAAATGCAGCATCCACATGACAACACATTAAAGTTCAACCATATACGAATGCAAACATATATGCATATGCAATATGAAGTGACTGAGCCGATCTAAAACCTAGATTGTGTGTGTATATGCAACCACGAGCAACCACTAGAAATCACTTGCAACCATTTGCAACCATCATACATAACATGTTTCAATTACATGTTTCCATCCAAAGGGTTTCTACCTAAAAGATAAGGTCGAGGAAATATACCTAAAAAGATAGATAAAAGCGCAACTTAAGGAAAAGGAAAGATCAAGGATGTACCCTCGAACAGAAAAGGGTAGGCAGTGCGTATTCTAGCTTCAGTTTCCCAAGTCGCGTCTCCCTCGGCGTCGCTCCACTGAACTTTGATGAGCTTGACTTCACGGTTGCGTAGCTTCTTCACTTCCGTTCCTAATATGCGTGTTGGAATTTTTCTTATGGTTGCTTCGCGTTCCACTTCGGCCTCTTCGAGGATATTTGGCTCTACCACTTCAGCAGACTCATGTAGACATTTTCGGAGATTTGAAACGTGAAAAACGTTGTGGACTCCAGCCAACTTCTCGGGTAGCTCTAATCTATAGGACATTTTCCCAATTTTCTCGATGATAGGGAATGGCCCTACGAACCTTGGTGCTAGTTTTCCTGTGGTTCCAAAACGAACAACGTTCCTTAGCGGTGATACCTTGAGAAAAACTCTGTCTCCAACCTCAAATTCAAGGTCGGTTCTCCTTTTGTCGGCGTAGGACTTTTGTCTGTCTTGGGCCGTCTTCATCCTTCTTCGTATTAAGTCTACTTTCTCTGAGGTCTCTCGGATCATATCTGGTCCAAGTATGAGCTTATCCGTGGACTCCCACCAACAAGTGGGCGATCGGCACGGTCTTCCATATAAAGCTTCGAAGGGCGCCATTCCGATGGTTGCTTGATAGCTGTTGTTGTAGGCAAATTCCACCAAATGAAGGTGGTCTTCCCATGTCCCTCCGAAGTCAAGGACGCATAGTCTTAAGAGGTCTTCCAAAACTCTGTTCACTCTCTCTGTTTGGCCGTCGGTTTGGGGATGATAGGCTATGCTTAAGCATAATTGCGTTCCTACTGCTTCTTGCAGACTCCGCCAAAATTCGCTGGTGAAGATGGGGTCTCGGTCACTAATAATGCTAGATGGTATTCCATGGAGTCGAACGATTTCCTTGAGGTAAAGTGATGCTAGGGATGAGGCAGTTCTTTTACTTTTGACAGGTAAAAAGTGGGCGCTTTTAGTAAGCCTATCCACTATTACCCAAATGCTAGTGTTGCCTCTCCTAGACCTAGGCAGCCCATCGATGAAGTCCATTGAGATGCTATCCCAGTTCCACTGCGGGACCTCTAGAGGATGTAGCAGTCCACCAGGCTTTTTCTGTTTCGCTTTAACCTGTTGGCACACCATGCACTTAGAAACGAATTCTGCCACGTCCTTTTTCATGCCGTTCCAAAAGAAAGTCCTTTTTATGTCTTTGTACATTTTATCTCCGCCTGGGTGTATCGTCATCTTGGAGTGATGTGCTTCCTCTAGAACCTTCTTTACTAAATCTTTCGTCTGTGGGACGCATAGTCTTCCGTCTCGCCTTAGAAAACCCTTATCGTCGATGGAGTATCTGTTGAGGTGACTTGAAGTCTCACCCCTAATTAGCCTATCAATTATTTCCACGAGCTGAGGGTCTTCGCGTTGTGCTGTCCCTACTAAATCCACTAAAGTTGGGCGCACTTCGAGAGATGCTAGCAAGCCTGGTACGAAATCGGAGGAAGGCCTAAAGTCGAAGCTGGCTATAAACTCTAGGCTTTGTCTTTCAACAAACAACGGGCTTAGGGTCAATTTCTTTCGGCTCAACGCGTCTGCCACAACGTTGCCTTTGCCCGGAGTGTAGGATATTTCGAAATCGTACGAGGCAAGAAACTCCATCCATCTTTGTTGCCTCAAGTTAAGATCCTTCTGCGAGAAAAGATATTTCAACGATTTATGGTCAGTGTAAAGCTCGAACTTCTCACCTAGGAGATAGTGTCGCCAAGACTTGAGTGCAAAGACGATGGCGGCTAACTCAAGATCGTGGGTTGGGTAGTTCTTTTCGTGCACCTTCAACTGCCTCCCGCCATAAGCTACTACCCTTCCTTCTTGCATTAAGACGGCGCCTAGCCCTGTCCCACATGCATCCGTATAAACAGTGAACATCTTGCTCCCATCTGGCAGCGTCAAAACTGGGGCTGTTGTGAGAGCCCTTTTTAATCGTAGGAAAGAAAACTCGCAATCCAAGTCCCAATTGAACACTAGATTCTTCTTAGTTAATTTCGTGAGCGGAGCTGAGATTTTCGCAAAATCCTTTATGAATTTTCGATAGAAACCTGCTAGTCCTAGAAAACTTCGGACCTCGGTTGCATTCCTTGGTGTCTTCCAGTCCTGTACCGCCACTACCTTAGCGGGGTCCACTGCTAACCCTTGTTTGGATACTATGTGCCCAAGGAACCTCACCTCTTCTCTCCAAAAGTGGCATTTGGAGAATTTGGCTTTTAGTTGATGGACTCGCAAAGTTTCCATGATTGCCCTTAAGTGTTGAGCATGTTCCTCTTCACTCTTTGAGAAGATAAGGATATCATCTACGAAGACCACTACGAATTTGTTGAGGAAATCTCTAAATACCCTACTCATCAGGTCCACGAAGTAAGAAGGTGCATTTGTCAAGCCGAAAGGCATGACAAGCCATTCAAAGAAGCCGTCTGGGGTTCTGAACGCCGTTTTATCGATGCTATCTTCAGCCACCCTTAGCTGATGAAAACCGGTTGCTAAATCGAGCTGGGAGAAAACAGACGCTCCTACAAGCTGGTCAAATAAATCGTCAATTCTAGGGAGAGGGTGCCTATTCTTTTTCGTTAGCTTGTTGAGCTCCCTATAGTCAACACATAGACGGAGTGAACCATCCGCCTTTGTAGCGAACACCACTGGAGCACCCCACTCTGAAATGCTCCTCCTAATGAACCCCTTTTCTAGAAGCTCTTTAATCTGTTTACTGAGCTCTTTCCCTTCTCGTGGAGCCACGTGTCTAACGGGCAATGCAACGGGCTTTGCATTATCTACAAGATATATGCGGAAGTCTATTTCCCGCTTCGGAGGCAAGCCCTTCACCTCTTCGAAGACATCCGGATATTCCCGGACCACTCTAACTGATTGCAAATTTTCAACAGAGGCATCTAGCGATTCAAGATAACTAAGCATAACCGCATACGAGGGATTACAAGAAATTTCCAAAGTATTACCGAGCTGGGTTAGGAGCCTAACAACCCTTTTCTCACAATCAAGGATGGCCCCATTACTGGATAGCCAATCCATACCGAAAATCAAACCATAACCCGAAAAGCCCAAAACAAAGGCACTACATTGAAATTCTACGCTTAGAATGGAAATTTTCAATCCCACACAGATCATAGACAAATGAGCTGGGCCCCCAATTGGGTTTGAAACAATTAAGGGGTCCTCTACCATACTAGTTTTTAGGTGCAGAGATTCTACTAGAGCAGACGAGATAAAGGAGTGTGATGCGCCAGAATCAAATAAAGTGCGAACGGGGTGATTGTAAAGACCCGCAACCTCCCCGTAAAGGAAAGCGTCGGATAGTTCGAGAACAAACCACAGCAGAACGCATACAGAAGAACATTTCATTGTATATTACAACAATGCATCAGATTACAAGAATATACAGAGTATAAATGAATATTACACAGAAATATCAGAGATTTAAATTACATTTAAATACATAGCAGCGGAAAATAATACAATACACAACTAGAATGAGATATACGGATACAAAGCTTTCCGGATATCGTTCCAGCTGTAAACCAGGATCCTGTGAATATAAATCTGCAAAACCAAAACTACTAGCTGCCCGTGTCGAAAATAGGGGCACCCAGAGTTTAGGTTAAAACAATAAACTCCAGGTCAGTCATGTGACTGGTGTGAGAACTAAAACAGTTATTAATCTTTATTTCAAATCATTAGGTAAATCAAGGGACCACGCCGTATAACACGGAACGGGTTTCCTCCCAAGAATACCAGTGCATAAAACCAACAGCGCAATGCTAAATAAAGAAAAATGAAGCTGTTATAAGACCCAGGTCCCATCACACAATGCAACGCAGTCGAGGATAGGGTTTTCCCTTATAACAGCCAAAGAATGCTTGATACGTTTAAAACAAATCATTTGATACTATTATAAGTGCATAGTATATAAAACACTTCAAATCATAAGTATCAATCATAGGCGGCATGAGCGCCCCATCCCACTATGTCGCCATATATAGGATATACAATCAAAACCGCAAAGTCTCGTATTTGGAAATTGGGTTTCCATCTATGAACCGAGGCAAAAGATAGTCCTCAACCGATTCGAGACAATCTAGCCCATGTCTCAGGCAAGCGCGCAGGCAAGCCTTGGATCGTCAGGGCCGGTCCACACGGAGTGGATTATTATGCCTGAACAATACGTCTCCCCACCCTATGGGGTGTAAGTCTGGTCCGTCAGCCGACCAGAATGCATTCGGCCGAAACCGATATAACCGAGGCGCCTCGCAACAGCAACAACCACATAAGTCAAACTCGTCAGGGCGTGTAAAACCACTGACGCCACTTCTAGCTAGAAAGAAACGCAAGTCCTCCCTGAGGTCCGTCTCCCGTTTTTGGTTCATACCTGGTGTGAAACACGCGAGGTAAACGTTACACAAAGCTACGCCACAAAGGCCGTGCTTTGATCATCACCACAAGACTTTGCTTTTCAACAGAAGCCTTGATCATTTGCATCTTAGCATGCCACACAGGCAAACCATCCTATGCAACCGATATCAGTCACACAGAATGAAATCCGATGTCAGACACACAGTCCATTTACAAGTCCGTTCTGGGTCTGAACGAAACCGGAGGCACCTAGTACCCCGCATATCCATCGATCTCCAAGTACGTCTGGACGATCACTAACTGTTTCCATCTTCTTGGGTGTACAGCCCAATCAAGATCATCAGTTATCACCCAAACGACGTGAAGACTTCCGGTCTTCGACCATCGTCTTCATCTTCGACTTATCGTCGTATCAGTTATTCAGAATGGGATAAACCCGGTCTTTCCGAATAACTCGCGTATATTTTAAGTAAGTGTTACACAAACACAACATACGCCTCATTCCAGTTCATTAGTCACTAACCGTAAATTAATCAAGAGAATAATTCCCCAAATATTAACCCCGAAGGCCGAAACCAACATCAGATCAATATCCAGAAAACCATTCTGCTTGGCTAACCGACAGTTAGTTTCTAAATTTCACGTTCAAATCTAATTAAAGATTTAACTATCGCCTGGAGCAAAACTGGTGATACTCCATTCTCGATCCTTTCAATCTAATTAAAGATTCATTAAAACTCCACTTAGTTTTAATCATTATCTGGGTTAAAGAATCAGTGTCATTTAAAAACACGATTCACGATAAACCCAAAATCACATTCCATTAATTATCGGGTTAAAGAACAAGTGTTATTTAAAACACTATTCACGATAAACCCAAAAATCAATACCAATTCAATTCCAATTAAATATCATTTAATTGGTACACTTCATTAAATCTAAATAAAAAGATTTAATCTTTTCTCAACTGGGTTCAAGAACAGTGTTAGTGAAGACACCATTCACGACAAACCCAAATCACATTCGATTAATTATCGGGTTAAAGAACAAGTGTTATTTAAAACACTGTTCACGATAAACCCAAAAATCAATATCAATTCAATTCCAATTAAATATCATTTAATTGGTACACTTCATTAAATCTAAATAAAAAGATTTAATCTTTTCTCAACTGGGTTCAAGAACAGTGTTAGTGAAGACACCATTCACGACAAACCCAAATCACATTCGATTAATTATCGGGTTAAAGAACAAGTGTTATTTAAAACACTGTTCACGATAAACCCAAAAATCAATACCAATTCAATTCCAATTAAATATCATTTAATTGGTACACTTCATTAAATCTAAATAAAAAGATTTAATCTTTTCTCAACTGGGTTCAAGAACAGTGTTAGTGAAGACACCATTCACGACAAACCCAAATCACATTCGATATTCAATACAAGGCTCTGAATAGAAACTATATCGGCCTATATTCAATATCAAATTCTACGATTAACAAATGTCGTATTGGAAATAACGATATACATATATATCTTTCAAATTTCCATAACAACACCTGTAATATCACGAATTCCAACATCGAAATATTCCGAAGACAATTTCGATTCAAATCCACTCCAATGCAATCATTGGAAATTTTGGTTATTTTCAAAACCATTTCAAATTCAATTTATTTATTTAAAAATAAATAGAATTATAATTCTAGTTCAAAACTAGTTCATTTCGATAAAAATCTATTTTTATCTTTTCAAATATGGAGTTTTTCATCCCAAACTTTCACAAATCATTTCTTATGATTTTACACAAATTATTACTATTTTTAATAATTTTATCAAGGCCCGTACGGTCGATTTCCATTAACGGCCATCGAACTGCACTTACAGCGACCTTTTTCGAATTTGATTTGGACGTATCTCCAAATCCAACCGTTAGATTTCAAATTTCTAACATTCATTAGAAAGCTCTTTTCGATACGAACCCAACGGTTCCGGTTTTAGGAGAATCCGACGGTCGGATCTCCCGTAATGTCCGTTTGAAATAAATGGTCGAAATTCACGAACTGCCGCGGCGCGGCGCGTTCTATTCAGGCCATTATATTATATATAAAATATATATAATATATATTTCGTCGATTTCTATTTAAAACGAATTATATAAATAGTTTTGAATTCGTTTCAAAAACATTTCAACTTCCATTTCAATTCAAAGCAAAATTGAATTCTTCTTTATAGATTCGTTTCAAAATTCATTTCTATTCAATTCAAATTTCAATTCAATTTGAATTCGCTTTCAATTCACTTTCAATTCAATTCGAATTCGTTTTCAATTCAATTCATTTCGAAATCGTTTTCAATTCAATTCATTTCGAAATCGTTTTCAATTCAATTCATTTCGAAATCGTTTTCAATTCAATTCATTCCGAAATCGTTTTCAATTCAATTCATTTCGAAATCGTTTTCAATTCAATTTGAATTCGTTTTCAATTCATTTCATTTCGAAATCGTTTTTAAAATCGATATAAATATCGTTCACGTCAAAATGGCGTCAATCTAATCAACACGGCTTCATATATTCCTTTATTTTCAAATATTCTATTTCAAATATTTCTTTTTCAAATATTTCTTTTTCAAAACTGGAATGAGGCCCAATCAATTACCATATAAAATTAATTATATGGATTTTCATACAACACATGTATATAATAGCATTAAAAATAATCAACCATCAACCAAAGTGCACTACACTGTATAAGCATCAAATATAGATATTCAACGCTTATAACAGCCTGTCAATCAATCGATCGACATATTTAATCAATCAGGATGAGTGAACTTCAAATTTCATCCTAACACCCGTGTGGGGTTTCAAACAATCAAACACATATTTTATTTGTGCAGTTAGGCGATGTGTAAAATTTATCGACCCAATCAGCGTCATTCAAATAGGTGTACATAAACAAACCGTCTGGTTTATAAATGAATATTTATTTATTCACTTCACTATTTTCATATTCACGTTAAAAATTATATTTTTAACGATAAAACATTTTATTTCAACCTATGAATTTCTATTCAATTCATTTATTCAATAAAATGATATTTTTATTTTTCTAACATATTTTAGAAAATTTCGGCGGCATAACGGCACGATACTAGAAACGGGACGAGGCCTAGCCTTATCCCCGGTCTAGTGAAGGCCCACGCCATTCACACATCAATCAAATCAATTCGTTATGCAAACCACAAAACTTGGAGTAAGAGTCTAACCTAGCCTTACTCCTTCGCCTTATAACGGCGCACGTCTAATCCTAACCAATTTATCGATTCGATTTTTCACACCACAAACCACATTCAAACCAATATCACAATCAATAACCAAACAGCCAAACAAACAAGTCCATGGTCTGTGGACGATTGTGTCGGGTGCTACTAAGCACCGTCTGCATCCTAGTATATATATATATCTAGAAAAAGAATTGAAAGGTGAGAAATTCTCACTGATAGCTATCCTAGCTCCACGGCTCTTCATTTGGAGAAGTCTTCGTCGTTTCGCCTTTTTGTCACCTTCGTTGCTGCTTTCACTACATACGTAAAAATCGAATTTTTACTTTGTTATTCAATATATAAAAATCACATTTTTTTAGTTCAAAGTTCAATATATAAAAATCGAATTTTTATTTCTAAGTTCAATATATAAAAATCGAATTTTTATTTCTAAGTTCAATATATAAAAATCGAATTTTTATTTCAAAGTTCAATATATAAAAATCGAATTTTTATTTCTAAGTTCAATATATAAAAATCGAATTTTTATTTCAAAGTTCAATATATAAAAATCGAATTTTTTTAGTTCAAAGTTCAATATATAAAAATCGAATTTTTATTTCTAAGTTCAATATATAAAAATCGAATTTTTATTTCAAAGTTCAATATATAAAAATCGAATTTTTATTTCTAAGTTCAATATATAAAAATCGAATTTTTATTTCAAAGTTCAATATATAAAAATCGAATTTTTTAGACTTCTCGCTTATATAAAAATTATATTTTATATGAACAAAGATCATATTTTCCTCCAACTAAAAATCAAAGCTTTACAGTGTTAAAAATTCTACCTTTTCTACTGTAAAAATCCCATCTTTACAATTTTAATAAATATATAAAAATCGCAACTTACATACATTAAAAATTAGGTCTTTTATAATTTAAAAATCCTGTCTTTTATATATGATAAAAATAAAATCTTTAATGCATTAAAAATATAATCTTTCTAAGTTAGAACTAAATTCACTTCTACGCTAATATATATATTTTCCTAAAAATAATAATTTAGTTTTCCCATAACTAAAATTTCAGTTTTCAATTACTTTTATAAAAATCAGTTTTAAATTACTTTTAAAATTCAGTTTTCAATTACCTTTAAAATTCAGTTTTCAATTACTTTTATAAAAATCGGTTTTAAATTACTTTTAAAATTCAGTTTTCATTTACTTTTAAAATTCAGTTTTCAATTACTTTTATAAAAATCGGTTTTAAATTACTTTTAAAATTCAGTTTTCATTTACTTTTAAAATTCAGTTTTAAAAATTCTAAAAAGAAAATCAGTTTTAAACTAATTAAATTTTCAGTTTTAAACTAACTAAATTTTCAGTTTTTAAATCTTCTCAAAATCAGTTTCTAATACATAAAAATCGAAATTTTTCAGAAGTAAAATAAAAAAAAATAAAATAAAAATAAAAACGACTTACTTTATGCTGCGAAGAAAGGGGGGCGAGGGGTCGGCGGCAGGAGTTCGTCGTGGAGGAGCTGGCCTCGAGGAGGGGCTCGCGATTTGTTCCTCGACGCGGCGCGTTCTGGGGTTCCATGCGAGGGAGGAGGAGAAGCAGTGGGAAGGAGGAGGCTGAACGGAGGGCGGCGTCGCGAGGGTTCGTCGGCGGTGGCTCTGAGGTAAGGCGGCGGCTTCGGTTTAGGTTAGGTTTCTTTTTTTTTTTTTTTTCCTCTTTTTTTTTTATTTCGTTCTGAAGAATGAATCGGGGGGGGGGGGGGGGGCAATGAAGAAGAAAAGGGAGGGAATATTTTTTTTTTTTTTTATTATTTAATTATTTAATTTTGCAAACGGGTTGACTTTTACATACGACCTCGAAACGAGGCCCACCGCCTGTCGCCCATAGCGTTTTACCCCCATTCCGAACACAATGGGATATGTATCGTAAGCTGGTTTGATCGTTACAATCAGTTTCTGTTGAATTTTCATTTAAATCCTTATTTTGAATTTTAAACGTACATTTCAAATTACCGGGGCCACATACTAACTCGAAAAATTCCAGAAAAATATTTTCTAGCTTCATATTGACGATACGGTCCGAACAAAACTAGTTTCGTCGAATTCTGAGACCGTATGAAAAATGGCCAATTTCCAGTCGATTAAAATCAACTGAAATGGTCAAACGCATTTTCCTTTGCCACGCTCACATATTGATTCTAAAAATTATGAAATTTGAAACCTAGCAATAGTTTAACATCACGGACCCAACAAAACTGGTTTCGTCGAAATCCGAGGTCGTTTGCAAAATTGCTATTTTTAAGGGCCTTATATATATAAAAATATATATAAATTCCACAGCGACTATTTCTAATTTTCAACTGGACATATCTTATCATTTCTAAGATGAAATCTCAGTTTGTTAACTTCGTTACAAAGATATAGTTATACAGATTCAAATATTTCTTGTTTCGTTCAATTCTGACTTATATTGAATTCTGTATATTCATTTGAAATTAGAAATCGAATTTTCGAACTACCGCGCCATTTTCAATTCCTTTTATAATTATATATAATTATAATATATTCTAACGACGACGTATATAATATATACGTCGAATTATATTCAAACTAAATTTCTCGTCGATATTGTTTAAAATAATCTATTTTAAATATTCAAAATTCGCTAAAATTGCCAAAATAAAATTTTTAAACTGGCCCAGATTTTCGGGTTGTTACAATCTCCCCCACTTAAAACTTTTCGTCCCCGAAAAGGAACAAAGTCGAAAGTGGTTTGATTATTCAGCTCTACGTTCGATCTGGTTTCCATTCTCCAACTCTTTAGTTTCTGAGAATTTCCAAAATTTCAAAAATTTGGCTAACACCCTAAATTTTTGAAAAATTTCGCCATAACCTCCCCTGCACCGGGAGCATCGGGGAATTTCAAATAGCTTCCCCGGTCCTTCAGATCTCAAAAAGAAAAAGAAAAAGCCAAGCGGCTAGCCAATAGGCTCACAAAATCATCATCACCCAAACAAAACAGTAAATTATGTAGTAAACATGTACCTATTTGTCGGGCAAACAAATTTTATTCTTCGGCTCTAGCCTCCTTGCTATGACCTGTTCAATGATATATATGTATATGCAAGCAGATGCGACCAATTTTCAATATCGTTCAATATTTGATATAATTAGGCTAAACGGTTCAAAATTATCAAACAATTAAACAAACAACACAAACATCAATCAATTAGTGAATTTAACGTTTCAAATTCATAATTTTGATACATATACAAAAATCAAATTTTTGATGCCAAATCACAACGATAAGCCCTATCTATTTTAGATTTGGTTCTCACACCAGCCTAATGGAAATATATAGAAAATCGCACCTTCGAAACTCGAACATAAATTCGGATGATGATCGATCAATCATCAGAACCATCTCCGGGTGTCTAGAATGTGATTCTATATCTATCCAATATATTAAAATTTCGAATATACGTTCATGACGCGTATATACAAAACCATTATATATTAGATTGTCCATATTCATACAAATAAATAATCAAATACGGATAATTGATTTAGATTTTCAAAACTAAACTTTGTTTTCATTTTAAAAATATACTCTTCATACTCGTTCTAGGATACTACTGATCCCATCTCTAACGAGTCATTCCATTGGATATTACTAATCCAATATCTGATGAATTCTTTCGTATGATTCCAATGTGCCTTGTTCTCTAGCTTTGTAAACCAAAGCTCTGATACCAAATGTAAAGACCCGCAACCTCCCCGTAAAGGAAAGCGTCGGATAGTTCGAGAACAAACCACAGCAGAACGCATACAGAAGAACATTTCATTGTATATTACAACAATGCATCAGATTACAAGAATATACAGAGTATAAATGAATATTACACAGAAATATCAGAGATTTAAATTACATTTAAATACATAGCAGCGGAAAATAATACAATACACAACTAGAATGAGATATACGGATACAAAGCTTTCCGGATATCGTTCCAGCTGTAAACCAGGATCCTGTGAATATAAATCTGCAAAACCAAAACTACTAGCTGCCCGTGTCGAAAATAGGGGCACCCAGAGTTTAGGTTAAAACAATAAACTCCAGGTCAGTCATGTGACTGGTGTGAGAACTAAAACAGTTATTAATCTTTATTTCAAATCATTAGGTAAATCAAGGGACCACGCCGTATAACACGGAACGGGTTTCCTCCCAAGAATACCAGTGCATAAAACCAACAGCGCAATGCTAAATAAAGAAAAATGAAGCTGTTATAAGACCCAGGTCCCATCACACAATGCAACGCAGTCGAGGATAGGGTTTTCCCTTATAACAGCCAAAGAATGCTTGATACGTTTAAAACAAATCATTTGATACTATTATAAGTGCATAGTATATAAAACACTTCAAATCATAAGTATCAATCATAGGCGGCATGAGCGCCCCATCCCACTATGTCGCCATATATAGGATATACAATCAAAACCGCAAAGTCTCGTATTTGGAAATTGGGTTTCCATCTATGAACCGAGGCAAAAGATAGTCCTCAACCGATTCGAGACAATCTAGCCCATGTCTCAGGCAAGCGCGCAGGCAAGCCTTGGATCGTCAGGGCCGGTCCACACGGAGTGGATTATTATGCCTGAACAATACGTCTCCCCACCCTATGGGGTGTAAGTCTGGTCCGTCAGCCGACCAGAATGCATTCGGCCGAAACCGATATAACCGAGGCGCCTCGCAACAGCAACAACCACATAAGTCAAACTCGTCAGGGCGTGTAAAACCACTGACGCCACTTCTAGCTAGAAAGAAACGCAAGTCCTCCCTGAGGTCCGTCTCCCGTTTTTGGTTCATACCTGGTGTGAAACACGCGAGGTAAACGTTACACAAAGCTACGCCACAAAGGCCGTGCTTTGATCATCACCACAAGACTTTGCTTTTCAACAGAAGCCTTGATCATTTGCATCTTAGCATGCCACACAGGCAAACCATCCTATGCAACCGATATCAGTCACACAGAATGAAATCCGATGTCAGACACACAGTCCATTTACAAGTCCGTTCTGGGTCTGAACGAAACCGGAGGCACCTAGTACCCCGCATATCCATCGATCTCCAAGTACGTCTGGACGATCACTAACTGTTTCCATCTTCTTGGGTGTACAGCCCAATCAAGATCATCAGTTATCACCCAAACGACGTGAAGACTTCCGGTCTTCGACCATCGTCTTCATCTTCGACTTATCGTCGTATCAGTTATTCAGAATGGGATAAACCCGGTCTTTCCGAATAACTCGCGTATATTTTAAGTAAGTGTTACACAAACACAACATACGCCTCATTCCAGTTCATTAGTCACTAACCGTAAATTAATCAAGAGAATAATTCCCCAAATATTAACCCCGAAGGCCGAAACCAACATCAGATCAATATCCAGAAAACCATTCTGCTTGGCTAACCGACAGTTAGTTTCTAAATTTCACGTTCAAATCTAATTAAAGATTTAACTATCGCCTGGAGCAAAACTGGTGATACTCCATTCTCGATCCTTTCAATCTAATTAAAGATTCATTAAAACTCCACTTAGTTTTAATCATTATCTGGGTTAAAGAATCAGTGTCATTTAAAAACACGATTCACGATAAACCCAAAATCACATTCCATTAATTATCGGGTTAAAGAACAAGTGTTATTTAAAACACTATTCACGATAAACCCAAAAATCAATACCAATTCAATTCCAATTAAATATCATTTAATTGGTACACTTCATTAAATCTAAATAAAAAGATTTAATCTTTTCTCAACTGGGTTCAAGAACAGTGTTAGTGAAGACACCATTCACGACAAACCCAAATCACATTCGATTAATTATCGGGTTAAAGAACAAGTGTTATTTAAAACACTGTTCACGATAAACCCAAAAATCAATATCAATTCAATTCCAATTAAATATCATTTAATTGGTACACTTCATTAAATCTAAATAAAAAGATTTAATCTTTTCTCAACTGGGTTCAAGAACAGTGTTAGTGAAGACACCATTCACGACAAACCCAAATCACATTCGATTAATTATCGGGTTAAAGAACAAGTGTTATTTAAAACACTGTTCACGATAAACCCAAAAATCAATACCAATTCAATTCCAATTAAATATCATTTAATTGGTACACTTCATTAAATCTAAATAAAAAGATTTAATCTTTTCTCAACTGGGTTCAAGAACAGTGTTAGTGAAGACACCATTCACGACAAACCCAAATCACATTCGATATTCAATACAAGGCTCTGAATAGAAACTATATCGGCCTATATTCAATATCAAATTCTACGATTAACAAATGTCGTATTGGAAATAACGATATACATATATATCTTTCAAATTTCCATAACAACACCTGTAATATCACGAATTCCAACATCGAAATATTCCGAAGACAATTTCGATTCAAATCCACTCCAATGCAATCATTGGAAATTTTGGTTATTTTCAAAACCATTTCAAATTCAATTTATTTATTTAAAAATAAATAGAATTATAATTCTAGTTCAAAACTAGTTCATTTCGATAAAAATCTATTTTTATCTTTTCAAATATGGAGTTTTTCATCCCAAACTTTCACAAATCATTTCTTATGATTTTACACAAATTATTACTATTTTTAATAATTTTATCAAGGCCCGTACGGTCGATTTCCATTAACGGCCATCGAACTGCACTTACAGCGACCTTTTTCGAATTTGATTTGGACGTATCTCCAAATCCAACCGTTAGATTTCAAATTTCTAACATTCATTAGAAAGCTCTTTTCGATACGAACCCAACGGTTCCGGTTTTAGGAGAATCCGACGGTCGGATCTCCCGTAATGTCCGTTTGAAATAAATGGTCGAAATTCACGAACTGCCGCGGCGCGGCGCGTTCTATTCAGGCCATTATATTATATATAAAATATATATAATATATATTTCGTCGATTTCTATTTAAAACGAATTATATAAATAGTTTTGAATTCGTTTCAAAAACATTTCAACTTCCATTTCAATTCAAAGCAAAATTGAATTCTTCTTTATAGATTCGTTTCAAAATTCATTTCTATTCAATTCAAATTTCAATTCAATTTGAATTCGCTTTCAATTCACTTTCAATTCAATTCGAATTCGTTTTCAATTCAATTCATTTCGAAATCGTTTTCAATTCAATTCATTTCGAAATCGTTTTCAATTCAATTCATTTCGAAATCGTTTTCAATTCAATTCATTCCGAAATCGTTTTCAATTCAATTCATTTCGAAATCGTTTTCAATTCAATTTGAATTCGTTTTCAATTCATTTCATTTCGAAATCGTTTTTAAAATCGATATAAATATCGTTCACGTCAAAATGGCGTCAATCTAATCAACACGGCTTCATATATTCCTTTATTTTCAAATATTCTATTTCAAATATTTCTTTTTCAAATATTTCTTTTTCAAAACTGGAATGAGGCCCAATCAATTACCATATAAAATTAATTATATGGATTTTCATACAACACATGTATATAATAGCATTAAAAATAATCAACCATCAACCAAAGTGCACTACACTGTATAAGCATCAAATATAGATATTCAACGCTTATAACAGCCTGTCAATCAATCGATCGACATATTTAATCAATCAGGATGAGTGAACTTCAAATTTCATCCTAACACCCGTGTGGGGTTTCAAACAATCAAACACATATTTTATTTGTGCAGTTAGGCGATGTGTAAAATTTATCGACCCAATCAGCGTCATTCAAATAGGTGTACATAAACAAACCGTCTGGTTTATAAATGAATATTTATTTATTCACTTCACTATTTTCATATTCACGTTAAAAATTATATTTTTAACGATAAAACATTTTATTTCAACCTATGAATTTCTATTCAATTCATTTATTCAATAAAATGATATTTTTATTTTTCTAACATATTTTAGAAAATTTCGGCGGCATAACGGCACGATACTAGAAACGGGACGAGGCCTAGCCTTATCCCCGGTCTAGTGAAGGCCCACGCCATTCACACATCAATCAAATCAATTCGTTATGCAAACCACAAAACTTGGAGTAAGAGTCTAACCTAGCCTTACTCCTTCGCCTTATAACGGCGCACGTCTAATCCTAACCAATTTATCGATTCGATTTTTCACACCACAAACCACATTCAAACCAATATCACAATCAATAACCAAACAGCCAAACAAACAAGTCCATGGTCTGTGGACGATTGTGTCGGGTGCTACTAAGCACCGTCTGCATCCTAGTATATATATATATCTAGAAAAAGAATTGAAAGGTGAGAAATTCTCACTGATAGCTATCCTAGCTCCACGGCTCTTCATTTGGAGAAGTCTTCGTCGTTTCGCCTTTTTGTCACCTTCGTTGCTGCTTTCACTACATACGTAAAAATCGAATTTTTACTTTGTTATTCAATATATAAAAATCACATTTTTTTAGTTCAAAGTTCAATATATAAAAATCGAATTTTTATTTCTAAGTTCAATATATAAAAATCGAATTTTTATTTCTAAGTTCAATATATAAAAATCGAATTTTTATTTCAAAGTTCAATATATAAAAATCGAATTTTTATTTCTAAGTTCAATATATAAAAATCGAATTTTTATTTCAAAGTTCAATATATAAAAATCGAATTTTTTTAGTTCAAAGTTCAATATATAAAAATCGAATTTTTATTTCTAAGTTCAATATATAAAAATCGAATTTTTATTTCAAAGTTCAATATATAAAAATCGAATTTTTATTTCTAAGTTCAATATATAAAAATCGAATTTTTATTTCAAAGTTCAATATATAAAAATCGAATTTTTTAGACTTCTCGCTTATATAAAAATTATATTTTATATGAACAAAGATCATATTTTCCTCCAACTAAAAATCAAAGCTTTACAGTGTTAAAAATTCTACCTTTTCTACTGTAAAAATCCCATCTTTACAATTTTAATAAATATATAAAAATCGCAACTTACATACATTAAAAATTAGGTCTTTTATAATTTAAAAATCCTGTCTTTTATATATGATAAAAATAAAATCTTTAATGCATTAAAAATATAATCTTTCTAAGTTAGAACTAAATTCACTTCTACGCTAATATATATATTTTCCTAAAAATAATAATTTAGTTTTCCCATAACTAAAATTTCAGTTTTCAATTACTTTTATAAAAATCAGTTTTAAATTACTTTTAAAATTCAGTTTTCAATTACCTTTAAAATTCAGTTTTCAATTACTTTTATAAAAATCGGTTTTAAATTACTTTTAAAATTCAGTTTTCATTTACTTTTAAAATTCAGTTTTCAATTACTTTTATAAAAATCGGTTTTAAATTACTTTTAAAATTCAGTTTTCATTTACTTTTAAAATTCAGTTTTAAAAATTCTAAAAAGAAAATCAGTTTTAAACTAATTAAATTTTCAGTTTTAAACTAACTAAATTTTCAGTTTTTAAATCTTCTCAAAATCAGTTTCTAATACATAAAAATCGAAATTTTTCAGAAGTAAAATAAAAAAAAATAAAATAAAAATAAAAACGACTTACTTTATGCTGCGAAGAAAGGGGGGCGAGGGGTCGGCGGCAGGAGTTCGTCGTGGAGGAGCTGGCCTCGAGGAGGGGCTCGCGATTTGTTCCTCGACGCGGCGCGTTCTGGGGTTCCATGCGAGGGAGGAGGAGAAGCAGTGGGAAGGAGGAGGCTGAACGGAGGGCGGCGTCGCGAGGGTTCGTCGGCGGTGGCTCTGAGGTAAGGCGGCGGCTTCGGTTTAGGTTAGGTTTCTTTTTTTTTTTTTTTTCCTCTTTTTTTTTTTATTTCGTTCTGAAGAATGAATCGGGGGGGGGGGGGGGCAATGAAGAAGAAAAGGGAGGGAATATTTTTTTTTTTTTTTTATTATTTAATTATTTAATTTTGCAAACGGGTTGACTTTTACATACGACCTCGAAACGAGGCCCACCGCCTGTCGCCCATAGCGTTTTACCCCCATTCCGAACACAATGGGATATGTATCGTAAGCTGGTTTGATCGTTACAATCAGTTTCTGTTGAATTTTCATTTAAATCCTTATTTTGAATTTTAAACGTACATTTCAAATTACCGGGGCCACATACTAACTCGAAAAATTCCAGAAAAATATTTTCTAGCTTCATATTGACGATACGGTCCGAACAAAACTAGTTTCGTCGAATTCTGAGACCGTATGAAAAATGGCCAATTTCCAGTCGATTAAAATCAACTGAAATGGTCAAACGCATTTTCCTTTGCCACGCTCACATATTGATTCTAAAAATTATGAAATTTGAAACCTAGCAATAGTTTAACATCACGGACCCAACAAAACTGGTTTCGTCGAAATCCGAGGTCGTTTGCAAAATTGCTATTTTTAAGGGCCTTATATATATAAAAATATATATAAATTCCACAGCGACTATTTCTAATTTTCAACTGGACATATCTTATCATTTCTAAGATGAAATCTCAGTTTGTTAACTTCGTTACAAAGATATAGTTATACAGATTCAAATATTTCTTGTTTCGTTCAATTCTGACTTATATTGAATTCTGTATATTCATTTGAAATTAGAAATCGAATTTTCGAACTACCGCGCCATTTTCAATTCCTTTTATAATTATATATAATTATAATATATTCTAACGACGACGTATATAATATATACGTCGAATTATATTCAAACTAAATTTCTCGTCGATATTGTTTAAAATAATCTATTTTAAATATTCAAAATTCGCTAAAATTGCCAAAATAAAATTTTTAAACTGGCCCAGATTTTCGGGTTGTTACAGTGATCATAAAGATAAACTACACTTTCTACAGAAGTATTTATACCTCGCTGTTGCAGAGTTGGCGCTTCTAGCACATGAACCTGTGCCCCTGGGGTGGATCCAGTCCTCTGCCCCTGTCCTCGTTTCTTTGGGCAGTCCTTAGCCCTGTGGCCTGTCTCACCGCAAGAAAAGCACCCACCATTCCCCCTGGCCTTCTTTTTCCGGCAGTCCTTTACTAAGTGCCCCACTTTGCCACAGAAATTGCACTTCCTCTTCTCTTTGTTGCCTTTCCCGCCCTTCTTAAAGTCAGTCTTCTTAGGCTGCAAACCCTCTTTCTTCTTGCCCTTATCCTCTTCATTCAGCAATGCCATTTGTACCAATCTTTCATATGTGGGTCCCATGGGTATATGGGTCATGGCCAAACTGTGTAATGGCTCATTCAACCCTTTGACGAAACGGAGAGCCTTCTTGTGTGGGGTGTTGACTAGGTCAAGCCCAAACCTATCCAGCTCATCGAACTGATTCACATACTCTCTGACTGTCTTGTCCCCTTGCTTAAGAAATAAGAATTTTTCCAACTGCAAACTTCTTTCTGCATCTGAGAGAAATTTAGTCTCAAACCTTGCCCTAAAGTCCTCCCATGTCTCCACTGGTCTTTCAGCATTAGTGACTTCCCACCAGTAGGAAGCCTCGCCCTTCAATAACCATACTGCCAATTGTACTTTTTGTCTATCTTCTACCTCAAAGATGATGAATAGGTCCTCCGTTTCTTTCAGCCAATTTCTAGCTGCCACGAAGGACTCAGTTCCATGGAAATCCCTTCCTCCCATAGCTTTAAAATCTTTACATATCTTAGCAAACGTGTTTCCCCGAGGAGGAGGAAAAGGTGCCGCTGCAGCTGGATGATTTCCGGCAGCTGGGGGAGGAGGAACGGTAGGACCTGGCTGAGTGGCCCTTGCTTCTAAGAACCGTCTAAACCAACCAGGTATTAGCACCCCTTCTAGCAAGTTAAGATCTTCAGACATGCTGAAACAAAAAGGATAGATTCAAAACGAAGGATAAGAGATAGTACCTATGGCTTTGGGGTGTGGACTTTGACCTTTTTAAAATAAAATAATTTTTTTCTTTTAAAAATGCTTCTTTAAATTTCCTTTTTTGAAAACAATTTTTCAAAACTTTTTATCTTATCTGGTAAACCTATGCTCTGATACCAAGTGAAACACCCCACATCCGTTAGGGTCACTCTCAAAGGGAATGCCCTAATTTTGGTGGGGGTTTATAAGTATAAGTCACAGATATACAAGACAGATATAGGAACACATATTTGTAAACAGCGGAAGAACAACAAACTTTTTATTTTCATAAAAGCAAATACGTGTTACAAAACATCACCATGATTGTCTTACATCCTTTCCAAAACATAACATAACATTTTCATAATCTGTCTTGAGTACATTATTTAAAGAAGCATAAATAAAACATAGATAAACTGCAAAAGCCCCATAGTGGATTGTCCAAAGCCATAGTTCAAAACAGGAAAGTCCAAGCAATACATTTCTCTTCTTCAAGCTGGATGTTAAGGCTGATCAAGCTGCTATGTTCCCTCCCTGAGGACCTGGGGGGGGGGGGGGGGAACGGAAGAAAGAAGACGAAAGAAAAGTAGAGTCAGACATAAAGCCTGAGTAAGTCTAGTACTCTTTTGTCTATGAATAAAGAACTGGGTATGATAAGTATAAACAGGAAGTGGGCATGCATTATAACTTGGTTAAGTTGTCTAGGGTCGAATACACTATCGTACCCCATGTTAATCTCTGAACCCATATAAACTAGTTTCCAACTGGCACCCCATAATCAGGGTGATGTGATCCATTCTACGATGATCGGCTCCTACTCGCATAGTTACATGTGTCTTACGGCCCCCGATGTTGTAGTTACCTATGCTGGTCCCACCATGGGGTGTATCAAGTCCCATAGTGGCAACCCGACACAACCTTAGAGTGCACAGGTATGCTACTGGTGTCCAGTGCCTTATTTTTCTGCGCCGGAGTGTGTGCACGCCCGCACTCCGTTAGAACCTACACTGCTACACCACCACCGTCGATTTGACCTCTTACAATCAGCCCAGTAATCGTGCCCCACCCTGCCTAGTTTCAGGGTATCCTGATACACCTTCTAGGGTTACTGCTGAAAAGGGTCCCCCGTTACTAGGTTTTCTATCTCTAGCCAACATGCTAAGTTGGTTAAGTGTTTTCTAACCTAACCCCCACCAGTCCGTTTAGTTTAGCATGTTCCATTTTGATTAAGTCTTTAGTTCACTTAATCCTAACAATCCTGACTCAGCCTTAATTGTCTTATTAAGGCCCTGACCTCTCACATTAGACAGGTATTGTTGTGGCTGCCGGTTGGTTCCGGGCAGTCTTACGCCACAACTCAGTCTAACCTCGGGTCCTTATTGGGCTCCATGTTTAACCTCCCACATTGGATAGGTATTGTTGTGACTACTGGACAGCCGGGCGGTTCCGGGCAGGTTTACATCACAACTCAATCCAACCTCGGGTTAAACACATCGTATGTTCTACATTTACATATTTTGTCATTCTTCTTTATTTCTTATATGTAAATATTTGCGGCCGATTATTAAGTTAATGGTGTAAAGGTTACACCAATCATGGGCCTAACCCATGCTTGAATTTGGGCCCTTCTATTTTATATTTTCATTCATTAATTAATTTTAACCCAACGTTATTTTCCCCCGTTTTACACGTCCGTTTATATATATTGGGCTTAGCCTTTTAAAGCCCAATTTAGCCATGCGAAAAGGGGAGGCTTATGGCGTGATTACATACACAAAAAGGGGAAGGTGAGCGTATGAACTTGCAAAATGACGTTGGAAACACAAACTAGAAACGGGTGTACTTGCATAGTGGTAACATAGGTGACATGAATCAAAGCATGTGAACTTGTAGTTGAGATAAGAGTCTAAATTGGGTATCATTATTGACACATAGTCATAACTACAACATGAACCTATACTTTTATTTATGCATAATGTCAAACATAAGCATGGCATAAATTTTCTAACATAAGCATGGCATAATGTCAAACATAAGCATGGCATAAATATTTCTAACATAAGCATGGCATAATGTCAAACATAAGCATGGCATAAACATCTCTAACATAAAATCATGATTCTTACTTTATTCATGTAAACTTGCAAAAAGGGATTTTGAATCTAATCCTAACTATGTACCACATATGTCATCATATAATTCTTGTAAACAAGATAGACTTAATCATGGGCTTCAATTATGCCAAATATCATTCATAGCCTAGCCATATTCATAAGTTTGCAAATAGTTTTTCTAGTACAAAAGCATGGCTTAATACATGATGCCAAATTTTCAGCATAATTTCATATGGATTATGATAACCCAAACCTATTCCAATTACTTACAAAATGATTTATGCACAAAAATATACATCATGGTGGCATAGAAGCAAACCCCAAACTTGCACGAATTTAAATCAACTACATACATGTAGCTTCAACATGGATTACATAATTTGCGAAATATTCCAAACGTATACTTGCATAGAACTACCGCATGTAGTTCTTCATAATTCATAAATATCCAAACGTATATAATATTTCAAATTGATAAGAACACACAAATATGAATTACTTTATTGCCACAATTCAAGCATACAAACCAACACAATTGTTTATTCATACCAAAGTAATACTCTATTTACAATGGTGTGATGAATTCTCTAATTTAGGGATTGAAGACGCAAATTCCTTTGTTGAATTGATTTGTTTAGGTTGCTTTAAGCTTTAGAATCTTCCTCCTAATCCTCTCTCCAATTTGGTGGCTACTCCTAGTCGTTCCTCAACAACATGGCGGCTATGTTCTTATTCTTGAATGAATAGATTAGGGTTTAGTCTAGGGTTGTTTATATAGAGGTTAGGAACTGATTAGGACCATTGATGTTGCCTGGATTGATCGTAGCCATTCATCCTAAGGAGAGACCAATTAAAACTTGCCACCTAGCCCTAATGACAAAGCAGACCACAGAAAATCGACCAACATAGCATAGGCCAGCCGGGTTAGACTGGGCTCGACCTGGTCTGGACCAGGTCGACACCCCTGTCGACAGGCCTGTCGACCTGGTTAGACCAGGTCGACAGCCCAGTCGACCTGGGTGCGTCAGGCGGGCATTTTTCCGCCCTGGCCCTTTGGGCCCCATTTTCGAATTTAAACTTTATTTTATTCTGTTTGAATTTTAAACTTAATTCTCAAACTTCCGAAGGCCATATCTTCTTCATATGGACTCCGTTTTTCGAAAACTCGGACTCTATTTCGCGTATTTTTCCGAGACGAACGCAATGGCTTATCCCGTTTCCCTTAGTTCTTTGATTTCAGATTAATTATACTTTAATTTGTTAATTTCATAGTTATAGAATTTGCGGGGTGTTACATGTTTATTATATACGCGAGTTATTCAGAAAGACCGCGTTTATCCCATTCTGAGTAACTGATTCGACGTGGTGTCGAGGATGAAGACGATGGTCGAAGACCGGAGGTCTTCACATCATTTGGGTGATACTGATGATCTTGATTGGGTTGTACACCCAAGAGGAGGGAATTAGTTGGTGATCGTCCAGACGTACTTGGAGATCGATGGATATGCAAGGTACAAGGTGCCTCCGGTTTCGTTCAGACCCAGAAAGAACTTGTAAATGGACTGTGTGTCTGACATTGGATTTTATTCTGTGTTATTGATTTCTATTAAATATATATCTGTTTGGCAATGGAGAATTTATTCTCTTTCTTAACGCCCTTCTCTGAGACGTACAAGCTCTGGGGTTATATATTGATGGATATCAATCGCATGGAGTGAATTACCTGTGTAACATGCCTAAGTGGCAAATGATCAAGGCTTTTGTTGAAAAGCAAAGTCTTGTGGTTGATGATCAAAGCACGGCCTGTGTGGCATAGCATTCTGTAGCGTTGATTCGCGAGCCTCAAGCCCCGGTTGTGAACCAGAAACGGGAGAGGACATCAGGGAGGGCATGCGTTTCCTTCTAGCTAGGGTGGTGTCAGTGACCTACCAGCCCTGACATTTATAATATTTTCACCTGTGTGGTTGTTGCTGTTGCGAGGCACCTCAGATATATTGGTGACTATGTGGATCCAATGGAGTCATTTGGCTCATTTTCGCCCCATAGGGCGGGGGAACGCAGTGTCCAGGGTTTAAGTTTAATACACATCGGTGGACCGACCCTGACGATCCAAGGGTCACTCGAGCTCTGATCCTGAGACATGGTAGGCTAGATTGTCTCAAATCGGTGAGGACTATCTTTTACCTCGGTTCACAGATGGAAATCCAGCTACCAATACGTGACTTTGCAGTTTTATTTGTAGAGCCTAGTATGGCGATATAGTGGTATGGGGCACTTATGCCGTCTATGATTGATACTTATGATTGAAATTGTTTTATACACTATGCACTTATAATAGTATCAAATGATTTGTTTTTAGCGTATCAAGCATTCTTTGGCTATTATAAGGTAAAAACCTATCCTCCGGCTTGCATTGCATTGTGTGATGGGACCTGGGTCTTATAATAGCTTCATTGTTCTTTATTTAGCATCGCGCTGTTGTTTTATGCACTGATATTCTTGGGAGGAAACCCATTCCGTGTGATACGGCATGTTCCCTTGATTTACCTAACTTTAAAATAAAGATTAATAACTGTTTTAGTTCTCACACCATTCACATGAATGACCTAGAGTTTATTGTTTTAACCTAAACTCTAGGTGCCCTTATTTTGACACGGGCAGTTAGTAGTTTTGGTTTTGTAGATTTATATTCACAGGAACCTGGTTTACAGCTGGAACGATACTCGGAAAGCTCTGTATCCGTATATTACTTTCAGTTGTGTTTTGTATTATTTTTTCCGCTGCAATGTAATGTATTGTAATCTCTGATATTTTCTGTGTAATATTTATTCGTACTCAGTATATTCTTGTATTCTGATGGAATTAGTGTAATATACAATGAAATGTTCTTCTGTTTGCGTTATGATGTGTCTTGTCCTCAAAGTATCTGTGCTTTCCTTAACGGGGAATTTACGGGGCTTTACAGAAGTTCTCACCGATAAGCTAAACCGAACGCCACGACTCTTCATATGTAGGAAATCTTCGCCGTTCTCGCCTTTTGTCACTTTCGTTGTCCTTAGCCTCTACATATATAAAAATCCCATTTTTATATTCTCTAGTATATAAAAATCATATTTTTATAACGACGCTATATGGATAAAAATCACATTTTTATACTGCTACTATATAGCTTAAAAATACTATTTTTATACCGCTATTATATAGATAAAAATTCTATTTTTATACCGCTACTATATAGATAAAAATTCTATTTTTATCTTGCTAGTAATATAATAAAAATTATATTTTTACTTCTTTACATAATAAAAATCATATGTTTACCTCACTATACATATAAAAATTATATTTTTATTACTCTACATAAATGAAAAATCATATTTTTATATTCTACATAAATAAAAATCATATTTTTATACCCTACATAAATAAAAATCATATTTTTATTATTCTAAAAATATAAAAATTATATTTTTATTACTCTACATACATATAAAAATTCAGTTTTTATTCCTAAGCTATTTTTAAATTTTTATAACTAGTTACCTTAACTAAAATAAAAATTAAATAAATTAATTTTTTTTGCTGTTCGATCTGAATGAGGAAGTGGGGAAAACGGTTTGACCGGGTGTAAGGGAAAAGGCGTTGACTAGGTTTATATTTATATTTTATTATTTTTAAATCTCAAAAAGTAGCTTTTTAATACGAACTCGAAATCAAACCCAATAACTGTCGCCACTAGCTAATTACCCCCATTATGAACACAATGGGATATGTATCATAAGCGAGTTTGGCCATTTCGATCGGTTTCCATCAAAATCAAAATATAAATCTATATATTGAATTTAAACGCACATTTCAATTTACCAGGGCCACATATGGACTCTAAAATTCCCAAAAAATATTTTCTAGCTTCGTATGGATGATACGGTCCTAACAAAACTAATTTCGTCAAATTCTGAGACCGTTTGAAAAATGGCCATTTTCTGGCCGGTCGAAATTGACTGAAACTGTTAAAACACGTTTAACTTCACCACGCTCGCATATTGATTCATAAAATTATGCAAATTGGAATCTAACCATAATTTGACATCCTGTATCCAACAAAAGTGCTTTCGTCGAAAACGAAGGTCGTTTGCAAAATTTCCATTTTTAAGGGACATAAATTCCATAGCGACTATTCTGAATTTTTAACTAGACATAACTTTTGATTCTCACTATGAAATTTCAATTTCTCGGATTCGTTGGAAAGATATAATCAACTAGATTCTAATATTTTTGGCTTCGCTAAAATCCGGTTTATTTTGAATCCTGTATATTCATTTGAAATCGAATTTTCAAACTACCGCACCATTTTCCATTCCTTTTATATTTAAAATAAAATATCTATATTCTAACAACGATCTATATAAATATATACGTTCTAATTCCATTCAAAATAAATTTCTCGTCATTAATATTTAAAATAATTAATTTTAAATATTCAAATTTCACCAAAATCACCAAATAAAATTTTTAAATTGGCTCAGAATTTCCGCGTTATTACAATCTCCCTCACTTAAAACTTTTCGTCCCCGAAAAGGAACGAAGCTGAAAGTTGTTTAGCAAATTAACTCAACTTTCATTATTTCCATTATGGTTTAAGTTCTTCAACTTTTCAGTTTCTAAGAATTTTTCAAAAATTTGGCTAACACCCTAAATTTTCAAAAAATTTCGCCATAACCTCCCCTGCACCGGGAGCTTCGGGATATTTCAAATAGCCTCCCATGGCCCTCACCAATCCAAAAGAAAAAGACAAAAGGCTCATAAGATCATCAAATTCCCAAGAAATACAATAAACATGTACCTATTTGTCGGGCAAACAATTTTATTCCTCTTCTCTAGCTTCCTTGCTATGACTTGCTCAATAGATATACATGTATATGCATGCAATTGTAATCAATTTTCAATTCAGTTCTAAATTTGGTTCCATTCGGCTAAATGGTTCAAAATTTTAATAAATGAAACCAATAATCCAACAACACAACCATCAATCAATTAGTGGATTATGTATCAAATCCATAATTTTGATATATATACCGAAAATCATGTTTTTGATGCCAAATCACAATAATAAACCTATCTAGTTTTGGTTCTCACACTAGTCTAATGGAAATATATAGATATCACATTTTCGAAACTCGAAAATAAACTACTAATATCGTATGTCATCAATAGAATCATCCCCGGGGGCCTAGAGTGTGATTCTATATCTATCCAGTATATTCGAGACTTCGAATATACGTTCATGACGCGTATATGCAAAATCTCTATATACTCGATTGTCCAAATTCAATAAAATTAAATATACAAATACGTATACTTGGATTTAACTTTCAAAACAAAGTTTGTTTTCAAATTTTTGTTTCAAAAATTTCACTCTTTCCACTCGTTCTAGGACACTACTGATCTCATCCCTAACGAGTTATTTTCATTGGATATTACTAATCCAATCTCTGATGAATTCTTTCGTTTGGTTCTAATGTATCTTTTTCTCGAGCTCTGTAAACCAAAGCTTTGATACCAACTGTAGTAACCCGTAACTTCCCCGTTAAGGAAAGAACGAATTGATTTGAGAATAAGACGAATCAGAATGCAAACAGAAGAACATTTCATTGCTTATTACACCAATTTCCTTCAAAGTACAAGAATATATAAAGTATGAATAAATATTACACGTTTGATAAATATCAGAGGTTTAAATTACATTTAAATACATAACAGCGGAAAAATAATACAAAACATAACTAAAAGAAATACGCGTATAAAGAGCTTTCCGAATATCACTTCAGCTATAAACCAGGATCATGTGAATATAAATCTGCAAAACCAAAACTACTAGCTGCGGGTGTGGAAAATAGGGGCACCCAGTGTTTAGGTTAAAATAGTAAACTCCAGGTCAGTCATGTGTCTTGTAACACCCCGTAATTCTGCAACATTAAGATTCTCAAATTAAAGTATAATTAATTTTTAAAAGAAAAATTAAAAGAAAAAGATCCATGCAGTTGTTTAATTTAAGTATTGTAACTAACATGAAAAAAAAAGAGGTAAGGAGAGAACAATAATTATTATTGTTCTAAGACTTATTAACAAAAGCCTCTATAGCTCAGTAGGTTAAGGCATTGGATTGGTAGCATGGAGGTTGGGGGTTCGAACCCCGGCGGCGGCATAATTTTTTATCATTGTTTTAGAGAGGGCCAACTAAACATGCAAATATATGTACGTATACAAATTCAAAATTTGAAAGGATAAGAACGTAAGTATAAGGAAATAAAGAAAATATATATATATACATATGAGAAATATAAATATATATATATATATATATACAAAAATATATGTATACGAAAGATAAAATTCAAGATAAGGCTACAGTCAATGAAATATGGCAACATCATTTGAATTTTGAAAATAAAATGAAAGTTGTGCGTATATATATACGCGTAAAATGGTCGTTAGAGGAATTGTATACATATAAGAATATTTCATGTGAATAAAACAGTTAAATAAATTCCAGAAATTCAAAAGTTTGAAAATCAAACTTTTACGCCAAAATAGGTTGTGGGACCCAATGCTGACTCAGCACTGCGTGTATGATAAGGTTTGGCTAGATTCATCTACGTACCTGGACTATTTTCTTAACTAGGTTCAATGCTGACTCAGCGCTGCGTGTACAATAAGGTCTTGAGCAGCTATATAAACAGCCCTAGTCTTCATTCTCTTTGCACCAATTCTCTTCTATCCTTATGCTGCTAAGATTCATGGCTTCTTCCCCTCTTCTAAATTTTCTTAAATAAATAAAATAAAATATGATTCAAGACGAGGAGATGCTGCTAAAAGACTTTTAAGGAGGGATTCAAATCAAAGTTTCAAGTGAAGAATTCAAAGGCTAGCTCAAACAAGTTTCAAGCAACGACGCACGAATCATAGCCACGCTTTCCTTCTTTTCTAGATCTATTTTCTGTAATTTGGTTATTTCTAGATCTGAATATTTTGTTTTATTTGTGACATGAAATTAAAGGAATAAAGGAATATGCCAAGTCTCTCTCTCTCTTCGAATCTGTGTTTATACTCTTGGACTGAATTAAGAACTGTTATGATTCGAGGACAAATAAGACTGTAACCGTGACTATGACTATAGAACTGTGGCCTTTGAAAGCATATGCCTTTGGACTATGACATAAGCCTTTGATTTTGGGACATATAAACATTGCCTATGACAATGACTTAGGACTATGGGAATTATTTTCCCTTTTGGACTATGAACATCGCCTATATTGCCTATGACCATGGACATTACTTATGACTAAGAACATAAGCCTTTGAATTAGACATAAACTATTGCTTATGACATAATGAGGACAATTGTGATTTTGACACCCATGATTCATGATTAGGAAAATATTGCTTTAGTTTGGTGATTGTGAAATTGGGTCTAAACCCAATTATTTATTCTACCTGTTCCTTGGTTTTTTTTCTTTGGTTTTAAGACAGTGGGAATTTACCTATTAAGTTAGGTCTACCCACGTTCTTGAACCTATTTTGCCCATTCTTTGGTTTTAAGACAGTGGGAATTTACCTATTTAGTTAGGTCTACCCATATTCTTGAACCTAAATTGTTATCCAAACCTTTTTATGCCAATTATTTCTTCTTGTCATTTTGATTCATTCCCTTTTTATCTACGAATCTAGATTTATTTATAATCTAGGTTGAATCACGTTTATTCGAACGGTGGGAATGCGATTTGGGGAAAAACATGGAAATGAATATGAACGTAATTGTAAACTTGGAAATTGGCATAATTTGGAATATGTATTATGACATGCATATTAAAATGAAAACGGGGAAATTTGACATGGATTAGGGAATATGTGATTTTGACATATTAAATTTAGCGTTAGTAAGTAAGCTAAATTTTAGGCATAAAATGTAAACTAGAAAAATAATTCTAGTTTTGCCATAAATTGTGAATTAGGATGTTAAACCAAGATTGGGTTAATTAAGGTTAATTTGGAATAAGTATATTAGAACAATTTTGAATTTATTCATAATTGTGAGCAATTGCCATGTTTAGAATAAATTATGGTTAGCGACACTAAATTTGGTATAATTTACATACAAAAAAATATAAATATGATAAATAAGAGAGAATGGACCATAATAATAAATGTGACAATGTACATTAAAAGAGTAGTAATGAAATAAGTAAATTAGGAGTAATTTACTTATAGAATTCGTCATAAATGTTAAATTGTTCATTTACCACAAAATATGTAACTTGGTTAAGTTTTGGCCCTAAATTATAAACTAGGATATTTAATCTAGTTTCGGCAATGAAATAGGAAATGGCCTAAACTGCATGTTGGGTTAGGACTTGGGCCTAGAATATAAGTATACTAGTAGGCTTGACAAATAAATATAGGCCAAATTTGTCTAAAAAGGGGAAATGGGCTTTTGAAATAAATTGTTAACAATTTATAAACAAAAGAAAAGTATTTTGATAACATCCCTTTTTATAACACATAGACCAGAAGGTTCTAGGGTGACAGAGAGGATAGTGTCTAGGCTTGGGTTTGGAAAATACAAGTTTCCTGCCCTCCCTGGCTATCCCTAACTGATCCGAAGGACGGGATGGTTGTTTTCAAAACCAGATTTGGAAACTAATCAAAAACCCTTTGAACTTAGAAAACATGAATATGCCTAACCCGAGGTTAGATTGAGTTGCGGTGTAAACCTGCCCGGAACCGACCGGCACATCCAGTAACCGCAGCAATATCTGTCTAATTTGAGAGGTTGCGGCTTTAATTTATTAATTAAAGCTAGAACAAGAATGGGAGAGTTAAGTCTATAGGAACACTTAACCAACCTAACACGGTTAAGCTAGAATGGGAAGGTTAAGGAACACTTAACCAACTTAGCACAGTTAAAGCTAGAATGGGAGGGTTAAGTCCATGGGAATACTTAGCCAAATTAACATGTTGACTAGACTAGAAGGTGGGGTTAAGTAAAGTTAATACACTTAGCCAATTTAACATGTTAATTAGACTAGAGGTTGGGGTTAAGTAATACACTTAGCCAAATTAATATGTTAACTGGACTAGACCATAGGGTTAAGTAAACTTGAACGATTAACCATCAAAATATGATAAATGAATAGGGTTAAGTAAAAAGCATGAAGGGATAACACTTAACCAGTGTAATAGGATAAGGGAAGAGGGTTAAGATAGCTTGAATCGACTAAATACACTTAACCAACCTAACCTGGCGAGAAAGAAAACTAAGTAGTAGACCTCAATTGAAAAGGGGACTAAGTAGTAAAACTTAGTTAAGAAAACAAGGAATTTGGAAACTAAGTGGTAAACCTTAGTTAGTAGAACTAAGTAGTAATTCTTAGTATAACACGAAGGAGCAGACATCCATCTGGTTTTAAGAAGGCTCCAACGAATTGGGTTACGAAGCCCGAGGCTTTGAGGGGACGTGAGGGTACTCTTGGTATCCCTCTGTGAGGCTGCAGATGATCATCCTGGGTTCACAGAGGTTAAGGTCTGCGTTAGAAGAACCGAGGGTATGCCTTGGTTGCAATATATATATGTGGCAACCTAAAGACTAGGATGGACCAGCGTGATTCGGCGAGAAGACGGTAGCCCTGTGATAGCAACTCGTCGTCTACCATCCATCTTGAGTCAATCGAGATACGTGAAGCGGATAGGCGGAGAACTCCAAAAGACCATATACTTGCTATCTAGTTATGGTTGCGGATGGCCATAGGATAGTGGGGCACCGGGGGCCGGCGTATAGTTCTCATTTTACAAGGTGTGCCTTTCATTAGCTGAGGGAGGGGTCAAGTGGGACCATAGCCACTGGAGTAAAAACAGACCTTAGCATCTGCATCGGCAGATATCTGAAAGCTCCCGACCGTGTTCTGTATTCCTTGATTTGCCCTGTCACAGGGCTCGGATCGCACATTACAGGACATGTGCACCTAGACAAGCGATAACGATTCGCGATACATACGTGGGGAAGCCTAGGAACATATACCACTCTAGATAGTGTGTCCTAGACTTGGGGGCATTGTTCGACAGGTAGCGTAATCCCTAGTTGGACTAGGTGGCATAAACCCTGAACTCGAAAAGCGTTCAGCAGATAGCGTAAAACTATAGTTAAATCTAGAAAGCAGTGGATAGAAAACCCTAGATTAGATCTAGGTAACAACTAATAAATGGATGCCTGAAGGCGAAGGAAAATACAGGGATTGGGATCACGTTATCGTTACTAGTTGAAACACTAGTTAGGCGGTGCAGAGATATAGAAACCAGTATAACAAGTAAATAGTGATGCAGCGAAAGTATTAGAGCGTATCCATTTTATCTTAGCATATCTTGTGACTACCTTGTCTAATCTTGTTGACCCTATCGTCATGGTGTAATCTTGTATTCAGTTAATTCATGTCGTTTTGTTTTCCATGTTCACATGCTAGAAGTTACTGAACTTACTCAGGCTTTATGTCTGACTCTGTTTTTCTTTCGTCTTCTTTCTTCCGTTCTCCCCCCCAGGTTGTTAAGGAGGAAATAGGATAGCTCAGATTTGTTTTGGGATGATTTCTCTTTCCAAGCTTGAAGAATCTTGGATGCATCGGCTTTGGATTGCTATGGCTGGCTTTTGTTACATTGGGGAATATAAATGTATTTTATGCTTCTTTATTTTGTAAAGACAGTTGGTACTCTGATATTGTAAAGGAACCTTGTACAAATTATTTTGTCAATAAAGCAAAGTTTTATTTTCCGCTGTTTAATGTTTGTCTGTCTTGTAATTTATCTGCATCTTTTACCCATAATGCTCCACAGAACTTAGTGCATTCCCTTTGTGAGTGATAGTAACGGATGTGGGGTGTTACACGTGGTATCAGAGCTGAAGGTTACCGGATCAGATAAAAGATTTGAAAAATTATTTTCAAAAGGTTTTTAAAGAAGCATTTTTAAAAGAAAGGATTTGTTTTAAAGGCATATTCCCCAAAGCCATACGCATTGTCTTCTCTTCCTCTATTTGAATTCTTGTCTCCTTCTTTCTTGACTCTCTGGGGCTCCTGGCTTTCTGGGAGGTAACCTCATCGAAGGGCGAAGTAGTGCCCGACTTCCATCTATAGCCGTAGTTGTTTTACTTACGGCCAGTCTTCTTTCAAGTTTATAGGGTTTTTCCGTGCGATAGAGGCAACTTTCGAGAGATTTGCCAACATGGTTACACGTGGAAGTTTGGCAAAGGAGCACGACCCAAGGATGAGGAAATTATGGATGTAGACTTGGCTCACGAAGGAGGAAGAGATTATAAAACCTAAGACAAGAGCAAGTATCTTTACTATGGTATGATAGGACATATACTTAAGGACAAGGGCAAGAATGAGGACGAGATTTTCAGAAGGACAAGTACATGCTTTCGCCACCAAGCGCACCTAGGAGAAAGGTGGTCCGATTGGAAGAGTCTAGTTTTCTGTTCATACTATTTCCTTAGGTTCCAGCGCTTCTTAATTGTTCATACCCACTTCCATAGTTGAGTCTCTGCACCATAGTACGTGTATAGTAGAAAGATCCCACTAGAGTCTCAAATCCAATTGGTGGTCCGACCAGTTTTTGGTTAGTAGGGATTTGAGGATAGCTATCGAGTTTGCTTATATCATCTCACGTAGATCGTCTAAATTCGGTGAAGATATTCCTTGGATGCTTGTCTGATATTGGTTTAGGCCTTTGGGGCTTGTACTTGAGGAATGTCGAGTTCGGTTTGGATGGTTTACGTGAAAGATGAATAGTTGTGGTAGGTACTCTAAAAAGTATGGAGTGATCTTTTGACTCTCATAGTTATGGCGTGATGGATAAGCTAAGAGGGAGGCCTCTAATCATCTTAGTACATATACTTGGCACCGTGATTGACATCTGTTTATTTTGGAAATGGAGATTAGGAACTTCACAATCGTGAAGATAAATTGGTTAAGATACGGTGGAGTAAAGCTCAAGAAGGCTAGATACTAGCAACATGCCCTTTTTCCTTGAGGGTGCATCCTTGATTTCTCTGTTTAGGAGCTTTACGCGTAGTTGTTTCTCTCTTTCCAAAGTATATCCTCTAGGTCGTATCTGCGATCCTTGGGTAGAAGCCAATGGATGTAAACATGTATTTGAAACATGTTATGGTTGAATGGTTGCAAGTGGTTGCAAATGGTTGCTCGTGGATGCATATGCATACGTATTAGGCACTAGATCAAGTTTGGACGCTCTCATATTGCATTTACATATATGCATTTGTTTATAAGTTGAACTTGATATGATATCATATGGACGTTGCATATGGATGAATGGCTGTGCATGCATGTAGTATTTACATGACTAGGGATGTTTGCATGCATGATTGGACGCATGGCACTAACATGATTTGCATTAAGGAGGTCAACTGAATCAGTAGACCGCCTGATTTTGCATTAGATAGAGGCATATACACACACTATGCATATGAACATGAAAGCATTAGAAATCTTTTAAGGACAATGAATGCCTGTGATTGAATGGTTGAGTAGATGGGTGATTGGATGGTAGGACACATTCTTCCTAACTTGAAGATTTCGGGGACGAAATCCTTTTAAGTGGGGGAGAATGTAACACCCCGTAATTCTGCGACATTAAGATTCTCAAATTAAAGTATAATTAATTTTTAAAAGAAAAATTAAAAGAAAAAGATCCATGCAGTTGTTTAATTTAAGTATTGTAACTAACATGAAAAAAAAAGGTAAGGAGAGAACAATAATTATTATTGTTCTAAGACTTATTAACAAAAGCCTCTGTAGCTCAGTTGGTTAAGGCATTGGATTGGTAGCATGGAAGTCGGGGGTTCGAACCCCGGCGGCGGCATAATTTTTTATCATTGTTTTAGAGAGGGCCAAGTAAACATGCAAATATATGTACGTATACAAATTCAAAATTTGAAAGGATAAGAACGTACGTGTAAGGAAATAAAGAAAATATATATATATATATATACATATGAGAAATATAAATATATATATATACAAAAATATATGTATACGAAAGATAAAATTCAAGATAAGGCTACAGTCAATGAAATATGGCAACATCATTTGAATTTTGAAAATAAAATGAAAGTTGTGCGTATATATATACGCGTAAAATGGTCGTTAGAGGAATTGTATACATATAAGAATATTTCATGTGAATAAAACAGTTAAATAAATTCCAGAAATTCAAAAGTTTGAAAATCAAACTTTTACGCCAAAATAGGTTGTGGGACCCAATGCTGACTCAGCACTGCGTGTATGATAAGGTTTGGCTAGATTCATCTACATACCTGGACTATTTTCTTAACTAGGTTCAATGCCGACACAGCGCTGCGTGTACGATAAGGTCTTGAGCAGCTATATAAACAGCCCTAGTCTTCATTCTCTTTGCACCAATTCTCTTCTATCCTTATGCTGCTAAGATTCATGGCTTCTTCCCCTCTTCTAAATTTTCTTAAATAAATAAAATAAAATATGATTCAAGACGAGGAGATGCTGCTAAAAGACTTTTAAGGAGGGATTCAAATCAAAGTTTCAAGTGAAGAATTCAAAGGCTAGCTCAAACAAGTTTCAAGCAACGACGAACGAATCATAGCCACACTTTCCTTCTTTTCTAGATCTATTTTCTGTAAGTTGGTTATTTCTAGATCTGAATATTTTGTTTTATTTGTGACATGAAATTAAAGGAATAAAGGAATATGCCAAGTCTCTCTCTCTCTCTCTCTTCGAATCTGTGTTTATACTCTTGGACTGAATTAAGAACTGTTATGATTCGAGGACAAATAAGACTGTAACCGTGACTATGACTATAGAACTGTGGCCTTTGAAAGCATATGCCTTTGGACTATGACATAAGCCTTTGATTTTGGGACATATAAACATTGCCTATGACAATGACTTAGGACTATGGGAATTATTTTCCCTTTTGGACTATGAACATCGCCTATATTGCCTATGACCATGGACATTACTTATGACTAAGAACATAAGCCTTTGAATTAGACATAAACTATTGCTTATGACATAATGAGGACAATTGTGATTTTGACACCCATGATTCATGATTAGGAAAATATTGCTATAGTTTGGTGATTGTGAAATTGGGTCTAAACCCAATTATTTATTCTACCTGTTCCTTGGTTTTTTTTCTTTGGTTTTAAGACAGTGGGAATTTACCTATTAAGTTAGGTCTACCCACGTTCTTGAAACTATTTTGCCCATTCTTTGGTTTTAAGACAGTGGGAATTTACCTATTTAGTTAGGTCTACCCATAATCTTGAACCTACATTGTTATCCAAACCTTTTTATGCCAATTATTTCTTCTTGTCATTTTGATTCATTCCCTTTTTATCTACGAATCTAGATTTATTTATAATCTAGGTTGAATCACGATTATTCGAACGGTGGGAATGCGATTTGGGGAAAAACATGGAAATAAATATGAACGTAATTGTAAACTTGGAAATTGGCATAATTTGGAATATGTATTATGACATGCATATTAAAATGAAAACGGGGAAATTTGACATGGATTAGGGAATATGTGATTTTGACATATTAAATTTAGCGTTAGTAAGTAAGCTAAATTTTAGGCATAAAATGTAAACTAGAAAAATAATTCTAGTTTTGCCATAAATTGTGAATTAGGATGTTAAACCAAGATATGGTTAATTAAGGTTGATTTGGAATAAGTATATTAGCACAATTTTGAATTTATTCATAATTGTGAGCAATTGCCATGTTTAGAATAAATTATGGTTAGCGACACTAAATTTGGTATAATTTACATACAAAAAAATATAAATATGATAAATAAGAGAGAATGGACCATAATAATAAATGTGACAATGAACATTAAAAGAGTAGTAATGAAATAAGTAAATTAGGAGTAATTTACTTATAGAATTCGTCATAAATGTTAAATTGTTCATTTACCATAAAATATGTAACTTGGTTAAGTTTTGGCCATAAATTATAAACTAGGATATTTAATCTAGTTTCGGCAATGAAATAGGAAATGGCCTAAACTGCATGTTGGGTTAGGACTTGGGCCTAGAATATAAGTATACTAGTAGGCTTGACAAATAAATATAGGCTAAATTTGTCTAAAAAGGGGAAATGGGCTTTTGAAATAAATTGTTAACAATTTATAAACAAAAGAAAAGTATTTTGATAACATCCCTTTTTATAACACATAGACCAGAAGGTTCTAGGGTGACAGAGAGGATAGTGTCTAGGCTTGGGTTTGGAAAATACAAGTTTCCTGCCCTCCCTGGCTATCCCTAACTGATCCGAAGGACGGGATGGTTGTTTTCAAAACCATATTTGGAAACTAATCAAAAACCATTTGAACTTAGAAAACATGAATATGCCTAACCCGAGGTTAGACTGAGTTGCGGTGTAAACCTGCCCGGAACCGACCGGCACATCCAGTAACCGCAGCAATATCTGTCTAATGTGAGAGGTTGCGGCTTTAATTTATTAATTAAAGCTAGAACAAGAATGGGAGAGTTAAGTCTATAGGAACACTTAACCAACCTAACACGGTTAAGCTAGAATGGGAAGGTTAAGGAACACTTAACCAACTTTGCACGGTTAAAGCTAGAATGGGAGGGTTAAGTCCATGGGAATACTTAGCCAAATTAACATGTTGACTAGACTAGAAGGTGGGGTTAAGTAAAGTTAATACACTTAGCCAATTTAACATGTTAATTAGACTAGAGGTTGGGGTTAAGTAATACACTTAGCCAAATTAATATGTTAACTGGACTAGACCATAGGGTTAAGTAAACTTGAACGATTTACCATCAGAATATGATCAATGAATAGGGTTAAGTAAAAAGCATGAAGGGATAACACTTAACCAGTGTAATAGGATAAGGGAAGAGGGTTAAGATAGCTTGAATCGACTAAATACACTTAACCAACCCAACCTGGCGAGAAAGAAAACTAAGTAGTAGACCTCAATTGAAAAGGGGACTAAGTAGTAAAACTTAGTTAAGAAACCAAGGAATTTGGAAACTAAGTGGTAAACCTTAGTTAGTAGAACTAAGTAGTAATTCTTAGTATAACACGAAGGAGCAGACATCCATCTGGTTTTAAGAAGGCTCCAACGAATTGGGTTACGAAGCCCGAGGCTTCGAGGGGACGTGAGTGTACTCTTGGTATCCCTCTGTGAGGCTGCAGATGATCATCCTGGGCTCACAGAGGTTAAGGTCTGCGTTAGAAGAACCGAGGGTATGCCTTGGTTGCAATATATATATGTGGCAACCTAAAGACTAGGATGGACCAGCGTGATTCGGCGAGAAGACGGTAGCCCTGTGATAGCAACTCGTCGTCTACCATCCATCTTGAGTCAATCGAGATACGTGAAGCGGAAAGGCGGAGAACTCCAAAAGGCCATATACTTGCTATCTAGTTATGGTTGCGGATGTCCATAGGATAGTGGGGCACCGGGGGCCGGCGTATAGTTCTCATTTTACAAGGTGTGCCTTTCATTAGCTGAGGGAGGGGTCAAGTGGGACCATAGCCACTGGAGTAAAAACAGACCTTAGCATCTGCATCGGCAGATATCTGAAAGCTCCCGACCGAGTTCTGTATTCCTTGATTTTCCCTGTCACAGGACTCGGATCGCACATTACAGGACATGTGCATCTAGACAAGCGATAACGATTCGCGATACATACGTGGGGAAGCCTAGGAACATATACCACTCTAGGTAGTGTGTCCTAGACTTGGGGGCATTGTTCGACAGGTAGCGTAATCCCTAGTTGGACTAGGTGGCATAAACCCTGAACTCGAAAAGCATTCAGCAGATAGCGTAAAACTATAGTTAAATCTAGAAAGCAGTGGATAGAAAACCCTTGATTAGATCTAGGTAACAACTAATAAATGGATGCCTGAAGGCGATGGAAAATACAGGGATTGGGATCACGTTATCGTTACTAGTTGAAACACTAGTTAGGCGGTGCAGAGATATAGAAACCAGTATAACAAGTAAATAGTGAAGCGGCGAAAGTATTAGAGCGTATCCAGTTTATCTTAGCATATCTTGTGACTACCTTGTCTAATCTTGTTGACCCTATCGTCATGGTGTAATCTTGTATTCAGTTAATTCATGTCATTTTGTTTTCCATGTTCACATGCTAGAAGTTACTGAACTTACTCAGGCTTTATGTCTGACTCTGTTTTTCTTTCGTCTTCTTTCTTCCGTTCTCCCCCCCAGGTTGTTAAGGAGGAAATAGGATAGCTCAGATTTGTTTTGGGATGATTTCTCTTTCCAAGCTTGAAGAATCTTGGATGCATCGGCTTTGGATTGCTATGGCTGGCTTTTGTTACATTGGGGAATATAAATGTATTTTATGCTTCTTTATTTTGTAAAGACAGCTGATACTCTGATATTGTAAAGGAACCTTATACAAATTATTTTGTCAATAAAGCAAAGTTTTATTTTCCGCTGTTTAACGTTTGTCTGTCTTGTAATTTATCTGCATCTTTTACCCATAATGCTCCACAGAACTTAGTGCATTCCCTTTGTGAGTGATACTAACGGATGTGGGGTGTTACATGTCTGGTGTGAGAACTAAAACAGTTATTAATCTTTATTTTTAAAGTTAGGTAAATCAAGGGACCACTGCGTACAACACAGAACGGGTTTCCTCCCAATAATACCAGTGCATAAAACAAACAACGCAATGCTAAATAAAGAAAAATGAATATATTATAAGACCCATGTCCCATCACACAATGCAATGCAAGGCGGAGGATAGGATTTTTACCTTATAATAGCCAAAAAATGCTTGATACGCAAAATTTCATCTTTGATTATTACTATAAGTGAAGAAAACAACTTCAATCATATGTATCAATCATAGACGACATAAGTGCCCCATACCACTATGTTGCCATACTAGTTCAACAATTAAAACAGCAAAGGTCGTATTGGAAATTGGATTTCCGTCATGAGTCGAGGCAAGGGGAAAGCTCCTCTCCGTTCGAGACACTCCAGCAAATGTCTTAGGACCACACACAACGATCCAGGATCTTCAGGGCCAGTCCTCTCTTACTTTTAAGGATTAGCAATTCCTGAACACACGTATCCCGGTGCTTTCAGACCTATATTCGAGGAGCCTCGCATTCCAACAACCACACAGGTAAAAAGTATATAAATGTCAGGGCTGGTATGTCACTGACATCACCCATATCTAGAAAGAAACGTCGTGCTCTCCCTGCTGTCACTATCCCGTTTTTGACTCATACCGAGGGGTGAGGCTTGCGAATTAATGCCATATACAAAGCTATGCCACATAGGCCGTGCATTGATCATCAACCACAAGACTTCGCTTTTCAATAGAAGTCGTGATCATCTTCCACTTAAGTGTGCCACACAGGCAATTCATGCCATGCGACTGATATCTATCGATATATAACCTCTAAGCTCGTACGTCTCAGAGAAGGGCGTTAAGCAAGAGAATAAATTCTCCGCCGCCAAACAGATATACATTTAATAGGAATCAATCACACCGAATAAAATCCAATGTCAGACACACAGTCCATTTCCAAGTTCGTTCTGGGTTTAAACGAAACCGGAGGATCCTTATTCCTCGCTTAGCCATCGATCTCCAAGCAAGTCTGGACGATCACCAACTAATTCCCTCCTCTTGGGTGTACAGCCCAATTAAGATCATCAATAATCATCCAAACGACGTGAAGACCTCTGGTCTTTAACCACCGTCTTCATCTTCGACTTATCGTCGAATCGGTTATTTAGAATGGGTATAAACCCGACCTTTCTGAATAACCCGCGTATATAATAAACAATTGTTACACAAACACAACATATGCCTCATTCCAATTCAGAATATTCTTTTATTCCAATATTCACATTCTTAGGGAAAGGTTCCCATTAATTTTATCAAAGATAAATTCTTCTAAATTTATTCTTTAATCTTCCTTTGGATATCATTTCAAACCATATTATGGTTTTCCAAGCTAGTCGGGATTAGCGAACCACACCGAAGTAATTATTTATTTTATTTCCCAATCCCAACCTAGTCATCCCATGGAGCGAAACTGGTAATACTCCATATCTAACACCACAGTGTTATCGTTAAGTATTAATTACCATTTCACGTTCAATTCTAATTAAAGATTTAACTATTGCTTTGGAGCAAAACTGGTGATACTCCATTCTCAATTACTTTAATCTAACTAAAGATCCATTAAAACTCCACTTAGTTTTAATCTTCTCAAAAATCAATATCTTGTCTTTAACTGGGTTATAGAACCAATGTCATCTAAAACACGGTTCACGATAAACCAAAAATCACATTCCATTGTTAATCGGGTTAAAGAACAGGTGTTATTCAAAACAACGCTCACGATAAACCCCAAAAACCAATTTAAATTCAATTCCAATTAAATACTAATTAACTGGACAATTTTTTAAATCTTAATTAAAAGATTTATTCTTTTCTAAATTGGGTCCATGAACAGTGTTATTTATGGCACCATTCACGAAGAACCCAAAATCCCATTTGATATTAAACACCAGGCTCTGAATAGAAAATATATCGGCTTATATTCAATACCAAATTCTAAAACCAACAAATATCATATTGGAAATAACGATATAAATATATCTTTCAAATTTCCACAACCATATCTGTATAAGCACGAAATCGAACATTGAAATATTCCAAAGATAACTTCGATTCCAATCCATTCCAATTCACGTACTGGAAATTCTGATTATTTTTAAAACCACTTCAATCCAATTTATTTATTCAAAAACATTGGATTATAATTCTAGTTCATAACTAGTTCATTTTGATAAAAATATATTTTCATCTCTTCAAATATGGAATCTTTCATCCAAGTTCTTTCAAAATCATTTATTATGATTTTACATAAATTATTAATTTTTTTAATAATTTTATCAAGGCCCGTACAGTCGATTTCCAATAATGGTCGTCGAACTGCAATTATAGCGACCTTTTCCAAATTTGATTTGGACATAATTCCAAATCCAGCCGTTAGATTTCAAATTTCTAATATTCATTGGAAAGCTCTTTTCGATACGAACCCAATGGTTCCAGTTTCAAGAGAATTTGACAATCGGATCCCCGTAATGTCAATTCGAAGTTAATGGTCGAAATTCGCGATCTGCCGCGGCGCGGCGCGTTCTATTCAGGCCATTATATATATATATATAATATATTATATATATTTCGTCGATTTCAATTCAAAATGTATTTTAAAAATCGTTTTAAATTCGTTTTCAAAACAATTTCAACTTCATAATCAATTTTAAATTAAAATTGAATATTCCATATCATTGATATATAAATGATAATATTTTCAAAACATTGTATTTTAAAATCACTTCCATTTCTATATTCTTTATAAAAACGAATATAATCGATATAAATATCGTTCGCATCAAAATGACGCATTTCTAATCAACAGGGCTTTATACATTTCAATAACTTCGTTATTCAATTCAACAAGTGAATATTTTCTTCAACACATGAATATATATTTCTTTCAATACATGAATATTCTCAAAACATGAGTATTGTCAACACATGACTATTTTTGTTATTTAATATATTTTATAAAATTATGATTTCTATCATTTAATTCTTAATCAGACTCCAACCGTAAATTAGTAAGAGAACAATTCCCTAAGTATTAACCCCAAAGGCCGAAACCAACATCAAATCAATACCCAGGAAACCACTCATCTTATCTAGTTTCCACTTAGTTTCTAATTTTATATATGATAAAGATGTAAATTTTATTGCTAAAATATTTCGTTCAACACATGATAAGTTTCAACACATGAATATTCTCAACACATGAGTATCGTCAACACATGACTATTTATTCTATTCTGTAACAACCCGGGAATGCGAGCCAGTTTAAAAATTTTATTTTGGCAATTTTAGCGAATTTTGAATATTTGAAATGAATTATTTTAAATAATATCGACGAGAAATTTATTTTGAATAGAGTTAGAACGTATATATTATATAGATCGTCGTTAGAATATAAATAATTATTTATAATTATAAAAGGAATTGAAAATGATGCGGTAGTTTGATAATTTGATTTCAAACTTCAATTGAATGTACCGGGTGCAAGATAAACCGGATTTTAGTGAATCCAAAAATATTTGAATCTAATTGAGTATATCTTTCCAGCGAATCCGAAAAATTGAGATTTCATAGCGGGAATCAAAAGATATGTCCAGTTGAAAATTCTGAATAGTGGCTATGGAATTCAGGCCCTTGAAAATAGCCATTTTGCAAACGACCTCGGATTTTGACGAAATTAGTTTTGTTAGGACCGTATCATCTAAATGAAGCTAGAGAATATTTTTCTGTAATTTTTAGAGACTTTATGTGGCCCCGGTAATTTGAAATGTATGTTTAAATTGAATATACAAAGAATTATACTTTGATTTTGATGAAAACTGATTATAATAGCCGAATCAGCTTATGGTACATATCCCATTGTGTTCATAATGAGGGTGATTAGCTATGGACGACAGGCGGTGGGCCCCGTTTAGAGGTCGTATAAAAAAGTCAACTTTTTGAAATTAAATAATTTATTTTTATAAAAACCCTTTTATACCCCCCCTCTTTCATTTTGCAGATCGAATCAAAAAAAAGAATCGGAGAGGGGCGACGCGGGGGGGGGGGGGGAACCACCATCGCCGCCACTTCATGCCCCCCCCCCCAGGTGGTGCGCCGCCTCTCCCCTTCTTCTTCTCCCTCCTCCACATGGGACATCGAGACCCTCCTGTTCTGAAAACCGCCGCCGCTCCCTCCTCTTATCCTTTTCCCTTCTGAAACTCGCATCGCCCACCCCTGTCGCCTGCTACGGCTGCCGCCGCCCCCTGAGACGCGAGCCACCAACCTCCGACCGACGACCAACACCCATCACCCCCGCCTCCAATCCGATTTAGGTCAGTTTTCTATTTTTGTTTTGTTTGTTTTAGTTTATAGAAGGACTGATTTTGAGCTAAGAAAACTATAATTTTAGTTTATAGAGAAAATATGTTTTTTCATAGATGAAAAATACGATTTTTAATTAGGTAAAAATATAATCTTTTTATATAAAATAGCATTGTAAAAATATAATCTTTTTATATATAGTAGCATTGTAAAAATATAATCTTTTTACATAGAATAGCATTGTAAAAATATAATCTTTTTATATAAAATAGCATTGTAAAAATATAATCTTTTTATATAGAATAGCATTGTAAAAATATAATCTTTTTATATAAAATAGCATTGTAAAAATATAATCTTTTTATATAGAATAGCATTGTAAAAATATAATTTTTATATTATAGAAAGGCTAAAAATATTATCTTTATGTGGGAGAGAGGATAAAAATATAATCCTTTATATTGTAGAAGAATAAAAATATTATTTTTATATAATAGAGAAGTTAAAAATATAATTTTTTTACTAGTGGAATATTGAAAAGGCGAAATCTTTATATTTGAAAAGGCGAAATCTTTATATTTGAAAAGGAGAAATTTTTATATTTGAAAAGGCGAAATCTTTATATGAAGAATAGCGTGATAAAACTATAATATTTATTATATGAACATCGATGTAAAAATAGAATTTTTATCTATATAGTAGCGTTGTAAAAATAGAATTTTTATTTATATAGTAGCGATGTAAAAATAGAATTTTTATCTATATAGTAGAGATGTAAAAATAGAATTTTTATCAATATAGTAGCGTTGTAAAAATAGAATTTTTATCTATATAGTAGCGTTATAAAAATAGAATTTTTATCTATATAGTAGCGTTGTAAAAATAGAATTTTTATCTATATGGTTGTAATATAAAAATATAATTTTTATATACATAGCAACAATATAAAAATATGATTTTTATATATGTAGTGGCTACGGGCAACGAAAGTGACAAAGGGCGAGAACGACGAAGACTTCTACATAAGAAGAGTCGAAGCGTTTGGATTAGCTATTGGTGAGAACTTCTCACTCTAAATTTCTTTTTCTAGTTATAAATATATATACTAGGATGCAGACGGTGCTTAGCAGCACCCGACACCCGTCTTCCACAGACCATAGATGGCTTGTTTGTTTGATTGATGTGTTGTGAAAATTGTTTGTGATGATGATGTGAAATCAATAATAAATTGTAGATGGTTGAAATAGATTAATTATCGTTGAAAATATAATTTTTAACGTGAATGTGAATAAATGAATATTTATAAACAAATCGGCCGATTTGTTTATATACACTGATTTGACTGATATTGATTGGGATGATAAATTATACACATCGCTCAACTGCACAAATAAAAATCTGTGTTTGTTGATTTGAAACCCCACACGGGTTTTGGGATAATATTTGGTGTACACTAATCCCAATTATTTAATTGTATGTCGATTGAATGGTCGACAGACTGTGTAAGCATTGATTATTTATATTTGATGCTTATGCAGTTGTGTGTTGCACTTTGGATGATGGTTGATTGTTTATCGTTGCTATTATATACATGTGTTGGGTGGAATCCATGTAATTAACATTAAATGGTGATTGATTGGGCCTCATTCCAATCGGGAAAACAATGAATAATATAAAAGAAAATTCATGTGTTGAATATAAAAATAGTCGTGTGTTGACGATAGTCATGTGTTGAGAATATTCATTTGTTGAAACTATTAATGTGTTGAGTAAAATATTTTAACAATAAAATTTACATCTTTATCATATTTAAAATTAGAACTACTTCACGGTGGAGTCTAATTAAAAATCAAACGATAGATACCATAGTTTTATAAAATATTTTACATAACAAAAATAGTCGTGTGTTGACAGTACTCATGTGTTGAGATTAGTCGTGTGTTGAAAGAAATATAGATTCATGTGTTGAATAGAATAAATATTCATTTGTTGAATAGAGTAACGAATTTATTTAAAATATATATATATAAAGCCATGTTGATTAGAGTTGCGCCATTTTGACGTGAACGATATTGATATCGATTATATTCGTTTTTATAATGAATATAGAAAAAGTGGCGATTTCAAAAATATAACATTTTGAAAATATTATCATTTATATAGTAATGATATGAAATATTCAATTTTGATTAGAAATTGAAATAGTGTTGAAATGGTTTTGAAAATGAAGTTAAAACGATTTATAAAATACGTTTTAAAAGGAAATTGACGGAATATATATATATATATATATATATATATATATATATATATATATATATATATTATACATATAATGGCCTGAATAGAACGCGCCGCGCCGCGGCAGTTCGTGAATTTCGACCATTGACTTCGAATTGACATTACGGGAGATCCGACCGTCAGATTCTTCTAAAACCAGAACGTTGGGTTCGTATTGAAAAGAGCTTTCCAATGAATATTAGAAATTTGAAATCTAACGGTTGGATTTGGAATTATGTCCAAATCAAATTTGAAAAAAGTCGCTGTAAGTGCTGTTCCACGGCCATTGGTGGAAATCGACTGTACGGGCCTTGATAAAATTATTAGAAATATTGATAATTTGTGTAAAATGATAATATGTGAATTGGAAAGAACTGGGATGAAAAATTCCACATTTAAAAGGATAAAAATATATTTCTGTCGAAATGAACTAGTTTTGAACTTGAATTAAAATCAATTTATTTTTGAAATAAATAAATTGAATTTGAAAGTGATTTTAAAAATAATCAATATTCCCAATACGTGAATTGGACCGGAGTTGAATCAAAATTATCTTCGAAATATTTCGATGTTGGATTTCGAGACTATACAGATATAGTTATGGGAATTTGAATGATATATTTTATATCGTTATTTCCAATACGATATTTGTTGGTTTCGGGATTTGATATTGAATATAAGCCGGTATATTTTCTATTCAGAGCCTTGTATTTAATATCAAATGTGATTTGGGTTTATCGTGAATCATGTTTTACATAACATTGGTTCTTTAACCCAGTTAAAGACAAAATATTGATTTTTGAGAAGATTAAAACTAAGTGGAGTTTTAATGAATCTTTAATTAGATTGAAATGTGAATTGATAATTTGAATTATCAAATCGGAAAGGGGATCGAGAATTGAGTACCACCAGTTTTGCTCCAAAGCGATAGTTAAATCTTTAATTAGATTTGAACGTGAAATGGTAATTAATTTTACCAATAACACCGTGGTGTTAGATATGGAGTACCACCAGTTTTGCTCCATGGGATATATAGGTTGGGATTGGGAAATAAAATAAATAATTACTTCGGTGTGGTTCGCTAATCCCAACTAGTTTCGAAAATCATAATATGGTTTGAAATGACATCCAAAGGAAGATTAAAGAATAAATTTAGAAGAATTTATCTTGGAGAAAATTAATGGGAACCTTTCCCTAAGAATGTGATTTTGTGAATAAAAGAATATTCTGAATTGGAATGAGGCATTTGTTGTGTTTGTGTAACATTTGTTTATCATATACGTGGGTTATTCAGAAAGGTCGGGGTTATACCCATTCTGAATAACCGATTCGACGAGATGTCGAAGATGAAGACGGTGGTTTAAGACCGGAAGTCTTCACATCGTTTGGGTGATTACTGATGATCTCGATTGGGCTGTACACCAAAGACGAGGGAAACAGTTGGTGATCGTCCAGATGTACTTGGAGATGGATGGATATTCGAGGAAAGTGCCTCCGGTTTCGTTTAGACCCAGAACGAACTTGTAAATGGATTGTGTGTCTGACATTGGATTTTATTCTATGTTGATTGATCTCTATTAAATATACATCTGTTTGGCGATGGAGAATTTATTCTCTTGCTTAACGCCCTTCTCTGAGACATACGAGCTCAGAGGTTGTATATCGATGGACATCAGTCGCATGGAGTGAATTGCCAGTGTGGCACGCGTAAGTGGCAATCGATCAAGGCTTCTGTTGAAAAGCAAAGTCTTGTGGTTGATGATCAAAGCATGGTCTGTGTGACGTAGCTTTGTGTATAACGTGAATTCGCGAGCCTCACACCTCGGTATGAGTCAAAAACGGGAGAAGGACCCAAGGAGTGCACGACGTTTCTTTCTAGCTATGGTGGTGTCAGTGACCTACCAGCCCTGACATTTATATACTTTTCACCTGCGTGGTTGTTGGATACGAGGCGCCTCGGATATAGGTCTGTAAGGACCGGGAAACGTGTGTTCAGGAATTGCCAATCCTCAAAAGTAAGAGAGGACCGGCCTTGGAGGATCCAGGGATTCCTGTGTGCGGTCCCGAGGCATTTGCTAGAGTGTCTCGAACGGAGAGGAGCTTGCCCCTTGCCTCGACTCATAACGGAAATCCAATTTCCAATATGTGATATTGCGGTTTTAATTGTAGAACTAGTACGGGGACATGATAGATGCTACCCATGCCGCCTATGATTGATATTTATGATTTGAATTGTTTTGACAATATGCACTTAAAATAGTATCAAATGATTTGTTTTTAACGTACCAAGCATGTTTGGCTATGATAAGGGAAAACCGTATCCTCCGGTTTGCGTTGCATTGTGTGATGGGAACTGGGTCTTATAATAGCTTCATTTTTCCAAAGAGCATTGCGCTGTTTTGTTATATGCACTAATATTCTTGGGAGGAAACACGTTCCGTGTTATACGGCGTGGTCCCTTTAATTACTGTCTTTAATGTAAAGTTTTAAATAACTGTTTTAGTTCTCACACCAGTCACATGACTGACTTGGAGTTTATTGTTTTAACCTAAACTCTGGGTGCCCCTATTTTCGACACGGGCAGCTAGCAGTTTTGGTTTTGCAGATTTATGATCACAGGATCCTGATTTACAGCTGGAACGATGCTCGGAAAGCCCAGTATCTGTGTATCACTTTCAGTTGTGATTTGTGTCATTTTCCGCTGCGATGTATTTAAATGTAATTCAAATCTCTGATATTTGTCGAATGTGTAATTTATTTATTCATACTCTGTATATTCTTGTATTCTGATGGAATTGTTGTAATAAACAGTGAAATGTTCTTCCGTCTGCGTTTTGATTCGTCTTGTCTTCAACGCAATCCGTGATTTCCTTCACGGGGAAGTTCGGGTCGTGTCAGTTTGGTATCAGAGCTTTGGTTTACAGAGCTCGAGAACAAGACACATTAGAACCATACGAAAGAATTCATCAGATATTGGATTAGTAATATCCAATTAGAATGACTCGTTAGAGATAGGATCAGTAGTATCCTAGAACGAGTGTGAAGAGTATATTTTTCAAATGAAAACAATTTTGTTTTAAAAATAGTCGTGTCATATTCAATACATGAATCTTTATTTTATAATATCCTTTATTTTCCAACTTGGAATGAGGCCCAATCAATTACCATATAATACTTATTATATGGATTCCATACAACAAATGTATATAATAGCAATGATAAATAATCAACCATCATCCAAAGTGCACCACACAACTGCATGAGCATTAAATATAAATAATTAACGCTTACACAGTCTGTCAACCAATAGATCGACATACAACTAAATAATTGGGATTAGTGTATGCCAAATATCATCCCAACACCCGTGTTAGGTTTCAAATCAACAAACACAGATTTTTATTTATGTAGTTGGGCGACGTGTAAAATTTATCATTCCAGCCAAGATCATTCATATGGGTGGACATAAACAAATCGTTCGATTTGTAAATGAATAGTTATTTATTCACCTTCACATTAAAAATTATATTTTTAACAATAAATATTTTATTTCAACACACGAATATATATTTTCCATTCATTCTACATCATAATCAATTTTCACAACACACAAAATCAAACAAGTCGTCCATGGTCTGTGAACGACGGGTGTCGAGTGCTGCTAAGCACCGTCTGCATCCTAGTATATAACTTTAACTAGAAAACAAGAATTAAAATGAGAAGTTCTCACCAATAAGCTAAACCAAATGCTGTGACTCTTCATATGTAGGAAATCTTTCTTCGTTATCGCCTTTTGTCACTTTCGTTGTCCGTAGCCACTACATATATAAAAATCACATTTTTATATTCTTTAGTATATAAAAATCATATTTTTATAACTACGCTATATGGATAAAAATCACATTTTTATATTGCTACTATATAGATTAAAAATTCTATTTTTATATCGCTACTATATAGATAAAAATTCTATTTTTATACCACTACTATATAGATAAAAATTATATTTTTATCTTGCTAGTAATATAATAAAAATTATATTTTTACTTCTTTACATAATAAAAATTATATTTTTACCTCACTATACATATAAAAAATATATTTTTATTACTCTACAAAAATGAAAAATCTTATTTTTATACTCTACATAAATAAAAATCATATTTTTATACCCTACATAAATAAAAATCATATTTTTAATCTTCTCACATAATAATAATCATATTTTTATTATTCTAAAAATATAAAAATTATATTTTTATTACTCTACATACATATAAAAATTCAGTTTTTATTCCCAAGCTATTTAAAAAAATTTAAAACTAGTTACCTTAACTAAATTAAAAATTAAATAAATACTCACTGTTCTTTTTGTTCCTAGGACGGTTTGGAGGAAGGAGCACGCTGCGGTGATGGTGGAGGCTGACGCAGGCGGTGGAGAGGGCTCGGCGTCGGAGATGGCAGCGATGCGGTGTATATGATGGAGGAGGAGAAAGGAGGGAGGAGAGAGAGAGGAGGAGGAGGAGGAGGAGGAGGAGGAAGGGACGCTGGTGGAGAGGGGGCAGTGGGCGGAGGCCCCGTCACCGGGGGTCACGGCGGAATCCGCTCTGTGGTTTTTTTTTCTGTTCGATCTGAACGAGGGAGTGGGGGAAAGGGTTTGACTGGGTGTAAGGGAAAAATGGGCCGACTAGGTTTATATTTATATTTTATTATTTTAAGTCTCAAAAAGTAGTTTTTTAATACGAACTCGAAATCAAACCCACCGATTATCGCCCCTAGCTAATTACCCCTATTCTGAAGACAATGGGATTTGTATCGTAAGGCAGTTTGGCCGTTTCGATCGGTTTCCATCAAAATCAAAATATAAATCTATATATTGAATTTAAACGCACATTTCAATTTACCGGGGCGACATACAGACTCTAAAAATTCCCGAAAAATATTTTCTAGCTTCATATTGACGATACGGTCTTAACAAAACTAATTTCATCAAATTCTGTGACCGTTTGAAAAATGTCCATTTTTTGGCCGGTCGAAATTGATTGAAACTGTTAAAACATGCTTAACTTAACCACGCTCACATATTGATTCAGAAAATTATGCAAATTGAAATCTAACAATAATTTGACATCCCGGATCATACAAAAGTGGTTTTGTCGAAAACGAAGGTCGTTTGCAAAATTTTCATTTTTAAGGGCCAGGAATTCCATAACGACTATTCTGAATTATTAACTGGACATAACTTGTAACAACCCGGAATTTTGGGGCCAATTTAAAGTTTTTATTTTAGAAATTTTAATGGACTTTAATATTTAAAATAATTTATTTTAAATAAGAACGGCTAAAAATCTATTTTAAAACGAATAAATTCAATTTAATTATAAAAGGAGTTTAAAACAGCGCTGCAGTTTGAAAATTTGAATTTGAACTTTGACTGACTATACAGAATTCATTTTAAATTAGAATTGACCAAAACTAGAAATATTTAAATCTGCTTAATCATATCTTTCTAATGAATCTAAAAAATAGAAATTTCACTTTATAATTTGAAAGTCATGTCCAGTTTAAAATTTAGAGAAGTCGCTGTAGGATTTATATATATTTTAATTAAATATATTGGCCTTGAAAATGGTCATTTTTCAAACGACCTCGGTTTTCGATGAAACCACTTTTGGTGGAACCGGAATGTCAAATTATTGCTAGGTTTCAATTTTCATAATTTTTCGAATTAATATGTAAGCGTGGCAGAGGAAAACGTGTTTTGTCCATTTCAGTTAAATTTAATTGACTTGAAAATGGCCATTTTTCAAACAGTCTCAAAATTCGACGAAATTAGTCTTGTGACAACCGTATCGTCAAAACATAACCAGAAATAATTTTTCTGTAATTTTTAGAGTCCGTATGTGGCCCTGGTAATTTAAAATGTACGTTTGAATTTAATAATTAAATGTTTTATATTTTAATTTAAAGAAAAACATATCATAACAGCCGAACTTGGTTACGAAACATATTCCATTGTGTTCCGGACGGGGGTTATTAGCTTGGGGCGACACTCGTTGGGTTCGATACAGAGTTAGTATTAACGAACGAATATTTTCTTGAATTAAATAATTAAAATAAATATAAAATACACTAAAATACAGTACAAATACTGTCAGAAATACGCAAACCCTATTTATAATGGTACAGCCGCCGCCAAGCTTTCTCGGTGCTCCGATTTTCATTAGCCAAAATCTCTCAATCCTTTTAATGATTTTAGAATCTTCAAAAACAAAACGAAAGAGCATCCCTCCCTCCTCGAAATCATACGGTGGGATCTCAGGTGGTGGCACGATCCTCCAGTTCGGGGCCTGTAAACTGCGACCGCGTCGAGGCTTTTCCCGACCACACCAGGCGCGCGAACGGGCCCCACTTCCAGGCGAGAGCAGGACGCACGGAGGCGCCTCCTGTGGTGGCTCCAGATCTGGGTTCGATCATCTGCGGCGAGTGCAAAAGTCACCCCTAGTATTGAACCCGACTTTGAAATCATCGGCCGAGTTTGAAAAGAAGGAAGAAAGGGTTAATATAATTAATTATTAATTTAATTATATATTTAAATGTTTAAATCTTTAAATAATCATAACTCACTCGTACGAATTCAGAATCAGATGATTTCTGAAGCGTTGGAACCGTCTTCGCCTGATCTACAACATGACACTAACGAGATCTGAAAAGGAGCAATTCAAAATCTCAAGAAAATTCAGATCTGAAAACTGAACAATTTGAGAATTCAGCCATAGCAAGGTGAGATTCCTATATTTTAAAAATAATTAAAATTTAATTATATTTCATTATTTAAATTCTAGGTGGGTATGTTGATTAAATTCAGACCTGTAATGTATGATGTTGTGTTTGTTGCCGGTTGATTTTGTTGATTGTGATATATGCGTTTGGTTAAAATTAGATTCGTATTTGATTGGAAATAAAAATCATATTTTATTTCGGGGTTATGAATATTGAAAGAGTTGAAAATAAAGACTTCCCTTTTATTTTAAACCCAAGAATATAGCTTGTTTATAAAATAAAATTCACATTTTTGTTGAATTGAAATAGATCAAACAGAATATTACATTTTTGTTAAATTGAAAATATCATTTTTGTTAATGAAATAAAAAGAGATATTTTTTCACTTTTGAAAGAATGAAATAAAAAGGAAATCATGTTTTATGGTCATATTTGTCTACAATAAAGATAAGAATTAAACAGGATTTTCATTTCGGTTAACATTTAAATAGATCAAACAATAATTCACATTTTGTGAATAAAATCAACATTTTTGTCAAAATTTGACTAGTGAATAAAATCAACCTTTTTGTCAAAATTTGATTAGTGAATAAAATCAACATTTTTGTCAAAATTTGATTGGTGAATAAAATCAGCATATTTTTGTCAAAATATGATTAATGAATAGAACAACATATTTCTGTCAAAATATGATCAGTGAATAGGATTTTCATTTTTGGTTCAGATTTGATTAGTAAGTAGAATTAACATTTTCGTTAATTAAATCTTGTAAGATCAAAATTAACATTTTTGTTAATTAGATTATGTTAGATAAAAACAACATTTTATTTAAAATGTATTATGCATATAATGATGACATTTTTGATCTAAAACATGTATATAAATAAAATCACATTTTTATTTGAAATGTGTTTTGCAAGCAAAAATATACATTTTTGTCATATTTGAAAGGATGAATAAGAATAGTCATTTTTTTCAATTTAAAGAAGTGTATTGGAAACATTTATGTTTGTCAATTTAAAGAAATGAACACTTTTGTCAAAGAAAGATTAGCGATAAAATAACACTTTTGTCAAAGAAAGATTAGCGCATTTTTGTCAAAAGGAATGGTTAGTGGAAAAAAATTGAATATCTTTTTTAACTAAAAAGGAATTATACAAAAAAAAATTTTTTATACATTTAAAAGTATAAATTGAAAATGTATATTTTTATACATTAAAAAGGACAAAATTAACATTTTGGTTAATTGTATGATAAAAGGACAATTTTGTTTAAAAATGTTAAGTATGATAAAAGAACATTTTTGTCACCTTAAGATGAATGAAATTAAAAGGACATTTTTGTCGCTTTGACATGAATGAAATAAAATGTATATTTTTATACATTAAAGAGAATAAGTTAAAAATGTTTATTTTTATACATTAAAGAGAATAAGTTAAAAATGTATATTTTTCTACATTAAAGAGAATAAGTTAAAAATGTATATTTTTATACATTAAAGAAATAAGTTAAAAATGTATATTTTTATACATTAAAGAGTATAAGTTAAAAATGTATATTTTTATACATTAAAGAGAATAAGTTAAAAATGTATATTTTTATACATTAAAGAGAATAAGTTAAAAATGTATATTTTTATACATTAAAGAGAATAAGTTAAAATTGTATATTTTTATACATTAAAGAGAATAAGTTAAAAATGTATATTTTTATACATTGAAAAGAATGAATTAGTAATGGATACTTTGGTCACATTAAAAAGAATGAGTAAGAATACACATTTTGTCATTTATAAGGAATGAAACCAAAACATTTATTCTGGGTCATTTAATAAGGAATTTTTAAAAATACTCATTTTTGTTTTATAGAAAACCAGTGAAAAATTCATATTTTTGTTGAATAGAGATAGATTAAACAAAACTGTCATATTTTGTTTAAATACAAATGACATTTTTGGTCAAAACTTGATTAGTGTAAAAGGATTACATAAAATGAACATTTTATGTATTAAGAAGGATCAAATGAAAATAAACATTTCTATGCATTAAAAGAGTTTAACCAAATCATACATTTTTGTCCATTTAGAAAGGAGATTACATTTTGATCATCAAAAAAGATTAAAGAAAAATTAGCATTTTTGTTTACTTTAAAAGAATGAAGAAAAAAATTACATTTTCGTTTACATTGAAAAGAATTTAACAAAAGTATCATATTTTGTACATTAAAAGGAAATAGACAAAATTACAATTTTTGTCACTTTAAAAAGTACATTTTTGCTAGAAAATGTATATTAGAACAAAAAGTACATTTTTGCTAGAAAATGAAGATTAGAAAAAAAAGTACATTTCTGTTAGAAAATGTAAATTAAAATGAAAAGGACATTCTTGTCACTTAAAAGGATTTCACCAAAATTATTCATTTTTGGTCATTGAAAAAGGATTACACGAAAGATTAGAAATAAAAGTTAAGATTTTATTGTCACCTTTTAACAATAAAAAGAATGGGAATAAAAGACTAGATTTTTATTGTCATTTGTTCACAATAAAATAATTGAGATATATATCTATGATGTCGAAATGTTTGATGTGTTAAACATAACGTTAGTATATTCAAGCTGAATATTACACTTCCATTTACAAGTTACCCGACTTGTTTATGTGATTGAGACGATTATTTTCACACATCACCCAAGCGCACAAATAATTTACTATTTGTTTGATGGATGAAACCCCACACGGGTATTGGGATGATATTGGATACACACTAATCCCAATATTTAGTTATCTATCAATCGATGGATTGACAGTCTGTGATGAGCGTTAGTTATTTACTTTAATGCTCACACAGTTATAAATTCCACTTTGGTGATCATTTGGATGTTTAATAATTATCTGTCATGCTTGTTGATTTCATGCAATATATGGTTGTCGAGTGAGTCACATTCCAATAAAGAATATTTTAGAAAATGATTTAGAAAAAGAATATTTTAGAAATCTATATTTTTATTGAATGAACTAGTTATTAAGTAGAATAAATCATTAAATTAAGATTTAATGAAGTTTTCCAATTAGTGAATATTTAATTGAAATTAAATTAAATAAATTGGATTTTGGGTTTGTGGTGAATGGTGTCTTCAATAACACCTTTCTTAAAACCCAGTTGAAAAAAATAAATCTTTTAATTAAGATTACTAGAGTTTCAAACTATATTTTGTAATTGGAATAAAAATGATTTGTGAATTGAGTTTATCGTGAACAATGTTTTTAAACGACATTTGTTCTTTAACTCAATTAACAGTATGAATATGATTTGGAATTCATAAATCTTGTATCAAGATTTAAAAGGTAATTTTCCAAAAGTAAAGTTTTCCAATTTAATATATTAAATTGGAATTGAATGGAATTCAAATTAATAATAACCGAGATCAGTTTCTGTAAAAGAAGGTCGATACTAAATATGGAATTTAAGAGGCTTTGCCGTTATTCCAATTATATTATTGGTCGGATACAGAAATTTATAACGATTATATATGGATTTGATTTCTGTGAAGATTCCCTATTTTATGGAAGAGGATTTCGGGTTTACCGTGAACTATGTTTTAAAATGACACTAGTTCTTTAACCCAGTTAAAGATAAGATTTATTTCTTAAATTTAAATAATCATTGAATAATGATTTTTGATATTTAAAACCAAATTGGGTTTTTAATAAATCCTTAAAAGAAAGATTTAAGAATAAACTTAATGAATTTATCTTTGATAAGATAATGCGAATATTTTATTTAGAAGAATATTCGGAATTGGAATGTGGCGTTGGATGTATTTTTAAAGTACTTGATTTTTAATTATAAAAATACGCGAGTTATTCGGAAAGACCGGGTTTAACCCATTCCGAATAATTACTACGACGATGAAGAGTCAAAGATGAAGAAGGTGGTTGAAGACCGACGATCTTCACATCGAATGGATGTATTGCTACAGAGACCCTTGATGGGAGTAGCTACCTTGAAGGGGCTTCAGTGGTGGCCGTCCGGACTATTATTGATTGTTCGGATTTGGTTTTCGCTCAGACCCAGAGCATAAGCTAGTAAATGGATGCGTGTCTGACATTGGATTTCGTTCCATGTGAATTAAATCGATTTCTGTTAACGTATGTCTGATTGGTGGTGAAGGATTTATTCTCTACTTAACACCCTGGTATATATTAATAGTGATTGACCGCCGGGCGTGAATTGTCAATGTGGCACTCCAAGATGCAATTGATCAAGCCTTTTGTTGAGAAGCAGGGCCTTGTGGGATGATCAAAGCATAGCCTATTACGGCATAGCTTTGTGTATATCGTGACTTCGCGAGCCTCACACCCCGGTATGAGCCAAAAACGGGATATGGACCGTAGGGAGTGCACACGTTTCTTTCTAGCTAGTGGTAGTGTCAGTGCTTAAACTGGCTGGCATTTTACTTATGTGGATGATGGATTTTTAGGCGCCTCGGATTTTTATAGGCCGTTAGTGGTCATACTATAGGTTCAAAGGAACCGGGAAACATGTGTTCAGGCATAAACAATCCACTGCCGATAGGCGCGGTCCGACCCTACCGCTCCAAGGGTTCACTACGGGGGATCATGAGGCATTTGCTAGAGTGTCTCGAATCAGAGAGGAGCTTGCCCCTAGCCTCGACTCATGATGGAAATCCAATTTCCAATACGACCATGCGGTTTTGATTGTAGAACTAGTACGGCGACATAGTAGGATGGGGTACTATGCCGTCTATGATTAATACATTATGATTGAAACTGTTTTTGAAATATATATACTCATAGATATACACACTCATATTAAATCCGTTTTATCGTATCAAGCATCTTTTGACCATTATAAGGTAAAACCCTATCCTCCAGTTTGCGTTGCATTATGTGATGGGACTTGGGTCTTATAGTGGTTTCATTTTTCTAAAAAGCATTGCGTTGTTTAACGATTTACTTTATTTTATGCACTGGCAATCCAATGGAGTAAACCCGTTCCGCGTTAGCGGCGCGGTCCTGTGATTAGCCTTATTATTAGATAAGTTAATTTAAGATTTCTCATACCAGTCCCATGACTGACTTGTAGTTTGTTTCACTCGCAAACTCGGGTGCCCATATTTTCCACATGGGCAGTCGAGTTGCTTTTGCAGATATATTTACAGGATCCTGGTTACAGCTGAAGCGGTACTCGGGAAGCTCTGTATCCGTGTAATCCTTTCGGTTGTATATTTGTATTATTTTCCGCTGCTATTTAAATGTAATATAAAACTTTGATATTATTGTATTTCTATTTTTGTAATCAGTATTCATACTCTGTGATTTTCTTGTACTCTGATGTAATTGTTGTAATCAGCAATAAAATGTTCTTTCAGTTTGTGTTCTGATGTGTGTTGTTCTCAAAGCAATCCAGTCTTTCCTTTACTGGGAAGTTTGGGTCGTCACATAACTTTTGATTCCCGCTATGAAATTTCAATTTTTCGGATTCGTTGGAAAGATATTCTCAACTAGGTTCTAATATTTTTAGTTTCTCTAAAATACGGTTTATTTTAAATCCTGTACATTCATTTGAAATTTGAAATCAAATTTTCAAACTACCGCGCCATTTCCAGTTCCTTTTATATTTAAAATAAAATAATTATATTCTAACGACGATCTATATAAATATATACATTCTAATTCCATTCAAAATAAATTTCTCATCGTTATTATTTAAAATAATTCATTTTAAATATTAAAAATTCACTAAAATTGCCAAAATAAAATTTTTAAATTGGCTCAGAATTTCCGGGTTATTACATATGCTAATTAATTAGGGTAAACATTTATTTCCCCTCTGTTTCAAAACTACTGTTCATGTATAAGGAAAGCATAAAAAGTGAGTAAAACATACTTTTTATCCACTACTAAAACTTTGTTTTGATTGAATGATCACAAGTTAATTAGTTGCTGATATATATATATATATATATATATTTATATATGGTATATTCTCTATAAAACACTGGCCTGTTGAATTAACTTTAGTGTAAACACCCAGTAAATGAACATGAAACTGAAATAGAGAACTGTAACTGTTCATGAACCTTACTTTCAAATCGGTCATTTTAAATTTACCACTGGACCATTTTATTGTTAATCCCTTGTATAGAAATACCTTTGTTTGTTTACCTGTATGATACAATCAATTCAGAGTATGATGAAATTGAACCATAGTTAGCTTAAGAAAAATAAAATAAAACACAACTGTATGTTTTAGGACAGAAGCCATTTTGCATATTTCACTCTAGAAAATCCATAATTTGGATTCTAGGGAGTTATAGGGTATAAGTTTTGCATGAATATTGTTAGTCTATACGGGTAGTGTATTATAAAAATATTGGTAATTCATCTAATTTTATTTATATATAAGCGAGCGCAGCATAGGGTTTGCAGAAGTGGCACTTCCGAAAAGTGGAACTTCCGAAAATGGCATTTCCGAAAAGTGGTACTTCCGATAAACTGGCACTTTGGTATTTCCAGTAAACTGGCACTTTGTTATTTCCGGTAAACTGGCGTATCGTCAAATACGCTATCAACGATGATTCTGAACGAAGTTTTAATTAAAATCAGTTTTAATAAAAATAAAAATAAAATAAAATAAAGAAGAAAATAAATAAATAAATAAATAAAAAGAGAAATTTTATTTAAATATCGTAGGCAAGTCGAAGAACGACAACAGCAGAAGATCGAAGCACAGAAGCTCGACTGTTGAAGACTGATGAGTTGTGAAAATAGAAATATAAAAGGAATAAGAAAATAATTTACAAGGACAACTGGAGTATTAAACACCATATAAACATTGTCAACAAACGAAGGAAAAGACATTATGCGATGCACACGCTTTATCTGTTCATTTCTAAATGATGGTCAAAACTAAATAAAATACCGTGTGCGACACACACACTTAAATTGTTCATCTACAAACGATAATCAGAATATCCAGATATGAACAAAGCAGACATATATTGTTATGTTTGAATGAAATCCATAATTGAAAAATGTGTAAACCGTATTATAATCATGATAGGTTGATAATTATTTATCAACTGTAAAAGACATTACGTACATCATTTCGAAGAGTCCAGAGTAAATATTCCACTTCGATCCGAATTATACGACGCGTGTCATAGATATTGAAGACGGAGATATGCATGGGCTATTATAAATAGTACCTTCGGTCTATTCAATCCCAGGACAAACCAAAATGGACGGGTGTCTGACAACGTATATCAGTTAGATACTACACATCGACTTTACGTAAGTATATTGTGTTGATGGCGGAGAAATTCATTTCTCTTAGCTTTATTGCTCACAATATATTTGCGTAATCGAACGAGTGTTTCTGACAACTATGACGATGTGGAATTCTGAGTAATTAAAGAAATAATCTGTCAGAAGAATAAATGTGACTTCAAACCTCACAACCAGGAAATGACAAAAAACCGGGCAAGGCAGCATGGCTAGTTGGGTCATACCGAAGCAGGGTGTATTATCATCATCTAGAGAAATTCCTTTTGTTTTCTCATCTCTTTTTCACTGTTGCAGCATTCGGTATCGATTGTTGATCCCAACCGTGGAGGTGGTAATATATTCGTTACACTCAAGCTAAATGGGCGGACGGTCATGTGAGGCTGGCTTACAAGATGTTCTTATTGAACCCGATCTCAGGAGTACACTGATTGGAAGGTGCTCCCCTACCTTGTCTGGTGGAATCCGATCTCCAATAAGCACTATGCGGTTCTAGATTTTATACTATATACGTGAATGTGAGATGCAAGTGTTTCACTAGATGATTATTTATTTGATAAAAATTATCGTAATATCAAATGTTTTGATATAAAATACTTGGGTCATAATCCATATATTAGTTATGGATTGGTCTAAAGATTTCTAAAGTAAATGAATATGGAAAACCTTATTTCTTACTTCCCTGTTTACATCTTTTAATCACACCAGTCCCCTGACTGACCCAGGGTTTATTTTTCGTGTTTCCTAAACTCTTGGGTACTCATAACAATTGTTATGGGCAAACAAGTGATGCAGGTAATGAATGGAAATCCTTTGAAGTGTTTTGGACAAGGAAGTCATGGAGCCAGCTTATCAGTAATATCTATATCTAAGTATCAAGATGAATGTTTGTGTTGGGCCAGTATCCATGTAAGATGTATAAAGTATTCTATGATGTAACAAACTCTGATATGTAATATAGGATGTGGTATTATATTTGCTAAATTCCGCTATGAGATTTTGATGTTCTTCTTAGTCTTCTATTGTATTAGTTTTATCTTTTCTATCTTATATTCTAAATTCATTCAATAATGATACGACTTTCAAGGCATCGAAAATCGCTCTATTACAGTTGGTATCAGAGCTATTGGTTGCGTAGTAACCTTGGCTCTGTGGCGTAACTCAGTAAAGATAGGGTTAGTAACACCCTAGATTGAGTTTGGATTAGTGTTGAGAGAGCGTATTTTAAAAATTAAAACTATAAAATAAATTGTATACTCAGAATAAGACAACTAGAGTATCGACTTAGATCATCATTAAATAAATCTTCCGATTAAGTCTGATTATCAAGCTGTTATAATCAGATAGTCGAAAATGAGTAGGACCACCACAATAACCAATGGAAGGAGTTAATTAAATCAAGGTCGTCCTCAGGATAAGTTAAATAATATTGAATTAGATTTAGAGAAATATCCAGTGAATAAAATTGGTATTTCCCGTACTTGAGTTATTAGTTGGATATAGACCCATATTAGATAAGTAACTGATTTTGTAATAAAATCAGAATTTTGGATTTTTAAATAGTTAACAAAACTTCAATTTAAATAAGGAATCTATCCGATAATTAGTTACAGATGTGTATTAATTTGACTATAGTTAAAACTGAAATGTATACGTGACTATTTAATTTTGGGGACGAAATTCTTTTAAGGTGGGTGGACTGTAATGTCCCGACTTTTTCCAAGTGTTGACATTTGATTTTAATAAGGCAATTAAAATAAAATGTGTATATTAGCAAACAAAAATAATTATATATGTGTAGATACATATATTTATGAATATACTAAGAATGTACATATTTAGTTATAATGTAAATATGGAAGTATAAATCATAACATGAATCATAGATCGAAAATGATTGCAAAGTGTACATATATGAAAAGGGCATTTTGTTTTCACCTTAAAAATATAAAGGGGTTTGAAACAAACTAGGACAAACAAATAAAATATGCATGTACAAGTCGGCCAAAACAATATTACACAAAACGTAAAATAGAATTGTACATGTCATGTTTGACTAAATGACATAGTAGAAAATATCTATGGAGATGTGTGTAAAGACAAGACAAATGTAAGTCATATGAAGACAAATTCCTTAATGAGATTTAACATGAAAATAGTGTAGCTAAACATAGCCATAAACAATTACTCTATAAGAAGGCCATACAACTTGCAAGTATTGAATCATTTTTAAGAAAATATCTTGCAAACAAAACCATTTTATATTGCAAATAAAATCTAAGGAAATATGATCCATGTGCAACATTTAAAGAGTTAAGGCTTTGGATAGATTTTGTTTCTAGAAGAAAAGTATAGGACAAGGAGATTGGGTGATATCAAAATAAACAAATAGAATACTTTCACGAATTGTCTCCTAGAAACATGGCGTAGGGGCTAAACAAAGGGGTGAGGCTAAACATATACTTACAGTAGTAAGTGGGAAAGAAAATGGTTTTTTATTCATGAGAGTTTGGCTACAAATATGGACTCAAAAATTCCATTACAACAAAACACTATGTTCACATAAAAAATGAAGTTCATTCTAGCTGGAAATAGGAAAGCATTTTGGTGAGTAAACTTTCCTATATTTGATTACTTGATCTTCTTCTTAAAATGCTGCTATGAAATGATTTAGACTGTTAAGTTTGAATGCTTCATCGGGGCATATATTTCATATAAACATACACATGGACATTTGTATACTTCCTATTGAAGTTATCCTGCAAATGAATTCAATCATTTTGATGTCAAGTAACCAATAGCTGATGCTAATTATCGAGGGTAAACATTTATTTCCCCTCTATTTCAAAAGTACTGTTCATGTATAAGGAAAGCAGAAAAAGTGAGTAAAACTTACTTTTTATCCACTACTAAAACTTTGTTTTGATTGAATGATCACAAGTTAATTAGTTGCTTATATATATATATATATATATATATAAGTATGTATGTATGTGTATATATATATATATATATATATATATATATGGCATATTCTCTATAAAACACTGGCCTATTGAATTAAAGTTAGTGTAAACACCCTGTAAATGAACATGAAACTGAAACAGCGAACTGTAACTGTTCGTGAACCTTAATCAGTCATTTTAAATTTACCACTGGACCATTTTATTATTAGTCCCTTGTATAAACATACCTTTGTTTGTTTACCTGTATCATACAATCAATTCAGAGTATGATGAAATTAAACCATAGTTAGCTTAAGAAAAGTAAAATTGTGACGCCCCGCCCCGCACCAGCCGGCATTTCCTCCTAAAGTGCGCTGTACACATGCCCAACTAGCACCGAACGGTCGCCAAAGAAATCAAAGAAGAGGATGAACTAGTCGGAAACCTATAGAATGTATCACAGCGCATGGAACAAAATATAATAATAATATAAACTTAACATAAAACAGGTAAGACAGTGCATAAGCTGAAAACTAAACCAACATATCAGCGGAAATCCTAATACAGCTTATGATCCAACATCATTATTACAACTTTAAACTGTCTCTAAAGCAAAAGAAAGTTAGAGTAGAAGATGCACAACTAATGCCCAAGCAGTGATCTTCAACAACACATGGAGAATATCTATATGTATCATACGTGGAAGCCTCTTGCTCATCTCCGGATCAGCTACTCGTGCATATCCAGCTAACCTGTCTCTAGTCTGCTCGTGAGAGCACCCAGAGTAATAAGAAGAGGCATAAAACTCTGGGTCAGACAAAAAGTCTGGTATGAGTGATAAGCAGCTAAACTGAACAATAACAGGTATACTAAACCGTACCTTAACCTGGACCTGCAACCAAAGAGTTAGCACTACATACCGTACAATACTCTAAGGTGCCACTGAACAGATGGTGCAAAGATAACGGGGGTGGGGGTGTGCATGTCATAATGATGGCAACAAATCAAACATAGCAACCATCCTCACATCTCTCACTAAGTGCGTAAAGTGAACGATGTCCGCCACTGTCAATCATTAGACCCATCGAAGTAGTGACGAAGTTCGACTTGTACAACTACTGCTACTACCAAGCTTACCACATGGAGTCATGACCAATCTTTACAAATGACCCCACTTCATTGGTCTATAGCCCTTTAGTCGTACCTAGGCCACTATGGCCCTGAATCGGTTCACATACTCCCTACACATAGAGATTCAAAGTTACAGACATCGACAACCCCTTAGCACACGTCCCGCAGCAAAGCCCAACTCATGAGGTCGACTCGTTGGTTCCCAACTGGATCCGGAGTACAAACTTCCAATTGGACTACCTTTGCATCTCGGGTTATTGGTCTTCTTCTCTATATCGGTTCGGCTTCCCCTTCTCTTCACTCTGGATCGTGCTCTCCAAGGTCATTCAGTTTGAATCCACTTCTCCACCTCGTAACGGTTCGGATCGGCTATGGCCATCGCATCGAGTCGGATCGGACTCCTCCAGCGGTTCAGATCTTGATCCACACCTCCTGTCTTCATGGACAACTCCTCTGGTTCGGTCCTTCTTCCTAAGCACTCCGGATCGGGTCAGGTCTCCCAAGCTTCTCCATGGTGCATCGGTTCGGGACGGAGTGGCATAAAGAGGCGGATCGGGACCAAATCGTCTTGCGGATATAGTAGCTTGGAGGGCGGTTCGGTTCGGGCTCCTTCCTCCCATCCAGATCGGCCAGATTCCTGCACTTTTTCCAGCGACTGTTTACACCATTCGACACCGTTTTCGACCAATCTATCACTTCTAGACAATCACAAAGCATACCATACAGTCATGGCAACATGTATAATCATTCACAAACACCAAAACAATAAGTTTGTAAGGTAAAACGGATCAAACATAGCCAAAATCTCATATTTTCCCTTAAGCAAGTTTAGGTAAAACTAATGATATGATTAGCAAAACTTAACCAAATCAAACCAAATTTCTAACAGAGGTTTAAAACATTATTTTCGAATTTATAAATACTTTTCTAGAATTTTATCATGTTTAATTTCGTTAATCTTCACTAATTACCCTTAATCAACCGTAATTAGTGCAAAACTATGCAAATCACTCACCTTGGCCACAAATAAAACCTTTAGAACTGAAACTCTACTGTTTGGGTGCGAATACCAATGCAACACAGTAGCTCTACCTCGATTCTTGTGCTAATCCGCCTTGATTTGATGTTGCTAAGCCTAATCCTTGATTGGAAAGTGATTTGGAGGTGTTTTAGAGGTTGGAGGCCATTGATAGGGTTTCTAAGAGGTAAGTGGCAGCTAGAAAACTGAAATAGAATGAAAACCTAGCTCATTTCATCCTCCCAATAACCCTAATCCCGAAATGGGTTATGGGCCCATTCACTAATCACCCTATTTGGCCCGGTTAAGTAGTTTTTCACCTTCCAAATCTTATTTCAGCCATATCTCCCAAACGGTAAGTCTGTTTGGCTAATGTGACCATCTACGGAAAGGAAACCATCATCCGAAGCCAATGGAAGTGGTTTAGGTAAAAACTCCTTTCCAATCAAAAGTTATGGCCAAAACAGTGCCGGCTAGGGGCAAAACGGTCATTTAAAAAACGGGAAAAATCATGAACATGAGAAATGACCCCAATAGTCGTCTCCCAAAGTTACATTACCATAAGACTTCGTATGTGAAAGAAATAAATATTCTACGACCCTATGATGCATAGAATCGGGTCGTTACACTCTCCCCCCTCAAGAAATTTCGTCACCGAAATTACTTAACCCAAAAGATACAAAGGATCTCGCATGCCTACTAATCATATATAACAACCAAACATGCAAAAAAAAATAAAACAACCTATCCTAGCATGCAGAAAGACTAAATCGAAACTGAAATCTTACCAGGCGAAGAGTTCTGGATACGTCTTCCTAATGCTCTCCTCTGTCTCCCAAGTATAGTCATTCTCATTACCGCCCCACTGAACTTTGACTAGATTCACCGCTTTGCTTCGAAGTTGCTTCGTATCGTTCCCAACAATACGCATATGCTTGCGGTTCCCAACCGCCTCGGGTTCAACTTCGATATCATCAAACTGATCAGGTGAAATAGTCACATTTGGGTCGTGTACGAACATTCTTAACTGGGAAACATGTAATACATTGTGAACTCCTGCCATCTTCTCTGGTAATTCAACTTTGTATGCCAAATTCCCAATTTTCTCAAGAACTGGGAATGGACCAACAAATCATGGTGCTAACTTGCCTCTCCTGCCAAATCATATCATGCTCTTCAACGGAGAAATCTTAACAAACACCAAGTCGCCAATGGAGAGCTTTAATTCTCTTCTCCTTTTATCAGCATAACTCTTCTGCCTATCTTGGGCAGCCTTCATTCGCTGTTGGATAACCATAATCTTAGCTGAAGTTTCTCTTATCACATCGGGTCCAAGTACAAACTTCTCAACAGTTTCTACCCCACATGACGGTGAGTTGCACGGTCTTCCGTACAAAGCTTCAAATGGAGCCATACCGATACTGCATTGATAGCTATTATTATATGCAAACTCTACTAGTTGCAAATGGTCAACCCATGATCCAATAAAATCCAATACACAGGCTCTCAAGAGATCTTCTAACACCCGATTCACCCTCTCTGTTTGACCATCGGTTTGAGGATGATACGCAGTACTGAGATGTAGTTCTGATCCTAACGCCTCTTGTAAGTCCTTCCAAAATCCACTAGTGAACAACGGGTCTCAGTCACTCACAATGCCCTTGGGTATTCCATGAAATCTCACTACCCACTTTATATATACAGTTCCACTAATTTAGCCGCCATCCTGTTTGACTTGACGGATATAAATGTTGAACTTTTGCTCAATCGGTCCACAATCACCCAAATGCTATCATGCCCCGATCTAGTCCTTGGTAACCCATCAATGAAATCAATTGAAACTTGTTCCCATTTCCATTCTGGAATTTCCAATGGTTGTAACAAACCACTAGGCTTCTTTTTCTCAGCTTTAACTAGCTAGCACTTCATGCATTTGGATATAAACCTCCCAATGTCTCTTTTCATCCCTTCCCAGTAGTAGGTCTGCTTCATGTCTCGATACATCTTGTTACCACCGGGGTGCATAGTCAAGTTTGAGTGATGACATTCTCTAAGCACTTCATCTCTCAATCCATTGACATTGGGTACAACTAGTCTTCCATTCTTTCTAAGCCATCCATCTCAATTAAGCCCATACTTGTTCATCTCTCTGTCGATTCCCATCTCTAACTTTGAGATGATTTCCAATAGGTTAGGATCGTTCCTCTGACTGGAACCAATCTTCTCAATCAAAGTGGGTCTGATTGTCAAACTTGCTAACATTTTTGGATCCAATTCGCATCTTGGTCTGAAATCATACCCAGCGATGTACCCCAGTTACTTCCATTCTAGAAACATAGCCCCTAAACTGGCATGTCTCCTAATCAATGCATCAGCTACAACATTACCCTTTCCTGGTGTGTATGCGATATCGAAATCATAGGAAGCTAAGAATTCTAACCACCTTTGTTGTCAGAGATTTAGATCGTTCTGAGAGAAGAGATAGTTTAATGATTTATGATCGGTAAACAACTCGAATCTTTCTCCCAAGAGATAATGTCTCCACATCTTCAATGCGAACACGATCGCTGCCAGTTCCAAATCATGGTAGGGTATCTTTTCTCGTGCGGTTTCAGTTGCCGACTTGCATAACATACAACCCTACATCCTTGCATCAATACAGCACCTAGTCCGGTACCACATGCATCCGTATATACTGTCATTTCTTCATTCCCCTTAGGAATGACTAACACTGGTGCACATGTCAACTTTTCCTTTAGGCTCTTGAATGCATTCTCACACTTTTCGTCCCAGACGAAAGCTTGATTCTTCTTGGTCAACTGAGTCAACGGTGCTGCTATCTTGGAGAAGTCTTGGATAAACTTGCGATAATATCCAGCTAATCCCAAGAAACTTCTTATGTCCGTTGCATTCTTGGGCATAGACCAATCTTGTACCGTAGCCACTTTCGCAGGATCCATGGCAATACCATTCTCTGAAACAACATGGCCCAAGAATCTCACTTCCCTTCTCCAGAAGTAACACTTAGAAAACTTTGCCTTCAATTGGTGCTTTCTCAACACCTCCATCATTATCTTTAAATGTTCCTTGTGTTCTTCCTCTGTCCTCGAACAGACCAAAGTGTCATCCACGAACACAAGGACAAACTTATTCAACTGATCTCTAAATACCCTATTTATAAGATCCACAAAGTATGTTGGGGCATTGGTCAGCCCGAATGGCATGACCAACCACTCATAAAATCCAGACGGCGTCTGAAATGTCGTTTTAGCTATACTCTCAGCTTCCACTCTAAGCTGATGAAAACCTGTCGCGAGATCCAACTGAGAGAATAATCTCACGCCACTCAACTGATTAAATAAATCATCTATCCGCGGTAGAGGATACTTATTCTTCCTCGTCACTTTATTCAACTCGCGGTAGTCTACACACAAATGAAGGGAACCATCCGCCTTGGTAGCAAACACAACTGGTGCTCCCCATTCAGAAACACTCCTTCTGATAAATCCCTTCTTCAAAAGATAGCTGAGTTGCACCCCGAGCTCTCGCTGCTCCCTTGGTGCCATACAACGAAGTGGCATCACTATAGGTCGGCATCTTTCACTAAATCAATACGGAACTCAATCTCTCGGTGTGGTGGAAGCTAGGTCACTTCCTCGAAGACGTCCGGATACTGGCGAATCACGGGCAAAACTGACAACTCACTATGCGAAATGTCGAGGAAACTCAGAAAACTAGCCATTACACCATTACCGGGTAGACACCAAACACTATCCTCTGCCCATCATCCGCTCTAGCTGTCACCAAAAAGCCCTCACAGTCTACCACCATCCCGTATCTTTAGAGCCAATCGACTCCCAAAATAATGCCAAACCCAGTAAAGCCCAAAACAAAGCAATCACAAACAAACATGCATCCATGACTCGATAAGACCACATTACGACAAATCATGCTAAGGTTAGTCGAACCACCAATCGGGTTCGTCACTACTAAAGGTCTATCGACAATCTCGGGCTCCAATTCCAACCTATCTACCAGGTCACTAGATATGAAAGAACTGGAAGCTCCGGTATCAAACAAAACTCTAACAGGAACATCATAAACAGAAAGCATACCTTGAATGACGACATTCTTTCCCTTCTCCGCCGCAGTTGGGGCATTCGACGAAGAAGGAATAGCATTAAGGGCATATGCTTTCACCATTTGCTTTTCTTTAGGGGGTTATGGACACTTGTCCTTGTGGTGTCCCATTTGGCCATAGTTGAAGCACTTCCTATCCGCTGGCTTGGCCCGACACTCTTTGGCATAGTGGCCCTTCTTTCCGCAGCTGAAGCACTCAATATCTTGCTTACTCTTTTTCTTCTGGCCATCCTTGGTCTGATTCTGCTTTCTCTTATTCTGAGAACCATTCTTGCCTCCACCGCTTGCTTGCGGCTTTGGCTCCTCTGCAGATGCAACCTCAGTCTTCGGCTTAGGATAAAGACTCTCGGACCTCAATGCTTTCCCCACAATCGATTCAAATGTCTAATCGATGTGGTTGCTAAGCCTTTCCCCGAAGTACTGATCCAGGCCAGTTATGAACCTCTCATTATTCTTCTCGGCAGTATCAATAAGAGATAACCCACACTTCGACAAAGTGTGGAATTCGGCAATATACTCCGAGACAGCTCTGTCATTCTACTTGAGTTCCCAGATTTTCTTAAACAACACTGACTTCTGAGCAGCTGGAATGAACTTATCGCTAAAGCGAACCTTAAACTGCTCCTAAGTAATTTGATCCTTGGGAGGAGCTGCCTTTACAGCATTCCACCAATTCATTGCCCGTCCTTGCAGCTGACAGGATGCTAGCATTCTCTTCATCGCATCCTCGATACCCAAATCTTCGAAGATACGCTCGCAGCTATCCAACCAATCCAGAACATCCGTAGCCGACTCCGTTCAGTGGAACGGCTTCCCACCAAGACTAGTATAATCCTTGTTTAGCTTGGCGAAATCGGACCTAGTCGCCTGCACTATTGGACCACCACCATTACCACCATTGGGAGCTGCCCTCTGCACATCCCTAAGCATCTCTCTCATGAGGTCAGTAAACATTGTCCTCATGTCAGCAGCATTTCCATTATTGGCTCCTCTACCGGCACCTCTTGCGTATCGGCTCATCGTTCAATCTGTAAAGAGAAAACGATTAACCATCTCCATAATGGTGCTAGTGTAGTGCGACTTCATCCTTAGCTATAATAGAGTATATATATATATATCTTTTGAAAACCAAAATAATCACAAATACGGGCTCTCATATACGTATACTATCTCTCCCTGATGACTTCCCTAGGTTAACTACGCAACCTAGAGCTCTGATAACAAATGTGACGGCCCGCCCCGCACCAGCCGGCATTTCCTCCTAAAGTGCGCTGTACACGTGCCCAACTAGCACCGAACGGTCGCCAAAGAAAGGAAAGAAGAGAATGAACTAATTGGAAACCTATAGAATGTCTCACAGCGCATGGAACAAAATATAATAATAATATAATCTTGACATAAAACAGGCGAGATAGTGCATAAGCTGAAAACTAAACCAACATAGCAGCAGAAATCCAAATACAGCTTATGATCCAACATCATTATTACAACTTTAAACTGTCTCTAAAGCAAAAGAAAGCTAGAGTAGAAGACGCACTACTAATGCCCAAGCAGTGATCTTCAACAACACAGGGAGAATATCTATATGTATCATACGATGAAGCCTCCTGCTCGTCTCCGGATCAGCTACTCATGCATACCCAGCTAACCTATCTCTAGTCTGCTCGTGAGAGCACCCAGAGTAATATGAAGAGACATAAAACTATGGGTCAGACAAAAAGTCTGGTATGAGCGATAAGCAGCTAAACTGAACAATATCAGGTATACTAAACCATACCTGAACCTGGACCTGCAACCAAAGAGTTCGCACTACATACCGTACAATACTCCAAGGTGCCACTGAACAGATGGTGTAAAGATAAAGGGGTTGGGGGTGTGCATGTCATAATGATGGCAACAAATCAAACATAGCAACCATCCTCACATCTCTCACTCAGTGCGTAAAGTATACGATGTATTCCACTGTCAATCACTAGACCCATCAAAGTAGTGACGGAGTTCGACTTGTACAACTACTGCTACTACCAAGCTTACCACATGGAGTCATGACCAATCTTTACAAATGACCCCACTTCATTGGTTTATAGCCCTTTAGTCGTACCTAGGCCACTATGGCCATGAATCCGTTCACATACTCCCTACACATAGTGATTCAAAGTTACAGACATCGACAACCTTTTAGCACATGTCCCGCAGCAAAGCCCAACTCATGAGGTCGACTCATTGGTTCCCAACTGGATCCTAAGTACAAACTTCCCATTGGACTACCTTTGCGTCTCGGGTTATTGGTCTTCTTCTCCAGATCGGTTCGGCTTCCCCTTCTCTTCACTCCGGATCGTGCTCTCTAGGGTCTTTCAGTTCGAATCCACTTCTCCACCTCGTAACGGTTCGGATCGGCTGTGGTCATCGCATCGAGTCGGATCGGACTCCTCCAGCTGTTCGGATCGGGATCCACACCTCCTGGCTTCGTGGAAAACTCCTCTGGTTCGGTCTTTCTTCCCAAGCACTCCGGATCGGGTCGGGTCTCCCAAGCTTCTCCATGGTGCATCAGTTCAGGTCGGAGTGGCATATGAGAGGCGGATCGGGTCCAGATAGTATTGCAGATTCAACAGCTTGGAGGGCGGTTCGGTTCGGGCTCCTTCCTCCGATCCAATCCAGATCGGCCATATTCCTGCACTTTTTCCAGCGACTGTTTACGCCATTCGACGGCGTTTTCGACCAATCTATCACTACTAGACAATCACAAAGCATACCATACAGTCATAGTAACATGTATAATCATTCACAAACACCAAAACAATAATTTGGTAAGGTAAAACGGATCAAAAATAGCCAAAATCTCATATTTTCCCCTAAGCACGTTTAGGCAAAACTAATGATATGATTAGCAAAACTTAACCAAATCAAACCAAATTTATAACAGAGGTCCAAAACATTATTTTCGAATTTCTAAATATTTTTCCAGAATTTTAGCATGTTTAATTTCGTTAATCTTCCCTGATTACCCTTAATCAACCGTAATTAGTGCAAAACTATGCAAATCACTCACCTTGGCCACAAATAAAAACTTTAGAACTAAAACTCTACTATTTGGGCGCGAATACCAATGCAACACAGCAGCTTTACCTCGATTCTTGTGCTAATCCGCCTTGATTTGATGTTGCTAAGCCAAATCCTTGATTAGAAAGTAATTTGGAGGTGTTTTAGAGGTTGGAGGTCATTGTTAGGGTTTCTAAGAGGTAAGTGGCGGCTAGAAAACAGAAATAGAATGAAAACCTAGCTCATTTCAGCCTCCCCATAAACCTAATCCCGAAATGGGTTATGGGCACATTCACTAATCACCCTATTTGGCCCGGTTAAGTAGTTTTTCACCTTCCAAACCTTATTTCAGCCATATCTCCCAAACGGTAAGTCTGTTTGGCTAATGTGACCATCTACGGAAAGGAAACCATCATCCGAAGCCAATGGAAGTGGTTTAGGTAAAAACTCCTTTCCAATCAAAAGTTATGGCCAAAACAGTGCCGGCTAGGGGCAAAACGGTCATTTAAAAAACGGGAAAAATCATGAACATGGGAAATGACCCCAATAGTCGTCTCCCAAAGTTACATGATCATAAGATTTCGTATGTGAAAGAAATAAATATTCTACGATCCTATGATGCGTAGAATACGGGTCGTTACAAAAATAAAACACAATTGTATGTTTTAGGACAGAAACCATTTTGCATCTTTCACTCTAGAAACTCGATAACTTGGATTCTAGGGAGTTATAGGATATAAGTTTTACATGAATATTGTTAGTCTATAAGGGTAGTGTATTGTAAAAATATTGGTAATTCATCTAATTTTATTTATATACTGCTATAAATAAAAATACTATTAAAGGGTCGGAAAAACTAAAAAATTCCGAACATCATAATTCTATAAATTAGGGATACCAATGAAATGGTGATAGAAGATCATGATTTTTGAAGCATGTTCCAAAATTTTTTCCTTCATATCTTGCGTGCTAGAATTTAAAATACGTTTTTGGGATAAAAAAATTAAATTTTTGAGTTTGGGATAAGGGTTTGGGAAACTGCTATTGTGGTAGTAGCGTGGGAATCGAGAGAAGGTACAGGCGAAGTTTCATGGGTTTCGATGGTCAATGCTAGACGAGGAAGGAGGCTTTAGGTTTTTAGGTGGTATTTTGGTTCTTGATTTTGATTCAATCGTGAGGGTTTTTGGGATGATCGAGTCCCAATCGTTTTGGTGAGGAAGACCGCATGGAGGAGGAGTTTGATGCGGTGTGGGTTTCTGGTGTTCAGAAGGTCCGAGTGGCGGTGACATGGAGGTTTCTTGGATCAACATAGTGTGGAAGTATCGGTTGGACGACCGGTTTTTGAATGATGTAGCCGAAGCAGACTCTAGTGGTGAGGTCAACATCAGGAGGTGATGGTTGATTAGTGTGGGCGGTCGTGGTTGATGTGTGGTTGTCGGCGTTAGTGTGCATGTGCACACAACACTTGTGCAGAAGAAAGAAGTAGAAAATGGGCATGAGGATCTGGAGGTGACCAGTCGAGTGTGGCAGTTGTTTTACGAGGGGGGTGGTACTTTGGAATGTGGTACTACCAAGGGGTACTCGGCACGATGGATGAAACTGGTTCGGCATGGCATTCTGGTGGTGAACGAGCGAGCGCAGCATGGGGTTTGGAGAAGTGGCACTTCCGAAAAGTGGCACTTCCGAAAAATGGCATTTTCGAAAAGTGGTGCTTCCGGTAAACTGGCACTTTGGTATTTTCGGTAATCTGGCAATTTGGTATTTCGGGTAAACTAGCACTTTGGTATTTCCGGTAAATTAGTACTTTGGCCTATATGCTAACAACCAAGATTCTTAATGAAGTTTTAATTAAAATCAGTTTTAATTAAAATAAAAATAAAATAGAATAAAGAAGAAAATAAGTAAATAAATAAATAAAAGGAGAATTTTTATTTAAATATTGTAGGCAAGTGGAAGGAAGACAACAACTGAAGATCGAAGTACAGAAGCTCGACTGTTGAAGATTGATGAGTTGTGAAAATAGAAATATAAAAGGAATAATTAAAATAAATTATTAATTTAATTTATTTATGGTAAATTAGAAGTAAGAAAATAATTTATAAGGACAACTGGATTATTAAACACTGTATACACATAGTCAACAAACGAAGGAAAAGACCACGTGTGACTCACACCCTTTATCTGTTCATTTCTAAATGATGGTCAAAACTAAATAAAATACAGTGTGCGACGCACACACGTAAATTTTTCATCTATAAACGATAATCAGAATATCCAGATATGAACAAAGCAAACATATACTGTTCTGTTTGACTGAAATCCATAATTAAAAAATATGTAAACCGTATTATAATCATAATAGGCTGATAATTATTTATGAACTGTAAAAGACATTACGTACATCGTTTCGAAGATTCCGTGATAAAGATTCCACTTCGATCCGAATTATATGACACGTGTCAGAGATATTGAAGATGGAGATATGCAAGTGCTATTTTAAATGGTACCTTTGGTCTGTTCAATCCCAGGACAAACCAGAATGGACGGGTGTTTGACAACGTATATCAGTTAGATTCTACACATCGACTTTACGTAAGTATGTTACGTTGGTGGCAGAGAAATTCTTTTCTCTTAGCTTTATTGCCCGCAATATATTTGGGTAATCAAATGAGTTTCTTGATAGATATGATGATGTGGCATTTTGATTAATTAAAGAAATAATCTATCAGAAGAATAAACGTGACTTCAACCCTCCCAACCAGGAAATGGTAAAAACCAGGCAAGGTAGCATGGCTAGTTGGGTCATACCCAAGCAGGTTGTATTATCACCATCTAGAGAAATTCCTTTTGTTTTCTCATCTCTTTTTCATTGTTGCACCATTCGGCATGGGTTGCTGATCCCAACCGTGGAGGTGGTAACATATTCGTTACACCTAAGCTAAATGAGTGGACGATCATGTGAGGCCGGGTTGCAAGACGTTCTTGTTGAACCCAAGTGTATCGTCTCTAGAGTACACTTATCGGAAGGAGCTCCCCTACCTTGTCTGTTGGAATCTGATCTCCAACAAGCGTTATGCGGTTTTAGATTTTATACTATATATGTGAATGTGAGACGCAAGCGCTTCACTAGATGATTATTTATTTGATAAAAACTATCGTAATATCAAATGTTTTGATATAAAATACTTGGGTCATAATCCATATATTAGTTATGGTTTGGTCTAAAGTTCTGTAAAGTAAATGAATATGGAAAACCTTATTTCTTACTTCCCTATTCACATCTTTTAACTGTGTTTACTCAAACTAGTCCCTTGATTAACCCAAAGTTTATTTTATCTGTTTCCTAAACACTTGGGTATGCATAACAATTGTTATGGGTAGACAAGTGATCCAGGTGATGAATTGAAATCCTTTGAAGTATTTTGGACCAGGAAGTCATGGAGTCAGCTTATCAATTATATCTATATCTAAGTATCAAGATGAATGTTTGTGTTGGGCCAGTATCCATGTAAGATGTATAAAGTATTCTATGATGAAATAAACTCTGATGTCTAATATATGATGTGATATTATATTTGTTGAATTCCGCTGTGAGATTCTGATGTTCTTCTTACTCTTCTATTCTATTAGTTCTATCTTTTCTGTCTCATCTTCTAAATTCATTCAATAATGACACGACTTTTGAGTTGTTGAAAATTGCACGTTACAGTTGGTATCAGAGCTATTGGTTGAGTAGTAACCTTGGCTCTATGGCGTAACTCAGTAGAGATAGGGTTAGTAACACCCTAAATTGAGTTTGGATAAGTGTTGAGAGAGCGTATTTTAAAATTTTAAACTATAAAATAAATTGTATACTTAGTATTGAACAACTAGAGAATTGACTTAGGTCATCGTTAAATAAATCTTCTGATTAATTCTTATTATCAAGCAGTTATAATCAAATATTTGAAAATGAATAGGATCACCAAAACAACCAATGGAAGGAGTTAAATAAATCAAGGTCGTCCTCAGGATAAGTTAAATAATATTGAATTAGATTTAGAAAAATATCCAGTGAATAAAATTGGTATTTCCCAGACCTGATTTATTAGTTAGATATATACCCATAAGAGATAAGTAACTGATTTTGTAATAAAATCAGAATTTTGGATTTTTGAAATAGTTAACAAAAATTCAAATTAAATAAGGAATCTACCTGGTAAGTAGTTATGGATGTGTATTAATTTGACTGTAGTTAAAACTGCAATGTATACATGACTCTTTAATTTCGGAGACGAAATTCTTTTAAGGGGGTAGACTATAATGTCCTGACTTCCTCCGAGTGTTGACATTTGATTTTAATAAGGCATTTAAAATAAAATGTGTATATTAGCAAACTAGAATAATTATATATGTGTAAATACATATATGTATGAATATACTAAGAATGTACATATTTAGTTATAATGTAAATATGGAAGTATAAATCATAACATGAAACATAGATTGAAAATGATTGCAAAGTGTACATATATGAAAAAGGCATTTTGTGTTCACCTTAAAAATATAAAGGGGTTTGCAACAAACTAGTACAAACAAATAAAATTTTCATGTACAAGTTGGCCAAAACAATATTACATGAAACATAAAATAGGATTGCATACGTTTGACTAAATAACTTAGTAGAAAATGTCTATGGAGATGTATGTAAAGACAAGACAAATGTAAGTCATATGAAGACAAATTCCTTAATGAGATTTAACATGAAAATAGTGTAGCTAAACATAGGCATAAACCATTACTCTATAAGTAGGCCATACAACTTGCAAGTATTAAATCATTTTTAAGAAAATATCTTACAAACAAAACCATTTTCTATTACAAATAAAATCTAAAGAAATATGAACAATGTGCAACATTTAAAGAGGTAAGGATTTGGATAAATTTTGTTTCTAGAAGGAAATTATAAGACAAGGAATTGGTGGATATCAAAATAAACAAACAGATTACATTCACGAATTGTCTCCTTGAAACGCGTAGGGGCTAAACAAAGGCGTGAGGCTAAACGTATACTTACTGTAGTAAGTGGGAAAGAAAATGGTTATTTATTCATGAGAGTTGGGCAATAAGTATGGACTCAAAACTCTACATATTTCTTTACAACAAAACACTAAGTTCACATAAAAACTGAAGTTCATTCTAGCTGGAAATAGGAAAGAATTTGGTGAGTAAACTTTCCTATATTTGATTACATGATCTTCTTCTTAAAATGCTTCTATGAAATGGTTTAGACTGTTACGTTTGAATGCTTCAGCTAGGCGTATATTTCGTATAAACATGCACATGGACATTCATATACTTCCTGTTGAAGTTATCCTCAAATGAACAAAATCATTTTGATGTCAAATAACCAATAGTCAACGCTAATTAATGAGGATAAACATTTATTTCCCCTCTGTTTCAAAACTACTGTCATGTATAAGGGAAGCAGAAAAGTGAGTAAAACTTACTTTTTATCCACTGCTAAAACTTTGTTTTGATTGAATGATCACAAGTTAATTAGTTGCTGATATATATATATATATACAAACATATATATATACATATATATATATACACATATATATACATATATATATACATATATATATATATATGGTACATCCTCTATAAAACACTGGCCTGTTGAATTAACGTTAGTGTAAACACCCTGTAAATGAACATGAAACTGAAATAGAGAACTATAACTGTTCGAGAACCTTACTTTCAAATCGGTCATTTTAATTTTACCACTGGACCATTTCATTGTTAATCCCTTGTATAAACATACCTTTGTTTGTTTATCTGTATGATACAATCAATTCCGAGTATGATGAAACTGAACCATAGTTGGCTTAAGAAAAATAAAATAAAACACAACTGTATGTTTTAGGACAAAAACCATTTTACATCTTTCACTCTAGAAAATCCATAACTTGGATTCTAGGGAGTAATAGGGTATAAGTTTTGCATGAATATTGTTAGTCTATACATGTAGTGTATTATAAAAATATTGGTAATTCATCTAATTTTATTTATATACTGCTATAAATAAAAATACTGTTAAAGGGTCAGAAAAACTAAAAAAATCCGAACATCATAATTCTATAAATTAGGGATGCCAATGAAATGGTAATAGAAGATCATGATTTTTGAACTTATTTCACAATTTTTAGTTTCATATCTTGCGTGCTAGAATTTAAAATACATTTTAGGATAAAAAAAAAAAAAATTCTTGAGTTTTGGATAAGGGTTTGGGAAACTTATTTTGTGGGAGTTGTGTGGGAGTCAGGAGAAGGTACAGGCGAAGTTTCATTGGTTACGATAGTCAGCGGTGCACGAGGAAGGAGGCTTTAGGTTTTTAGGTGGTATGTGGGTTCTCGGTTTTTGATTCAATCGTGTGTGGGTTTTTGGGATGATCGAGTCCCGATCTTTTTGGTGAGGAAGTGCGCATGGAGGCAGAGTTTGATGCGGTGGGGGTTGCTGGTGTTCATAAGGTCTGAGTGGCGGTGACGTGGAGGTTTCTTGGATCAGCATGGTGTGGAAGTATCGGTTGGATGACCGATTTTTGAATGAGGTGGCTGGAGCAGGCTCTGGTGGTGAGTTCAACATCAGTAGGTGATGGCTGACTAGTGTGGGCAGTCGTGGTTGATGTATGGTGGTTGGTGTTAGTGTTTATGTGCACACATCACTTGTGCAGATTTTAGAAGAAGAGAACGGCCATGAGGATCTGGAGGAGATCAGTCGAGTGTGGCACTTGTTTTTTTGGGGGCGGGGGGTGGTACTTTAGAATGTGGTACTACCAGTGGGTACTTGGCACGATGGAAGAAACTGGTTCAGCGTGGCATTTTTGTAGTGAACGAGCGAGCGCAGCATGGGGTTTAGAGAAGTGGCACTTCCGAAAAATGGCATTTTCGAAAAGTTGTACTTCCGGTAAACTGGCACTTTGATATTTCCGGTAAACTAGTACTTTGGAAAATACGCTAATAACGAAGATTCTAAACAAAGTTTTAATTAAAATCAGTTTTAATTAAAATAAAAATAAAATAGAATAAAGAAGAAAATAAATAAGTAAATAAATGAAAAGAGAAGTTTTATTTAAATATCGTAAGCAAGTGGAAGGAAGACAATAACAGAAGATCGAAGTATAGAAGCTCGACTGTTGAAGATTGATGAGTTGTGAAAATAGAAATATAAAAGGAATAATTAAAATAAATTATTATTTTAATTTATTTATGGTAAATTAGAAGTAAGAAAATAATTTATAAGGACAAATGGAGTATTAAACACCGTATACATATAGTCAACAAACGAAGGAAAAGCAATGTGCGACGCACACTCTTTATCTATTCATTTTTAAATGATGGTCAAAACTAAATAAAATACCGTGTGCGACGCATACACTTAAATTTTTCATCTATAAACGATAATAAAAATATCCAGATATGAACAAAGCAAACATATACTATTCTGTTTGACTGAAATCCATAGTTAAAAATGTGTAAACCGTATTATAAAAATGATAGGACGATAATTATTTATCAACTGTAAAAGACATTACGTACATCGTTTCGAAGAGTCCAGAGTAAATATTCCACTTCGATCCGAATTATACGATGCGTATCATAGATTTTGAAAACGGAGATATGCAAGGGCTATTTTAAATAGTACCTTCGGTCTGTTCAATCCCAGGACAAACTACAATGGACCGGTGTCTGACAACGTAGATTAGTTAGATTCTACTCATCGACTTTATGTATGTATATTGCGTTGGTGGTGGAGAAATTCGTTTCTCTTAGCTTTATTGCCCACAATATATTTCAGTAATCGAATGAGTGTTTCTGACAGATATGACGATGTGGCATTCAGAGTAATTAAAGAAATAATCTGTCAGAAGAATAAAGTGACTTCAAACCTTACAACTAGGAAATGACAAAAAACCGAGCAAGGCAGCATGGCTAGTGTAACACCCCACGTCCGTTAGTGTCACTCACAAAGGGAATGCACTAAGTTCTGTGGAGCATTTAGGGTAAAAGATGAAGATAAATTACAAGACTAACAGAAATTAAACAGCGGAATATAAAACTTTGCTTTATCGTAAAATAGTTTGTACAATGGTTTCTTTACAATATCTGAGTATCATCTGTCTTACAAAATAAAGAAGCATAAAACAACATTTATATTCCCCAATTTTAGCAAGAGCCAGCCATAGCATCTGAAAAGAGAATCCAAGCAAACTTCGACGAATCTTCAAGCTGGGAAAGAGTGGCAGTCCAACTTAACCTGAGCTAAACTATTCCCTCCTTTACTACCTTGGGGGGGGGGGACGGAAGAAAAGAAGACGAAAGAAAAACAGAGTCAGACATAAAGCCTGAGTAAGTTCAGTAACTTCTAACATGTGAACATTGAAAAACAAAAAAACATGAATTAACTGAATACAAGATAACACCAAGATGATAGGGTCAGCAAGATTAGACAAGATAATCACAAGTTATGCTAAGATAAGATAAACTGGATATGCTCAAATACTTTCGCCGCTTCGCTATTTCCTTGTTATACTGGTTTCTATATCTCTGCACCGCCTATCTAGTGTCCCAACTAGTAACGATAACGTGATCCAAATCCCTGTATTTTCCATTGCCTTCCGGCATACAATCATTATTTATTTCCTAGATCATATCTAGGGTTTTCTAACAAGTGCTTTCTAGATTTAACTAAAGTTACTCTATCTGCTGAACACTTCTCGGATTCAGGATTTATGCCACCTAGTCCAACTAGGGATTATGCTACCTGTCGAACGATGCCCTCAAGTCTAGGACACACTACCTAGAGTGGTATATGTTCCTATACTTCCCCACGCATGTATCGCGAATCGTTATCGCTTGTCTAGATGCACATGTCCTGAAATGTGCGGTCCGACTCCTATGACATGGCAAATCAAGGAATACAGAACTCGGTCGGGAGCTTTCAGATATCTGCCGATGCAGATGCTAAGGTCTGTTTTTATTCCAGTGGCTATGGTCCTACTTGACCCCTCCCTCAACTAATGTAAGGCACACCTTGTAATATGAGAAATATACGCCGGCCCTTGGTGCCCCACTATCCTATGGCCATCCTCACCCATAACTAGATATCAAGTATATGGTCTTTTGGAGTTCTCCGCCTTTCCGCTTCACGTATCTCGATTGACTGAAGATGGATGGTAGACGACGAGTCGCTATCACAGGGCTACCGTTTGCTCGTCGAATCACGCCGGTCCATCCTAGTCTTTAGGATGCCATGTATTGCAACCAAGGCATACCCCTGGTTCTTCTACGCAGACATTACCTCTGTGGGCCCAGGAGGATCATCTGCAGCCTCACAGAGGGATACCAAGAGTACCCTCCCCTCGCCTCGAAGCCTCGGGCTTCGTAACCCAATTCGTTGGAGCCTTCTTTCTACTTAGACGGACATTCGCTCCTTCCCGTGTTATACTAAGAATTACTACTTAGTTTTACTAACTAAGATTTACCACTTGGTTTCCAGAATCATTGTTTTCTTAGCTGAGGTTTACTACCTAGTTCCCTTTCCCGTCAATTTGGATTGGTTAAGTGTCATTAGTCAATTCAGGCCAACTTAACCCTCTTCATTCATCCTATTAAACAGGTTAAGTGTTATCAGTAATTCATGTTGACTTAACCCCACCACAAACCAAGTTATATTGGTTAAGTATTTCTTACTTAACCCTACCCATTCACCCTGTGTTGGTCAAGTGTTCCTTTTTAACTTAACTTTGCCCGTCTGTTTTAACTAACATGTTATTATTAATGGTTAAGTAATATCCCTTCATGTTTTAGACTTAACCCCAGTCCTTTATCACAACCTGATGGTTAAGTGTTGAAGTTTACTTAACCCTACGGTCTAGCCCAGCTAACATATCAAATTGGCTAAGTGTATTAGATTTTACTTAACCCCAACCTCCGGTCTAGTTAACATGTTAATTTGGCTAAGTGTGTTAACTTTACTTAACCCCTACAAACCTTGTCTTGCTACCTTGAATTTGGTTAAGTGTCTCTATGGGCTTAGCCCTTCCATTCTAGCTTAACTGTGTTAAGTTGGTTATGTGTTCCTATGGACTCAACCCTCCCATTCTAGCTTAACCATGTTAAGTGTCAGTACGAACCAAACCCCACCATCGGTTTAGTTATCATGTTGAACTGGTTAAGGGTCTTGGTTAACTTAACCCTACCTTTCATGTTCTAGCTTTAACTAAATAAATTAAAGTCGCGACCACTCACATTAGACAGATATTGTTGCGAATACTGGATGTGCCGGTTGGTTCCGGGCAGGTTTACATCGCAACTCAGTCTAACCTCGGGTTAGGCATATTCGTGTTTTTTAAGTTCAAAGGGTTTTGACTAATTTTCAAATCAGGTTTTGAAAGTAACCATCCCGTCCGTTGGATCAGTTAGGGATAGCCAGGGAGAGCAGGAAACTTGTATTTTCCAAACCCAAGCCTAGACACTATCCTCTCTGTCACCCTAGAACTTTCTGGTTTATTATTAAAAGAGATGTCGTTAACAAACCTTTCATTTGTCTAAATTAACATTTCCTCATTTAGGACAAATTCTATAAGTAAATTAATCCTAATTTACTTATTTCCTAATTACTATTTTAATGTAAATTGTCTACATTCATTCTTATGGCCCATTCCCCCTTCTAAATCATATTTATGCTTTTTGGTATGTGGACTATACCAAATTAAGTGTCACTAACCATGATTTTGCTAAACCTGTCAATTACACCCAATTATGGCCAATTTCACATTAATGCCAATATACTTACCGTGCCAAATTTGCAAATCCAATTTCGATTCAACATTCTAATTTTAGACTTATTACTCTAGTTCACTATTCATGTAAATGCTAAATTTACACGTCAATACTAGATTCAAATTACACATCTTATAATTCATGTCAAATTTATCCAATTTGCATTTCTATGAACATGCCATAATACATGTTCCCAATTTATGCCAATTTCCAAGTTAAACTACGTTTTTGATAAATTTCATATTTTGCCCAAACCGCATTCCCACCGTTCGTATAATCGTGATTCCGTCTAGATTATAAATAAAGCTAGGTTCGTAGAAAATAGGGAATGAACCAAAGATGCTATGCAAAAGATAGACATGCTAACTGGCATAAAAAGGGTTGAATAACGACGTCGGTTCAATAACATGGGTAGACCTAACTTAATAGGTAAATTCCCAAGGTCTAAAACCAAAGAAAACCAAGAATAGACAGAATAGGGACGTCGGTTCAAGAACATAGGCACTAATTCGAGTAGAGAGAGAGAGATTTGGCATATTCTTTTATTCCTTTAATTTCATGTCACGAATAGAGAAAAACGTTCAAATCTAGAAATAACTGACTTACAGAGATTAGAATAGAAAAATGGCGTTGCTATGATTCGTAGAAAAACAGTCGTTGAAGTCGTTTGAACCTCCTCTTGAATCCTAGCTTGACTTGAACCTCTTCTTGAAAATCTTTTAGCAGCATTCCCTCGTCTTGATTTATTATATATATATATATATATATATTAATTTACTCACTTATTTATTTATTTCTCAGAGGCGGCATATGGATAGAAAAGAATTGTGAATAGAGAAGAAGACCATGGCTGTTTATATAGTGTTAGGTGGACGGACCTGGTCAGAAAACACGACCAAATACATCAGAACGAACAAGGTGCAGAAAGATGGAAAAACAGGGGGGTCGACCCCCAGGTCGACTATGTAGTCGACCTGGGTGCCCCAGGTCGACTATGTAGTCGACCTGGGTGCCCCAGGTCGACTACCCAGTCAACCGCGGTAGCCCAGGTCGACTACCCAGTCGACCTGGGTGTCTTGGGCGGGAAAATTCCCGCCCTGGCCATTCCGGCCCGATTTTGAAATTTGAATTTGTTTTTTGTCTGTTCGAATTTTAAACTGAATTCTGAAACTTCCGGAGGCCATATCTTCCTCATACGGACTCCGATTTACGCAAGCTCGGACTCGTTTTTATGCAGAATTCCGAGACGAACACAATGGCGCAGCCCGTTTCCCTTGATTTTGAATTTAATATTTAATTCTGCCTAGATTTGTGAATCTTAGTTTTACAGCATTACGGGGTGTTACATTCTCCCCCACTTAAAAGGATTTCGTCCCCGAAATCTTCAGGTTAGGAAGAATATGTCTTACCATCCAATCACCCATCTACTCAACCATTCAATCACAGGCATTCAATGTCCTTAAAAGATTTCTAATGCTTTCATGTACATATGCATAGTGTGTGTATATGTCTTTATCTAATGCAATATCAGGCGGTCTACTGATTCAGTTGACCTCCTTAATGCAAATCATGTTAGTGTCATGCGTCCAACCATGTATGCAAGCATCCCTAGTCGTGTAAATACTACATGTGTGCACAGCCATTCATCCATATGCAACACCCACATGATAACATATCGAGTTCAATTTACAAACAAATACATATCTGTAAATGCCATATGAAAGCGTCTGAACCGATCTAGTTCCTAATACGTATGCATATGCATTCACAAGCAACCATTAGCAACCACTTGCAACCATCAACCATAACATGTTTCAAATACATGTTTACATCCATTGGTTTCTTCCTAAGGATCGAAGATACGACCTAGGTGATATACTTTGGAAAAAGAGAAATAATTATGCGTAAAGCTCCTAAAACAAAGAAATCAAGGATGCACCCTCAAGGAAAAGGGTGTGATGTTAGTATCTATCCTTTTTGAGCTTTACTCCACTATATCTTAACTAATTTAACTTCACGATTGTGAAGTTCCGGATCTCCATTTCCAAAATAAACAGATGTCAATCACGGTACCAGGTATACGTACTAGGAGGATTAGAGGTTTCCCTCTTATCCGCCATGCCATAACTATAAGAGTTGAAAGGTCACTACGTGCTCTTTGGAGTGCCTGCCACAACTATTCATCTCTCCCGCAAACCATCCAAACCGAACTCGACATTCCTCAAGTACAAGCCCCAAAGGCCTAAACCAATATCAGACAAGCACCCAAGGAATATCTCCCCCGAATTTAGACGATCTACGTGAGATGATATAAGCGAACTCAATAGCTATTCTCAAATCCCAACTAACCAAAAATAAACTGGTCGGACCACCAATTGGAGTTGAGACTCTAGTGGGATCTTTCTACTATACAAGTACTATGGTGCAGAGACCCAACTATGGAAGTGGATATGAACAAATGAGAAGCGCTAGAACCTAAGGAAATAGTACGAACAAAGAACTAGACTCTTCCAACCGGACTACCTTTCTCCTAGGTATGCTTGGTGGCGAAAGTATGTACTTGCCCTTCTGAAAATCTTGTTCCTCGTTCTTACCCTATCATACCCTAGTAAAGATACTTCCTCTGGTCTTAGGTTTTATAATTTCTTCCTCCTTCGTGTGCTAAGTCTACATCCATGAATTCCTCATCCTAGGGTTATGCTCCTTAGCCAGACTCCTCATCCCCTTCCGTGTGTAGTCATGTTGACAAATCTCTCGAAAACTGCCTCCATCGTCCGGAAAACCCTGTAATCTTCGAAAGAAAACTGCCCGTAGACGAAACAACTACGGCTATGGATGAAACCGGGCACTACTTTGCCCTTCGATTAGGTTACCTCCCAGAAAGCCAGGAGCCCAGAGACTCAAGAATGAAGGAGACAAGAATTTAAACAGAGGAAGAGAAGCTAGTGCGTATGGCTTTGGGGAATATGACTTTAAAACAAATCTTTTCTCTTGAAAATGCTTCTTTAAAAACCGTTTTGAAAATAATTTTTCAAATCCTTTATCTGATCTGGTAACCTTAAGCTCTGATACCACGTGTAACACCCCACGTCCGTTAGTGTCACTCACAAAGGTAATGCACTAAGTTCTGTGGAGCATTTAGGGTAAAAGTTGCAGATAAATTACAAGACAGACAGAAATTAAACAGCGGAAAATAAAACTTTGCTTTATTGATAAAATAGTTTGTACAATGGTTTCTTTACAATATCAGAGTATCATCTGTCTTACAGAATAAAGAAGCATAAAAACAACATTTATATTCCCCGATTTTAGCTGGAGCCAGCCATAGCATCTGAAAAGAGAATCCAAGCAAATTTCGACGAATCTTCAAGCTGGGAAAGAGTGGCAGTCCAACTTAACCTGAGCTAAACTATTCCCTCCTTTACTACCTGGGGGCCGGGGGGGAAACGGAAGAAAAGAAGACAAAAGAAAAACAGAGTCAGACATAAAGCCCGAGTAAGTTCAGTAACTTCTAGCATGTGAACATGGAAAAACAAAACGACATGAATTAACTGAATACAAGATAACACCAAGATGATAGGGTCAGAAAGATTTGACAAGATAATCACAAGGTATGCTAAGATAAGATAAACTGGATATGCTCAAATACTTTCGCCGCTTCGCTATTTCCTTGTTATATTGGTTTTTATATCTCTGCACCGCCTATCCAGTGTCCCAACCAGTGACGATAACGTGATCCCAATCCCTGTATTTTCCTTTGCCTTCCGGCATACATTCATTATTTATTTCCTAGATCAAATCTATGGTTTTCTAACAAGTGCTTTCTAGATTTAACTAGAGTTTACGCTATCTGCTGAACGCTTCTCGGATTCAGGATTTATGCCACCTAGTCCAACTAAGGATTATGCTACCTGTCGAACGATGCCCCCAAGTCTAGGACACACTACCTAGAGTGGTATATGTTACTATACTTCCCCACGCATGTATCACAAATCGTTATCGCTTGTCTAGATGCACATGTCCTGAAATGTGCGGTTCGAGTCCTGTGACAGGGCAAATCAAGGAATACAGAACTCGGCCGGGAGCTTTCAGATATCTGCCGATGCAGATGCTAAGGTCTGTTTTTATTCCAGTGGCTATGGTCCCACTTGACCCCTCCCTCAACTAATGAAAGGAACACCTTGTAAAATGAGAACTATACGCCGGCCCCTGATGCCCCACTATCCTATGGCCATCCTCACCCATAACTAGATAGCAAGTATATGGTCTTTTGGAGTTCTCCGCCTTTCCGCTTCATGTATTTCGATTGACTGAAGATGGATGGTAGACGATGAGTCGCTATCACAGGGCTACCGTTTGCTCGCCGAATCACGCCGGTCCATCCTAGTCTTTAGGTTGCCATGTATTGCAACAAAGGCATACCCCTGGTTCTTCTACGCAGACCTTAACCTCTGTGGGCCCAGGCGGATCATCTGCAGCCTCACAGAGGGATACCAAGAGTAACCTCCCGTCCCCTCGAAGCCTCGGGCTTCGTAACCCAATTCGTTGGAGCCTTCTTTCTACTCAGACGGACATTCGCTCCTTCCCGTGTTATACTAAGAATTACTACTTAGTTTTACTAACTAAGATTTACCACTTAGTTTCCAGAATCGTTGTTTTCTTAACTAAGGTTTACTACCTAGTTCCCTTTCCCGTTAATTTGGATTGGTTAAGTGTCATTAGTCAATTCAGGCCAACTTAACCCTCTTCATTCATCCTATTAAACTGGTTAAGTGTTATCAGTAATTCATGTTGACTTAACCCCACCACAAATCAAGTTATATTGGTTAAGTATTTCTTAATTAACCCTGCCCATTCACCCTGTGTTGGTCAAGTGTTCCTTTTTAACTTAACCTTGCCCGTCTTTTTTAACTAACATGTTATTAATAATAATTAAGTATTATCCCTTCATGTTTTAGACTTAACCCCAGTCCTTTATCACAACCTGATGGTTAAGTGTTCCAGTTTACTTAACCCTACGGTCTAGCCCAGCTAACATATCAAATTGGCTAAGTGTATTAGATTTTACTTAACCCCAACCTCCGGTCTAGTTAACATGTTAATTTGGCTAAGTGTGTTAACTTTACTTAACCCTACAAACCATGTCTTGCTACCATGAATTTGGTTAAGTGTCTCTATGGGCTTAGCCCTCCAATTCTAGCTTAACTGTGTTAGGTTGGTTGTGTGTTCCTATGGACTCAACACTCCCATTCTAGCTTTACTATGTTAAGTGTCAGTCTGAACCTAACCCCACACATCGGTTTAGCTATCATGTTGAACTGGTTAAGGGTCTTAGTTAACTTAACCCTACCTTTCATGTTCTAGCTTTAACTAAATAAATTAAAGCCGCGACCACTCACATTAGACATATATTGTTGCGAATATTGGATGTGCCGGTTGGTTCCGGGCAGGTTTACATCGCAACTCAGTCTAACTTCGGGTTAGGCATATTTGTGTTTTCTAAGTTCAAAGGGTTTTGACTAATTTTCAAATCAGGTTTTGAAAGTAACCATCCCGTCCGTCGGATTAGTTAGGGATAGCCAGGGAGAGCAGGAAACTTGTATTTTCCAAACCCAAGCCTAGACACTATCCTCTCTGTCACCCTAGAACATTCTGGTTTATTATTAAAAGAGATGTCGTTAACAAACCTTTAATTTGTCTAAATTAACATGTCCTCATTTAGGACAAATTCTATAAGTAAATTAATCCTAATTTACTTATTTCCTAATTACTCTTTTAATGTAAATTGTCTACATTCATTCTTATGGCCCATTTACCCTTCTAAATCATATTTATGCTTTTTGGTATATGGACTATACCAAATTAAGTGTCACTAACCATGATTTTGCTAAACCTGTCAATTACTCCCAATTATGGCCAATTTCACATTTATGCCAATATACTTACCGTGCCAAATTAGCTAATCCAATTCCGATTCAACATTATAATTTTAGACTTATTACTCTAGTTCACTATTCATGTAAATTCTAGATTTACACGTCAATACTAGATTCAAATTACACATCTTATAATTCATGTCAAATTTATCCAATTTGCATTTCTATGAACATGCCATAATACATGTTCCCAATTTATGCCAATTTCCAAGTTAAACTACGTTTTTGGTAAATTTCATATTTTGCCCAAACCGCATTCCCACCGTTCGTATAATCGTGATTCAGTCTAGATTATAAATAAAGCTAGGTTCGTAGAAAATAGGGAATGAACCAAAAATGCTATGCAAAAGATAGACATACTAACTAGCAAAAAAAGGGTTGAATAACGACGTTGGTTCAAGAACGTGGGTAGACCTAACTTAATAGGTAAATTCCCAAGGTCTAAAACCAAAGAAAACCAAGAATAGACAGAATAGAGACGTCGGTTGAAGAACATAGGCACTGATTCGAGTAGAGAGAGAGATTTGGCATATTCTTTTATTCCTTTAATTTCATGTCACGAATAGAGAAAAACGTTCAAATCTAGAAATAACTGGCTTACAGAGATTAGAATAGAAAAATGGCGTTGCTATGATTCGTAGAAAAACAGTCGTTGAAGTCGTTTGAATCTCCTCTTGAATCCTAGCTTGACTTGAACCTCTTCTTGAAAATCTTTTAGCAGCATTCCCTCGTCTTGATTTATTTTATGTATATATTATTTTACTCACGTATTTATTTATTTCTCGGAGGTAGCACAAGGATAGAAAAGAATTGTGAATAGAGAAGAAGACCAGGGCTGTTTATATAGTGTTAGGTGGACGAACCTGGTCAGAAAACGCGAGCAAATACATCAGAACGAACAAGGTGCAAAAAGCTGGAAAAACAGAGGGGTCGACCCCCAGGTCGACTATGTAGTCGACCTGGGTGCCCCAGGTCGACTACCCCATCGACCTGGGTAGCCCAGGTCGACTACCCAGTCGACCTGGGTGTCTTAGGCGGGAAAATTCCCGCCGTGGCCAATCCACCCCGATTTTGAAATTTGAATTTGGTTTCTGTCTGTTCGAATTTTTAACTGAATTCTGTAACTTCCGAAGGCCATATCTTCCTCATACGGACTCCGATTTACGCAAACTCGGACTCATTTTCATGCAGAATTCTGAGACGAACGCAATGGCATAGCCCGTTTCCCTTGATTCTGAATTTAATATTTAATTCTGCCTTGATTTGTGAATCTTAGTGTAATAGTATTACGGGGTGTTACAGCTAGTTGGGTCATACCCAAGCAGGGTGTATTATCACCATCTAAAGAAATTCCTTTTGTTTTCTCATCTCTTTTTCACTGTTGTAGCATTCGGTATCGATTGCAGATCCCAACCGTGGATGTGGTAATTTATTCATTACACTCAAGCTAAATGAGTGGACGGTCATGTGAGGCCGGGTTGCAAGACGTTCTTGTTGAACCCCATTGTATCGTCTCTAGAGTACACAGATCGGAAGTTGCTCCCCTACCTTGTCTGTTGGAATCCGATCTCCAATAAGCGCTATGCTGTTTTATATTTTATACTATATACGTGAACGTGAGATGCAAGCATTTCACTAGATGATTATTTATTTGATAAAAACTATCGTAATATCAAATGTTTTGATATAAAATACTTGGGTCATAATCCATATATTATTTAAGGATTGGTCTAAAGATTTCTAAAGTAAATGAATATGGAAAACCTTATTTCTTACTTCTCTGTTTACATCTTTTAACTGTGTTTACTCACACCAGTCCCCTGACTGGCCCAGACTTTATTTTCTATGTTTCCTAAACTCTTGGGTACTCATAACAATTGTTATAGGTAAACAAGTGATCCTGGTGATGAATGGAAATCCTTTGAAGTATTTTGGACCAAGAAGTCATGGAGTCACCTTATCAATTATATCTATATCTAAGTATCAAGATGAATGTTTGTGTTGGGCCGGTATCCATGTAAGATGTATGAAGTATTCTATGATGTAACAAACTCTGATATGTAATATATGATGTGATATTATATTTGTAAAATTCCGCTGTGAGATTCTGATGTTCTTCTTACTCTTCTACTCTATTAGTTCTATCTTTTCTATCTCATCTTCTAAATTCATTCAATAATGACACGACTTTCGAGGCATCGAAAATCGCGCCGTTACAAGTAGGGATAGGGTACACCCCCCGATTCCCAGATGGATAGAGTCAGCAGTGTTTTCCAATGCCTGGACGTAAGCCACGGTAACTTGTTTCCTGGATAGTGCGGATGTGCATTACGGCATTTTCGCATGCCTGCGACGTAAGCTGTTGTGAATCGTATTACGCGATAAATCTTTCGGATCAGGAGCCACCAGTATGGAAATCCAAACTTCCAATATGACATTTTACGGTTTAGATTGTATACTATTGTAATGTCCCAGAATTTTAGCAAGTTAATAATTTATTTATTTAATTAAATAAATGATAGTTGAACGTATAAATTATAATTTAATTATAATCGAGCCGTAACGTCGCGACAGTTCATAATTGAATGTTTTGAACTTAAACTGAGTGTATAGGATTCGTTATAAGTCGAATTTCTTCGAAACAAGATATGTTTTCGAGTCTAATTTACTATATTTTTCTAATGGAAGTTAAAAACCGTGCCTTTGTATTATAGATTGTAAGTTAAGGCCAAATCAAATTTTTAAAAGGTCGCTATGGAGTCGTTTATAAACATAACGATATATTTAATTATAATTAAATATCGGTTTTGAATTTGAACAAGATTTTTGAGACGTACTCTTACTTTAATTTTTAGGGATTTTGTAACACCCCGTGTTTTCTATTAACATTAAACTAATGAATTTAGGAATAATTAATTTTAAATCTGAGAATCAAGGGAAATGGGCTATGCCATTGTGTTCATCTCGAAATTCTGGTTGAGATAGAGTTCGAGTTTGCATAAATTGGACTTTATATGAAGAAGTTATGGCTGTTGGAAGTTTCTAGAAATTCAAATTTAAATTCAGAAACAAATTCTGACTTAGAACCGGGCTGTAACGACCCGGATTTTTCGGCTATTTGATTTCGAATATTTAAATTTATTTTAAATATTATAATTGGAATATTAACGGGTTTTAAATATTTAATTCATTAATTAAACGGCGGTTGAACGTTTAAATTTATATTTAAATTATAAAACGAACTCAAAACAGCTCGGTAGTTCGTAAAATTGAATTTCAACTTCAATTGATCGTACCGAATCCATTGTGAGTCAGATTTCGGCAAAACAAGAAGCGCCCGAATCGATTTGATAATATTTTTCTAACGGAAGAGAAAAATCGAGTTTTCGTATTATGGATTTTATTTTACGTCAAAATCAAAATTCGAAATAATCGCTGTGGAATCGATTATAAACAGTAACGATAATTTAAATATAATTAAATATTGGCTTCGAATTTGGAAAAGTCCTTTGAGGCGTAGTTATAATTTAATTTTTAGAATTTTACTGTAATTTTTAATTAATTTAATATGCAACTTTTTTTGGAGTATTTTGCACCCTATATCAAGATTTTGGGATATCATAATATATGTCAATCTACCGATATTATTATATATTTGGGATCGTGGCACACTGCTGAACGCGATAGTATATTTATTTCTGTCAATAGAAAATCGTATGTGGATGGAGTTTTATATATATGGGGTACGTTAACGATATAACTAAAAATATCATTAGTCTAAATCAAATTAAATACAAAGAATGACCGTACATTGCTAAGACGTTGTAATCCATTACCCTACGTTTTGCCTACCCCAAGATTTCTGTACAACCTATACATGCCTTACTCCCTTTCTTTTTAATGGCAAAGTAAGAATCCGCACATGCACCTACATAAAGCTGCACGCCTACTGTAAGCAACATGTGTTTTCAAATCAAAGAGCAGCTATTTTAGCTACCCATTTAATACTGAAATCAAAACCAGATTTTCACTGCTCATCCTACTTTGAATTATCTTTTCAACCCAATTTACTGTCATCTTTTCAGTTTACGAAGGGATAGAATGGTTCTCCTACCCAAATTGTACAGTAGTTACACCCAACCTACTTCTAACTTGCATCAGAGAAATGATAATACATTTCGTCTTCTTTACACTGTGCATTTACGGATATGTTACTTCCATCAAAGTGCAGAAGCCATGTGGGAACTATAACTTACCAGTACCATTCTTTCAGACTAGCCTTTTCAGGAACATATGTATAGTATGAAAGAAATGAAAATACACTGAAGAACGCACAGCCTATTCTTCGTTTTTTTCGGCTACCCTAAACTCTATAACAACACATCGCAATGACAATGGAAGTTCATGCAAAACTATCTCAAGCTGTGTAGCCTATCTATAGCTTGTACCAGTAGATAAAGAGACATCAATTCTATCCAAGACTACAACCGTGAGGAGCAAGTTTCTCCTGCCTATAAATAGAAGGCAACAACTCCATTTTGGCATTCCATTTCCACCCACCAAAATTTCATTTCAGTGAGAAAATGCATATCGAAATCTTACATCTCGTTATATATATAATATATGAAATAAAATAAAAACTGCTGCAGGCTCATGAAAAAGATGAGGCAGAAGCAGTATATTTTGACGAAGTGAGGAGATGCACGGTGTGTTCTTGTTGGTAGTCGGAGTCAATGTAAGTGACGGCGAAGTGACAACAGCAAGGAGAAGCTGATGGATGCGAGTGGGCGGAGCAGTGTAAAAAGGAACGAGGATTGGAAGGGAGTGGCGACTGGCGTTAGCTTTGGTTGGAGGTATAAGGGGATGTTGACCATAAGTTTATGGGAGCTCTGTTTGCATCGAACTGTATGAGGGACGCATGAGATATGGAGTTGAAGTTTTTACGTGTTGCCTACCTGGAGAGACAGACTGTGTAGTATAAAGTGTGAAGGTGGAAGAAAGGGGGTTGCATACGGTTAAGCAAGTAGAAGTAGGGTGACATGAACAACATGATTTGGGTTAGAGTGAATATGGAAATACAAGGTGGCGGTTCAGTAAGAAAATGAGAAGGTGCGGTTCCAGAGTGCGGCAGTAGTTTGTTGGGTGGTATCGCATTTGTTGCGTGCATGAGGTGATATGGGGAGGGATGCTACATAGTTTATGTTTGGGTAAGACGAGTTGTTCCTGTAGCATGCGGTTATAGGTGGCAGTGGGCTTTAGGAATAATGGGCTGAGGTCTCTCATGAAAAACTAGGGGGCTCAAGCATGCAGAGGGGAAAACGGATGAACAGTAGTGATGCATGAAGGATGGTGGACATTGCAAATAGGGGTTAAGGCAAGACACACGGTAATTAATAATTAACCATTTTAATTAGTAAATTTATATATTATAATTTACACGTATATGTTGTAGTAAACATATCTCGTCCCTCCGTGAATAGACTCACGCAAAACTATACGTTGAAATCGTAGTAGAGAGCACTACGTAGCTGAGCAAGTTCGAAAGGAATTGGATGCAATTATAAACGAAATGAGGCATGAACCGTCGATCGAAATAAACAGGTGAGTTAATTCTCACATATTTCTTAAATACTAGGATGTGCTAAATTCATATAATTAAATTTAATTAGTTGATTCGATGCCTTGGATGCCTATGGTTGCTTTAGTGGTTGACGTTAATTATATTATCGTCGTTAAAATATTTCTATGTACTGATATGAAATATTATAATGGTCTGTATTGCAGGGAAGAACAGGTAGGAGGAATCAAACCGGTTCCTCAAATATTTAATATGCTGTTAATTCATATTTTATGAACTGTTTATAACCTGTTGACCTTAAACCCTGTTGCCTGCTGAATGTGGTTCAGTTTGAACCAATATATTTAGTATTGGTTGAGAAATAAATAGCAAATGGCCCAAATATACACCGTTTTATAAAGATCGATTCACCCCTCAGGTGAATCGTTAGAAATGAGGTTATAGAATATATTTTACAACCGAATTTAGATTTTATTTAATATAGTATTTTAAATGAAGTTTAAAAGGGAATTAATCAATCACATATATACATTGATTTGTTTTAATCACAAATGTTGTTTTGGTTTAACCAAAATCTGCCGTGAGTGAAGCACGTGCTTATATAAGTGATTTTTAAACAATTTTATTTAGCTAATTCAAGTGGTCAGAATTAATGTTACCATTGGAATGGGTTTATATATTTGATTTAGTAAAATCAAAGCGAACATAATTTTTTAGATTAATAAATTTTTAATTAATCTAAATGGCAAGATCAGTAACGATTAGTTAACAGGTTAATCGTCTAGAGTTGAACAAGTTAACGACGTTAACTGAAGTTGTTTATTTAATTAGTCATTTATTTAAAGAAGGTAGTTAATGGTTAAGTAACCCAGATTTATTTTAATCAGTGTTGAAATTTGATTATTTATTAAGAATTGAAGTAATAATTTGAAATGGGAAATCAAACGTAAACCCCAGTTTTGAATCAGAGTAGTTAAACGAACCAAGGATGCGGTATAGAATCGCCATTTTTAAAGAAGAGATGATATTCCATCAAGATGGAATTATAATGGGATTTGTTGTGATATGGGAAATGAGTGCCGGTTTTTTTGTATTACAACTGATATTATCTTAAGATAAGAACATTGTTGATTAAGGTCTGAGAGGTAATTAAAATACCCCAACTTGAAGAACTTCGTGATTATCAAAGGATGATATTAGTCGTAGTAGTGAAGATGTTAGAGTAAAATATTTTGGGAAATAACAGTGTAACGTTATTTGAAGGACTTGAAAATATATATAATAAGATGTCGATAAAAAGGGAAATAAAAGGGCTTAATGGTATGAAATGGTATTTCCGTGACAAAGGAAATAAAAAGGTGGTTTGTGAAAATATAACGGTATTTTAAAAATTAAGAAATAAGATTTAAATGGGTTATTCTAAACGAATGAGTGGTGATTTTGGTATTCAAATAATGAAGCCAAAGAAGATGCCGTAATAATTGTTTTACGAATGATAAGGGATTAGAGAATATAACATATTTAAACCAATATATTATAAGGGCCAAGTGATGTTGTGTATAAACCAATGGATCTGTTTGTTTTTATGGTTGTTTATTTTGATAGTTAAATAACCAACTATCAAAATCTGACCTAACGTAATTGGTACGGAAAGACCGGGATCGAATTTATATTCGAAAACCATTCCGACCAAAAATACGAATACGTCGAAGATGCTGATCGAGATGGAGCATGTGAAGACCGTAAGTCTCCAGGAGCGGAAGAACTGTTGTTTAATACCTCTGGCTGATCCCCAGAGTTAACAATGATTCTGTCGTGATTGGAATCTACGGATTGCAAGGACTGCTCGCTACTGATCCATGGGGTGATTCCTATGTTGGATGCAGTTGGAGAGTACCTTCGGTTCATCCTGTTCCTGGATGACGTGTATGGACGATGTGAATGATGGCCAGATGTTTCAAAAGTCGATTATAGCCTCAGGCCTCATCAACCGGGAAATGACAAAAATCGGGCAGGCAACATGGCTATGTGGGTCGCACCCATTAGGGTGTATTGTCACCATCTAGAGAATATTCATATTTGTTACTTCTTTCATTTCTGTATCTCCCGGGGATTACGGTGGTCGCGCGACAAAAATCCGTAAGGTGACAATATACTCGATATACTCAAGAGAAATGAGTGGTCAGTCATGTGTGGGCCGGGTTGCAAGACGTTCTTGTCGAACCCAGTGTATTCATCTCTAGAGATACACTATCGGCAGGTGGTCCCATACCTTGTCATAGTTGGAAATTCAATCTCCAATAAGCGCCGCGGTTTTGATTGTATATTATATATGTGGAGCGTGAGATGCAAGCGTTCTGCTAGATTCTAATTACTTGTATTTAGACACTATTATAGTATCAGAAGAAGATATTGATTTCAAAACGATTTGGGTTATAGTAAGGTAAAAACCAACCGTGTTTATGTGTGGACTGGTCTTACTATTATCCTTTTATTTCAAAAGGAATTTCCAAAGTTAAACGAGTTGTTTGTGTTATGAATTTATCACTGAAAGTATTTCAGACTAATCCGGGTGAATTTTGTTTTAAATCAAATGTGCTCGGGTCAGACCGAGTATATTTATAGGTTAGATTTCACTTGGATTTCCAGAGAAGGAGTCGAAGTCGAGACGTATTCCATATATACTGGTACTAGTTTATTTCCGCTGTGTATTGATATGAATGTATACTCTGATGTTGTAATTATATATACAGTTCTTTTGTATAAAGTATTATTGATTATTATATTTTGTCCAGTCCGCTGTGAGCTTCTGATCTTCTTATTCTTCTATTCTAATATTTCTTTCTTCTCTCACCCTTTAACTTCTTTCTATTAGCTTTCTGGGTTTTTTGTATTTGAGTTTGGACACGGGACGTGTTAGTGTCTGGATTCGAGTGTCGAAATTCCCAGGTCGCTGCAGTTGGTATTAGAGCTGAAGGTTAAGTAATTACCTTGGATCTATGGTGTTACTCGATAGAGATTGGGCTAGTAGTACCCTAAATCGAGTTGAGTGTATAGGTATACGAGAGAACGTATTTGTAGATTTTATAAAATTTGTTTTATATGGTGTTGATTGGTTTGTCGAGTGATTTAAAAATTCTGGTCGATATGGTAGTGCACACTATATCGAAAAGTTTTTCTAAACTCTTGAATAGAGTAATTCGACATTGTATTGCTTTGAAAGAGGGTAAACGAAATAATTTTAACCAAATTTATATTTTGATATAAAAAGGTATATTTTGAAATTATTATATTTGATGTGTTGGTGGATATTATAATTGAATAAGATAATTACTGAAATGGTTATAAATTACCCATCAGAATTCGTGTAAGTATAAGGTATATATAAAGTCAGATGAAGTAAATCTGGAATTATATATGGAAATTTCAAGATCCTAGGTGAATTGAAATTGTTTTTCAAAAACTTTATTTGAAGTAATTTCATAATGAAAGGGTTTAGAAATGAATTTTGAGATGATACAATATTGAACTCACTTTGATTACTGGAAAATAATTCTGATGATGACGGCCGCATCATTAGTGTCATTTTGGAGTTTCTGAGTGGCGGATTAGTACCAAAAGATGTTGTTTTAAATTATTTTGAGGAAACGAGTTGTCAAAAATTCAAACGTTTTGAATTGATATTATTATATGTAAATGATTTAAGATTGATTTGAAATAAAACCCAGGGATCTGAGTTCTGGAATTTAAAATTTAAATAGATTGAACTCATAAAGGAGAATAAATAAAATTAAAATTAACTAAGTTAAATAATAATTAAAAGGAAAACAAAATGATTTGATTAATTGATTGTTGCTTACTTGGCTGGGTTGGATTAAATTGAAAGCATTAACAGTTAATTAAGAAATTGAGTGGATTGAAAAGAAAAGAATTCCGGCATAACGGCTTTTGGATGGGATTATACGATATAACCCGGTATCAGTTTTTGCATAGAAGTTGAGTAAAGAGCAGACTACCAGAAGGCTATGATAATTGACTTGATCATGGAGATTGAAGCACAGATTGGGAAATGAAGAGCTGTTGGTTGATTTGCTTCGAAACTGGGATGAAGTTGCCCGACAAAAAGGTGAACCTTATATTATTGATTGGGTGTTTGAATTTATACCTGAGATGGGTAGCCGCTTGGCTTTTATTTTCTTTCGATCAATATGAGAGGCCCAGAGTGGCGCTTGTAGTTGTTTGGATCGAACAGCACAGAGGAGGTGCTGGCGAAATTTTCGGAAATTTTCGAAACTTAGGAATATTTTGGTGGTATTTTATAATAATTATTTTTAAAATAACATGGTTCGGAATATTCTTTTTACCTAGCAATTTCGAGGACGAAATTTATTTAAGAGGGGGAAGAATGTAACGACCCGGATTTTTCGGCTATTTGATTTCGAATATTTAAATTTATTTTAAATATTATAATTGGAATATTAACGGGTTTTAAATATTTAATTCATTAATTAAACGGCGGTTGAATGTTTAAATTTATATTTAAATTATAAAACGAACTCAAAACAGCGTGGTAGTTCGTAAAATTGAATTTCAACTTCAATTGATTGTACCGAATCCATTGTGAGTCAGATTTCGGCAAAACAAGAAGCGCCCGAATCGATTTGATAATATTTTTCTAACGGAAGAGAAAAATCGAGTTTTCGTATTATAGATTTTATTTTACGTCAAAATCAAAATTCGAAATAATCGCTGTGGAATCGATTATAAACCGTAATGATAATTTAAGTATAATTAAATATTGGCTTCAAATATGGACAAGTCCTTTGAGGCGTAGTTATAATTTAATTTTTAGAATTTTACTGTAATTTTTAATTAATTTAATATGCAACTTTTTTTTGGAGTATTTTGCACCCTATATCAAGATTTTGGGATATCACAATATAAGTCAATCTACCGATATTATTATATATTTAGGATCGTGGCACACTGCTGAACACGACAGTATATTTATTTCTGTCGATAGCAAATCGTATGTGGATGGAGTTTTATATATATGGGGTACGTTAACGATATAACTAAAAATATCATTGGTCTAAATCAAATTAAATACAAAGAATGACCGTACATTACTGAGACATTGTAATCCATTACCCTATATTTTGCCTACCCCAAGATTTTTGTACAACCTATACATGCCTTACTCCCTTTCTTTTTACTGGCAAAGTAAGAATCCGCACATGCACCTACACAAAGCTGCACGCCTACTGTAAGCAACATGTGTTTTCAAATCAAAGAGCAGCTATTCTAGCTACCCATTTAATACTGAAATCAAAATGAGATTTTCACTGCTCATCCTACTTTGAATTATCTTTTCAACCCAATTCACTGTCATCTTTTCAGTCTACGAAGGGATAGAATGGTTCTCCTACCCAAATTGTACAGTAGTTACACCCAACCTACTTCTAACTTGCATCAGAGAAATGATAATACATTTCGTCTTCTTTACACTGTGCATTTACGGATATGTTACTTCCATCGAAGTGCAGAAGCCATGTGGGAACTATAACTTACCAGTACCATTCTTTCAGACTAGCCTTTTCAGGAAAATGTGTATAGTATGAAAGAAATGAAAATACACTGAAGAACGCACAGCCTATTCTTCGTTTTTTCAGCTACCCTAAACTCTATAACAACACATCGCAATGAAAATGGAAGTTCATGCAAAACTATCTCAAGTTGTGTTGCCTATCTATAGCTTGTACCAGTAGATAAAGAGACATCAATTCTATCCAGAACTACAACCTTGAGGAGCAAGTTTCTCCTGCCTATAAATAGAAGGCAACAACTCCATTTTGGCATTCCATTTCCACCCACCAAAATTTCATTTTAGTGGGCAAATGCATATCGAAATCTTACATCTCCTTATATATATATAATATATGAAATAAAATAAAAACTGCTGCAGGCTCGTGAAAAAGATGAGGCAGAAGCAGTACATTTTGACGAAGTGAGGAGATGCACGGTGTGTTCTTGTTGGTAGTCGGAGTCCATGTAAGTGACGGTGAAGTGACAACAGCAAGGAGAAGCTGATGGATGTGAGTGGGCGGAGTAGTGTAAAAAGGAACGAAGATCGGAAGGGAGTGGCGACTGGCGTTAGCTTTGGTTGGAGGTATAAGGGGATGTTGACCGTAAGTTTATGGGAGCTCTGTTTGCATCGAACTGTATGAGGGACACATGGGATATGGAGGTTGAAGTTTTTACGTGTGGCTATGGAAGAAGTTCAGACGTGTTGCCTACCTAGAGAGACAGACTGTGTAGTATAAAGTGTGAATGTGGAAGAAAGGGGGTTGCATACGGTTAAGCAAGTAGCAGTAGGGTGACATGAACAGCAAGATTTGGGTTAGAGTGAATATGGAAATACAAGGTTGCGGTTCAGTAAGAAAATGAGAAGGTGCGGTTTCGGAGTACGACAGTGGTTTGTTGGGTGGTATCGCATGTGTTGCGTGCACGAGGTGATATGGGGAGGGATGCTACATAGTTTATGTTTGGGTAAGACGAGTTGTTCCTATAGCATGCGGTTCTAGGTGGCAGTGGGCTTTGGGAACAACAGGCTGAGGTCTCTCATGAAAAACTAGGGGGCTCAAGCACGCAGAGGGGAAAATGCATGAACAGTAGTGGTGCATGAAGGATGGTGGACGTTGCAAATAGGGGTTAAGGCAAGACAAACGGTAATTAATAATTAACCATTTTAATTAGTAAATTTATATATTACAATTTACACGTATATGTTGTAGTAAACATATCTCGTCCCTCCGTGAACAGACTCACGCAAAATGATACATTGAAATCGTAGTAGAGAGCACTACGTAGCTGAGCAAGTTCAAAAGGAATTGGATGCAATTATAAACGAAATGAGGCGTCAACCGTCGATCGAAATAAACAGGTGAGTTAATTCTCACACATTTCTGAAATACTAGGATGTGCTAAATTCATATAATTAAATTTAATTGGTTGATTGGATGCCTTGGATGCCTATGGTTGCTTTAATGGTTGACGTTAATTATATTATCGTCGTTAAAATATTTCTATGTACTGATATGAAATATTGTAATGGCCTGTATTATAGGGAAGAACAGGTAGGAGGAATCAAACCGGTTCCTCAAATATTTAATATGTTGTTAATTCATATTTTATGAACTATTTATAACCTGTTGACTTTAAACCCTGTTGGCTGCTGACTGTGGTTCAGTTTGAACCAATATATTTAGTATTGGTTGAGAAATAAATAGCAAATGGCCCAAATATATACCATTTTATAAAGATCGATTCACCGTTAAGTGAATCGTTAGAAATGAGGTTATAGAATATATTTTACAACCGAATATAGATTTTATTTAATATATTATTTTAAATGAAGTTTAAAAGGGAATTAATCAATCACATATATACATTGATTTGTTTTAATCACAAATCGTCGTTTTGGTTTAACCAAAATCTACCGTGAGTGAAGCACGTGCTTATATAAGTGATTTTTAAACAATTTTACTTAGCTAATTCAAGTGGTCGGAATTAATGTTACCATTGGAATGGGTTTATATTTTTGATTTAGTAAAATCAAAGAGAACATAATTTTTTAGATTAATAAATTTTTAATTAATCTAAATGGCAAGATCAGTAACGATTAGTTAACATGTTAATCGTTTAGAGTTGAACAAGTTAATGACATTAACTGAAGTTGTTTATTTAATTAGTCATTTATTTAAAGAGGGTAGTTAATGGTTAAGTAACCCAGATTTATTTTAATCAGTGTTGAAATTTGATTATTTATTAAGAATTGTAGTAATAATTTGAAATGGGAAATCAAACGTAAACCCCAGTTTTGAATCAGAGTAGTTAAACGAACTAAGGATGCGGTATAGAATCGCCATTTTTAAAGAAGAGATGTTATTCCATCAAGATGGAATTATAATGGGATTTGTTGTGATATGGGAAATGAGTGCCGGTTTTTTTGTATTACAACTGATATTATCTTAAGATAAGAACATTGTTGATTAAGGTCTGAGAGGTAATTAAAATACCCCAGCTTGAACAACTTCGTGATTATCAAAGGATGATATTAGTCATAGTGGTGAAGATGTTAGAGTAAAATATTTTGGGAAATAACAGTGTAACCTTATTTGAAGGACTTGAAAATATATATATAATAAGATGTCGATAAAAAGGGAAATAAAAGGGCTTAATGGTATGAAATGGTATTCCCGTGACAAAGGAAATAAAAAGGTGGTTTGTGAAAATATAACGGTACTTTCAAAATTAAGAAATAAGATTTAAATGGGTTATTCTAAACGAATGAGTAGTGATTTTGATATTCAAATAATGAAGCCAAAGAAGATGCCGTAATAATTGTTTTACGAATGATAAGGGATTTGAGAATATAACATATTTAAACCAATATATTATAAGGGCCAAGTGATGCTGTGTATAAACCAACGGATCTGTTTGTTTTTATGGTTGTTTATTTTGATAGTTAAATAACCAACTATCAAAATTTGACCCAACGTTATTGGTATGGAAAGACCGGGATCGAATTTATATTCGAAAACCATTCCGACCAATAAATACGAATACGTCGAAGATGCTGATCGAGATGGAGCATGTGACGACCGTAAGTCTCCAGGAGCAGAAGAACTATTGTTAAATACCTCTGGCTGATCCCTAGAGTTAACAATGATTCTGTCGTGATTGGAATCTACGGATTGCAAGGACTGCTCGCTACTGATCCATGGGGTGATTCTTATGTTGGATGTAGTAGGAGAGTACCTTCGGTTCATCCTGTTCCTGGATGACGTGTATGGACGATGTGAATGATGGCCAGATGTTTCAAAAGTCGATTATAGCCTCAGGCCTCATCAACTGGGAAATGACTAAAATCGGGCAGGCAGCATGGCTATGTGGGTCGCACCCATTAGGGTGTATTGTCACCATCTAGAGAATATTCATATTTGTTACTTCTTTCATTTCTGTATGTCCCGGGGATTACGGTGGTCGCGCGACAAAAAGCCGTAAGGTGACAATATACTCGATACACTCAAGAGAAATGAGTGGTCAGTCATGTGTGGGCCGGGTTGCAAGACGTTCTTGTCGAACCCAGTGTATTCATCTCTAGAGATACACTATCGGCAGGTGGTCCCATACCTTGTCATAGTTGGAAATTCAATCTCCAATAAGCGCCGCGGTTTTGATTGTATATTATATATGTGGAGCGTGAGATGCAAGCGTTCTGCTAGATTCTAATTACTTGTATTTAGACACTATTATAATATCAGAAGAAGATATTGATTTCAAAACGATTTGGGTTATAGTAAGGTAAAAACCGTCCGTGTTTATGTGTGGACTGGTCTTACTATTATCCTTTTATTTCAAAAGGAATTTCCAAAGTTAAACGAGTTGTTTGTGTTATGAATTTATCACTGAAAGTATTTCAGACTGATCCGGGTGAATTTTGTTTTAAATCAAATGTGCTCGGGTCAGACCGAGTATATTTATAGGTTAGATTTCACTTGGAGTTCCAGAGAAGGAGTCTAATTCGAGACGTATTCCATATATACTGGTACTAGTTCATTTCCGCTGTGTATTGATCTGAATGTATACTCTGATGTTGTAATTATATATACAGTTCTTTTGTATAAAGTATTATTGATTATTATATTTTGTCCATTCCGCTGTGAGATTCTGATCTTCTTATTCTTCTATTCTAATATTTCTTTCTTTCTTCTCTCACCCTTTAACTTCTTTCTATTAGCTTTCTGGGTTTTTGGTATTTGAGTTTGGACACGGGACGTGTTAGTGTCTGGATTCGAGTGTCGAAATTCCCAGGTCGCTACAAGGGCAGGGCGGGAAATTTCCCGCCCCAGGCCAGGTCGACCAGGGGGTCAACCTTAGTGTCGAGCTACCCTATATGTCGACCTGGGGGTCGACCTGGGGGTCGACCTACCCCCATCGGGGAGATTTGAATTAAACCCAATTCTGAGCTAATACTGAGTCACTAGGGCTGAGTTGACTTTTTGGATGGTTCAGATTGCTTCTAGGTTGATCGGATGGCCTAAATTAATCCTAATCTCTATATAAACATGTAGATTCAAGCCCTAAAACCTAATCAAAATTAGAACCATGGCCGTCATGCTATCAACCTGCAACCAAGAGTTGCCGCCACCAACTAGGAGCAAAGAAAAGCTAATCAACTCAATTCAACTCAAGTCTATAACAACAACAACAACAAATTTGTCTACTTCAAAGGTGAGCTAAATCAATTTTAGAACACAGATTCCAGAAGTCAAGATCTTCTTTGAGTTGTGAGTTCAATTTCTTTAATAAGATAATTAACAAGTTAATTCGGTTGAGTTATAATTTGGGTTATATGGCTATGTTTGTGAAACATTGGAAAAATGTGATATTTTGTGAATATATGCTAGTTGTTCATAATGATAGTTTTTATTGTGGATCCCTTTGCATATGCCCAATCACCTATGTTCAACTTGATTCATGTTTGACATCATTTTATATGCAGGTTTGGGTGCGGATTATATACTAGTTTCTATGTGAATTGTACACAAGTTTACATGTGAACCAAGTAAAGTGACTATATGCAAGTTTAGGTAGAAATTGGATTCACATATATGCAAGTTTACACCTTTAGATTTAGATCTATGAATACATAGTTTTATGCAAGTTTGTGACTATGGCCTATGCAAGTTTGGGTGAAAACTATGTTCATACCTGCAAGTTCACACCTTAATGTCCATGTTTAGATTCATCACAATACAAAGTTTATGCAAGATATGTTGTAATCCTTATTCGTAAGTTAGATCCATTTTGTGTGTTACCCAAATTTGCGATGTTTCTTACCTTTTATTGCATTAGAATAATTGCTAGTCCAATATATATATATATATATATATATATATATATATATATATATATATGTCATGATAAGCGAATGAACAACGTGGGGATGATGGGGGTAATAATGAATATACACCTATTGAGATAGCATAAATGGCCTTAAAAAGGCATATAATTAATTTAAGACATTAATTGGAACAATTGCTATTTATGGACATAATTTTAAGAGACAATTATGGACATAAATATATTGGGAATTTATTTTACAAATTTGAATAGGGATATTAATTCAATTTGGGGTTAAATAAAGATGTGTAATAATAAACCGCCTAAGACACGAGGTTAGACTCTTTTGTGGTGTAAGACTGCCCGGACCCACCCGGCAAATCCAGCAGCCGCAAATGCCAGTCTAATGTGAGAGGTCAAAGGCATGAATTAAATGCATAATAGTTGTAATGACACCAGGTTAGGCTCGTTTGTGGTGTAAGGCTGCCAGGACCTGCCTGGCAATCCAGCAGCCACAAATGCCAGTATAATGTGGGAGGTCTTTACAAGGTTATGGCTTTAATGAATTAAGAAACACTTAACCAGATAAACATGTGGTGGGACATGTGGGGTTAAGTGGGTGCCTTGGGTGGCATGTGAAATTAATAGGGTGCCTTGGGTGGCATGTGAAATACGATTAGATGCACTTAACCAATATTGAAACATGTAAGAAGACATGAATAAGAATGGAGTTAGGTAGGGAAAACCTTAGAGGGGACCATGCATAGGTGGAAAACTTGTGTCATACATGGGGGGCCTTTTCAAACTAGTAACCCATTAAGTATCTTAGTTGGCTCGACCCAAGTCGAGGACGGGACATGCGTATTGGATTTGATTGTAAGAGGTCAAAACGAGTTGGCGGCGGCAACGCAAGTCCAACGGGGTCATGTGCGTGTGTGGCCTCGGGCTGGTAGGTAAGACGTTGTTGCATCGTGTAGATATAAGCCGTGCATTTTTGGTGGTATCGGGTTTCCACTTTGGGGACTGATACACCCACTGTGGGGCCAACACGGGTATCTACGAGTTAGGGAGCCAATCGAATGGGGGTAGTCGGTACACCTAGTGGAGATAGGGGAAGACGACACCTATGATGGCAGCTAGGGGTACACGAAACTAACAATATTATTATTAAGTTTTGTAGGCGGGATCAACTTTTAGGGTGTTAGGTGTGGTGCAATATAGTAATTATCTTATAGTGATTAGGTGCGCCTTTAACGTTATCTTTGTTCTTCTTATTTCCTTTGTTTGCTCTTTCAAGCCCATTTGTTCACAGTCATTTCCTTATTTTCCGGCTTATATCTTATCCCAGTTACTTTAATGATAATATTGTTAAAGTTATGGCGTTTGCCATACTTTCTGTCTGACCCCCTTTGTTTCCACCTCTTTTCTTCCTTACCCCCCCTGGTGCTAAGGGTGGGACTAGTACTAGTGGAGCTTGATTTGGACAGCTTTATCTCTTTCTTTTGGAAGTTGCTTGGATTGCTGAAGTAAAGTTCAGCTTATCTTATATATGGCTATTTTATGTTGGGGTTATGTCTATTATTTTATGTACTCAGAACTTATTTGTCAAGATGGATAATAAGTGTATTTGGTTTTGTAGTTGGTTTTTGATGTGATGTAACCAAACTATTTCTCCGCTGCAATAAAAGTGGTTTTTATTTTCCAAGTACCAATATATTTATCTGTCTTGTTTACTTTTCTGTTCTATACACAATAAATGCTCCACCAAAGCTAAGGCATTCCCTTTGTGAGTGACCTTAATGGAGATGGGGTGTGACACGTGGTATCAGTGCTGAAGGTTACCAGAACAAATAAGATATTTTGAAAAACTATTTTTCAAAAAGCATTTTCATAAAGGATACCTTCAAAAATACGTTCTAAGGAGAGTATTTTCAACAGAAAAGTTTGTTTTAAAAACATAAACCCCAAGATCCATATATCTTACTTTCGAATTATCCGTTTGAATTTCTTCATTTTCTTTTCAGCATGTCTGGAATTCCCGAGATACCCGAGGGGATACCGATACCAGGATGGTTTAGAAGGTATCTGGAAGCTAGGGCCATTGTCGTATGCCCAACAAATGCTCCTTCTCCTCCTCCTCTTGTTGATACTTTCGCAAAAATATGCAAGGACTTTCGGGCAATGGGCGGAAAACCTTTTCATGGGTCAGAGATGTTTGTTGAACTCGAAATTGGCTAAAGGAGGTGGAAGAATTATTTGGAATCTTTGAGGTACAAGATGGAAGAAAGGTCTAGTTAGCTGCCTGGTTAATGAAGGATGAGGCCTCGTTTTGGTGGGAGGTCACTAATGGAGAGCATCCAGTTGATACATGGCCGGATTTCGGGTGTAGATTTGAGGCAAAGTTTCTCTCACGGGCCGAAGAGAATCTATACATGGAAAGGTTTTTGGCATTGAGGCAGGGAAATCTACCAGTGAAAGAGTACGTCAACAAGTTCAATCAGTTGGTGAGATTTGGCTTGGACTTGGCGAATACACCCGAAAAGAAGGCGCTGAGATTTTTAAAGGGTTTGAACGAGCCGCTACATCGGTTAGCCATGACCCACATCCCTATAGGGGCCACCTTTGAGAGACTAGTTGACATGGCGCTTATGCATGAAGAGGAGAAAGGCGCCAATGCTAATAAGGTACCTGAGAAGAAAGAGGATCAAAAGAAGCCACAATAGCAACAGTAGAATAAGGAGGGAGGTAAAGACAACAATGGCAAGGGAAAGAAAAGATGCTTTAACTATGGGACACCACGCATTCTTAGCAAAGACTATAGGAAGAAGAAGAAGACTAGTTGTTTCCCCTATGGCGAGGAAGGATATCTGATTAAGGACTGCACAAAGAAAGGGCAGAGGGCAGGGCCTACCTCTGGAGGGGAGATTTAGGCTCTCATGGCACCAGGGCAGGCAAGGGGGCTAGTCCAGGCTCTCGTGGCCCCACCGCTGCAAGAACGAGGTAGAACGATTTCCATTGAAAGTTTAGTTTATCTTTTTGATCATCATGTTCGCACAGTCTTTGATTCTTGTGCATCACACTATTTTATATCTACTGCTTTAGTTGAGTCACTACACCTAAACAACAGTATAGTAGAGGATCCCTTAGTTGTTTCAAATCCAATTGGGGGCTCAGCACATTTGTCGATGATTTGTTTGGATTTGGAAATTTCTATACTTAGTTTTGGGTTTAGATGTGATGCTTACGTTTTGGGCTTCACGGGCTATGGGTTAATTTTGGGCATGGATTAGTTATCCAGTAATGGGGTCGTCCTAGATTGTGTAAAGAGAGAGGTTAGGCTTATGACTCGCTTGGGCAACACTCTCAAAATCTCTTGTAATCCCATGAATTCTGTTATGCTAAGTTATCTAGAATCGCTTGATGCTTCCGTTGAGAATTTGCAGTTTGTTGGAGTGGTTCATGAATACTCGGATGTCTTTGAGGAAGTAGGGGGCTTGCCTCCGAAGCGAGAGATAGACTTTCGCATATACCTAGTTGATAACGCAAAACCCATTTCTTTACCCGTTAGACACATGGCTCCAAGGGAGAGAAAGGAGCTTAGCAAGCAAGTTAAGGAGCTGCTAGAAAAAGGGTTATAAGGTGGAGTATTTCTGAATGAGGTGCTCCAGGGGTGTTCGCAACCAAAGCGGACGGTTCTCTTTGCCTATGCGTTGATTATAGAGAGGTAAAGAAGCTGACCAAGAAGAATAGGCACCCACTGCCAAGAATAGACGATTTGTTCGATCATCTTGTAGGTGCAACAGTTTTCTCCCAATTAGACCTGGCTACCGGATTTCATCAGCTAAGAGTGGTTGAAGATAGCATTGATAAGACTGCGTTCAGAATCCCGGACGGTTTCTTCGAATGGGTCGCCATGCCTTTCGGCTTGACAAACGCACCTGCTTATTTCATCGATTTGATGAATAGAGTTTTCTGGGAATTTCTCAATAAATTCGTTGTGGTCTTCATAGATGATATTCTGATTTTCTCAAAGAATGACAAAGAGCATGCTTTGGAATTAAGGGAAGTCATGGATACTCTCCGTGCACAACAATTAAAAGAAAAATTCTTCAAGTGCCACTTCTGGAGGGAAGAAGTAAGATTTCTTGGGCATGTGGTTTCAATAGAAGGGTTAGCTGTGGAACCCGCAAAAGTAGTATGCGGTCCAGGATTGGAAGGTTCCAAAGAACGCAACCGAAGTCCGAAGTTTTCTTGGACTAGCAGGCTTTTATCACAAGTTCATTAAAGAATTTACGAAAATCTCAGCTCCACTTCCGAGGTTAATGAAGAAGAACCTGACTTTTACTTGGGATTTGGATTGCGAAGTCACTTTCCAACGATTGAAGAGGGCTCTGACAACAACCCCAGTTTTGACATTACCAGATGGGAGCAAGATGTTTACGGTATACCCTGATGCATGCTGTATGGGACTAGGCGCCGTTTTGATGCAAGAGGGGAAGGTAATAGCTTAAAGTGGAAGGCAGTTGAAAGAGCATGAGGAAAACTACCCAACCCACGATCTTGAGTTAGCAACCATCGTTTTTGCGCTTAAATCTTGGTGCCACTATCTTTTAGGTGAGAAATTTGAATTGTATATTGACCATAAATCGTTGAAGTACCTTTTCTCGCAGAAATACCTCAATCTAAGGCAACAAAGATGGATGGAGTTTCTCGCCTCATGCGACTTTGAGATCTCCTATACTCCCGGCAAGGGCAATGTAGTAGTACATGCCCTAAGTAGAAAGAGGCTGACCTTAAGTCCGCTCTTTGTAGAAAGGCAAAGTTCGGAGTACATAGCAAATTTTGATTTTAGACCCTCTGTTGATTAGGTGATTGGCTTGATGGCAATGCTAGAGGTGCGGCCTACTTTGTTGGACTCAATAAGAACCGCGCAACGTGAAGACCCTCAGGTAGTTGATGTGATAGATAAGCTGATTAGGGGAGAGACTTCTAGTCACCTCATTAGATACTCCATCAATGATAAGTGTTGGTTGAGACGGGATGGAAGACTATGCGTCCCGCAAGCAAGAGATTTGGTGAAGATGGTTTTGGAAGAAGCACACCATTCCAAGATGACCATATACCCCGGTGGAGACAAGATGTATAAAGTTATCAAAAGAGTTTTTTTTTGGAATGGGGTGAAGAGGGATGTAGCTGAATTTGTTTTGAAATGCATGATATGCCAGCAAGTCAAGGCAGAGCAGAAGAAGCCAGGCGGTTTGCCTCATCCTCTAGGAGTTCCGCAATGGAAATGGGAAAGCATCTCGATGGACTTTGTTGATGGGTTTCCTAGGTCAAGAAGGGCAATACCTGTATCTGGGTAATAGTGGACAGGCTCACGAAAAGCGCTCATTTTATACCTGTCAAAAGTAGGAGGACTGCTTCGTCTTTAGCCTCCATTTATCTTAAGGAGATAGTTCGACTCCATGGGATACCCTCCAGCATAGTGAGTGATCGAGACCCTACATTTACAAGCGAGTTCCAGAGGAGTTTGCAAGAGGCCGTAGGCATACGTTATGTTTAAGCACAGCGTATCACCCTCAAACTGATGGTCAGAAGGAAAGGGTGAACAGAGTACTGGAAGATCTTTTGAGACTGTGCATTCTTGACTTTAGAGGATCTTGGGAGGATCATCTCCCTTTGGTGGAATTCGCTTATAACAATAGCTACCAAGCCACTATAGGCATGGCACCCTTCGAAGCTTTATATGGAAGGCCATGTCGATCAGCAACTTGTTGGTGCGAGTCCACAGATAAACTTATACTTGGGCCAGACATGATTAGAGAGACTTCAGAGAAAGTGGACTTAATACGAAGGAGAATGAAGACTGACAAGATAGACAGAAATCCTATGCAGACAAGAGAAGGACCGACCTTGAGTTTGAAGTTGGGGATAAGGTGTTCCTTAAAGTATCTCCTTTGAGGAATGTCATCCGCTTTGGGTTCGTAGGAAAGTTGGCACCACGATTTGTAGGACCATTTCGTATCATCGAAAGGATTGGGACGATGGCCTACAGAGTAGAGCTGCCTGAAAGACTATCTGGAGTTCATAATGTTTTTCATGTCTCTCAGCTACGAGAGTGCTTACATGAGTCGGCAGAAGTTGTGGAGCCAAGCATACTAGAGGAAGTCGAAGTGGAAAGAGAAGAGATTGTGAGAAGAGTTCCAACTCGTACCTTGGGGATGGAAGTCAAAAAACTATGCAACTGTGAAGTTTAGCTTGTCAAAGTTCAATGGAGCGATGCCGAGGAAGACGCGACTTGGGAGACTGAGGCCAAAATACGTGCAGCCTACCCTTTTCTATTTGATGGTACATCTTTGATCTCTTTTTCCTTAAGTTTATTCAAGCTTGTATCTACCTTTTTATTGTATCTCCTCGGTCATATTCTTTATCCTTAGGTAGAGACCAATGGATGGAAACATGTATTTGAAACATGTTATGATTGATGGATGCTAGTGGATGCAAGTGTTTGCTAGTGGTTGCTCGTGGATGCATATACACACACATTAGGCACTAGATTGGCTAAGTCACTTTCATACTGCATATAAATGTGTGCTTATTTAGGTTAATGAATGTATAATGGTTGTATTATGTAACACCACGTATATTCTATAATAGTGAAATTCATTAATTAAAGTATAATTAATTCTAATGAAGAATTAAGGTAAATGGCTTACGCCATTGCGTTCGTCTCGGAATTATGGTTGAGATAGAGTCCGAGTTTGCGAGAAACGCACTCCGTATGAAGGAGTTACGACCTCCGGAAGTTTCAGAATAAGTTTGAATTCAAAAAACAGCTCAGATCACGTTTAAAATTTGAAATTCGAGTTTAAACTGGGCTGGGCGGGAAAACTCCCTCCCAGTGACTAGGTCGACACTAGTGTCGACTGGGTAGTCGACCTGGCCCCCCAGGTCGACTACGCAGTCGACTTGGGTGTCGACCTGCAGGTCGACTTGCCTGGTCGGCTTGACCAGGTGGGTCTGACCCTGGTTCGACTCTGGTTTGCGGTACGGTCTGATTTCCCTCCCTGTTTGCATTTGACGGCTCAAATTTACTTGAAAAATCTATAAATACACACTAAGAATCAACTAATTCAAATAAGAAAATAAGAGAGAAGTCGTCATGCTGTCTGGAAGATGTTGATCGTAGCCACCAAGAATCAAATTAAGAAGCAAACTAAAGTCTAATCAAATCAATCAACAAATTGCTACCCAAAGGAGAGCATCTCCAAATTCAGAAAACAGAAATCAGAAAACAAGATCTCATCACGTTGTAAGTATAGTGGTCTTTCAGAATTTGAATAAAATTATGATGTGATACGATGTAATTAGGAATAGAATTGTATCATTGTAATGATGTAGATCTTGTGTATTGTAATGTTTCTATCGTGATTATTTTTGGTGAATTGATTTGTGGCATAAATGGATCGATGCAAGTTTATTATACGTTTGTATATGAAAGTGACGGTAATTGCATGTTTTGTAGCAAAGTCTATGATTAGATCCCTCTCATGTTTATGTTAATATCCCCTTTATGTTTATGTTGATATCATGGACTATATACTTATGTAAACATGTTATAGATCTGGGATCTTTTATGCCTACATGACTCAAAAAAAATGTATCCGTCATAGATTCATCACAAGTATAATTGGATTAATATTAAGTATATTTGGGTTACACAAATTATGCTAGTATCATGTTAAAATGGACTGCTTGTTTTAAAGTTAGTTTACACCTTTGGGTTATGACAAAAAGTGGACATTTTATGAACATGTAAAATGCTAGTTTGGTGTTTGACATTATGCCCAGTTATATATGTTTAAACTCACATCTAGGCAAATCCAAAGTTATGCCATTTCATGTGTTACCTACTTAGTCATATGCCTATTTGAATGCAAGTTCCCATGACCCAATGTTTATGTTAGTTGAAACGCTAATTTGCAAGTTCATGCGCCACACCCCTTTTATGTGTCATAGAAATATTACATGCTCTTGATTTCTTTCCCCTTTTCTCACGTTTATCAAATTGGGTTGAATTGTGTCGAGCCCAACATTAGTACGTACAAACGGGGGTAATAGCGTTGGGTGTAAAACATGATATAAATAAATATGTTGGCAAGTTTGGCGCATGCCAACAACTGTGATATTATAGCGGTATAAATTGTTATACCCAAAAATGAAGGACATGATATTTATATATTAAATTGAATGGTGAAATGTAAATTTAGAAAATACGACATGTTTAACCCGAGGTTGGATTGAGTTGTGACGTAAACCTGCCCGGACCCGCCCGGCTGTCCAGTAGTCACAACAATACCTATCCAATGTGGGTGGTTAAACATTGAGCCCAATAAAGACCCGAGGTTAGCCGGAACTACGGTGTAAACCTGCCCGGAACCAACCTGCACATCCAGTAACCGTAGTGATATCTGTCTTATGTGAGTGGTCGGTGCTCTAAAAGGCTAAGGACAGGTTGTAGGGTTAAGTCAACTTAAAACACTTAACCAAAGATTCAACATGTTAAAAAATATTGATGGGTGGGGTTAGGTATATACATACACTTAACCACTTAACATGTTTGACTAGAAAGCCCTGGTAACGTAGGGACCCGTTTCAGTAGTAACCCAATTTAGGTATCAACGGTACCCTGAAACTAGGCAGGGTGGGGCACGATTACTGGGCTGATTGTAAGCGGTCAAATAACGGCAATGTTAGGTGCACAGTGTAGGTCTAACGGTGTGTGGTCGTGCACACACTCCGGAGCAGACAAGCAGGGCACTAGGGGCACCAGTAGTATATCCTATGCCTTCTAGTAATTGTGTCGGGGCCGCCACCATGGGTCTTGATACACCCCATGGTGGGACCAGCATAGGTATCTACACTTCTTGGGGTAGCCGTAAGACACACGTACGAGTAAGGAGCCGATCTTTAGAAAAAAAAAAGGATCACTTCACCCTCAGCATGGGGTGTCAGTTAGAGTAATACTAGTAAATGCAGAGATATGGTGTGGGTTCGATAGTATATTCGACTCTAGACTACACTCCCTTAGTTATGATACTATCATGTTTTCAGTTTATGTCTATCATATCCTTTTCTTATTCACATACTGAAAAGTCACTAGATTTACTCAGGCTTTATGTCTGACTCCGTCTTTCTTTCGTCTTCTTTTCTTTCGTTCCACCCCCTAGGTCCGCAGGGAGGAAACAACTCAGCCTAGCCAGACTCTTTTGCAAGCTTGAAGACAGTAGATGTACGGTTTGGATCTCTTTGGCTTGGATCATGGCTTTGGATATCATTATGGGGATTTTGTTGCTTTACTTTATGTTTTATGCTTCTTTGTTAATCAAGACAGTTATGGAAATGTAATGTTTTTGGAAGTATTGTAAGACAATTATGGTGTGGTTTGTGTAACACGTATTTTGGTGAAATAAAAGTTGCTGTTGTTTCCGCTATTTAAAAATATGTGTATTTATATCTGTCTTGTATATCTGTGACTTATACTTATAAACCTCCACCAAAAATTAGGGCATTCCCTTTGTGAGTGACCCTAACAGAGGTGGGGTGTTTCATTTGGTATCAGAGCATAGGTTTACCAGATAAGATAAAAGTTTTTGAAATTGTTTTCATAAGAAAATTTAAAGATGCATTTTTTTAGAAAGTGTTATATTTTAAAAGGCATAATCCCCCGAAGCCGTGTGCACTATCTCTCTCTATCCTTCATTTTGAATCTTTTCTTTATGTTTCAGCATGTCCGGAGACCTTAACCTTCCTGAAGAAGTAACGATACCCGGCTGGTATAGGAGGCACTTAGAAGCAAGGGCCAATGACGCGGGCCCAACAAACATTCCTCCTCCAATGGCAGCGGTTCCTCCTCCTCCTCCTGCCCCCCCTCTTGGAAATGCTTTTGCCAAAACATGTAGAGACTTCAAATCTATGGGTGGAAAGGTCTTCCATAGAACTGACCCTTTTGTAGGAGCAAGAAATTGGCTAAAGGAGACTGAGGATCTGTTTGACATCTTCGTAGTTGATGATAGGCAAAAGAGACAGCTAGCAGCGTGGTTGCTCAAAGATGAAGCTTCCTATTGGTGGGAGATCACTAATGCTCAGAGGGCATTGGAAACTTGGGATGATTTTAGGACAAGGTTCGAACTGAAATTCCTCTCCCAAGCTGAAAGGAGCCTGCAACTAGAGAAGTTCTTTAATCTTAAACAGGGAAGCAAGACGGTCAGGGAGTACGTCAATCAATTTAATCAGCTGGCCAGATTTGGGTTGGACTTACAACACAAGAAGGCGCTTCGCTTCGTCAAAGGTCTGAATGAGCCTATACATAGCCATGCCATGACCCATGTGTCCACGGGAGCGACTTATGAAAGCTTGGTGGACATGGAGTTGCTACATGAAGAAGACCACGGCAAGAAGGAGACTAAGGCTGAGGAAAAGAAAGAAGGTTTACAGACCAAGAAGACAGACTTTAAGTAAGGAGGAAAAAACAAGAAGTCCCATGAGAGGAGAAAGTGCCATTTCTGTGGCATAGTTGGACATATAGAGAAAGACAGCCGGAAGAAGAAGGCAAAGATGGGTTGTTGCTTTCATTGTGGAGAGACTGGGAACCAAGCTAAGGACTGCCCAATGAAGAAAGGACAGGGACAGAAAGCTTGATCTACTTCAGGGGGACAAGTTCATGCTCTGACAGCCCCTTCACAGGAGCGAGGTAGTAATATTTCTGTAGAAAGTTTAGTCTATGTTTATGATCATCCAGTTCGTACCCTTTTTGACTCTGGTGCATCACACTCCTTTATTTCATCTGTTTTAGTAGAATCTCTACATCTACACACTAGTATGGTTGAGGATCCCTTAGTAGTTTCAAATCCAATTGGGGGCTCCGCTTACTGGTCAATTGTTTGTTTGGGTTTGAAAATCTCTATTCTCAGTGTTGAGTTTAGTTGTAATGCCTTTGTTCTAGGCTTCTCGGGATATGGTTTGATCTTAGGCATGGACTGGTTATCCAGTAACGGTGCCATTCTTGATTGTGAGAAAAGAGTAGTTAGACTCTTGACTCGACTTGGTAACACTCTAGAAATTTCCTGTAATCCTTTGAATGCTGTTATGCTTAGTTATATAGAGTCGCTTGATGCTTCTGACGAGAATTTGCAATTGGTTAGAGTAGTCCGGGAATATCCGGAAGTCTTCGAGGAGGTGAAAGGCTTACTTCCGAAGTGGGAAATAGACTTTCGAATCTATCTTGTGGATAACGCAAAGCCCGTAGCTTTACCTGTCAGACATATGGCTCCAAAAGAGAGGAAGGAGCTCAGTAAGCAGGTTAAAGAACTTCTTGAGAAGGGGTTCATTAGAAGGAGCATTTCAGAATGGGGTGCTCCAGTGATTTTCGCAACCAAAGCAGACGGTTCGCTTCGCCTTTGCATTGACTATAGGGAGTTAAGCAAGTTGACCAAGAAAAATAGGCACCCTCTTCCCCGAATCGACGATTTGTCTGATCAGCTTGTAGGCACGTCGGTTTTCTCCCAACTTGATCTAGCAACTGGGTTTCATCAGCTAAGAGTGGCTGAAGATAGTATTGATAAAACGACATTCAGAACCCCAGACGGTTTCTATGAGTGGCTTGTCATGCCTTTCGGCCTGACAAATGCACCCGCTTATTTCGTGGACCTAATGAGCAGAGTGTTCAGAGAATTCCTCAACAAGTTTGTGGTTGTCTTTGTGGACGATATCTTGATCTTTTCAAAGAGTGAGGAAGAGCATGCTCAACATCTGAAGGAAATCATTTATACTCTCCGAGCACATCAGCTAAAGGCAAAATTTTCAAAATGCCACTTTTGGAGAAAAGAAGTAAGGTTTCTTGGGCATGTAGTATCTAAAGAAGGGCTGGCCGAAGACCCCGCGAAGGTAGTTGCGGTGCAAGACTGGAAAGCACCAAAGAATGCAAATGAGGTCCGAAGTTTTCTAGGACTAGCAGGCTTCAACCGAAAATTCATAAGGGATTTTGCGAAAATCTTAGCTCCACTCACAAGGCTGACAAAGAGAATCTAGTGTTCAATTGGGACTTGGATTGCGAGTTGGCTTTCTAACGCTTAAAAAGGGCTCTCACAACAGCCCCAGTCCTGACTTTGCCAGACGGAAGCAAGATGTTCACAGTTTATACAGATGCATGTGGGACAGGACTAGGTGTTGTCTTGATGCAAGAAGGGAGGGTAGTAGCTTATGGTGGAAGGTAATTGAAAGATCATGAAAAGAACTACCCGACCCACGATCTTGAGTTAGCCGCCATCGTCTTTGCACTTAAGTCTTGGCGACATTATCTCCTAGGTGAGAAGTTCGAACTTTACACTAACCACAAATAGTTGAAATATCTTTTCTCGCAGAAAGATATTAACCTAAGGCAACAGAGATGGATGGAGTTTCTTGCCTCGTATGACTTCGATATTTCCTATACTCCGGGCAAGGGCAATGTCTTGGCAGACGCCTTGAGTAGAAAGAAACTGACCCTAAGCCCACTCTTTGTAGAAAGGCAAAGCCTGGAGTATATAGCCAGTTTTAACTTTTGGCCCTCCTCTGATTTCGTACCGGGTTTGTTAGCATCTCTTGAGGTGCGCCCTACTCTTTTGGACACAATAGGGACGGCACAACGTGAGGACCCTCAGCTAGTCGAAGTGGTTGATAAACTAATTAAGGGTGAGACTTCTAGTCACCTCAGTAGATACTCTATTGATGATTAAGGCTGGCTGAGATGCGACGAAAGACTATGCGTTCCACAAGCAAAGGAGTTGATAAAGAAGGTTCTCGAGGAAGCACATCGTTCCAAGATGACAATACATCCAGGCGGAGACAAAATGTATAAGGACATGAAAAGGGTTTTCTTTTGGAACGACATGAAGAAGGACGTGGCAGATTTCGTTTCTAAGTGTATGGTACGCCAACAAGTTAAAGCAGAACAGAAAAAGCCTGGAGGACTGCTTCATCCCCTAGAGGTCCCACAGTGGAAGTGGGATAGCATTTCAGTGGACTTCGTTGATGGGATGCCTAGGTCGAGAAGGGGCAATACTAGCATTTGGGTAATAGTGGATAGGCTTACAAAGAGTGCCCACTTTTTACCTGTCAAGAGTAGAAGGAGCCCCTCATCCCTAGCTTCTCTTTACATCAAGGAGATAGTTCGACTCCATGGGATACCCTCCAGCATTGTTAGTGACCGAGAACCTATCTTCACAAGCGAGTTTTGGCGAAGTTTGCAAGAAGCTGTAGGCACACAGTTATGTTTGAGCACGGCCTATCACCCGCAGACCAATGGACAGACGGAAAGGGTGAATAGAGTTTTAGAGGATCTTTTGAGACTTTGTGTTCTAGACTTTGGAGGGACATTGGAGGATCACCTTCCCTTAGTGGAGTTTGCTTACAAAAATAGCTTCCAAGCTACCATAGGCATGGCACCCTTCGAAGCATTGTATGGAAGACCGTCCAAGTCACCAACTTATTGGTGGGAGTCTACGGATAAGGTTATTCTTGGTCCAAACATGATCAGAGAAACTTCAGAAAAAGTGGACTTGATTCGAAGAATGATGAAGACGGCCCAAGATAGACAGAAATCCTACGCCGACAAGAGAAGGACCGACCTTGAGTTTGAGGTTGGGGACAGAGTTTTTCTTAAGGTATCTCCTCTAAGGAACGTTGTCCATTTTGGAACAACTGGAAAGCTAGCACCGAGATTTGTAGCACCATTCCCTATCATCAAGAAGGTTGGGAAGATGGCCTATTGATTAGAGCTACCCAAAAAACTGGCCGGAGTTCACAACGTCTTTCATGTTTCTCACCTCCGGAAGTGTTTACACGGGTCTACTGAAATAGTAGAGCCTAGCATTCTAGAAGAAGCCGAAGTGGAACGTGAAGCAACTATGAGAAGAGTCCCAACACGCATCTTTGGAACTGAAGTGAAAAAGCTACGCAACCGCGAAGTCAAGCTCGCCAAAGTTCAGTGGAGCGACGCCGAGGAAGACGCGACTTGGGAAACTGAGGCTAGAATACGCGCTGCCTGCCCTTTTCTTTTTGAGGGTACATCTTTGATCCCTTATTTTCCTTAAGTTATGCTTTATCTATCTTTTAGGTATATCTCCTCGGTCCTTTTCCTAACTCTTTAGGTAGAAAGCAAATGGATGCAAACATGTATTTGTAACATGTTATGGATAATGGCTGCAAGTGGTTGCTAATGATTGCTAGTGGTTGCTCGTGGATGCATATACACACACATTCTAGGTTTTAGATCGGCTCAGCCACTTCATATTGCATATGCATATATGTATTCTCGTTCATATGTGGTTGAAATTTTATATGTTATCATATGGTTGTCGCATTTGTATGAATTGTTGTTCACTCATGTAGAATTATGAGTAGGAAAAATTTGCATATATGATGGATTCATGACACCTACCTGATTCGCATTTAGGAGGTCAACTGAATCAGTGGACCGCCTGATTTCTGCATTAGATAAGGACATATACACACACAATTCATATGATCATAAAGCATTAGAAGTCTTTAAGGAAAATGGACACCTGTGTTTGTTGGTTGAGTAGATGGACGATTGGATGGTAGGATATACATTCTTCCTAACTTGAAAATTTCGGGGACGAAATCCTTTTAAGTGGGGGAGAATGCACCACCCTGTATATTCTATAACAGTGAAATTCATAAATTAAAGTATAATTAATTATAATGAAAGAATTAAGAGAAATGGCTTACGCCATTGCGTTCGTCTCAGAATTCTGGTTGAGATAGAGTCCGAGTTTGCGTGAAACGGACTCCGTATGAAGGAGTTACGACCTTCGGAAGTTTCAGAATAAGTTTAAATTCAAAAAACAGCTCTAATCACGTTTAAAATTGGAAATTCGAGTTCGAACAGGGTTGGGCGGGAAAACTCCCGCTCAGTGACCAGGTCGACATTAGTGTCGACTGGACAGTCGACCTGCCCCCCCCCCCCAGGTCGACTACGCAGTCGACTTGGGTGTCGACCTGCAGGTCGACTTGCCTGGTCGGCCTGACCAGGTGGGTCTGACCCTGGTTCGACTCTGGTGTGCTGTACGGTCTGATTTCCCTCCCTGTTTGCATCTGACGGCTCAAATTTACTTGAAAACTCTATAAATACACACTAAGACTTAACTAATTCACATAAGAAAATAAGAGAGAAGTCGTCATGCTGTCTGGAAGAAGTTGATCGTAGCCACCAAGAATCAAACTAAGAAGCAAACTAAAGTCTAATCAAATCAATCAACAAATTGCTACCCAAAGGAGAGCATCTCCAAATTCAGAAAACAGAAATCAGAAAACAAGATCTCGTCACGTTGTAAGTATAGTGGTCTTTCAGAATTTGAATAAAATTATGATGTGATACGATGTAATTGGGAATATAATTGTATCATTGTAATGATGTAGATCTTGTGTATTGTAATGTTTCTATCGTGATTATTTTTGGTGAATTGATTTGTGGAATAAATGGATCGATGCAAGTTTATTATACGTTTGTATATGAAAGTGATGGTAATTGCACGTTTTGTGGCAAAGTCTATGATTAGATCCCTCTAATGTTTATGTTAATATCCCCTTTATGTTTATGTTGATATCATGGACTATATACTTATGTAAACATGTTATAGATCTAAGATCTTTTATGCCTACATGACTCAAAAAAAAATGTATACATCATAGATTCATCACAAGTATAATTGGGTTAATATTAAGTATATTTGGGTTACACAAATTATGCTAGTATCATGTTAAAATGGACTGCTTGTTTTAAAGTTAGTTTACACCTTTGGGTTATGATAAAAAGTGGACATTTTATGAACATGTAAAATGCGAGTTTGGTGTTTGACATTATGCCTAGTTATATATGTTTAAACTCACATCTAGGCAAATCCAAAGTTATGCCATTTCATGTGTTACCTACTTAGTCATATGCCTATTTGAATGCAAGTTCCCATGACCCAATGTTTATGTTAGTTGAAACGCTAATTTGCAAGTTCATGCGCCACACCCCTTTTATGTGTCATAGAAATATTACATGCTCTTGATTTCTTTCCCCTTTTCTCACGTTTATCAAATTGGGCTGAATTGTGTCGAGCCCAACGTTACTACGTACAAACGGGGGTAATAGCGTTGGGTGTAAAACATGATATAAATAAATATATTGGCATGTTTGGCGCATGCCAACAACTGTGATATTATAGCGGTATAAATTTTTATACCCAAAAATGAAGGACATGATATTTACATATTAAATTGAATGCTGAAATGTAAATTTAGAAAATACGACATGTTTAACCCGAGGTTGGATTGAGTTGTGACGTAAACCTGCCCGGACCCGCCCGGCTGTCCAGTAGTCACAACAATACCTATCCAATGTGGGTGGTTAAACATTGAGCCCAATAAAGACCCGAGGTTAGACTGAACTACGGTGTAAACCTGCCCGGAACCAACCGGCACATCTAGTAATCGTAGTGATATCTATCTAATGTGAGTGGTCGGTGCTCTAAAAGGCTAAGGACAGGTTGTAGGGTTAAGTCAACTGAAAACACTTAACCAAAGATTCAACATGTTAACAAATATTGATGGGTGGGGTTAGGTATATACATACACTTAATCACTTAACATGTTTGACTAGAAAACCCTGGTAACGTAGGGACCCGTTTCAGCAGTAACCCAATTTAGGTAACAACGGTACCCTGAAACTAGGCAGGGTGGGGCACGATTACTGGGCTGATTGTAAGCGGTCAAATAACGGCAATGTTAGGTGCACAGTGTAGGTCTAACGGTGTGCGGTCATGCACGCACTCTGGAGCAGACAAGCAGGGCACTGGGGGCACCAGTAGTATATTCTATGCCTTCTACTAATTGTGTCGGGGCCGCCACCATGGGTCTTGATACACCCAATGGTGGGACCAGCATAGGTATCTACACTTCTTGGGGTAGCCGTAAGACACACGTACGAGTAAGGAGCCGATCTTTAGAAAACAAAAAGGATCACTTCACACTCAGCATGGGGTGCCGGTTAGAGTAATACTAGTAAATGCAGAGATATGGTGTGGGTTCGATAGTATATTCGACTCTAGACTACACTCCCTTAGTTATGATACTATCATGTTTTCAGTTTATGTCTATCATATCCTTTTCTTATTCACATACTGAAAAGTCACTAGATTTACTCAGGCTTTATGTCTGACTCCATTTTTCTTTCGTCTTCTTTTCTTTCGTCCCCCCCCCCCCCCCCGGTCCACAGGGAGGAAACAACTCAGCCTAGCCAGACTCTTTTGCAAGCTTGAAGACAGTAGATGTACGGTTTGGATCTCTTTGGCTTGGATCATGGCTTTGGATATCATTATGGGGATTTTGTTGCTTTACTTTATGTTTTATGCTTCTTTGTTAATCAAGACAGTTATGGAAATGTAATGTTTTTGGAAGTATTGTAAGACAATTATGGTGTGGTTTGTGTAACACGTATTTTGGTGAAATAAAAGTTGTTGTTGTTTCTGCTGTTTAAAAATATGTGTATTTATATCTGTCTTGTATATCTTTGACTTATACTTATAAATCTCCACCAAAAATTAGGGCATTCCCTTTGTGAGTGACCGTAACGGAGGTGGGGTGTTTCATGTTATCATTTGGATGCTGCATTCAGATGAATGGTTGTGCACGCATGTAGAAATAATATGTATCATTAGGGATCTTTTGCATACATAATGGATGCATGGCACTACCATAATTTGCATTAAGGAGGTCAACTAAATCAGTAGACCGCCTGATTTTGCATTAGATACGGACATGTACGCACACTGTGCGTATAAACATTAAAGCATTAGAAGTCTTTTAAGGGCAATGGATGTTTGTTTTTGATGGTTGAGTAGATGGACGATTGGATGATAGGATATGTATTCTTCGTAACTTGAAGATTTCGGGGTCGAAATCCTTTAAGGAGGGGAGAATGTAACACCCAGCATTTTCTGTTAGCATTGAACTAACGATTTGGGAATATTAATTTTAAATGTGGGAATCAAGGGAAATGGGCTATGCCATTGTGTTCGTCTCGGAATTGTGGTTGACATAGAGTCCGAGTTTGAGTAAATTGGACTTCGTATGAAGAAGTTATGGTTGTCGGAAGTTTCCAGAAATTCAAATTTAAATTCAAAAACAAATTCAGACTCAGAACTGGGCAGGGCGGAAATTTCTCTCCCTAGGCCAGGTCGACCAGGTGGTCGACCTTAGTGTCGACCTACCCTAAAGGTCGAGTTGGGGGTCGACCTAGGGGTCGACCTACCCCCCTCGGGCAGATTTGAATTAAACCCAATTCTGAGATGCTGTAGAGTCACTAGGGTTGAGTTGGCTTTTTGGATGGTTCAGGTTGCTTCTAGGTTGATCGAATGGCATAAATTAATCATAATCTCTATATATACACATGTAGACTTAAACCCTAAGACCTAACCAAAATTAGAACCATGGCCGTCATGCTATCACCTTGCAACCTAGAGTAGCCGCCACCAACTAGGAGCAAAGAAAAGCTAATCAACTCAATTTAACTCAAGTCTATAACAACAACAAAAAATTTGTCTACTTCAAAGGCGAGCTAAATCAATTTCAGAACACAGATCCCATAACTCAAGATCTTCTTTGAGTTGTGAGTTCAATTTCTTTAATAAGATAATTAATAAGTAAATTGGGTTGAGTTATAATTTGGGTTATATGGCTATGTTTGTGAAACATTGGAAAAATGTGATATTTTGTGAATACATGCTAGTTGTTCTTAATGATAGTTTTTGTTGTGGATCCCTTTGTATATGCCTAATCACCTATGTTCAACTTGCTTCATGTTTGACATCATTTTTTATGCAAGTTAGGGTGCGGATTATATGCTAGTTTCTATATGAATTGTACACAAGTTTACATGTAAACCAAGTAAAGTGACTATATGCAAGTTTACGTAGAAATTGGATTCAAGTATATGCAAGTTTACACCTTTAGATTTAGATCTATGACATACAAACTTTTTTGCAAGTTTGTGACTATGGCCTTTGCAAGTTTGGGTGAAAACTATGTGCATCCCTACAAGTTCACACCTTAAGGTCTATATTTAGATTCATAACAATACAAAGTTTATGCAAGATATGTTGTAGTACTTATTCGTAAGTTAGATCCATTTTGTGTTTTATGCAAATTTGCGATGTTTCTTCCCTTTTATGTCATTAGACTAATTGCTAGTCTAATATATATATATATATATATATATATGTCATGATAAGTGAACGAACAATGTGTGGACGACGAGGGTAATATTGAATATACACATATTGAGAATTGACATAAATGGCCTTAAAAAGGCATATAATTAATTTAAGACATTAATTGGAAAAATTGGTATTTATGGACATAATTTTAAGAGACAATTATGGACATAAATAAATTGGGAATTATTTTAGAAATTTGAATAGGGATATTAATCCAATTTGGGGTTAAATAAAGATGTGTAATAATAAACCACCTAAGACACGAGGTTAGACTCTTTTGTGGTGTAAGACTGCTCGGACCCGCCCGTCAAATCCAGCAGCCACAAATGCCAGTCTAATGTGAGAGGTCAAAGGCATGGATTAATTGCGTAACAGTTGTAAAGAGACGAGGTTAGGCTCGTTTGTGGTGTAAGACTGCACGGATCCGCCCGGCAAATCCAGTAGCCACAAATGGCAGTCTAATGTGGGAGGTCTTTACAAGGTTACAGTTTTAATGAATTAAGAAAAACTTAACCAGATAAACATGTGGTGGGACATGGGGGGTTAAGTGGGTGCCTTGGGTGGCATGTGAAATACGATTTGATGCACTTGACCAAGATTGAAACATGAAAGAAGACATGAATAAGAATGGGGTTAAGTGGGAAAAACCTTAGAGGGGCCCAAACATAGGTGGAAAGCTTGTGTCATACATGGGGGCCCTTTTTAAACCAGTAACCGATTAAGTATCTTTGTTGACTCGACCCAAGTTGAGGACGGGACACGCGTACTGGGTTTGACTGTAAGGGGTCAAAATGGGTTAGCGGTGGCAATGCAAGTCCAACGGGGTCGTGCGCGTGTGTGGCCCCGGGCTGGTAGGTAAGACGTTGTTGCATCGTGTAGATATAAGCCGTGCATTTTTGGTGGTGTCGGGTTGCAATTTGGGGATTGGTACACCCCATTATGGGGCCAGCATTGGTATCTATGAGTTAGGGAGCCGATCGAATGGGGGTAGTGGGCAAAACTAGTGGAGATATGGGCAGACGACACCTATGAAGGCAGCTAAGGGTACACGAAACTACCATTATTATTATTAAGTTTTATAGGCGGGATCAACTTTTAGGGTGTTTGGTGTGGTGCAATGTAGTAATTATCTTATAGTGGTTAGGTGCGCCTTTAACATTATCTTTGTTCATCTTATTTCCTTTGTTTGCTCTGTCATGCCCATTTGTTCATAGTCATTTCCTTATTTTTCAGCTTATGCCTTATCCTAGTTAATTTAATGATTATATTGTTAAAGTTATTGCACTCGTCAGACTTTATGTCTGACCCCCTTTGTTTCCACCTCTTTTCTTCCTTCCCCCCCCCCCCCCAGGTACTCAGGGAGGGACTAGTACTAGTGGATCTTGATTTGGACAGCTTTATCTCTTTTTTTTGGAAGTTGCTTGGATTGCTGAAGTAATGTTAAACCTATTTTATATATGGCTATTTTATGTTGGGGTTATGTCTTTTATATTATGTACTCAGAACTTATTTGTCAAGATGGATAACAAGTGTATTTGGTTTTGTAGTTGGTTTTTGATGTGATGTAACCAAACTATTTCTCCGCTGCAATAAAAGTGGTTTTTATTTTCCAAGTACCAATATATTTATCTGTCTTGTTTACTTTTATATTCTATACACAATAAACGCTCCACCAAAATTAAGGCATTCCCTTTGAGAGTGACCTTAATGGAGATGGGGTGTCACAATTTTACTAAAAATTTTAATTTGGCAAATAAGCAACTTTTGATTTGAATTGTTTTACACCCTATATCAGCATTTTGGGATTTCAAAAAAATAAGCTAACTTGTCTATTTTATTATATTTTTGGGATCGTGGCACATTGTTCATCTCAACAACAATTTTATTTTTGTCGACAGAAATTCGTAAACAAACGGAATTTTTCCGTAACAAAGTATCCCTAATAAATGCCTTATCTCAATTTGTCTGCTTTATAATTCGATACCAAATATAAGTAATTACAAAGTATGATAAAAAAACCAACATCTTAAATTCTTTTAATTCCGACTGGCAAAGGATTGGTTCTTGAAAATTTTTGCTACTGTCGCATATTGTTTTGCTATCGTTTCTGAACATAAGTTTACATTTTATGGATATAACTTTACGTCTTAAACTCATCTAGTTTCAACTTAACGAATAAAGTTTGACATTTCAATTAATTTACTTATTTTATCATCAATTTGTATATATGAACCTTCTGCTCCACTCAGTTATCCAATGAACTGCTAGTATTCACCTTGCTTTTCTTAAGTCTAAGTGTAGTTCTAAAAACAACATCACTTGGTTTCTTTGTAAACTGTATAAAATCACTTATTGTTTTTTCTCAACAAATTCCCTCCTTGTTCCTACTGATCTTGTATCGAACCTGTTTACTATATATTTATTAATCATATGAGAAGTACCAGCATCCTGCTTATCTCTTATGTGGCTCTAATCTCATCCATGCGTGGGCGTTGTAGGTGTACCAAATACAAGATAGATTTTTGTGGTCCTATTATACCTGAAAATGAAATCACCCTTATGAGCTATCACGACTGTTCCTATGTATTGTTCTTTACACCACATCATGTCCCATTTTAGATATGTAGGTTTGTGTAGTATAGGTTCTCAGTTAGATAGTAATTAGTGTACATATCGGAATTAACCCCCTGCACACCTAAAACCTCCTCTAAAAGGCAGCTACAACAGGAATTGTCATCCAACAGAAAACAGTGCCTACAATCCTATGTCACTGTAACTGCATACGGCTATGAAGACCTAAGCGCTAAAACTTAAGAACTAAGGAATGCAAACTAACTTAAACGAACGTATATAAATAAAAATCTAAATTTAGTACAACACTATTCAGCTATCCTATATAGGCTTTTAAAACAAAAGAGACTTCATGCCGAAAAAGAAAGAAGAAAAATATATAGCTGTGCCTCCGCTATCACTGAAGACTATGCCTTTAATATGTATTGTTTGTGTACCTTGGCCTCAAAGTTTCGTACACTCCTATCCTTTCCAAACAGAGACTACCACCCTAAACAGAATTGTCACCATCGTTAGCTACTTAGCTTTTCCCCTTCCATACTTCAGTAGGAAATTTCAGCGCAAGGGTACAAAGTTGTACCGAAGCACATGGTTTAGAACAGGGCTACTAACAACTACCCTAAATCCCTATTCCTTTGGTGCAAAGGTATGTAATTCTATAAATTAAGGCAGTCCTCCTCTTTGTTTTCCAGGAATCCCACACAAGAACGTGAAGCTTTTTAATGGCTCATAAAAGAAAATTTCCAAGTTAAACACCTTGCAATAAAAATCCAAACCGTGTATATAGAATACATGAATCAAAAGTTGGGTACATATATTTGAAGGTGCATGTATTTTCGGGAAACAAATGTTGGAAGGATCGAGCAGCACTTGTAGATGATATTTTGGAGGAATGCATGATAATTCTTTTTGTGACTTTTACTGTATCAACGAGGAGAAACATGAAGCCGCGATTTCAACGAAGTGGAGTGCGCAGGTTTTGAGAAGGTGATGGAGTGACTGTATTTCAAAAAAAGGAGATCAATGGATGTTTGAATGTGGTTTTCCGTGGAATGAACGAGGAAGAGGGGTTCAGAAGCTTCCTTAGTTACTGGAGCTCACGTGTTGTAAAGTGGAAGAAGGAGGGTATCCTAAAACTATGTGAAAGGGTGAAGTAGGAGGATGTTTGCGTAAGGAACCTGATCAGCGTGTTGTTTTGTACTGAAGGAGGAGCTCGCATATATCTTTGATGGAAGAAGAGTAGTGTATTTATTCCATGTGGATAGGATATGGAAGGACTCAGCCATGCTTTTATTTTTCTGGAGCAGGGCAATGGAAATGGAATGTCATGCGGGGTTAAGTCTGTAGAGTAAAAGAGAAGACACTATTTGTTTAGAAGGCGGGTCATGGTTTCACGGTAGGGGGATGGGACGAGTGAATTGGCAAAAGGAAACAGAAAGGGGAGCACGCTATTTTGTTGTTCGGTTTGGAAAGGATGAAATGGAAAGTGGACATGGGTAGTTAGAAGGGGATTAGGCCGAAATGGATCGGTAAGTCCCGAAGCAAAATATAATTTAGTTGTATTTAATTTAAATATATATACAATCTTGTAAATGTTATATTTCGTTCACGCGTAGTCAGATTTACGAAAAATATGTCACCTTGGGATAGTATCCACACGAGCTACGCGATGAAGCTGCTTTGGAATTGCCCAGAACTTGTTTGAATTTTTGGCATAATTATTTGATTCAAATCAACCAACGTTGATTGTTATTTAATGATCAACGATCAAGGTGAGTAAACTCACTAACTCTGTCCAATTTTATATTTTATAAATGTCATTTGTTATTGATAAAAATGTTTGAATGCTGTGTGTAATGGTTGTTTTGGATGATTTACCAACTAATTGGATGAAAATATAGATATTGTTATATTGATTAACGTTTGTGGATGCAGGGAAACAGGTTGGAGGGATCCAACTGGATTCCTCAATAATTATGTTGTTATTATTTATATATATTGCATTATATGATGTGGTAAATAATCGGTGTTTGATTACTGGGTGTTTTTGGATGTTTGAACAACATTGATTTGAAATATTCGATATTTAAATCCTGTAAAGTATATTCGAATATATTGGAAAGAAATTTGGGGTTTAAAAGGGAAAAATCTATTTTTAAATAGAAAAGGAATTTCGATTGTGTAACACCCCGTATTTCTGTTAATACTAATATTCACAAATTAAAAGAATTAATATTGAGAATTTGCACGAAATAGCCTTAAAAAGGCATATAACAAATTTGAGATATGTGAATTGCCTTAAAAGGCGAAAAATGGAATTAAGACATTAATTGGAAAATTAATATGTAGAAATGGTCATAAGTTAATTATGGATTAATTTGAATTCATGAATAGGTGCGTGTGTATATATATATATATTTATATATATATATATGGGCAGTTAATGTAAACATGAATAGAAGTTTATTAATTTGCTGAGTGTTTGCTGAGTCACTTCTGACTCATTGCTGAGTCAATAAGATAAACCCCATCTTGTCTGAATGGCTGCGGTTATTTCTAGGTTAAATCTAATGGCCTAAATGAATCCTAACATCTATAAATAAGTGGGTAGACTCTAACCCTAAATCACTTGAAAAATTGGAGAGCTACCGACATGCCGTTGCCATGGAGTTCAGCATAGCCGTCACAAACTAAAGAAGAAGAAGGCCTAATCTACAAACTAAATCTACTCAAATCAAATCAAAAGCTCTCTCTCTTTCTATTTCTCTTCTTCAAAATTGTGAGGATGATGAATCTCACAATATTATTATAAAATAATTTGATTAAGTTATGAATGGATCACAAGAAAGTGATATGAATTGTTATGTATTTGTAAATTATGTTGTGGATCTCTTGTTATGCTATTATGTTATCATATATATGTTGTTATGTTGTAGTGATTATGTTGTAAATAATCCTATGCTATGTCATATGTGATTAATCATGCTATGTTATAAATCATGTTATGCCATGTTGTAAATCATGCTATGCTATGTTGTAAATCATATCATGCTATGTTGCAAATTTTTATATGCTATGTTGTAAATCTTATATATGTTGTAGATCTCATATTATCACATATGTTGAAATACTTATGTTATATGATAATGATGTCATGTTAAGTTGTGTTGAATCATACAAGTTGTAAAATCATGATGTTAGTATTTATGCGAATTGGATCATGTTTAAAGTTTATGTTTTTTTTAATAGATCATGATTATGGGAATTTGCCTATTGGGTTAGGTGTACCCATATACATGAATCTACAAATTAATTGGATCTTGAATATGGGAATTTGCCTATTAAGTTAGGTGTACCGATATACATGAATCAATGATTAAATGAATTTTGATTTTTGGGAATTTGCCTATTGAGTTAGGTGTACCCATATAAAACCATATTGTTAATGATGTTAATTCACACATGTCCTATACAAGTTTATGAAATTTGATCAAAATCATATTATGTGAATTATGAATAAGTTGACACCCTTAGATCTATGACATGTATAACCATATGCAAGTTGCAATGTATGCAAGTTTTACCCCTTGTTATGATTTATTTAGTCACATATATATGTTGTTGTTGTGAATATTTTCTTTTATGTTATGAGTAAGACTAATCGGGTCTAGCATACATTTTGCGAATAAACGTTCAAACGTGGGGTAGGGGTAATATTAGGAAATTAATAAATTGGGGTGCAATTGATATGATTTTGCATGCCTTAAATGGATGTCCATAATTGAGTCAATTATGGACATTGTTAAATTTGGAATTAATTAATAATTCAAGTAGGGAATTATTAAAATTGGGGAAAGTGGATTATTAATAATTATCAATGCTTAGGACACGAGGTTGGACCCGTTTGTGACGTAAACCTGCCCGGACCCGCCCAGCAAATCCAGTAGTCACAAATGTCGGCCCAATGTGAGAGGTCCTAGGCCCAAACTAAAGCATAACAGTTGTGAAGACACGAGGTTAGACTCTTTTATGGTGTAAGATTGCCCGGACCCTCCCGGGAAATCCAGCTGCCATAAATGCCAGTATAATGTGAGAGGTCTTTATGAGGTTATGGCCTTAATGAATTAAGAAATACTTAGCCAGATAATCATGTAAGGTGGGACATGGGGGTTAAGTAGGTGTCTTGGGTGGCATGAGGAATCTAGTGGTTGCCATTAGAGGCATTTGAAATACGATTAGACTTAACCAAATACACATGTAAATGAACATGACTAAGTGGGTTAAGTGGATGGACTAATGGGACAAGCTTAGGTGGAATGCTTGTGGGAAATAATGGGGGCCCATTTCAACCAGTATCCCAAAACGTATCTTTGTGGGCTTGACCCAAGTTGAGGACGGGACACGCATACTGGGTTTGACTATAAGAGGCCAAAACAGGGAGCGGTGGCAACGCAAGTCCAACGGGTTTCATATGCGTGTGTGGACCCGGGCTGGTAGGTAAGACGTTGTTGCATCATGCAGGTATAAGCCGTGCATCTCCGTTATATCGGGTTGCCACTTTAGGGGAATGATACACCCCACTGTGGGGCCAGCACGGGTATCTACGAGTAGGGAGCCGATCGAAAAATGGAAAGTGGGGTACACCTAGTGGAGATAGGGGCAGGCGGCACCTATGTAGTCAGCTAAGAGTACGTAAAGCCATTAAGAAAGTTGCTAAGTGAAGCTAAGTGGAATCAATCTTTAGGGTGACTGGTGTGGTGCAGTATAGTGTTTATCCTTTAGTATTTAGGAGCGCCTATAACGTTTCCTTTAGCGATTGTCTATGTCCTTAATCTGCTCTTTCATAGAGATTTCCTTGTTTTCCAGTTTATGCCTTAGTCCAGTTATTTTGATAATAGTATTGTAGAATTATCATACTCGCCAGACTTTATGTCTGACCCCCCCTTCTTTTTCATCTTTTTCTCCCTTCAGGTCCTCAGGTTGGGCCAAGTTCCGGTGGAGTCTGATTGGATTGCTTATCTCTTGGAAAGCTTGGATTGCTGAAGTAAAGTCCAGCTTGTTATCTTTCTTTTTAATGGCTATTTATGTAATGGGATTATGTACTTGTTTTATCAAGATAGATATTGTACTTGACTTTGATTATGGTGTTATGATGTAATCAAACATGTTTTGACTTCTGCTACAATTGAAATAAAGTTTTTAAATTTCCAAGTACTATTTTACATCTGTCTTGTTGAAATATTACCGTTCTATATTCACCAAAAACCTCCATAGAAGTTAATGCAATCCCTTTGTGAGTGACATTAATGGACGTGGGGTGTTACAGATAGGGCCAGAGAAAATAAATTATTTAAATTATATAAAATCAAGCATTTTGGTTTATAAAGATGTTTTTAAATGAAAAGGAACAATTTGTATTACATAATTTGGAAATATAAATTCTAAATGAATTTAAGAAGGGAGAAGGGAAATCGTTTAGAAAGGAAAACGATGAATTTATTTCAATGTTAGAAATGAAAGAGGATTGAGAAAATACATAAGGATTTGTAATCTCAATTCAACGATGTCGAAAGTTATAAATATAATTTATTTTTAAGAATTTCAATTTTATAATTGAGAATTTTGCAAAATAATCAATATTTAATTTGGAACCAATCAATTTATAGTCGAAAGTGTAACCGAGATTAATTTATAAACTTGATATATGACAAACGAGAAATTGACTTATAAACGGAGTTTTTGAAGTGAAATAGGAATAAGAATTTATAAATAAACCGGTAGATGGAATTTCAGCATATAATTGGTATTTTCTAATTAAAACAAAATTTATTGGATATAACAAGTCCAGATGTTCTGCAAAGAATTAATAGTCATGTTTAAAGTAAAAATGTTCCAAAAGCAAACAAATTGCAAATTGAAATGGTGATAAAGGGAAATTGGTAAATTGGTAGTGATAAGTTCAGAAGTAAATTTAGAACTAAGTCGACCTGAAAAGGTGAGTATATTCCGAAGATCGAAACATTAAGCGAATATAGATTATTCGAAAAGGGGTTATTAGTTGAAATTTGATAACATCGAATTCAGGAAAGTAATATTTTCTTTCCGATTTCTTATCAAGATTTATTTATTTATCTTATTATGTAATTATTTATTAAATGTAATGAATAAAAGGTATATTTTGAAGTTAAATGTTTTTAGAAATAGAGATTATAATGTTGTCGTTATAATCAAATGATTACTGTAAAGGAAGTGGATTTGTAAACTGAATCCGAAATATGCGTAAGCAATGATCTAGTAAGAAATTAAGAAATGGGAGGGAGGGAATAAGAAGCTGACTGGAGACTAGTCAAGTGGAACGATTTTCTTAGTGTTGATCTGATGTTGGTTTCGGCTTTCGGGATCGATATTCAGGGAATTGTTCTCTTACTGGTTTACGGTTAGAAACAGATGAATGTGGAATAATAGTAATGCGTGAGGAAGAAGTTGAAATATTTTCCAACGTTAATAACATATATTTTCTAAATATAGAAAATACGGATTTTTGTGAATATATGGAAATATTTTTCCAATGTAAATAAGAAATATTTTCTGAGATTAAATAAAATAAAAATAAAAATAAAATAGTTTAAATTAGATAGAAACGTTTTCCCAAGAATCATAAAAGGGCTAAAGGGGTTTCAAGAAATATCAAGGAAAAATATGGAAAGGGGAAACTGGGAAATAAAGAAAATTATGTTAAACAAATTAAAAAGGGCTCAGTGTTGATTGATGATTGATGAGTAATATTTCCATTTGGAAATAAGATCGGTGTGTGTATGGATGTTTTCCTTTAAGAGTTAAATCGCTGGCTATCAATGTTTTTGACTATTCCGTTGTCAATATGGAGAGATCGGGATCAGATTTATTATCTGAAAACCACTCCATATGGGCATTAGCATTACAAATCAAATATGATGAAGATAATTGAAGACGAAGTTTATGCAAGGGCTGTTCCGGCGATCCTAGGTATAAATTGCCTAAGATTGATTTATAGAATAGTGCCTTCGGTTTGTCCAGTCCCAGGACAACTTGTATGGACGAATGTCTGACAAAGTATATCTAATAGATCACGCAAGTTGATCTCTTCAAACGTATTTATGTTGGTGGCGGAGAAATTCATTTCACTTAGCTTTATACCCAGGGTATTTTTGGGGAAATCAATTTGTGATTTGGCGGGTATGACGATGTAGCATTCAAAGTAAATGAAGGTGTGATCTGTCACAAGATACGTTATGACCACAAGCTTCACAACCAGGAAATGACAAAAATCGGGCAGGCAACATAGCTATGTGGGTCGCCCCATTAGAGTGTATTATCACCATCTAAAGAATATTCTTATTTGTTACTCCTTTTCGCTTCTGTATCTCGTGGGAACGGTTATGTTGCTAGCAACCTTAGGTGATAATATATTTGATACACTCAAGAGATATGAGTGGTCGGTCATGTGTGGCCGGGTTGCAACACGTTCTTGTTGAACCCAATGTGTTCCTCTCTAGAGATACACTATCGGCAGGTGGTTCCATACCTTGTAATAGTCGGAATCAAATTCCAATAAGAGCCTACAGTTTTGATTGTATGTTATATATGTAGAGTGTGAGATGTAAGCGTTCTGCTAGATTTTATTTATTTGTGATTAGACACTATTATAATATAAGAAAAGCATTAATTTTGGAAAAAAATTGGGTTACAGTAAGGTAAAAACCGTCCATATTTGTGTGTGGGCTGGTCTTATTATTATCCTTTTCTTTCAAATGGATTTTTCAAAGTTAAACCGAATGGTTGGAGTTTAGTCACACCAGTCCCATGACTGACCCATAGTTTATTTTGTTTTGTTTTACCCTAAACTCTTGGATGCCCAAATTTATACGGCCAGTCAAGTAGTCGGGATTTTTCAGATACACTTGGAGTAGCGTGGAGCAGGAGGCTTCAACATTAGTTATATACAGAGTTTTTTTGTGCTATGATGTTATGAGTTGTACTCTGAAATGGTATATATATACAGATATAAGTTTGTATTTCAAAGGTTATATTATATAATATATTTTATTCATTCCGCTGTGAGATTCATGTTACCTCTGATTTTGATTAGTTGTGTTTCTTCTTCTTCTATTCTAAATTTCTTTCTTGCTATTTCTCACCCTCTAACTTCTTTCTATTAATGATCTGGTATTTCCTATACTCGAATAGTCGACATGGTGTTTTATGTTGATTTTCGAGGTTGAAAATCCTTGGGTCATTACAGTGGTATCAGAGCTGAAGGTTAAGTGATTACCTTTACTCTGTGGCGTAACTCAATAAAGATGGGGTTTGTAATACCCTAGATTGAGTTTGAGTGTATATATACTAGCGAACTTTATTTGTAGATTTATATAAAATGGTTTTATATTGTGGAGATTTATTGGTTGAGTGGCTTATGAATTCTGTTCGACCGTGGGACACCACAAGGTCGATATCGGTTTCTAAACGATCGAATACGATGAATCGATACAATAAGTTATTTAAAAAAAAGGTAAATGAAATAATTTTTACCCAAAATATTTTTCAATATAAAGAAGTATATATATTCGGATTATTATGATATACATTAGACGTGTTTATTGTTGTTATAATCGAATAAGATTATAATTGATATGGTTATATAATAACGAATCAGAATTCGTAGAATCAGATTTATCAAATCTGAATTTAAAACCAGATTTGGAATTAAATCTCTAGAAATTTGGACAAGTATTTGTAAATGAATTTTGAATTATTTATAAGAAAATTTTAAGATCTTGGGTGATTTGAAAATGTTTTTCAAATATTGAAAAAGGTATTTTGAATTGATTACAAGATGAAAGTACTTAAGAATATGTTTTGGAAGTGATATAGTTTTGAACTCACTTGGATCACTAGAAAATAATTCTGATGATGATGGCCGCATCATCAGTGTTCATTTTCGAGTTGCTAAGTGACGGATTACTTCCAAGGATTTTGTTTTTGAATTATTTTGAGGAAATAAGTTATTCGAAAATTCAAATGTTTTGAATTGTTATTATATATGATTTAAAACTAATTTGAAATAAAACCCAGAAATTTAAATTCTGAAATTTAAATTAAAGCTAAATAGATTGAACTGGTAAAGATGAATAAATAAATTGGAATCTAATAGAATTGGATTGGATTAGACTTGGTTTGTTAAGTTGGAATTCGAAATTTTAGAATGGATTTTGATTTGGTATAAGCAAACAATTGGATGTGAGGATGAATTGATTGGAAATTGACTGGAATGACACTGATTTATGCTGAACTGATAGCAGATGGAAGTGATAGAGTTGAATGCCCGACCAAAAGGTACGAGTTTATATTTATATTGGGTATGATATTTATAAGCATGTCTTGCAAGCCACTTGGCTGTTTGATTTCTTTTGAATTTGAAAAGTCCTAGAGAGGCGAGTTGTACTCGTACCGATTGAGCTGTGTAAAGGAGATGCTGGCAAAATTTTCCAAAAAACTTAAAGGGTTAGAAACTGTTTCGACTCATCGATTATAATTTAAAATAAGAAAGTCAAAATGGATTATAAAATTTAAAGGAGAATAATAAAATTGATTAATTGATTTAAAATCAATTTGAATAAATGAGGAGATATGCAGTAGAGCGTATGAGTCGAAATTAAGGTTGGAACGATGGACTGTCCAAAGATGATGGATAGGTCAATTGGAATAATCATGGAAAGATAAGTATGGCATAAGGATTAAAGGTTTATGGAGTACTGTGTTGAGCAAGTGTGAAGTGTAAGGTTTTAACCAAGTGGGTTGAGTGGAGCTAGAAGGATTATAGCAGCTTTTCTACTTTGTAATTTCGGGGACGAAATTCTTTTAAGGGGGAAGGAATGTAACGTCCCAGAATTTTAGCAAGTTAATAATTTATTTATTTGAATAAACTATAGTTGAACGTACAAATTATGATTTAATTATAATCGAGCCGTAATGTCGCGATAGTTCATAATTGAACGTTCTGAACTTCAACTAACTGCACAGGATTCGTTATAAGCCGAATTTCTTCGGAACAAGAAATGTTCGAGTCTAATTTACTGTATTTTTCCAATGGAAGTTAAAAATCGAGACTTCGCATTATAGATTGTAAGTTATAGCCAAATCAAATTTTTAAAAGGTCGATATGGAGTGGTTTATAACCATAACGATATATTTAATTATAATTAAATAATGGTTTCGAATTTGAACAAGATTTTTGAGACGTGCTCTTAATTTAATTTTTAGGATTTTACTAAAAAATTTAATTTGGAAAATAAGCAACTTTTTATTTGAAGTGTTTTACACCCTATATCAGCATTTTGGGATTTCAAAAAAAATAGCTAACTTGTCTATTTTATTATATTTTTGGTATCGTGGCACATTGTTCATCTTAACAATAATTTTACTTTTGTAGATAGAAATTCATAAACAAACGATTTTTTCCCTAACAAAGTATCCCTAATCAATGCCTTATATCAATTTTTCTGCTCTATAATTCTATACCAAATATAAGTAATTATAAAGTCTGATCGAAAACCAAGATCTTAAATTATTTTAATTCCGACTGAGAAGGCAAAGGATAGGTTCTTGAAAGTTTTTGCTACTGGGACATACATATAGTTTTGCTATCATTTCTGAACATAAGTTTACTTTTTTGGATATAAGTTTACGTCTTAAATTCATCCAGTTTCAACTTATTTTATCATCAATTTGTACATACGAACCTTTTGCTCCACTCGGTTATCCAATGAACTGCTAGTATTCACCTTGCTTTTCTTAAATCTAAGAGTAGTTCTAAAAACAACATCATTTGTTTTCTTTTTAAACTGTATAAAACCACTTCTTGATTTTTCTTAACAAATTCCCTCCTTGTTCCTACTGATCTTGTATCGAACCTGTTTACTATATATTTACTAATCATATGAGAAGTACCAGCATCCTGCTTATCCCTTATGTGGCTCGAACCATATCCATGCGTGGGTGTTGTAGGTGAACCAAATACAAGATAGATTTTTGTGGTCCTATCATACCTGAAATTGAAATCACCCTTATGAGCTATCACGACTGTTCCCATGTAGGTTCTTTACACCACATCACGTCCCATTTTTGATATGTAGGTTTGTGTAGTATAGGTTCTCAGTTAGATAGTAATTAGTTTACATATTGGAATTGACCCCCTACACACCTAAAACCTCCTCTAAAAGGCAGCTAGAATAGGAATTGTCATCCAAAATAAAACAGTGCCTACAATCCTATGTCACTATAACTGCATATGGCTATGAAGACCTAAGCGCTAAAACTTAAGAACTAAGGAGTGCAAACTAACTTAAACCAACCTATATAAATAAAAATCTTAATTTAGTACAACATTCTTTAGCTATACTATATATAGGCTTTTAAAACAAAAGAGACTTCATGCTGAAAAAGAAAGAAAAAAATATATAGTTATGCCTACGCTATCTCTGAAGATTGTGCCTTTGATATATATTGTTTGTGATCCATGGCCTCAAGGTTTCGTACACTCCTATCCTTTCCAAACAGAGACTACCACCCTAAACAGAATTGTCACCATCGTTAGCTACTTAGCTTTTCCCTTGCCTATACTTCAGCAGGAAATTTCAACCCAAGGTTACTAAGTTGTACCGAAGCACATGGTTTAGAACAAGGCTACTAACAGCTACCCTAAATCCCAATTCCTTGGGTGCCAAGTTCTGTAATTCTATAAATTAAGGCAGACCTCCTCTTCGTTTTTCAGGAACCCCACACAAGAACGCGAAGCTTTTTGATAGCTCATAAAAGAAAATTTCCAAGTTAAACACCTCGCAATAAAAATCCAAACCGTATATATAGAATACGTGAATAAAAAGTTGGGTACATATATTTGAAGATGCATGTGTTTTCGGGAAGCAAACGTTGGAAGGATCGAGCAGCACTTGTAGGTGATATTTTGGAGGAATACATGATAATTCTTTTCATAACTTTTACTGTATCAACGAGGAGAAACACGAAGCGGCGATTTCAAGGAAGTGGAGTGCAGAGGTTTTAAGAAGGTGATGGAGTGACTGTATTTCAAAAAAAGAAGATCAATGGATGTTCGAGTCTGGTTTTCCATGGAATGAACGAGTAAGAGGGGTTCAGAAGCTTGCGTTAGTTACTGGAGCGCATGTGTTGTAAAGTGGAAGAAGGAGGGTACCCTGAAACTATGTGAAAGGGTGAAGTAGGAGGATGTTTGCGTGAGGAACCTGATGAGCGTGTTGTTTTGTACTGAAGGAGGAGCTCGCATATATCTTTGATGGAAGAAGAGTAGTGTATTTATTGCATGTGGATAGGATATAGAAGGACTCGGCGATGCTTTTCTTTTTCTGGAGCAGAGCAATGGAAATGGAATGTCATGCAGGGATAAGTCTGTAGAGTAAAAGAGAAGACTCTATTTGTTTCGAAGGTAGGTCAAGGTTTCATGGTAGGGTGATGGGCCGACGAGAACCTGCAAGCCCAAAATAAAAAAAATAAAAAAAAAGCATGAAAAGATGGTAGCACGGACTAAAGGTTTAAAAAGTGAATTGGCAAAAGGAAACAGAAAGGGGAGCACACTGTTTTGTTGCTGGGTTTGGATAGGATGAAATGGAAAGCGGACGTGGGTAGTTAGAAGGGGTATTAGGCCGAAATGGATTGGTAAGGCCCGAAGCAAAATATAATTTAGTTTTATTTAATTTAAATATATATATAATCTTGTAAATGTTATATTTCATTCACGTGTAGTCAGATTTACGAACAGCCTATCACCTTGGGATCGTATCCACAGGGGCTACGCGATGAAGCTGCTTTGGAACTGCTCAGAGCTCATTTGAATTTTCGGCATAATTATTTGATTCAAATCAACCAGCATTGATCGTTATTTAATGACTCAGGATCAAGGTGGGTAAACTCACTAACTCTTTCCAATTTTATATTTTTATAAACGTCATTTATTATTTATAAAAATGTTTGAGTGCTGTGTGTGATGGTTGTTTTGGATGATTTACTAACTAATTGGATGAAAATTTAGATATTGTTATATTGATTAATGTCTGCGGATGTAGGGAAACAGGTTGGAGGGATCCAACTGTATTCCTCAACAATTATGTTGTTTTTATTCATATATGTTGCATTATATGATGTTGTAAATAATCGGTGATTGATTACTGAGTGTTTTTAGATGTTTGAACAACATTGATTTGAAATAATCGATATTTAAATCTTGTAAAGTATATTCAAATATATTGGAAAGAAATTTGGGGTTTAAAAAGGAAAAATCTATTTTTAAATAGAAAAGGAATTTCGATTGGGCTAGAGAAAATAAATTGTTTAAATTATATAAAATCAAGCATTTTGGTTTATAATGATGTTTTTGATTGAGAAGGAATAATTTGTATTAGACAGTTTGGAAAAATAAATTCAAAATGAATTTAAGACTGGAGAAGGGAAATCGTTTAGAAAGAAAAATGATGAATTTATTTCAACATTAGAAATGAAAGAGGATTGAGACAAATATGTAAGGATTTGTAATATGAATTCAACGATGTCGAAAGTTAAAAATATAATTTATTTTTAAGAATTATATTTTATATAATTAAGAATTTGGAAAAATACTCAATATTTGATTTCGAACCAATCAATTTATAGTCGAAAGTGTAACCGAGATTAATTTATAAACTTGATATATGACAAACGAGAAATTGACTTATAAACGGTGTTTATGAAGTGAAATAGGAATATGAATTTATAAATAAACTGGTAGATGGAATTTTAGCATATAATTGGTATTTTCTAATTAAAACAAAATTTATTGGATATAACAAGTCCAGATGTTCTACAAAGAATTAATAGTCACGTTTAAAGTAAAAATGTTTTAAAAGCAAATGAATTGCAAATTGAAAAGTTGATAAAGGGAAATTGGTAAATGTTGGAAGTGATAAGTTCAAAAGTAAATTTAGAAACTGAGTCGACCAGAAACGGTGAGTTTATTCCGAAGATCGGAACGTTAAGCGAATATAGATTATTCGAAAAGGGGTTACTAGTTGAAATTCAATTATATCGAATTCAGGAAAGTAATATTTTCTTTCCACTTTCTTATCAAGTTTATTTATTTATTTATCTTATTATGTATTTATTTATTAAAAGTAATGAATAAAAGGTATATTTTGAAGTTAAATGTTTTAGAAACAGAGATTATAACGTTGTCGTTATAATCGAATGATTACTGTTAAGGTAGTGGATTTGTAAACTTAATCTGGAAGATGCATAAGCAATGATTTAATAAGAAATTAAGAAACGGGAGTGAGGGAATAAGAAACTGACAAGAGACTAGTTAAGTGGTATGGTTTTCTTAGTGTTGATCTGATGTTGGTTTCGGCCTTCGGGATCGATATTCAGGGAATTGTTCTCTTACTGGTTTACGGTTAGAAACCGATGAATGTGGAATAATAGTAATGCGTGAATAAGAAGTTGAAATATTTTCCAACGTTAATAACATATATTTTCTAAATATAGAAAGTACGAATTTTTCTGAATATTTGGAAATATTTTTCCAATGTAAATAAGAAATATTTTCTATGATAAAATAAAATAAAAAAAAAGTAAAATAGTTTAAATTAGATAGAAATGTTTTCCCGAGAATCATGAAAGGGCTAAAGGGGTTTTAAGAAATATCAAGGAAAAATATGGAAAAGGGAAATTGAGAAACAAAGAAAATTATGTTAAACAAATTAAAAAGGGCTCGGTGTTGATTGATGATTGATCAGTAATATTTCCATTTGGAAATAAGATCGATTTGCGTATGGATGTTTTCCTTTGATAGATAAATCACCGACTATCAATGTTTTTGACCATTTCCTTTGTCAATATGGAGAGACCAGGATCAGATTTATTATCTGAAAACCACTCCATATGGGCATTAGCATTGCGAATCAAATATGATGAAGATAATTGAAGGAGTTTATGCAAGGGCTGTTCAGGCGATCCTAGGTTGAAATTTCCTAAGATGGATTTACAGAATAGCGCCTTTAGTTTGTCTAGTCCTAGGACAAGTTGTATGGACGAATGTCTGACATAGTATATCTAATAGATCTCGTAAGTTGATCTCTTCAAACATACTTACGTTTGGTGGCGGAGAAATTCGTTTCTCTTAGCTTTATACCCGTGGTATTTTTAGGGAAATCAATTTGTGATTTGGCAGGTATGACGATGTGGCATTCAAAGTAAATGAAGGTGTGATCTATTAAAAGATACGTTACAACCTCAGGCCTTACAACCGGGAAATGACAAATATCGGGCAGGCAGCATGGCTATGTGGGTCGCCCCCATTAGAGTGTATTATCACCATCTAGAGAATACTAATATTTGTTACTCCTTTTCGCTTCTGTATCTCCTGGGAACGGTTATGTTGCTAGCAACCGTAGGTTACAATATATTCGATACACTCAAGATAAATGAGTGGTCTGTCATGTGTGGCCGGGTTGCAACATGTTCTTGTTGAACCCAGTGTGTTCCCCTCTAGAGATACACTATCGGCAGGTTATTCCATACCTTGTCATAGTCGGTATCCAATTTCCAATAAGTGCCCATTGTTTTGATTATATACTATATATGTAGAGCATGAGATGCAAGCGTTCTGCTAGATTTTATTTATTTGTGATTAGACACTATTATAATATGAGAAAAGAATTGATTTTGAAAATGTTTTTGGTTATAGTAAGGTAAAAGCCGTCCATATTTATGTGTGGGCTGGTCGTACTATTATACTTTTCTTTCAAAAGGATTTTTCAAAGTTAAATTGAATGGTTGGAGTTTACTCACACCAGTCCCATGACTGACCCAGAATTTATTTTGTTTTGTTTTACCCTAAACTCTTGGGTCCCCAAATTTATGTGGGCAGTCAAGTAGTCGGGATTTTTCAGATATACTTGGAGGAGCGTGGAGCAGGAGGCTTCAACATTAGCTATATACAAAGTTAATTTCCGCTGTGATATTATGAGTTATACTCTGAAATGGTATGTATATACAGATATAAGTTTGTATTTCAAAGGTTATATTATGTAATATATTTTATTCATTCCGCTATGAGATTCGCATTAACTCTGAATCTATTTAGTTGTGATTCTTCTTCTTCTATTCTAAATTTCTTTCTGCCTATTTCTCACCCTCTAACTTCTTTCTATTAATGATCTGGTATTTCCGATACTCGAATAGTCGACATGGTGTTTAGTATTGATTTTCGAGGTTGAAAATCCTCGGGTCGTTACAACTATATATTGTGACATAGTGGGACGGGGATCTCAAGCTATCTACGATTGATACATTTATATTTGAAGTTGAATTCTTCACTTATAGTAATAATAAAAGATTTGTTTTAAAACGTACCAAGCATATTTGGAAATGATAAGGTAAAACTCTATCCTCCGGCTTGCGTTGCATTGTGTGATGGGACCTGAGTCTTATAATAGCTTCTATTTTATTTATTTAGCATTAAGCTGTTTGTTTTAGGCACTGGTATTATTGGGGTAAACCCGTTCCGTGTTATACGGCGTGGTCCCTTGATTTACCTTATTCTAAAGTAAATTTTAAATAATTGTTTTAGTTCTCACACTAGTCCCATGACTAACCTGGAGTTTACTGTTAACCTAAACTCTGGGTGCCTATATTTTCAACACGGGCAGCTAGTAGTTTTAGTTTTGCAGATTTATTCATACAGGATCTTGGATTTACAGCTGAAGCTATATTCGAAGCACTCTATATTCGTGTATTTCATTCAGTTGTGCTTGTTGTTGTATTTTCCATTAAGCATTGTATTTATACATTTTATTTCCGTTGTTATGTATTAAAATCTCTGATATTTTTCTTCGTAATATTTATTTATACTCTGAATATTCTTGTACTCTGATGTAAATTATTGCAAATAGCAATGAAATGTTCTTCTGTTTATATTCCGATTTGTCTTGTTCTCAAATAGTCCGCCTTCTTATTTGGTTTAGGCCGGCCGAGAAGCACGGGTCGCTACAATAAACTTCCAAAAGATTTTTTTAGATCGCCAATGGTCCCCTGTATTAACTGGTTATGGGTGTAAAGTAATATTGGTAGTGAATCCTAATTCATGCTTGTGTTGTTTGGGATTTGAAACCATTATTAAATTTTAAGTTAATTAAGAGAGATAAAATTTCTTAGGGACACCAAGCTATGTTATATGCCATATATGGAATTCAGACATTAACAATAGAATTAGATTTGCAGTCTATAAGGAGGAAGAGCATTGGTGTCGAAAGTTTCGAAAATTGAGTATAGAAGAAGTTTAGCTTTTAAGAATGCCATCCTTGAAAATAGGAGTTAAAAGCATGAGATTAGGGAGTAGCCTTAAATATTAGACTTGCATAAAATGGCCTTGTCGGTTTGAAAATGATCGTATTTTAATTTTCTTTAGGATTTTTTTTAATTTTTACAAATTATTTTTTTGTCCTTTTTCACATAAAGATTGTATTTGAAATTATAAGAAATATACATAAAATCTAAGAGGTGAGAGGTGTAATGTTACGTGTTTCCACATAACATACACTATCTGTTCAAAATAAAATAATATTCGTTCCTTGTAATCTTAAATATGTCAATATTTTTTTTAGGCAAATTTTTGAAAAATATAGCAAAATTCCTTTTGGTGAAATTCAGATTCCAGCAAATTGGAGCATAGGAAAATATTTTAGTTATTAATATAGACTTAGATTAAAAAAAATTGGTTTAGGAAATCATTAAATTTTTGGATCACACCTCGATTGAAGATCGAAGGGAAAAATTAAGAGATAGCTAGAGCTTAGAGAATGAAAGGAAAAGTTCGTATCTTGAATCTCTTAGACAATAGGAATAATATTTATCTTTAGGTTTAGTAGTACTTTCGGTGGTCGGGATAGAACACTTAAAGTATTTCAAGGATACTTTGAGTGCTAGTGGAAAATCATCAATAAATTTTACTTGAACTTAATTTATTATTAGACTTTGGAAAAATTCTAATTTTATTAGGTGGTTTGTGAAGGTTAGTGAAACGACCCAAACTTCCCCGATCCCCGAAGAGACGAAGGATCCCTGATTGCTTTGAGAACACGAAGCATCAGAACACAAACGTGAGAACATTTCATTGCTACTACAACAATTACATCAGTGTACAAGATATCAAAGAATAAATATTATACATTGAAAAATAATATCAGAGACTAAAATACATAGCAGCGGAAATTAAATGTATAAATACAATGTACGGCGGAAATACATTACCTACCCAACTGAATGAAATACACGGATACAAAGCTTTCTGAATATAGCTCCAACTGTAATCCAGGATCTTGGGAAAAGAAATATCTACGAAACCAAAACTACTAGTTGCCCATGTGGAAAATATGGGCAACCAGAGTTTAGGTGGAATAAATAAATCCTGATTCAGTCATGGGACTAGTGTGAGAACTAAAACAGTTACTAACTTGATTTTAAAGTTCGGTTAATCAAGGGACCATGCCGTATAACACGAAACAAAGAATACTAGTGCGTAAAACAAACAGCGCAATGCTAAATAAAAGAATAATGAAGCTATTATAAGGCTCAGGCCCTGTCACACAATGCAACGCAAGCCGGAGGATATAATTTTAACTTATAATAGCCAAATATGCTTGATACGTGAAATTTATCTTTTATTATTATAAGTGTATAGTGCATAAATCAACTTCAAATATAAATGTATCAATATTAGATGACATCATACCCCATCCTATTATGTCGCCATATATATAGGTATACAACAAAAACCGCAAAGCTCATATTGGAAATTGGATTTAAATCATGATGGCTGTTGATTTGAAAGATCTATCGGGTAGTGCAATACTCAATGGCTTACGTCCCGTGCGTGAGAAAATGCCATTATGCACACCCGCCTTTTTGGGAAATCAAGTAGCACTGCGGCTTACGTCCTGAGCATGAGAAAACACAGCTTACTCTTTCCTTCTAGGAATCGAGGGGTGTGCCCTATCCCTCTAAGCGTGGAGCCACCACATTCAGCTCATCTCGGTCGACTGAATTTGTAACGTCCCGTACTTTTGGAGTCAAGTATTTAATATATTTTATTATATTAAATATTTAATTGGAACTTAATAAATATTATATCGATATTATATAAACGTTATAAATAACTGTTTTTCAGACGATCTCCGTTTCATATGAAACCAGTTTTATTGGAATGCGTATAATTAACTATTGCTATAAATAATATATTGCGGTATATTGACCCGTATTGTGTTTTTCAAACGGAGTTGTCCCGTACATGAGCCAACGAATATATTGAGGTATAAATAATGCTGTTTTTGCAAACGAAGTTCGTTCTGGACCCGAATGTCGAGATATAACGGTAAGTCTATTTTCACCCTAATGGATATTGTTGTGACAGTGCGAATTAAGAATACTCAACACAAATAATGATAGTCAACGGTAGAATAATTAACCTTATAAAAAGACCAACATACAAAATTATAATATTCTTGTTTATTAGTGTATACGCTAACGTGTCGGAACTACTTAAAAATGTATACGAAAGCCTGTATGCTTATCAACTGCAAACCTACCATTTTTGTTTTTCAACAGGCCTACAAACATACTGTACCACTTAAATGTTCAATAGAGTTATTCATATAAAGTCGTGACATTATGATATAATTCATGCTGCATATTTTCAAATGTATATCTGATCTTTGTACTACTTAAGTCCAAATGAAAAGAATATAAGAATTTAAATATATAACATTTCAACTACTATGTCTAGTAATCTATATGCTAGGGTATCTCTTTTACGTGTCTTTCGCTCAACTACCCATACAAGAAATGAAAACACAATACGCTAATTCTGTAAGCCTAACAACCTATTCTTTCTCTTTTCTTTCCAAACGTGATATTTCTCCCATACACTAAAATCCATACCCTAATAGCAGATGTACATTAAAATGAAATGAACATCTCATGCTACACTAAATGTGCAGAACAGTCTACCTATACATGATATTAAACAAGGAAAGCTGTAATTTCTTCTCCAACACGGCACTTAAGGGCAGTAGTGTACAATGTACGACCTAGTCTATGCTTATATGCTTTTTTTTATGTGCCTTCACCCCAATGTAACATGCCCTATCGATCTTTTAAAACAAAATCAAAATGAAAACTCACTGCAACTCTATTTGATCTATACACTGTATGGCTACATAATAGGATTTAACGCCCTCCTTATCTTCTTGCATTCACATGTATAAATAGCGGGCTCATCCCTTTTTCTAGAACAAAATCAAAAAGGAAACCACCGTTAATTATTCCACCATGAGCAATAGAAAAAGAATGAAACTGCCCTATATAATAAAAATGGATGCTTTCTGTCTCCTCGAGCCAGCGCGACCTAGAGTCGTTTTAGCCGGAACTTGTGATTTCAGGGCTTGATCTGAGTAGGCAGGCTCGGGCGAGATGATAACGGTGATAAGTGTGATGGGTAGAGACAAATGGGTGGGTCATCGGTTCACAGAAAGGTAGGATTGTGCATTGAGGTTAGAGGGGTTGTAGCCTCCTGATATTCAAATTATGAGATATAGAGGAAGTGAAGAAATAACAGTATGGGAGTATTGTTTTCACGTGGGGAGTTTACTGGAGGGGGAAGCGAGACCATGCAAGTGGGAATTGGTGATTGGAATAGTCGCGGCTTACGTATAAATGAAGGAGCACTGACATTTCTTTTTGGTAAAGATGATGAAGTGGTTGTTGGGGAGTTATGGCAGCCTCAGGAGGAGTTCGTTGCGAGGTGGCAATGGTGAGAAGGATTTTGGACTTGTTTGCACGAAACATGAAGTACTAACGGGAGTAGTTTTTGATGCGTGATGAAGGTTGTGGGAACAGTAATGGAAAGTGGCATGGAAAGTTTTAACATGCAGCGTGGGTCAGGAAGGAGGGCTGTGAGAAGCAGTATAGGTGATTGTTTGATTCTCCGGACTGTAAATGATTTCGAACAGAAGTTGGAAGATGATTAGTAAGTGCTTTAAGTATGCCAAAGTATGTTTAGTTATTATTATTATTAAAAATGTGACTTTCTAGAGTAGAGATGCTTAGGGAAGGAGGTGGATACATGCGGAAGAAAAAGGGAATTGAAAAAGGCGGCCGTGCATGTATTTTGGGGACATGGGCCATCAATTTTCTACTGGGCTTTGGGCTTTTTTCTCTTAGAAAAAAAATGAAAAAAAGGTGATGTGAACAAAACATCAAATAAGAAGTGGGAGGGAAGAGCGTGGCAACAAATTGTGGGCTTGCAGCGGATAACGTGAAGAAAAAGGGAATTGAAAAAAGGAGGCCGTGCATGTATTTTGGGGGCATGGGCCATCAATTTTCTACTGGGCTTTGGGCTTTGTTCTCTTAGAAAAAAAATGAAAAAAAGGTGACGTGAACAAAATATCAAATAAGAAGGGGGAGGGAAGAGCGTGGGAACAAATTGTGGGCTTCCAGCGGATAACGTGGCCACGCAGAGAGATGGTATTAGTTAAGGTACAGAAAACATATGTTTACCAATTTAATTATTAAATAAATGATTTACGTTTACAAAAGCCCAGTTCATGTTATTGTACCATTTTTTTAAATCTACCTAACCGCTTTCACATTGTTAAACAGCGTAGCCAATGTTTTGAAAATGACGTGATTTACATTTAAAATTCCTAATGGTTTTCAATGGGCGTAACCATAATTAAAATGGTCGAAATATTTTTAATGCGTTCAGTGGTTATAAATATTTGTCTAAGTTGACATATACAGGCCACATAGGTTAAAACGATAGAATTGGTTAATCTATCGATTTGTTTGTGACAATTTGGATTTAATTAAGTTTAATTAATTTAAATAAATAAAAAAAATCATGAATGTATAATTTATCGTTTCCATATGTTAACAGAATGGAACAAACCAGCGACGCTAAGACCATATCGACGAACCTAACATTTGGAAGCTGGGCCGGATGGAGTTGAAAGCAACTAAAACGAATCGTTTTAACATCGAATGGAAATCAAGGTTAGTTCAACTCACTCAGTTTTTATCCCACTTATATTTATATAAGTCGGGTTTAAATATTTGTGTGCTATGGTTGTTAGTTGTTTGACGAACGCTGAATACGGTTGACTGAACTGATTAAATTAAACGTTTGTTTAATTTAATTTAAACCCAATCGTTATTTTTAACGATCATTTCCAAATGAGGTAACTCACCTTGTTGGTTATGTTTATAAAAATATAAACATATTAAATTGAAAATATGGACGTTTGGATTGCTGTTATTGTTGACTGTTAAATATTATATATGATGTTATTTTGTTCTAATGTAGAGAGAAACAGTTGGAGGGATCCAACTGAATTCCTCAAATTTATTGTTTATTTTCATATCACAATTATATGAATAGTTTAACCTATCTGATTAGACAGTTGCTTTGATCATGGATTGTTGAATCTAAATTCAATGTTAGTTGGTGGTTAAGCAATGGAAAAATATCGGTTGGGGAGCTAGCAGCAGATGGCCTAAAAATAAATCGGTTTATGAAATGTCGATTTATCGTCAGATTAATCAATAAAAGTGAAGTTATAAAGGTCGTTTATAACTGAAGATGGTTTTCAGATCTGTTATTTTGAATTAAAGTTTAGAAAAAGGGAATTAATATTTATTAATTATTGTTTAAGTTTATAAGAAATTGCCAAATGATTTTTGTAAAGAAAAGTCATATGTTAATGATATTTAAAAGCGGTTAAGCAGAAATTTACCTAAGAGTTAAGACTGGTGTTTATTGTTTTTTTAAGGAATAATTAAATTGGGATTATATTGCAAATAGGTTATCATTTATTTAAATAATAACCAAAATAAGTGGAATTAATTATATTATTAATTAATTTAAATGGAAAGGCGAATTGGAAATGATTAACAAATTAATCATGTTTGAGTTGACTGAGTCAATTGAGTTAACTGAATGAATATTAAATTATTGAGGATAGTCAATGGTGAATAAAACATTTCTTTTTATAAACGTCGATATTTGGTTTTTATTGATTTAATAATAATTAAGGTGGTAAATCTTGGGTTTTAAATGTATTAATGGAGATTTATTAAAATATAAGTCTTGTTATAACTAAATAAAGTTTAAAAGAAAATTACCTTAATAACATTACAAGTTAAGCTTAAATTCAATTTTTAATTAAATTCTTATTTGAATTCTATTAGATTGAATTTATAAAATCCATGTAGAACAGAGGTGTTATGAAAACCCAAGTTTGAATTAAAATGGTATGGAATGTTAAGTTATTCAGATGCGATCTACATTCGCGTTATTAAATAGGAAATGAGGTTTAATCGAGATATAACCAAATGGGTTTTAAATAAACTTATCTGAACTTTAATAAGGAATACTATTTATAATAGAATTAAGATGTGTATATAATGTTTCAAAGATTGAAAAGTTAATAGAGACAATTAAATAAGGGTTACTTAATGTAACAACCCGGAAAATAGGAACCAAATTAAAAAAATTATTTTAGCAATTTTAATGAATTTTGAATATTTAAAATGATTTATTTTAAATAATGACGAAATTAGAATGTATAAATTTATTTAAACCGAAATTAGAATATAAATATTTATTTTAATTATAGAAAGGAATTGGAAATGGTGCGGTAGTTTGAAAATTCGATTTCAAATTTCAAACGAATGTACCGGATTCAAAATAAATCGGATTTTAATAAAACCAAAAATATTGGAATCTGATTGAAAATATCTTTCCAACGAATGTGAAAAATCCAGATTTCACAACGGGAATAAAAAGTTGTGCCCAGTTGAAGATTCAGAATAGTCGCTATGGAATTTAATATAATATATAGCCCTTAAAAATAGTGATTTTTTAAATGATCTCCGTTTTCAGCGAGACCACTTTGGACGGATCTGGAATGTCAAATTATTGCTAGATTCCAATTTTCATAACATTTGGAATCAATATCTGAGCGTGGCAGATTTAAACGTGTTTGGTCAATTTAGTTTGAATTTGGATTGACCAGAAAATGATCATTTTTCGAACGGTCTCCAAATTCGACGAAATTAGTTTTGTTAGGACCGTATCGTCAAAATATAGCCAAATTTATTTTTCTCGAATTTTTGGAGTCAGTATGTGGCCCCGGTAAATTAAAATGTGCATTTGAATTTAAATTATATTGATTTATATTTTAAATTTAACAGAAACTGATCGAAACATTCGAATTGGCTTACGGGACATATCCCATTATGTTCAGAATGGGGGTATTTGGGTAGGGGTGACATTCGTTGGGTTTGATTTGGAGTTCATGGTGAATTTAACTTTTAAAACGAATTAAATAAAATAAAATTAATATATATATTATTCTTTTCCCCAAACCCTTTCATTACAAAAACCCGCTGCCTAGGGTTAAAATCGACGACCCTCACACTCAGAAATTAATCCTCTAATCGCACTCAAATTAAACATAATTAAATGTTCGAATCAAAACGAAAATTAGAGAGAAAACTTCGATCTTTCAATTGACACCAAGGTGATGAAGTATCGTGGAGGGATTTGCTCGAATTTCCACCCCAAAAGTAGCACCGTCGCCCTCGATTTGCGGGCCTAAGAAGCAACTGAGTTCACCGCCTCTTCTGCCAGCGGTGGCGCAGCCCTAGACCAACGTTGTGGCACGGATGAATCGTGCTCCGGCGCGTTGATCGTGGAGAAAATTGGTGCCCCAGAAATAGAATAATGGGTTTATTCGAACCTGGAGTGCACAGTGAAGATGAATAAGTTTAAGGTAATTAATTAACCTAATTAATTAGTTATTAATTAATCTAGTTTAGTTAAACAAGTTATATTTTTATGATGAAATGGGTTTAAATATAAAAATAAAATGCTTTTTCATATAAAAATAGAATGGCTCTAAAATTTTTAAAAATAGCATGATATTAAAAAAATGATTTTTAAATAATATACATTGTTTTAAAAATAGCATTATATTAAAAAATGATTTTTAAATTATATACATTGTTTTAAAAATAGCATGATATTAAAAAAAATGTTTTTTATATCATATACATTATTTTAAAAATAACATGATATTTAAAAAATTATTTGTAAATCATATACATTGTTTTAAGAATAACATGATATTAAAAATATGATTTTTAAATATATATAGCATAATAAAAATGGGATTTTTGTAAATATATAGCTTAAGTAAAAATATGTTTTTAAAATAAAGAGCATTGTGAATAAAATATGATTTACATAAAATAGCATCGTTATTAAATTATCAATAGTGTTGTCAAAAATGTAATTTGAAAATAAACTGCGTGTAACAGACAAAGTTGGAAACACGGTGAAGGACAATACGTGGTGGAACCATCGGAAAGCAAATCAGCACGTCGGAAAGCACGGCGGAGTGGAAACCCAATGTGAGAACCTCTCACTATAATTTGTTGTATAGTTATTTATTTTATAACTGCATATATGAACTACTCCTCGTCGTCCACAGACCATGGACGAATTTTTTGATTGTATTTTGTTGTGAAGATTGATTGTGATGTATAAATAAACTATATAAAATATTCATATGATGGAATAAAATATTTGAATAATAAAAATAACATTTTATTGTTTGAATAAAATATAAAATATTCATGTATGGAATAAAATAATTGAATAACAAAAATACAATTAGTTGATAATGGTGCAGATATGAATAATTGAATAATAAAATATATGAAATATTCATGTATGGAATAAAATAATTGAATAACAAAACCCATATTCTATGAATGAAGTTTATAAACTCCTTAAGGAAAGACAAAAGATAGAATACCCCACAACTATACAAGATCTTACTTAAGAAATTCAAAACCTTAAGAGAGAAATTCAAGTAATTCAAAATAAAAATAAAGATCTAGATGAAAGAGTTTCCCTGTTAGAAACGTGAATACAAATTACAACATTTGATAGTAATCATGAAAGTTCTCCAAAGCAGAGAGATTTTCTATCTACATTAGATATTGTCATTTCACAGAAATGGTTTGTTAAAATTACACTTTTAATCGATAGTTATTTTCAAAAAGAATTAACTGCATTAGTTGATAGTGGTGCAGATATGAATGTAATACAAGAAGGATTAATACCCACTAGATATTTTCATAAAACTACAAATTCCTTGAGACATGCAGAACATTTTACAGGAAGAATATCTGACAATAGAGAAAATACTCGTACCCTTTTACAAAATTTAAGATGTAAAACTCTAACAGATTTCAGATGGTATAAAGACACATTTCTAAATGGAGTAATGGAATTACCAGAAAGCAATAGTTCTCACTAGAAATCAAAATTCATAGATGGCTGTAACGACCGGGAATTCCGCTTGACTCGAATCAGTCGCTAAACCGACCAAGACCGTTCGAAACGCCTGATTGTTTTGAGAGCACGAAAAATTAGGACGCAAACTGAAGAACATTTCATTGTATATTACAATAATTCATCAGAATACAAGAATATACAGAGTATAAAAAAATAATATACATTAGAAAAATATCAGAGATTACAGTACGTTACACAGCAGCGGAAAATAATACAATACACAACTAGAAGGAATACACGGATACAGAGCTTTCCGAGTATCGTTCCAGCTGTAAATCAGGATCCTGTGAATATAAAAATGCAAAACCAAAACTACTAGCTTCCCGTGTCAAAATAAGGGCACCCATAGTTTAGGTTAAAACAATAAACTTCAGGTTAGTCATGTGACTGGTGTGAGAACTAAAACAGTTATTAATCTTTATTTTAAAGTTAGGTAAATCAAGTGACCACGCCGTATAACATGGAACTGGTTTCCTCCCAAGAACACCAGTGCATAAAACAACACCGCAATGCTAAATAAAGAACAGTGAAGCTATTATAAGACCCAGGTCCCATCACACAATGCAACGCAAGCCGGAGGATAGGGTTTTCCCTTATAAAAGCCAAAGCATGCATGATACGTTTAAAACAAGTCAGTTGATACTATAATAAGTGTATAGTGTTTAAAACAATTTCAATCATAAATATCAATCATAGACGGCATGGGTACCATATATCATGTCGCCATACTAGGCTCTACAATCAAAACCGCAAATGTCACGTATTTGGAAGTTGGATTTCCATCTGTGAACCGAGGCAAAAAATAGTCCTCTACCGATTCGAGACTGTCTAGCCCGAGCCTCAGGCTAAAGCCGCAACTACACCTAGGAGCCACAGGGCCGGTCCACCGATGTGGATTAAAATGCCTGAACACTGCATTTCCCAGCCCTTTGGGGCGTAAATGAGCCAACGAATGACTCCATCGGTCCCGGATCAACCGATATAACTGAGGCGCCTCGAAACAGCAACAACCACACAGGTGAAAAGTATATAAATGTCAGCCAGTTTAAGCACTAACACCACCACTAGCTAGAAAGAAACGCATGCCCTCCCTGGATCCTTCTCCCGTTTCTTGTTCACAAACGGGGTGTGAGGCTCGCGAATCAACGTTACACAAAGCTATGTCACACAGACCGTGCTTTGATCACCAACCACAAGACTTTGCTTTTCAACAGAAGCCTTGATCAATTGCCACTTGGCATGCCACATAGGCAATTCACTCCATGCGATGGATATCCATCAATATATATCCCCTGAGCTCATACATCTCAGAGAAGGGCGTTAAGCAAGAGAATAAATTCTCCACCGCCAAACAGATATATATTTTATAGAAATCAATCACACAGACTGAAATCCAATGTCAGACACACAGTCCATTTACAAGTTCGTTCTGGGTCTGAACGAAACCGGAGGCACCTAGTACCCCGCATATCCATCGATCTCCAAGTACGTCTTGACGATCACCAACTGATTCCCTCCTCTTAGGTGTACAGCCCAATCAAGATCATCAGTAATCACCCAGACGACGTGAAGACCTCCGGTCTTCAACCACCGTCTTCATCTTCCATTAATCGTCGAATCAGTTATTCAGAATGGGATCAACCCGGACTTTCTGAGTAACTCGCGTATATGATAAACAAGTGTTACACAAACACAAGATACGCCTCATTCCAATTCATCAGTCACTAACCCTAAATTAGCCAGAGAATAATTCCCCAAATATTCACCCCGAAGGCTGAAACCAACATCAGATCAATACCCAGGAAACCATTCTTCTTAGCTAGCCTATAGTTAGTTTCTAAATTTCACATTCTTAGGGAAAGGTTCCCATTAATTTTATCAAAGATAAATTCTTTTAAACTTATTCTTTAATCTTCCTTTGAATATCACTTCAAACTAGTCTGGATTAGCGAACCATACCGAAGTAATCATTTGTTTAAACTTCCCAATCCCAACCTATTCATCCCATGAAGTAAAACTTGTCATACTTCATATCTAACACCACGGTGTTATCAGTAAATTCAATTACCATTTCACATTCAAATCTAATTAAAGATTTAACTACCGCTTGGAGTAAAACTGGTGATACTCCATTCTCGATCCTTTCAATCTAATTAAAGATTCATTAGAACTCCACTTAGTTTTAATCTTTAACTTGGTTAAAGAATCAGTGTCATTTAAAACACTATTCACGATAAACCCAAAAATCAGTACCAATTCAATTCCAATTAAATATCATTTAATTGGCACACTTCATTAAATCTAAACAAAAAGATTTAATCTTTTTCTCAATTGGGCTTAAGAACAGTGTTAATGAAAACACCGTTCACGACAAACCCAAATCATAGTTGATATTAAATACAAGGCTCTGAATAGAAAATATATCGGCTTATATTCAATATCAAATTCTACGACCAACAAATATCGTATTGGAAATAACGATATATATATCTTTCAAATTTCCATAACAACATCTGTATAATCAAGATATCCAACATCGAACTATTCCGCAGATAATTTCGATTCAAATCCATTCCAATTCAATTATTGGAAATCCTAGTTATTTTCAAAACCATTTCGAATCCAATCTATTTATTTTAAAATAAATAGAATTATAAATCTAGTTCAAAACTAGTTCATTTCGATAAAAATCTATTTTTATCTTTTCAAATATGGAGTTTTTCATCCCAATTCTTCCTAAATAATTTCTTATGATTTTACACAAATTATTGATATTTTTAATAATTTTATCAAGGCCCGTACAGTCGATTTCCATCAACGACCATCGAACTGCACTTACAGCGACCTTTTCCAAATTTGATTTGGACATAATTCCAAATCCAACCGTTAGATTTCTAATTTCTAATATTCGTTAGAAAGCTCTTTTCGATATGAACCCAACGGTTCCAGTTTTAGGAGAATCCGACGGTCAGCTCTCCCGCAATATCCATTCGAAGTCAATGGTCGAAATTCGCGAACTATCGCGGCGTGGCGCGTTCTACTCAGGCCATTATATATATAATATATATATTATATATATTTCGTCGATTTCCTTCTAAAACATATTTTATAAATCGTTTTAAATTCGTTTTCAAAACAATTTCAACTTCCTTTTCAAATTCAAATCAAAATTAAATTTTCCCTTACAAATTCGTTTAAAATTCATTTCAAATTGATTTCAATTCAAATTGATTTTTAATTCAATTTTAGCTCGTTTTCAATTCAATTTGAATTTCAAATTAATTCGATTTCAATTCGAATTCATTTCTATTCAATTTCAATTCTATTCAATTTCAATTCGAATTCAATTCTATTCAATTTCAATTCGAATTCAATTCTATTCAATTTCAATTCGAATTTAATTCTTTTCAATTTCAATTCAAATTCAATTCTAAATATTCGATTTCGAAATCACTTTCAATATTCATTATAAAATCGACAAAATTCCCGTTCGTGTTAAAATGGCGTGTAACTACTTAACACGGCTTCGCATTTCTATTTTCAAATATTCTATTTCAAATATTTCTTTTTCAAATATTTCTATTCAAATATTTATTTTTCAAAACTGGAATGAGGCCCGATCAATTACAATATAATGTTAATTATATGGATTTTCTACAACACATGTATACAATAACAACGATGAATAATCAACCAATGTAACACCCCGCGAATTCTATAACTGTGAAATTTACAAATTAAAGTATAATTAATTTCAAATCAAAGAACTAAGGGAAACGGGATACGCCATTGTGTTCGTCTCGGAAAAATACGCGAAATAGAGTCCGAGTTTTCAAAAAACGGAGTCCGTATGAAGAAGATATGGCCTTCGGAAGTTTTTGAATTAAATTTAAAATTCAAACAGAATAAAATAAGCTCAGAAAACAAAAATGGGGCCCAATGGGCCAGGGTGAAAAAGTCCCGCCTGGCGCACCCAGGTCGACTGGGCTGTCGACCTGGTTTAACCAGGTCGACAGGCCTGTCGACAGGGCTGTCGACAGGGGTGTCGACCTGGTCCAGAGCCAGGTCGAGCCCAGTCTAACCCGGCTGGCCTATTCTATGTTGGTCGATTTTCTGTGGTCTGCTTTGTCATTAGGGCTAGGTGGCAGGCTCTAATTGGTCTCTCCTTAGGATGAATGGCTACGATCAATCCAAGCAACATCAATGGCCTTAATCAGTTCATTACCCCTATAAAAACAACCCTAGACTAACCCTAATCTATTCATTCAAAAATAAGAACAAAGCCGCCATGTTGCTGAGGAACGACTAGGGGTAGCCACCAATTGGAGAGAGGATTAGGAGGCAAATTCTAAGGCATAAAGCAACTCAATCAAATCAAACCGCATCTTCAAATCCCTAAAATTGAGAATTCGCCTCACCATTGTAAGTAGAGTATTACTTTGGTATGAACAAATAATTGTGTTGGTTTGTATACTTGATTGTGGCGATAAATAATTCATAATTTGTGCGTTACTATGATTCTTATCGATTTGGCATATTGTATACGTTTGGATATTCTCTAATTATGTTATTCATTATAAAGAACTACATGCGGTAGTTCTATGCAAGTATACGTTTGGAATATTCGCAAATTATGCAATCCTTGTTGAAGCTACATGTATGTAGTTGTTTAATTGAAATTCATGCAAGTTTGGGGTTTTGCTACTATGCCATCATGATGTATATTTTTGTGCATAAATCATTTTGTAAGTAATTGGAACAAGTTTGGTTGTTATAGTTCATATGAAACTATGTAGAAATTTTGGCACCATGATCTATGTATTAAGTCATGCTTTTGTGTTAGAAAACCTATTTCCAAACTTATGAATATGACTAGGCTAGGATTGATAATTTGCATAATTGAAATTGTTAACAAGAATTATATGATGTCATATGTGATACATAGCTAGGTTAGATTCAAAATCCCTTTTTGCAAGTTTACATGACTAAAGTAAGAATCATGATTTCATGTTAGAAATATTTATGCCATGGTTATGTGAACAAATTTAACTATACTTATGCCATGCTTATGTTTGACATTATGCCATGCTTATGTTTGACATTATGCCATGCTTATGTTAGAAATATTTATGCCATGCTTATGTTTGACATTATGCCATGCTTATGTTTGACATTATGCCATGCTTATGTTAGAAATATTTATGCCATGCTTATGTTTGACATTATGCCTAAATAAAAGTATAGGTTCATGTTGTAGTTCTGACTATGTGTCAATAATGATACCCAATTTAGATTCTTATCTCAACTACAAGGTCACATGCTTTGATTCATGTCACCTATGCTTTATTACCAAAGTATATGTCACTACTATGCAAGTACACCAGTTTCTATTTTGTATTTCCAACGTCATATTGCAAGTTCATGCGCTCACATTCCCCTTTTTGGTGTATGTAATCACGCTTTAAGCCTCCCCTTTTCGCATGGCTAAATTGGGCTTTAAAAGGCTAAGCCCAATATATATATAATAAACGGACGTGTAAAACGGGGGAAAATAACGTTGGGTTAAAATTACTAATGAATGAAAATATAAAATAGAAGGGCCCAAATTCAAGTATGGGTTGGGCCCATGATTGGTGTAACCTTTACACCATTAACTTAATAATGGGCCGCAAATATTTACATATAAGAAAATAAAGAAGAAAGACAAAATATGTAAATGTAGAACATACGATGTGTTTAACCCGAGGTTGGATTGAGTTGTGATGTAAACCTGCCCGGAATCGCCCGGCTGTCCAGTAGTCACAACAATACCTATCCAATGTGGGAGGTTAAACATGGAGCCCAATAAGGACCCGAGGTTAGACTGAGTTGTGGCGTAAGATTGCCCGGAACCAACCGGCAACAGGCAGCCACAACAATACCTGTCTAATGTGAGAGGTCAGGGCCTTAATAAGACAATTAAGGCTGAGTCAGGATTGTTAGGATTAAGTGAACTAAAGACTTAATCAAAATGGAACATGCTAAACTAAACGGACTGGTGGGGGTTAGGTTAGAAAACACTTAACCAACTTAGCATGTTGGCTAGAGATAGAAAACCTAGTAACGGGGGACCCTTTTCAGCAGTAACCCTAGAAGGTGTATCAGGATACCCTGAAACTAGGCAGGGTGGGGCACGATTACTGGGCTGATTGTAAGAGGTCAAAGCGACGACGGTGGTGTAGCGGTGTAGGTTCTAACGGGGTGCGGGCGTGCACACACTCCGGCGCAGAAAAATAAGGCACTGGACACCAGTAGCATACCTATGCATTCTAAGGTTGTGTCGGGCCGCCACCATGGGACTTGATACACCCCATGGTGGGACCAGCATAGGTAACTACAACATCGGGGGCCGTAAGACACATGTAATTATGCGAGTAGGAGCCGATCATCATTGAATGGATCACATCACCCTGATTATGGGGTGCCAGTTGGAAACTAGTTTATATGGGTTCAGAGATTAACATGGGGTACGATAGTATATTCGACCCTAGACAACTTAACCAATTTATAGTGCTTGCCCACTTCTTGTTTATACTTATCCTACCCAGTTCTTTATTCATAGACAAAATAGTACTAGACTTACTCAGGCTTTATGTCTGACTCTACTTTTCTTTCGTCTTCTTTTCTTCCGTTCCCCCCCCCCCCCCCAGGTCCACAGGGAGGGAACACAGCAGCTTGACCAACCTTAACATCCAGCTTGAAGAAGAGAAATGTATTGCTTGGACTTTTTCGCTTTAAACTATGGCTTTGGACAATCCACTATGGGGCTTTTGCAGATTATCTATGTTTTATTTATGCTTCTTTAAATAATGTACTCAAGACAGATTATGAAAATGTTATGTTATGTTTTTGGAAAGGATGTAAGACAATCATGGTGATGTTTTGTAACACGTATTTGCTTTTATGAAATAAAAGTTTGTTGTTCTTCCGCTGTTTACAAATATGTGTTCCTATATCTGTCTTGTATATCTGTGACTTATACTTATAAACCTCCACCAAAATTAGGGCATTCCCTTTGAGAGTGACCCTAACGGAGGTGGGGTGTTTCACTTGGTATCAGAGCATAGGTTTACCAGATAAGATAAAAAGTTTTGAAAAATTATTTTCAAAAAGGAAATTTATAGAAGCATTTTTAAAAGACAAAAGTATTATTTTATTTTAAAAAAGGCAAAGTCCACTCCCCAAAGCCATAGGCACTATCTCTTATCCTTCATTCTGAATCTATCCTTTTTGTTTCAGCATGTCCGAAGATCTTAACTTGCAGGAAGGGGTGCCAATACCTGGTTGGTTTAGACGGTTCTTAAAAGCAAGAGCCACTCAGCCAGGTCCTACCGTTCCTCCTCCCCCAGCTGCAGGAAATCATCCAGCTGCAGCGACACCTTTTCCTCCACCTCCTCCTCGGGGAAACACGTTTGCTAAGATATGTAAAGATTTTAAAGCTTTGGGAGGAAGGGATTTCCATGGAACTGAGTCCTTCGTGGCAGCTAGAAATTGGCTGAAAGAAACGGAGGACCTATTCATCATCTTTGAGGTAGAAGATAGACAAAAAGTACAATTGGCAGTGTGGCTATTAAAGGGCGAGGCTTCCTACTGGTGGGAAGTCACTAATGCTGAAAGACCAGTGGAGACATGGGAGGACTTTAGGGCAAGGTTTGAGACTAAATTTCTCTCAGATGCGGAAAAAAGTTTGCAGTTGGAAAAATTCTTATTTCTTAAGCAAGGGGACAAGACAGTCAGAGAGTATGTGAATCAGTTCGATGAGCTGGCTAGGTTTGGGCTTGACCTAGTCAACACCCCACACAAGAAGGCTCTCCGGTTCGTCAAAGGGTTGAATGAGCCATTACACAGTTTGGCCATGACCCATATACCCATGGGAGCTACGTATGAAAGATTGGTGCAAATGGCATTGCTGAATGAAGAGGATAAGGGCAAGAAGGAGACAAAGGCAGAAAGCTCTCAAGGGAAGAAAGAGGGTTTGCAGCCTAAGAAGACAGACTTTAAGAAAGGCGGGAAAGGCAACAAAGAGAAGAGGAAGTGTAATTTCTGTGGCAAAGTGGGGCACTTAGTAAAGGACTGCCGGAAAAAGAAGGCCAAGGAGAATGGTGGGTGCTTTTCTTGCGGTGAGACATGCCACAGGGCTAAGGACTGCCAAAAGAAACGAGGACAGGGGCAGAGGACTGGATCCACCACAGGGGCACAGGTTCATGTGCTGGAAGCGCCACCTCTGCAACAGCGAGGTATAAATACTTCTGTAGAAAGTGTAGTTTATCTTTATGATCACCCCGTTCGCACTTTATTTGATTCTGGCGCATCACACTCCTTTATCTCGTCTGCTTTAGTAGAATCTCTGCACCTAAAAACTAGTATGGTAGAGGACCCCTTAATTGTTTCAAACCCAATTGGGGGCCCAGCTCATTTGTCTATGATCTGTGTGGGATTGAAAATTTCTATTCTAAGCGTAGAATTTCAATGTAGTGCCTTTGTTTTGGGCTTTTCGGGGTATGGTTTGATTTTGGGTATGGATTGGCTATCCAGTAATGGGGCCATCCTTGATTGTGAGAAATGGGTTGTTAGGCTCCTAACCCAGCTCGGTAATACTTTGGAAATTTCTTGTAATCCCTCGTATGCGGTTATGCTTAGTTATCTTGAATCGCTAGATGCCTCTGTTGAAAATTTGCAATCAGTTAGAGTGGTTCGGGAATATCCGGATGTCTTCGAAGAGGTGAAGGGCTTGCCCCCGAAGCGGGAAATAGACTTCCGTATATATCTTGTAGATAATGCAAAGCCCGTTGCGTTGCCCGTTAGACACATGGCTCCACGAGAAAGGAAAGAGCTCAGTAAACAGATTAAAGAGCTTCTAGAAAAGGGGTTCATTAGGAGGAGCATTTCAGAATGGGGCGCTCCAGTGGTGTTCGCTACAAAGGCGGATGGTTCACTCCGTCTATGTGTTGACTATAGAGAGCTCAACAAGCTAACGAAAAAGAATAGGCACCCTCTCCCTAGAATTGACGATTTGTTTGACCAGCTTGTAGAAGCGTCTGTTTTCTCCCAACTCGATTTAGCAACCGGTTTTCATCAGCTCAGGGTGGCTAAAGATAGCATCGATAAAACGGCGTTCAGAACCCCAGACGGTTTCTTTGAATGGCTTGTCATGCCTTTTGGCTTGACAAATGCACCTGCTTACTTCGTGGACCTGATGAGTAGGGTATTTAGAGATTTCCTCAACAAATTCGTAGTGGTCTTCGTAGACGATATCCTTATCTTCTCAAAGAGTGAAGAGGAACATGCTCAACACTTAAGGGCAATCATGGAAACTTTGCGAGTCCATCAACTAAAAGCCAAATTCTCCAAATGCCACTTTTGGAGAGAAGAGGTGAGGTTCTGTGGGCACATAGTATCCAAACAAGGGTTAGCAGTGGACCCTGCTAAGGTAGTGGCGGTACAGGACTGGAAGACACCAAGGAATACGATTGAGGTCCGAAGCTTTCTAGGACTAGCAGGTTTCTATCGAAAGTTCATAAGGGATTTTGCGAAAATCTCAGCTCCGCTCACGAAGTTGACAATTGTTTATTTTCAAGAGATAATTCATCTATGTGGGATACCTTCTAGTAAGTGAACAAGATCCAAGATTCACTAGTGAATTTTGGAGAGCTTGCATGGAACCATGAGTACGCAGTTAGGCTTGAGCCAAGTATACTAGGAGGAGAATAAGTGAAAGAGGAACGAGAAATAGGTTCCAACTCATATTTTGGAAACAAGAGTTAAGAAGCTACGAAATTGTGAAGTTAACGACGGACAAAGCATAATGGAGTCAAGCTCAAGAAATGCGACTTAGAAGATTGAAGACTAGATTCGTGCATAATATCTCTTCTTAAGAGTATATCCTTGATCCCTCTCTTCCTGTAGAGCTTACTTGCATGGTATCTTTTCTGTATATCCTCTCGGTCCCATTCTCAATCCAATTTCTGTTGCAAACCCCATAGGGAGTATGACTCATCTGTTAGTAACACATGTTGGGGCTCGAGGGTGTACATTGGTTTGACTAAAGTTTTTGGATGCAGATTGGTCTTAGGAAGGGACTCCCTTATGACCTAAAAGGAGTCCATCATGCTTAGTTTCCTAGAATCATATATGGTGGTTCGGTTGAGTAACTCTTTGGGTGTCAGTCTGATGTTGATTTCGGTCTTCGGGGCTGATGCTTAGAGAGTTCTTCTCCTAATCAATATATATGTGGCATAGGTTTTCAGTTTTGACATTGCCTAATGGGCACAAAGTTTTTACTTGCTTCATTCGACTATACCTTTAGATAGGAACAATTGGGAAAATGTCCTATAGATTAGAGCTACCCGAAAAATTGGCCGGAGTTCACAACGTCTTTCACGTTTCACATCTCCGAAAATGTCTACATGAGTCTGCTGAGGTGGTAGAGCCAAATGTCCTAGAAGAGGCCGAAGTGGAACGCGAAGCAACCATAAGAAAAGTTCCAACCCGCATCTTAGGAACGGAAGTGAAGAAGCTACGCAACCGTGAAGTCAAGCTCGTCAAAGTTCAGTGGAGCGACGCCGAGGGAGATGCGACTTGGGAAACTGAAGCTAGAATACGCACTACCTACCCTTTTCTGTTCGAGGGTACATCCTTGATCTTTCCTTTTCCTTAAGTTGCGCTTTTATCTATCTTTTTAGGTATATTTCCTCGACCTTATCTTTTAGGTAGAAACCCTTTGGATGGAAACATGTAATTGAAACATGTTATGGATGATGGTTGCAAGTGGTTGCAAGTGATTGCTAGTGGTTGCTCGTGGTTGCATATACACACACAATCTTGGTTTTAGATCGGCTCAGTCACTCCATATTGCATATGCATATATGTTTGCATTCATATGTGGTTGAACTTTGATGTGTGGTCATGTGGATGTTGCATTTGTATTGAATGATGTTCACTCATGTAGAATCATGAATAGGAAAATTTGCATACATAATGGATTCATGGCACTTACATAATTCGCATTAAGGAGGTCAACTGAATCAGTAGACCGCCTGATTTTGCATTAGATAAGTACATGTACACACACACTTCGCATATGATCATGAAGCATTAGAAGTCTTTTAAGGACAATGGATGCTCGTGTTTGATGGTTGAGTAGATGGATGATTGGATGTTAGGATATACATTCCTCCTAACTTGAAGATTTCGGGGACGAAATCCTTTTAAGTGGGGGAGAATGTAACACCCCGCGAATTCTATAACTGTGAAATTTACAAATTAAAGTATAATTAATTTCAAATCAAAGAACTAAGGGAAACGGGATACGCCATTGCGTTCGTCTCGGAAAAATACGCGAAATAGAGTCCGAGTTTTCGAAAAACGGAGTCCGTATGAAGAAGATATGGCCTTCGGAAGTTTTTGAATTAAATTTAAAATTCAAACAGAATAAAATAAGCTCAGAAAACAAAAATGGGGCCCAATGGGCCAGGGTGAAAAAGTCCCGCCTGGCGCACCCAGGTCGACTAGGCTGTCGACCTGGTCTAACCAGGTCGACAGGCCTGTCGACAGGGCTGTCGACAGGGGTGTCGACCTGGTCCAGAGCCAGGTCGAGCCCAGTCTAACCCGGTTGGCCTATTCTATGTTGGTCGATTTTCTGTGGTCTGCTTTGTCATTAGGGCTAGGTGGCAGGCTCTAATTGGTCTCTCCTTAGGATGAATGGCTACGATCAATCCAAGCAACATCAATGGCCCTAATCAGTTCATTACCCCTATAAAAACAACCCTAGACTAACCCTAATCTATTCATTCAAAAATAAGAACAAAGCCGCCATGTTGCTGAGGAACGACTAGGGGTAGCCACCAATTGGAGAGAGGATTAGGAGGCAAATTCTAAGGCATAAAGCAACTCAATCAAATCAAACCGCATCTTCAAATCCCTAAAATTGAGAATTCGCCTCACCATTGTAAGTAGAGTATTACTTTGGTATGAACAAATAATTGTGTTGGTTTGTATACTTGATTGTGGCGATAAATAATTCATAATTTGTGCGTTACTATGATTCTTATCGATTTGGCATATTGTATACGTTTGGATATTCTCTAATTATGTTATTCATTATAAAGAACTACATGCGGTAGTTCTATGCAAGTATACGTTTGGAATATTCGCAAATTATGCAATCCTTGTTGAAGCTACATGTATGTAGTTGTTTAATTGAAATTCATGCAAGTTTGGGGTTTTGCTACTATGCCATCATGATGTATATTTTTGTGCATAAATCATTTTGTAAGTAATTGGAACAAGTTTGGTTGTTATAGTTCATATGAAACTATGTAGAAATTTTGGCACCATGATCTATGTATTAAGTCATGCTTTTGTGTTAGAAAACCTATTTGCAAACTTATGAATATGACTAGGCTAGGATTGATAATTTGCATAATTGAAATTGTTAACAAGAATTATATGATGTCATATGTGATACATAGCTAGGTTAGATTCAAAATCCCTTTTTGCAAGTTTACATGACTAAAGTAAGAATCATGATTTCATGTTAGAAATATTTATGCCATGGTTATGTGAACAAATTTAACTATACTTATGCCATGCTTATGTTTGACATTATGCCATGCTTATGTTTGACATTATGCCATGCTTATGTTTGACATTATGCCATGCTTATGTTAGAAATATTTATGCCATGCTTATGTTTGACATTATGCCATGCTTATGTTTGACATTATGCCATGCTTATGTTAGAAATATTTATGCCATGCTTATGTTTGACATTATGCCTAAATAAAAATATAGGTTCATGTTGTAGTTCTGACTATGTGTCAATAATGATACCCAATTTAGATTCTTATCTCAACTACAAGTTCACATGCTTTGATTCATGTCACCTATGCTTTATGACCAAAGTATATGTCACTACTATGCAAGTACACCAGTTTCTATTTTGTATTTCCAACGTCATATTGCAAGTTCATGCGCTCACATTCCCCTTTTTGGTGTATGTAATCACGCTTTAAGCCTCCCCTTTTCGCATGGCTAAATTGGGCTTTAAAAGGCTAAGCCCAATATATATATAATAAACGGGCGTGTAAAACGGGGGAAAATAACGTTGGGTTAAAATTACTAATGAATGAAAATATAAAATAGAAGGGCCCAAATTCAAGTATGGGTTGGGCCCATGATCGGTGTAACCTTTACACCATTAACTTAATAATGGGCCGCAAATATTTACATATAAGAAAATAAAGAAGAAAGACAAAATATGTAAATGTAGAACATACGATGTGTTTAACCCGAGGTTGGATTGAGTTGTGATGTAAACCTGCCCGGAACCGCCCGGTTGTCCAGTAGTCACAACAATACCTATCCAATGTGGGAGGTTAAACATGGAGCCCAATAAGGACCCGAGGTTAGACTGAGTTGTGGCGTAAGACTGCCCGGAACCAACCGGCAACAGGCAGCCATAACAATACCTGTCTAATGTGAGAGGTCAGGGCCTTAATAAGACAATTAAGGCTGAGTCGGGATTGTTAGGATTAAGTGAACTAAAGACTTAATCAAAATGGAACATGCTAAACTAAACGGACTGGTGGGGGTTAGGTTAGAAAACACTTAACCAACTTAGCATGTTGGCTAGAGATAGAAAACCTAGTAACGGGGGACCCTTTTCAGCAGTAACCCTAGAAGGTGTATCAGGATACCCTGAAACTAGGCATGGTGGGGCACGATTACTGGGCTGATTGTAAGAGGTCAATGCGACGGCGGTGGTGTAGCGGTGTAGGTTCTAACGGGGTGCGGGCATGCACACACTCCGGCGCAGAAAAATAAGGCACTGGACACCAGTAGCATACCTGTGCATTCTAAGGTTGTGTCGGGCCGCCACCATGGGACTTGATACGCCCCATGGTGGGACCAGCATAGGTAACTACAACATCGGGGGCCGTAAGACACATGTAATTATGCGAGTAGGAGCCGATCATCATTGAATGGATCACATCACCCTGATTATGGGGTGCCAGTTGGAAACTAGTTTATATGGGTTCAGAGATTAACATGGGGTACGATAGTATATTCGACCCTAGACAACTTAACCAATTTATAGTGCTTGCCCACTTCTTGTTTATACTTATCCTACCCAGTTCTTTATTCATAGACAAAATAGTACTAGACTTACTCAGGCTTTATGTCTGACTCTACTTTTCTTTCGTCTTCTTTTCTTCCGTTCCCCCCCCCCCCCAGGTCCACAGGGAGGGAACACAGCAGCTTGACCAACCTTAACATCCAGCTTGAAGAAGAGAAATGTATTGCTTGGACTTTTTCGCTTTGAACTATGGCTTTGGACAATCCACTATGGGGCTTTTGCAGTTTATCTATGTTTTATTTATGCTTCTTTAAATAATGTACTCAAGACAGATTATGAAAATGTTATGTTATGTTTTTGGAAAGGATGTAAGACAATCATGGTGATGTTTTGTAACACGTATTTGCTTTTATGAAATAAAAGTTTGTTGTTCTTCCGCTGTTTACAAATATGTGTTCCTATATATGTCTTGTATATCTGTGACTTATACTTATAAACCTCCACCAAAATTAGGGCATTCCCTTTGAGAGTGACCCTAACGGAGGTGGGGTGTTTCAACCATCATCCAAAGTGCATTCTACACTGTATAAGCATCAAATATAAATATTTAACGCTCATAACAGTCTGTCCATCAATCGATCGACATACAGCTAATTATTGGGACTAGTGTATGTCATATATCATCCCAATAGCCGTGTGGGGTTTTCAAACAATCAAACACAGATTTTATTTGTGCAGTTGGGCGATGTGTAAAATTTATCATCCCAATCAATATAAGTCAAATGTGTGTATATAAACAAATCATCCAACTTGTTTATATTTATTTATTCACATTCACGTTAAAAATTATATTTTCAACTATAAAATATTTTTAACTACTTAAATATTTTATTTCATTTCACATCACACAATCAACTACACATCAAAATCAAACAAACAAGCATACAAGCCGTCCATGGTCTGTGGACGATGGGTGTCGGGTGCTACTAAACACCGTCTGCATCCTAGTATATATTTTTAACTAGAAATTTAAATTCAAGGTGAGGAGTTCTCACCGAAAGCTAAATCCATCGCCGCGATTCTTCATATGTAGTAAATCTTTGTCGTGCTTGCCTTTTGTCACTTTTGTCGTCCGTATTCGCTACATATATAAAAATCACATTTTTATATTCTCTATTATATAAAAATCATATTTTTACTTCAGTACTCATATAAAAATCACATTTTTATATTCTCTAGTATATAAAAATTATATTTTTATTACTCTACATTATATAAAAATCGTATTTTCAATACTTCTAAAGATCAAATCTTTATAACGTTAAAATTCAAATTTTTATAAATAAAAATCTATTATCTTCTAGTTTAAAAATCATATCTTTCTCCGCTATAAAAATCAACCCTTTCTTCGCTATAAAAATCAATTCTTTTCGCTATAAAAATCAATTCTTTTTGCTAAAAAAATAAATTCTTTTCGCTATATAAATCAACTATTTTCGCTATGTTAAAAATAAAGTCTGAAAAGGAAGTTAAATTAAAAAGCTTACATTTTCTTTTCAGCGAGAAGAGTGGTGCTTGCTGTCGTCTGATCGAAGAAGAAGAAGGGGAAAAGGGTTTATGGGTCGAACAACAGACGGGGGCACCATGCGTTTCACAGAGTGGAAGGGGGCTCATCGTTGATGGGAAGGAGGGGTTCAGGCGTCGGATGGGGCTTGGATGGCCGGAGGGTAGGGTTTCATCGCTGGAAAGGGGGTTGCGATGGGTTTAAATCGGCGGGGGAGAGAGAGTACAAGGAAGGTGCTAGGCGCTGGAGGTGATGGCGCTGGAGTGGGATGGGATCGCTAGAGCGTGGTGGCGCTGGGCGAGGTCGGTCTTCGATTTGTTTTTTTTTCTGTAAAGAATCAGGAGAGAGAATAGTGAGGGGAGAGGGAAATTATGTTTATATTTATTTAATTATTATTTTATTCACCACCAAAGTTGACTTTCTTTTTCGAACCCCAATTCGAACCTAACGAATGTCGTCCGTAGCTAATTACCCCCATTCCGAACACAATGGGATATGTATCGTAGGCTGTTTCAATCTTTTTGATCAGTTTTCGTCAAAATCAAAATATAACTCTATATATTGAATTTGAACGCTAATTTCAATTTACCGGGCATACATACTAACTCTAAAAATTCCTGAAAAATATTTTCTAGCTTCGTATCGACGATACGGTCCTAACAAAACTAATTTCGTCAAATTCTTAAACCGTTTGAAAAATGGCCATTTTCCAGTCGACTAAAATCAACTAAGACTAGTCAAACGGTTTTCCTTTGCCACGCTCACATATTAAATTCAAAAATTATGAAAATTGAAAACCAGCAATAATTTGATATCGCGGATCCAACAAAAGTTGTTTCGTCGAAATCCGAGGCCGTTTGCAAAATTTCCATTTTTAAGGGCCAGAATTCCATAGCGACTTTTCTGAATTTTCAACTAGACATAACTTTTGATTCCCGCTATGAAATTTCAATCTTTCGGATTCATTGGAAAGATATTCTCAATTAGATTCAAATATTTTTGGTTTCGTTAAAATCCGTTTTATTTTGCACCCGGTGTGTTCGATTGAAATTTGAAATCGAATTATCGAACTACCACGCCATTTTCAATTCCTTATATAATTATAAATAATTATATATATTCTAACGACGATTCAAATAAATATATACTTTCTAATTCTATTCAAAATAAATTTCTCGTCGTTATTATTTAAAATAATTCATTTTAAATAATCTAAATTCGCTATAATTGCCAAAATAAAAATTTTAAATTGGCTCGGATTTCCGGGTTATTACAATCTCCCCCACTTAAAACTTTTCGTCCCTGAAAAGGAACGAAGCCGAAAGTTGTTTAACTAATCAACTCAACTTCCGCTATTTTCATTACGGCTTAAGTATTTCAACTTGTTAGTTTCTAAAAACTTTTCAAATTCTTCAAAAATTTCGCTAACACCCTAAATTTTAGAAAAATTTCGCCATAACCTCCCCTGCACCGGGGACTTCGGGATATTTCATATAGTCTCCCATGGCCTTCTTCAATCCAAAAGAAAAAAAAGATAATCAGCTCATAAAATCATCATCACCCAAACAAAATAGTAAATTATGGTAAACATGTACCTATTTTTCGGGCAAACAATTTTATTCTTCTGTTGTAGCCTCCTTGCTATGACCTGTTCAGTGTAAGTACATGTATATGCATGCAAATGCGACTAATTTTCAATACAACTCAATATTTGGTACTATTTGGCTAAATGGTTCTACATTTAATTAGTCAAACAATAATCAAACAATACAACCATCAATCAATTAGTTGATTAGCTTTTCAAATTCATAACTTTGACACATAGTCAAAAAATCTGATTTTTGATGCCAAATCACAACGATAAGCCCTTTCTAATTTTGGTTCTCACACCAGTCTAATGGAAATATATAGATATCTCATTTTCGAAACACGAACATAATTCCTGATGATGGGGCTCCATCATCAAAACCATCTCCGGGCGACTAGAGTGTGATTCTATATCTATCCAGTATGTTAAAACTTCGAATACACGCGGATCAGACGTATACGCAAAATCTATGTATATTAGATTTGTCCAAATTTGAATATAATAAATAATCTAATATGTATAATTGAATTTAAATTTTCATAACAAAACTCATTTTCATTTTAAAAATATACTCTTCACACTCATTCTAGCATACTACTGATCCCATCTCTAACAAGTCATTCCCATTGGATATTACTAATCCAATTTCTGATGAATTCTTTCGTTCGGTTCTAACGTGTCTTGTTCTCTGAGCTTTGTAAACCAAAGCTCTGATACCACAATGTAACGACCGATGAAATCTGGTAGGCTTTGCAACCATCCCTTCATCCCCCAAGCAGCAGGTAAAACCCACCGTGGCTTCCACCTGGTCCCCCAGTACACTTGTTTTACGGCGACCCTCTCGAGCCTCTCGGCCACTGCCTAACCAACCCCCGCAAGGGACATGTGGAGGTAAGAGTCTCCCGTTTGCCACCAAACCACGAAGCGAGAACTCCCCATCATGACTGCAACAAGAACTGGTGATACTCCATTCTCGATCCTTTCAATCTAATTAAAGATTCTTTAAAACTCCACTTAGTTTTAATCTTTTACTTGGTTAAAGAATCAATGTCATTTAAAACGCTGTTCACGATAAACCCAAAAATCAATACCAATTCAATTCCAATTAAATATCATTTAATTGGTGCACTTCATTGAATCTAAACAAAAAGATTTAATCTTTTACTCAACTGGGCTTAAGAACAGTGTTAATGAAGACACCATTCACGACAAACCCAAATCACATTTGATATTAAATACAAGGCTCTGAATAGAAAATATATCGGCTTATATTCAATATCAAATTCTATGACCAACAAATATCGTATTGGAAATAGCGATATATATATATATATATATATATATATATATATATATATATATATATATATATATATGTATGTATGTATGTATGTATCTTTCAAATTTCCATAACAACATCTATATAATCACGAAATCCAACATCGAACTATTCCAAAGATGATTTCGATCCAAATCCATTCCAATTCAATTATTGGCAATCCTGGTTATTTTCAAAACCATTTCGAATCCAATCTATTTATTTTAAAATAAACAGAATTATAATTCTAATTCAAAACTAGTTCATTTCGATAAAAATCTATTTTTATATTTTCAAATATGGAGTTTTTCATCCCAATTCTTCCCAAATCATTTCTTATGATTTTACACAAATTATTGATATTTTTAATAATTTTATCAAGGCCTGTATAGTCGATTTCCATCAACGGCCATCGAACTGCACTTACAACGACCTTTTCCAAATTTGATTTGGACATAATTCCAAATCCAACCATTAGATTTATAATATTCTTAGAAAGCTCTTTTTGATACGAACCCAAAGGTTCCAGTTTTAGGAGAATCCGACGGTCGGATCCCCCGCAATATCCATTCGAAGTCAATGGTCAAAATTCGCGAACTGCCGCTGCGCGGTGCGTTCTACTCAGGCCATTATATATATATATATATATATATATATATATATATATATATATATATATATAATATATATAATATATGTATTTCATCGATTTCCTTTTAAAACGTATTTTATAAATCGTTTTAAATTCGTTTTCAAAACGATTTCAACTTCCATTTCAAATTCAAATCAAAATTGAATTTTCCCTTACAAATTCGTTTTAAATTCATTTCAAATTGATTTCAATTCAAATCGATTTTTAATTCAATTTCAGTTCGTTTTCAATTTGAATTTCAAATTAATTCAATTTCAATTTGAATTCATTTCTATTCAATTTCAATTCGAATTCAATTCTATTCAATTTCAATTCGAATTCAATTCTATTCAATTTCAATTCGAATTCAATTCTATTCAATTTCAATTTGAATTCAATTCTTTTCAATTTCAATTCGAATTCAATTCTAAATATTCGATTTCGAAATCACTTTCAATATTCATTATAAATTCGACAAAATTCCCGTTCGTGTTAAAATGGCGTGTAACTACTTAACACGGCTTCGCATTTCTATTTTCAAATATTCTTTTACAAATATTTTTTTTCAAATATTTCTATTCAAATATTTCTTTTTCAAAACTGGAATGAGGCCACATCAATTACCATATAATGTTAACTATATGGATTTTCTACAACACATGTATACAATAACAACGATGAATAATCAACCATCATCCAAAGTGCATTCTACACTGTATAAGCATCAAATATAAATATTTAACGCTCATAACAGTCTGTCCATCAATCGATCGACATACAACTAATTATTGGGACTAGTGTATGTCATATATCATCCCAATACCCGTGTAGGGTTTTCAAACAATCAAACACAAATTTTATTTGTGCAGTTGGGCAATGTGTAAAATTTATCGTCCCAATCAATATCAGAAATGTGTGTATATAAACAAATCGTCCGATTTGTTTATATTTATTTATTCACATTCATGTTAAAAATTATGTTTTCAACTATAAAATATTTTTAACTACTTAAATATTTTCTTTCATTTCACATCACATCACACAATCAACTACACATCAAAATCAAACAAACAAGCATACAAGCCGTCCATGGTCTGTGGACGACGGGTGTCGGGTGCTACTAAACACCGTCTGCATCCTAGTATATATTTTTAACTAGAAATTTAAATTCAAGGTGAGGAGTTCTCGCCGAAAGCTAAATCTAACGTCGTGATTCTTCATATGTAGGAAATCTTTGCCGTGCTCGCCTTTTGTCACTTTCGTCGTCCATGTTCGCTACATATATAAAAATCACATTTTTATATTCTCTTTTATATAAAAATCATATTTTTACTTCACTACTCATATAAAAATCACATTTTTATATTCTCTAGTATATAAAAATCATATTTTTATTACTCTACATTATATAAAAATCGTATTTCCAATACTTCTAAAGATCAAATCTTTATAACGTTAAAAATCAAACTTTTATAATTAAAAATCTATTATCTTCTAGTTTAAAAATTAAATCTTTCTCCGCTATAAAAATCAAACCTTTCTTCGCTATAAAAATCAATTCTTTTTGCTATAAAAATCAATTCTTTTCGCTATAAAATTAAATTCTTTTCGCTATATAAATCAACTCTTTTCGCTATGTTAAAAATAAAGTCTGAAAAGGAAGTTAAATTAAAAATCTTACATTTTCTGTTCAGCGAGAGGAGCAGTGCTTGCTGTCGTCTGATCGAAGTAGAAGAAGGGGGAAAGGGTTTATGGGTCGAACAGCAGAAGGGGTCACGACGCGTTTCACAGAGAGGAAGGGGGGCTCATCGTCGATCGGAAGGAGGGGTTCAGGCGTTGGATGGGCTTGGATGGCCGGAGGGTAGGGTTTTGTCACTGGAAAGGGGGTTGCGATGGGTTTAAATCGGCGGGGGAGAGAGAGTACAGGGGAGGCGCTGGGCGTTGGAGGTGACGACGCCGGAGTGGGATGGGATCGCCGGAGCGTGGCGGCGCTGGGCGTGGTCAGTCTTCGATTTGTTTGTTTTTTTGTGAAGAATCGGGAGAGAGAATAGCGAGGGGAGAGGGAAGTTATGTTTATATTTATTTAATTATTATTTTATTCTCCACCAAAGTTGAATTTCATTTTCGAACCCCAATTCGAACCTAACGACTGTCGTTCCTAGCTAATTACCACTATTCCAAACACAATGGGATATGTATCACAGGCTGATTCGATCTTTTCGATCAGTTTTCATCAAAATCAAAATATAACTCTATATATTGAATTTGAATGCTAATTTCAATTTACCGGGCCCACATACTAACTCTAAAAATTCCCAAAAAATATTTTCTAGCTTCGTATTGATGATACGGTCCTAAAAAACTAATTTCATCAAATTCTGAGACCGTTTGAAAAATGGTCATTTTCCAGTCGATTAAAATCAACTAAAACTGGTACAACATGTTTCCCTTTGCCACGCTCACATATTAAATTCAAAAATTATGAAAATTGAAACTTAGCAATAATTTGACATCGCGGATCCAACAAAAGTTGTTTCGTCGAAAACCGATGAAGTTTGCAAAATTTACATTTTTAAGGGCCAGAATTCCATAGCGACTATTCTGAATTTTCAACTGGACATAACTTTTGATTCCTGTTATGAAATTTCAATCTTTCGGATTCGTTGGAAAGATATTCTCAATTAGATTCAAATATTTTTGGTTTCGCTAAAATCCGGTTTATTTTGCACCCAGTATGTTCAATTGAAATTTGAAATCGAATTATCGAAGTACCACGCCATGTTCAATTCCTTATATAATTATAAATAATTATATATATTCTAACGACGATTCAAATAAATATATACTTTCTAATTCTATTCAAAGAAAATTTCTCGTTGTTATTATTTAAAATAATTCATTTTAAATAATCTAAATTCGCTAAAATTGCCAAAATAAAAATTTTAAATTGGCTCGGATTTCCGGGTTATTACAATGGCCTTCCTTCCTTATTTGCGGAAAGAGTAAGAAAAGCATTAAGGAAAGATAAATTCAATATTCCATATGAAAGTTATACTTACGAAAAACTAATTGGAACATGTATTCAAGAAGGATTATCATTATGTAATGAAATAAAGCTAAATCAACAATTTAAACGACAAAAGTTAACAGAAAGAAATCAATTAGGACAATTCTATAGCCAATTTGGGATGGATATCCCAACCAATAAAGGTAATCATAAAAAACTAAAAAAATAATAAGGCTATTGAACCTCCTTATAAACAGAAAAGGAAACATTATTCTAAGAAATAATTAGAACAAAAAGCCCAAAGAAAAGAGGAAAGACCAAATAACAAGAAAAAGAAAATTGTTGATTGTTATAAATGTGGAAAAATTGGACATTATGCAAATAGATGTAAGTTAAAAAAGGATGTTAACAGTTTAAATGTTGATGAAGACCAATTGTAGTTTTTCTTCTATTGTTAATGTATGTATTTCTTGTTTGAGAAAATTTAAATGTATTGTTTTTTGTGTTACAAGATCTTTGATTTCATGTAAGACTTTTGTAAATGGTTTTGTTATAAACTGAAATGTGATAGATTTATTTTGATAGGTTCCTGTTATCCCATTATTATCAACATGAGTTATAGGATATATCTTATCTATAAAAGGTGTTCCTAGTATCACTTGGTTTGTAATATTCTTCACAAGTTAAAAACTTGTTGGGATACACGTTTTATCTTTACATATATAAGCTTGTGGAAGTTTAAAATTTATATTAAGTTTTTCTCCAGCTGCATGTCTCAAGGAATTTGTAGTTTTATGAAAATATCTAGTGGGTATTAATCCTTCTTGTATTACATTCATATCTGCACCACTATCAACTAATGCAGTTAATTATTTTTGAAAATAATTATCGATTAAAAGTGTAATTTTAACAAACCATTTCTGTGAAATGACAATATCTAATGTAGATAGAAAATCTCTCTGCTCTGGAGAACTTTCATGATTACTATCAAAAGTTGTAATTTGTCTTGACGTTTCTAATAGGGATACTCTTTCGTCTAGATCTTTATTTTTATTTTGAATTATTTGAATTTCTCTCTTAAGGTTTTGAATTTCTTCAGTAAGATCTTGCATAGTTGTGGGGTATTCTATCTTTTGTCTTTCCTTAAGGAGTTTATAAACTTCATTCATAGAATATGGGTTTTGTGATATTTTTGCTTCTGTGTTTGGAAAAGAAGAATCAGTTTGGCTTGTTTCCGGAACGTCTTCAATTTGGTCTATTAATTATATCTTAATTCCGTATCTTTTACTCTTATTAGAAATTCTAAAATATTGTTACTAGTTAAAACATTTATATCAAATTTTGAAATTGTGATATGATTTTATAAAATCCCTCATTTTCACTTTCATTACTACTAATTGGATTCAAACATGGTTGGCCATTCACATATGGCTCACAACATCCTTCAGATAAAGATTCATCATCTAATTCTTCAAAATTTTCCAAACCAGAAGAATTAGTTCCAGATTCTTCATCTTCTTTATTGGCTTCTGAATCAGAATTTAGTAAAAGTTTAGATAACATATTTTTTAATTCTTCATCAACATTTAAACTGTTAATTTTCTTTTTTAACTTACATCTATTTGCATAATGTCCAATTTTTCCACATTTATAACAATGAACAATTTTCTTTTTCTTGTTATTTGATCTTTCCTCTTTTCTTTGGGATTTTCGTCCTAATTTTTTCTTAGAATAATGTTTTCTTTTCTTTTTATAAGGAGGTTCAATAGCCTTATTATTTTTTAGTTTTCTATGATTACTTTTATTGGTTGGGATATCCATCCCAAATTGGCTACAGAATTGTCCTAATTGATTTCTTTCTGTTAACTTTTGCCATTTAATTTGTTGATTTAGCTTTATTTCATTACATAATGATAATCCTTCTTGAATACATGTTCCAATTAGTTTTCCGTAAGTATAACTTTCATATGGAATATTAACTTTATCTTTACTTAATGTTTTTCTTACTCTATCCACAAATAAGGAAGGAAGGCCATCTATGAATTATCATTTCCAGTAAGAACTATTGCTTTCTGGTAATTCCATTACTCTATTTTGAAATGGGTCTTTATACCATCTGAAATCTGTTAGAGTTTTACATCTTAAATTTTGTAAAATGGTACGAGTATTTTCGCTATTGTCGGATATTCTTCCTGTAAATTGTTCTAAAATAGTAACTATTAATGTATATACAGCGTTTTGTACTACTTGCCCATCTTCTTGTTTTATAGTATTATAAATTTCACTTTTATTGCTGGAGACAAATAATTATCCCACCAACCTTTTAGTTGGCCTGTAAATCCAGAAACTATCATTTTTGCAATAGTAGTGTCAGAATTTCCATTACTTTTGCAAATTGTGCTATACATAAGCATACTATGCGCAATATTACAAATTTGTTTTTCAGAATATCCATCTATATTCCATTCATAAATCTGTTTACCACTATAACTATTAGTAACAATATAATCTTGTTTGTAACAACCCGCAAATTCTGAACCAATTTTAAAATTTATTTTAGAAAATTTTAATGAATTTTGAGGATATAGTGTAATTTATTATTAATAATAATGGCTAGAATTTATTTTAATCGAAGTTGAAACGAATAAATTTAATTTTAAATATAAAAAGAGTTAGAAATGGCGTGGTAGTTTTAAATTTTGATTTTAAACTTTAACTGAATGTACAGGACTCATTGTAAATCAGAATTGAGTGAAACCGGAAATATTTAAATCTGTTTAATCATATCTTTCTAATGAATCTGAAAAATTGAAATTTCATAGCGGGAATCAAAAGTTATGGCCAATTCAATTTTTAGAAAGGTCGCTACAGAATTTATATATATAATATATATGGCCCGAATGGCTACTTTTCACATATGAAGGAATTTCGACTCGAAACCACTTCCATTGAGTCTGGAATGATGTTTCTGCATTTAAAAAGTATAAACACTTATATATTTTGAGTTTTGGAATTTATTTGTTTAAAAATGTATTTTTAATATTAAAAATATTGGCCTTGAAAATAGTCATTTTTCAAACGACCTCCGTTTTCGACGAAACCACTTTTGTTGGAACCAGAATGTCAAATTATAGCTAAGTTTCAATTTTCAGAAATTTCGAGTTAATATGTGAGCGTGGCGAAAGAAAATGTGTTTTGCCAGTTTAAGTCAAATTTAATCGACTGAAAAATAGCCATTTTTCAAACGGTCTCAGAATTCGATGAAATTAGTCTTGTTAGAACCGTATCGTCATAAGAAAGCTAAAAATAATTTTTCTGGAATTTTCTGAGGTCGTATGTGGCCCCGGCATATTTAAATGTACGGTTAATATTTAATTAATTAATTTTTAATGCAATTTTAAATAAAATTTCTACAGATTTCGGAATTTGACCCCGAGACCTGTCCCATTGCGTTCAGAAGGCCTCAAAACGTTAAGATTGATAGTAAGCAAGCCCAATTCTGAGACAGTCCAGAAATCCACCATTATAACACGAAAAACAAGATTTAACAATAAAAAATAAAGAAAACCGTAACCCTAAAATGGCCAGCCGCCGCCATGTCTGTTCGAAGGCCAGAAAGATCCGAAATTCAAACACTAATTTCTCTTAATCCGTTCAACGAAAATTGACAAATTATATACCAAATCGAAGAGAATTCAGAGAGCTTCGAATCTATACGGTTAAGATTGGGTTTCAGTGCACGGATTTCGCGAATTCTGGTGAGGAAGGCGGCGCGTTCGGGTTCGGATTTCGAGCCGAGGATGGGGCCGAGTTGGCTGGGCTTCTGGGCGGTGGTGGCTCGTGGTTCGGGCTTCGGAGTGGCGGTGTTCGATCGACGCCTGGGTGGCCAAAGGGGGGTACGACGTGGGGTTGGAGGACGGATATTGGGTTCGGCCGTGACAGTGTAAACGAGGAAGAAGGGTATATTTTAATATTGTTTTATTTATTTAATATTTAATTTATGCAATCTTTAAAAATCAATATCTCTTTCTTACGAGGGTCGTTTGACGAACCGTAAGTTGCGTTGGACTCGTCCTTCCGAGATCTTCGTTGTAATAACCCGGAAAATCTGGGTCAGTTTAAAAAATTTATTTTTGGCTATTTTAGAGAATTTTGAATATTTAAAATGATTTATTTTAAATAATAACGACGGAAAATTTATTTTCGACGAAGTTAAAACGAATAAATTTATTTTAATTATAATACGTGCTTGAAATGGCATGGTAGTTTGAGAATTTGATTTTAAATTTCAATTAAATATATTTAATTCGTTTTAAAGCAGAAAAGGGACGACCCAGAAATATTTAAATCTGTTTAACTATATCTTTCCAACGGATGTGAGAAATATTAATTTCACTTTATAAATTTAATGTTATGGCCAGTTGAAGATTCTAAATAGTCGCTATGGAATGTATATATAATTATATATATTTTAAATAAATAACTAAGCCCTTAAAAATAGCCATTTTGCAAACGACCTCCGTTTTCGACGAAACTACTTTTGTTGGATCCGGGATGTCAAATTATTACTAGGTTCCAAGTTCCATAATTTTTGGAATTTAGATATAAGCGTGGCACAAGAAAACGTGTTTTGTCAATTTGGGTCGACCAAAAATTGGCCATTTTTCAAACGGTCTCAGAATTTGACGAAATTAGTTTTGTTAGGACCGTATCGTCAATACGAAGCTAGAAATAATTTTTCTGGAATTTTTAGAGTTCGTATGTGACCCCGGTAAATTGAAATGTACGTTTAAAATTGAATATATAGATTTATATTTTGATTTGGACGGAAACTGATCAAAACAGTTGAACGGGGTTACGGAACTTATCTCATTGTGTTCAGAATGGGGGTGATTAGCTAGGGGCGACAGTCGTTGGGGTTGATTTGGAGTTCGTGGCAATAATCAATTATTTTTGGAATAAAAAATATATTAAATATAAATTATATAAACAATTCTTTCTGGTCAGACCCTATCCTTTACCATTTCAGCGGTCAACACCCCATCGTGCCACCGAAGGAAACCAATGCTCCAAACAGCTCCCTTCTACCTTCCTTAATCGCCCGAGATACTTAGCAAATTAAATCCAACTTCTAAACGAAAATCTGAGAGCAAATCGAGGGCCTTCGATCTATATGGCAGTGATCGATTCTCATCAGCTATGGTGCTCGGATCTTTAGCTCAAACCCATCCTCTTCGTGCGCCATTTTCTGGAGGAGGGGTGCATCGAGTTGTGTGTGGTCAGGGGCTGGGGTGGCGCGCTCGTAGGTGCTCGACGTGGAAGACTCCGATGGTTGGACAACAACTCGAAGCGGTGGCAAAATTTCAAGCCCTAGGGGCCAACTTCATTCGATATTGGTTTTTTTTGGGGGGGGGTTATGGTTAACAGAGTGGTTAAGTTTATTTATTTTTCTTTTCCTTCTTTATTTATTATATTGGTTTAATTAAATTAGTAATTAGACCATAAATTTGATCTGTAAATGAATTAACCTTATATATATAAAAAAAATTGATTTTTACTATGGAAATAGAATAGCATTGATTTATGGAAATAAAATAGCATTGTTTTTAAATTATAATACTTTGTAATAAAAAAAATATAAGGATTTTTATAGAAATAGATTTTAAATTAAAATAGGGATTTTTATATGTTGAATATCGAAGTAAAAATTCGATTTTTATATATTGAATAGCGAAGTAAAAATTCGGTTTTTATATATTGAATAGCGAAGTAAAAATTCGAGTTTTATACATTGAATAGCGAAGTAAAAATTCGATTTTTATATATTGAATAGCAAAGTAAAAATTCGATTTTTATATCTGTAGTGAATACAGATGAAGAAAGTGACGAAAGAAGAAACGGCGAAGTTTTCTTCATAAGAAGAGTCATGGGATTGGATTAGCAATTCAGTGAGAACTTCTCACCTTTTAATTTTATTTTCTAGTTAAAATAAATACTAGGATGCAGACGGTGTTTAGTAGCACCCGACACCCGTCGTCCACAGACCATGGACGGCTTGTATGCTTGTTTGTTTGATTTTGATGTGTAGTTGATTGTGTGATGTGATGTGAAATGAAATAAAATATTTTATAGTGGAAAATATTTTATAGTTAAAAATAGGATTTTTAACGTGTATATGAAATGAAATAAAAATAAACAAATCGGACGATTTGTTTATATACACACATTTGACTGATATAGATTGGGACGATAAATTTTACACATCGCCCAACTGCACAAATAAAATCTGTGTTTGATTGTTTGAAACCCCACACGGGTATTGGGATGATATTTGACATACGCTAATCCCGATTGTTTAGTTGTATGTCAATCGATTGATTGACAGACTGTTATAAGCGTTGAATATCTATATTTGATGCTTATACAGTGTAGAATGCACTTTGGACGATGGTTGATTATTCATCGTTGTTACTCTATACATGTGTTGTAGAAAATCCATATAATTAACATTATATGGTAATTGATTGGGCCTCAATCCAGTTTTGAAATAGAAATATTTGAAATAGAAACATTTGAAATAGAATATTTGAAAATAGAAACATATGAAGCCGTGTTGATTAGATTGACGCCATTTAGATGTGAACGATATTTATATCGATTATATTCGTTTTTATAATGAATATCGAAAGTGATTTCAAAATCTAATATTTTGAAAAGAATTGAAATTCGAATGAAATTGAATATAAATGAATTCGAATTGAAATTGAATATAAATGAATTCGAATTGAAATTGAATATAAATGAATTCGAATTGAATAAAAAAAATGAATTCGAATTGAAATTGAATATAAATGAATTCAATGGAAATTGAATATAAATAAATTCGAATTGAAATTGAATAGAAATGAATTCGAATTGAAATTGAATAGAAATGAATTCGAATTGAAATTGATTTGAATTTGAAATAGAAGTTGAAATCATTTTGAAAACGAATTTAAAAACGACTTATAAAATACGTTTTGAAAGGAAATCGACGAAATATATATAATATAAATATATTATATATATAATGGCCTGAACAGAACGCGCCGCGCCGCGGCAGTTCGCGAATTTTGACCATTGACTTTGAATGGATATTGTGGGAGATCCGACCGTCGGATTCTCCTAAAACAGGAACCGTTGGGTTCGTATCGAAAAGAGCTTTTTAACGAATATTAGAAATTTGAAATCTAATGGTTGGATTTGGAATTATGTCCAAATCAAATTTGAAAAAGGTCGCTGTAAGTGCAGTTCGATGGCCATTGATGGAAATCGACTGTACGGGCCTTGATAAAATTATTAAAAATATCAATAATTTGTGTAAAATCATAAGAAATGATTTAGGAAGAATCGGGATGAAAAACTCCATATTTGAAAAGATAAAAATAGATTTTTATCAAAATGAACTAGTTTTGAACTAGGATTAAAATTCTATTTATTTTTAAATAAATAAATTGAATTTGAAAAGGTTTTTAAAAATAACTAGAATTTCCAAGAATTGAATTGGAATGGATTTGAATCGAAATTGTCTTTGGATTATTTCGATGTTGGATTTCGTGATTACACAGATATTGTTTTAGAAATTTGAAAGATATATTTATATCGTTACTTCCAATACGATATTTGCTGGTCGTAGAATTTGATATTGAATATAAGCCGATATATTTTCTATTCAGAGCCTTGTATTTAATATCAAATGTGATTTGGGTTTGTCGTGAATGGTGTCTTTATTAACACTGTCCTTAAGCCCAGTTGAGAAAATGATTAAATCTTTTTAGTTAGATTTAATGAAGTGTACAAATTAAATAATATTTAATTGGAATTGAATTCGAATTGATTTTTGGGTTTATCGTGAACAGTGTTTTAAATAACACTTGTTCTTTAACCCGATAATTAATGAAATGTGATTTTGGGTTGTCGTGAATGGTATCTTCAATAATACTGTTCTTAGACCCAAAGGAGTTAAGAAAATTCAGAAACTAACTGGAGATTAGTTGAGTTGAATGGTTTCTGGGGTATTGATCTGATGTTGGTTTCGGCCTTCGGGGTTAATACTTAGGGAACTGCTCACTTGCTAATTCACGGTTAGGGACTGAATGAAATGTGATTTTGGGTTTATCGTGAACCGTGTTTTAAATGACACAGATTCTTTCGCCCAGTCACAAATTAAAACTAAGTGGAGTTTTAATGAATCTTTAATCAGATTGAAATAATCGAGAATGGAGTATCACCAATTTTGCTCCAGGCGATAGTTAAATCTTTAATTAGATTTGAACGTGAAATGGTAATTGAATTTACCGATAACACCGTGGTGTTAGATATGAAGTATTACCAATTTTACTTCATGTGATGAATAGGTTGGGATTGGGAAATTAAAACAAACGATTACTTCGGTAAGGTTCGTTAATCCCGACTAGTTTGAATTGATATTCAAAAGAAGATTAAATAATAAATTTAAAGGAATTTATCTTTGATAAAATTAATGGGAACCTTTCCCTAAGAATGTGGAATTTAGAAACTAACTGTAGGTTGGCTAAGCAGAGTGATTTCCTGGGTATTGATCTGATGTTGGTTTCGGCCTTCGAGGTTAATATTTGGGGGATTACTCTCTTGATTAATTTACGGTTAGTGATTGATGAATTGGAATGAGGCGTATGTTGTGTTTGTGTAACACATGTTTATTATATACGCGAGTTATTCGGAAAGACCGGGTTTATCCCATTCTGAATAACTGATACGACGATAAGTCGAAGATAAAGACAGTGGTCGAAGACCGGAGGTCTTCACGTCGTTTGGGTGATTACTGACGATCTTGATTGGGATGTACACCCAAGAAGATGGAAACAGTTGGTGATCGTCCAGACGTATTTGGAGATCGATGGACATGCGGGGTACTACGTGCCTCCGGTTTCGTTTAGACCCAGAACGAACTTGTAAATGGACTGTGTGTCTGACATTGGATTTTAGTCTGTGTGATTGATTTCTATTAAATATATATCTGTTTGGCGGCGGAGAATTTATTCTCTTGCTTAACGCCCTTCTATGAGACGTACGAGCTCAGGGGTTATATATTGATTGATATCCGTCGCATGGAGTGAATTGCCTGTGTGGCATGCCTAAGTGGCAAATGATCAAGGCTTCTGTTGAAAAGCAAAGTTTTGTGGTTGATGATCAAAGCAAGGCCTTTGTGGCATAGCTTTGTGTAACGTTTACTTCGCGAGTTTCACACCTGGTATGAACTAGAAACGGGAGAAGGACCTCAGGGAGGGCATGCGTTTCTTTCTAGTTAGAAGTGGCGTCAGTGGTTTTACACGCCCTGACGAGTTTGACTTATGTGGTTGTTGTTGTTGCGAGGTGCCTCGGTTTGATCGGACAATCCGGGTCCGATTGAGTCATTTAGTTGGCTCACCTATGTAACGACCCGTATTCTACGCATCATAGGATCGTAGGATATTCATTTCTTTCACATACGAAGTCGTATGGTCATGTAACTTTGGGAGACGACTACTGTGGTCATTTCCCATGTTCATGATTTTTCCCGATTATTAAATGACCATTTTACCCCTAGTTGGCACTGTTTTGGCCATAAATTTTGACTGGAAAGGAATTTTGACCTAAAGCCATTTCCATTGGCTCTGGATGATGGTTTACAATTCCGTAGAGTGGTCACATTAGCCAAACGGACTCACCGTTTGGGAGATATGGCTGAAACAAGTTTCAGATGGTGAAAAACAACTTAATTGGGCTTAACCGGGTGATTAGCATCTTGCCCCAGAGGGGAATTTCAGGTTTAGAGGTATAGGAGGACTGACTAGGGTTAGCAAATCACTTTCATTACAGTTTTGAGCTGCCACAAACCTTCTTGAAACCTTAGTAATGGCTTCCATCCTCTAAAACCACTCCAAAACACATTTTTAGTGAAGATTAAGCCTAAATTACATCAAAACAAGGACAAATAGCATCAGAGCAAGGTTGGAGCTGCTGCTATACATAGGGATTCGACCCAAACAGAGAGTATTTCAGATTTGGTGTTTTATTTTGTGGCAAAGGTGAGTGATAGCATCGTTTTGACACTAATTACAGTTAATTAAGGGTGATTAGTGAAGATTAGCGAATTGATACACTAATAAATTCTAGAAAAATGTTTAGAAATTCTTAAATAATATTTTATGCCTCTGTTAGAAATTTGGTTCGATTTGGTTAAGTTTTATTAATCCTATGATTAGTTTTATTTTATCATGCTTAAGGGAAAATAAGGGGATTTTGGGCATCTTTGATCCGTTTCGACATGTAAATTCATTGTTTTGGTGTTTGTGGTTAGTTTACTATGTTGCTATGACTGTTTGACATGATTTGTGATTGATTAGCATACTTAGATTTGTCGAAAACGTTGTCGAATGGCGTAAACAAGTTGCTGGAAAAAGTTGCAGAAAGTTGTCCAGGGTTTCGGATCGGATCAGATATGGGCTCGGATCGGATAGGAGACCTGGGCAAGGAACCCGATCCGAACTAGAAATCTAGCACAGATGAGGCTAGGCAAAAAGGAAGGCCATGTTGGTTAAGCTGGGGATCGGATAGACTTGGAGACGAAGGGCTCGGATCGGAACTTAACACTTGGGAGAACTGGCAAGAGGGAAGGCCACACGGATCAGATGGCGAAGGAAGGATCGGATCGGAGCACATGGAAATGAGGGAGCGGATCGGAGCGGAAGCACGAAATGGAAGGGAGATGGCACCCGACCCGACCCGGAGGAGGACACCCGACCCGACCCGAAATAGAATACCCGACCCGAACCGATGCGATATTGTGGACCCGAACCGAACCGCTACAGGAGAAGACTACGAACCGACCCGAAGTAGAGGACCCGACCCGAACCGATGACTAGGAGGAGAACCCGACCCGACCCAGTATTGACCAATAACCCGAGATGCAAAGGTAGTCCAATATGGGAAGTTAGAGCTCAGGATCTAGTTGGGAACCAATGAGTTCACTTCATGATTGGGCTTTGCTGCGGGACGTGTGCCAAGGGGCAGTCGATGTGTATGACTTTGGATCACTATGTATGGGAAGTACGTGAACGGATTCAGGGCTGCAATGACCTAGGTACGACTAAAGGGCTATAGACCAATGAAGTGGGGTCATTTGTAAAGATTTGGTTATGACTCCATGTGGTAAGCTTGGTAGTAGTAGTAGTTGTACAAGTCAACTCCGTCACTACTTCAATGGGTCTAGTGATTGACAGTGGTGGAGATCGTATGCTTTACGCACGGAGTGAGAGATGTGAGGATGGTTGCTATGGATGATTTGTTTGCTATCATTATGACATGCACACCCCACCCCCGTATTCTTACACTATTTATTATGGCACCTTAGAGTATTGTACGATATGTGGTACTAACTCTTTGGTTGCAGGTCCAGGTTCAGGTAAGGTTTAGTATACTGTTATTATTCTGTTAAGATGCTTATCGCTCATACCAGGCTTTATGTCTGACCCAGAGTTTATGTCTCCTCTTATTACTCTGGGTGCTCACACGAGCAGACTAGAGACAGGTTAGCTGGTGATGCACGGGTAGATGATCCGGAGACGAGCAGGAGGCTTCCACGTAATATATATAGTATTCTCCCTGTGTTGTTGAAGATCACTGCTTGGGCATTGGTGGTGCATCTTCTACTTTAGCTTTCTTTTGTTAGAGACAGTAAATTTGAAAAGTTGTAATAAGCTGTATTTGGATTTCCGCTGCTCTGACGTTGATGTTGGTTTTAGTTATCATCTTATACACCGTCTCACCTGTTTTATGTCAAGTATTTTGTTATTATATTTTATTCCATGCGCTGTGAGACATTCTACAGGTTCCTTGTTTAGTTAATTCCCTTCTTTCCTTTCTTCTGACGACCATCCCGTGCTAGTCGGGCATGGGTACATCGCACTTTCGGAGGAAATGCAGGCTGGTGCGGGGCGGGCCGTCACAACCTACGCCCCTATAGGGTGGGGAAACGCAGTGTTCAGGAATTTTAATCCACATCGGTGGACTGGCCCTGACGATCCAAAGGCTTGACTGAGTACTTGCCTAAGGCTCGGGCTAGAGAGTCTCGAATCGGTAGAGGACGATCCCTAGCCTCGGTTCATACCATAAATGATAACCCAATTTCTAAATACGTGACCTTGCGGTTTAATTTGTAAAGCCTAGTATTGGCGACATGATATATGGTACCCATGTCGTCTATGATTGATACTTATGATTTGAAGTTGTTTTATACACTATACACTTATAATAGTATCAAATGATTTGTTTTAAACGTACTAAGCATGTTTCGCTATTATAAGGGAAAACCCTATCCCCCGGCTTGCGTTGCATTATGTGATAGGACCTGGGTCTTATAATAGCTTCATTTTTCTTTGTTTAGCATTGCGTTGTTGTTTTATGCACTGGTATTCTTGGGAGAAACTCGTTCCGTGTTATACGGCGTGGTCCCTTGATTTACCTAACTTTAAAATAATGATTTACAACTGTTTTAGTTCTCACACCAGTCCCATGACTGACCTGGAGTTTATTGTTTTAACCTAAAATCTGGGTGCCCTTATTTTGACACGGGCAGCTAGTAGTTTTGTTTTTGCAGATTTATATTCACAGGATCCTGGTTTACAGCTGGAACGATATCCAGAAAGCTTTGTATCCGTATATCTCCTTCAGTTGTGTTTGTATTATTTTCCGCTGCTATGTATTTAAATGTAATTTAAATCTCTGATATTTCTGTGTAATATTCATTTATACTCTGTATATTCTTGTATTCTGATGGAATTGTTGTAATAAACAATTAAATGTTCTCCCGTTTGCGTTCTACTTTTTCGTGTTCTCAAAACAATCCGTTCTTTCTCTTCTCTTCGGAGACCGGGGGAGTTCGGGTCGTTTCATTCGCAATGGCGCTGACCAGAGCTGAAACCGAGACAGTCGAATTTTCAGCCAAATCAATGTGAGAATTCTGAATTTTATTTTAATTAATTATAAATTATTTTTCTTGCGTTAAAAATAATTGTATTGTGATGTTAAATCAAATCTGAAATGTTCTGTGTTGTAAATATTGTTGATTGTTGCTTGTGTTATGTTTTGTAGTTCGTGATATGCTAGATCTGCATTGAATTTTATATACGGTTGAATTTATTTGTGGTTAGAGAATTAGATCTAGAATTAGATCTAAATCATATTTTATTCGGATTTAAATCGTGATCTAGTTATTCTAATTTATTTTAAAATTTTAAAATATTGTTTTTATTATTCTAAAATGAGCAATGAAATTTGATCGACAAATAAAAACTTATTTTTATTTGTTTATATTACATTAGAAGTTGATCGGCAAATAAAAACTTTATTTTTGTTTATTTGTTTACTTTGCAACAGAAAATGAACAACAAATAAAACCTTATTTTTATTTGTTTACTCTGCAATAAGATTTGAACGACAAATAATATATTATTTTTATTTGTTTATTTACAATAGAATATGAACAACAAATAGAACATATTTTCATTTGTTCCATTTCGACAGAATTTGGCTAACGAATAAAATCCTATTTTTATTTGTTTACATTTAGAACATGATTTATGAATTACAGTAAAAATTATTCTTTTTATTGTCACATTAAACGTAAGATGTTCTAGGGTTAGAATAATAATAAGATACTAAATTTTATTGTTGATATTAAAACATTTCTATATAATAAAACTTTGTTTACATTATATTTATAAATCAAAGGTTATATTTGGAAACCACCATTTTGTTTACATTTTTGTGTAAAAAATAAAAAAATAAAAAAATCATGTTTTGTAAATCACAATTTTGTTTACATTTTACATGTAAATAAGAAATTATTTTTAGAAGTTACATAGAAATTGGAAATATAAGTTTTACCTTTTATTTGCATTCCACCATGCAAATAAAATGTTAGAAATAAAAGTACGCTTTTATTTGCATTCTACGACGCAAATAAACATATAAATTAAAGGTTTGCTTTTCATTTGCACGTTTCAATGCAAATATAGCATGAAATAAAAATTCATTTTTCTTATTTGCATCTCACAATGGAAATATAACTTGAAAATAAAAAGTACATTTTTATTTGTGTTCGACAACACAAATAAAACAAGAAAATAAAACATATATTGAAAATAAAGTTTTGTTCTTTATTTTGTGTTCAAAATGCAAATATATTTTGAAAATAAAGTTTGTTCTTCTATTTACATTCAGCAATGCAAATATATATAGTAAATAGAAATTGTTATTTTATTTGCATTTACCAACGCAAATATATATTGAAACAAATTATTCTTTCATTTGCACTCACCAATGTAAATACATATATTGAAAATAAAGTTTATTTCTTTCATTTGCATTTATCAATACATATATGCATTGAAATTAAGGTTTATTCTTTTATTTGCATTTATCAATGCAAATATTCAATGAAACTATAGTCTATTTTCTTTATCTACATTTACCAACACAAATGTGCACACTTTTACACATTTAATAGAATTTGTTTAAACATACTTTGAAAATAAATTTTGTTCTTTTATTTACATTCACTAATGTAAATATAATTTGTAAACAAAACTATTCTTTGTTTGCATTCATAAATGCAAATACTCTTTTAAATAAAATTTGTTTCTTTTATTTACATTCACTAATGTAAATACACATTGGGAATGAGTTCCTTTTTACATTCACTCAAATATACTTTTAAATAAAAAGTTACATTTGTTAATTGCTTTCCTTGTTGCAAATAAAACATTAAAATAAAAGTTTCTTTTTTTTTGTTTGCAATCCTACATGTAAACCAAACATCAAAAGATAAGTTACATTTGTGATTTGCATTTTTGACACGAATAAAACATCGGTTTAAATTTGTATTTTTATTTGCATTCCTTAATGCAAACAAACCATGAATTGAAAGTTTCATTTTACTTTCAAAATAAAGAGTTACCCCTTTTATTCACATTTTTAGATATAAATAAAGGATAGAATTTAAAAGTTTCATTTTACTTTCAAAATAAAGAGTTACCCCTTTTATTCACATTTTTAGATATAAATAAAGGATAGAATTTAAAAGTTAAATTTAAAAAACTAAACATTCACATTTTTATCATTAAAGTAAAATAGACAAAAACACTTATTTTGTCTAAATTAAAAGAATGAAACAAAATATAGCACTGTAATATTATATTAGAATTGAAATACAAATTAATCACTATCGTAAATTTATATTAGTTAAAACAAAATTTTCATTTTTGTTAATTTACATTAGTTAAAAACAACTATTCATTTTAGTCAATTTATACTAGTTAAAACAAGTATTCACTTTTGTCAATTCATACTAGTTAAGACCAATTATTTACTTATGTCAATTTACAATTGTTAAAACCAATTATTTGTTTGTCATGGCTATATATTGTGTATTACACTTCCATTCACAAGTTACCCGACTTGTTTATGTGATTGGGACGATAATTTTCACACATCGCCCAAGTGCACAAATTAGTTTATTGTTTGTTTGATGGTTGAAACCCCATACGGGTGTTGGGATAAAAATTTACATACACTAATCCCAATATTCAGTTGTATGTTGATCGTTAGATCGACAAGCTGCGATGAGCGTTATTATTTAATTATAACGCTTACACAGTGGAAATTACACTCTGGATGTAGATGGATGATTTGATGATTATATTGATGTGTGTGAAATCCATACAATCCAAATTATATGGTAAATGGTTGAGTCGCATTTCGATTCAGGTGTTCTTTTAAATAAGAATATTTTTACATTTGAAATTTTTTTTTTATATAAAGGATATTCTTTCATAAAAGAGAAAATATGGTTAATCAAGTATATGTTAAAACAAAGAATATTTGTAAAAGATAAAAATTTGTAATATAAAGAATACTCCCATTTAGAGTCTTTTATATAAAGAATATTTTCAATGTTTACTTTATATTATGTTTTTTTATAATTAATATTTAAAGAGAGATCTTTTAATTAAGATTATTAGAAGTTGCAATTATAAATAAATTGAGATGTGAAGTGGATTTATCGTGGACGATGTTTTAAACGACATTTGTCCTTTAATCCATTTTACATTGAAATTATTATTTGGAATTTATAAATCTATTTTATAGATTTAAAAGGACATTTTCTAAAAATCAAGTTTTCCAATTTAATATATATTAATTGGGATTAAGTGGAAATTCGATTGGTAATAATCAAAATGGACTTCTGTAAAAGAAGACCGATATTATATATGGAATTTCAGAGGCTTTGCCGTTATTCCATTTATATTATTAGTCCGATTCAGAAATCTATATCGATTATGTATTGATTTGATTTCTGTGAGATTCCATATTTTGGAAATTGATTTGTGGGTTTATCATGAACGGTGTTTTAAAGGACACTAGTTCTTTAACCTGTTTAAAACAAGATTTATTCTTTAAAATAAATGATCTTATGACAATGATTTTTGATATCAAATCAAACTGGAGTTTTAATAAATTCTTTAAGGATGATTTAATATTTTATTTTCAGAGTTTATCTTTGATAAAATTAATGAGAATCTTTTAATATGAATATCTTATTAAAAGAATACTCTGAGTTGGAATGTGGCATAATATGTGTTTTTCCAATATTTGTTTTTTAATAACAAATTACGCGAGTTATTCAGAAAGACTGGGTTTAACCCGTTCTGAATAATCCTCACGACGACCAGGAGTCGAAGATGAAGACGATGATTGAAGACCGAAGGTTTTCACACCGTTGGGATGATGATGACTGGTATCTTGAATTGGGATTGGCCTTCCAAGGCAAGGTATTTAGTAATGATCGTCCAAACGCATTTGGAGATTGACGGACACGTTGTTTCGCTCAGACCCAGAGTGGACTTGTAAATGGATTGTGTGTCTGACTTTGTATTCCTTTCTACTTTATTTGTTGAACGCTACTGATTATATATTTCTATTTGGTGGTGAAGAATTTATTCTTTACTTATCACCCTTCTTTAAGATGTATGAGCTTAGAGGTTATATATATATATTGGTAGATGATCAATAATATGGTAGGGTCTGACAATGTGACATGTTAAGATGGAAATGATCAAAGCTTTGTTGAAAGCAGGCCTTGTGGTTGATGATCAAAGCACAGTCTATTTAGGCATAGCTTTGTGTATATCGTGACTTCGCGAGCCTCACACACCGGTTGAGTTTAAAACGGGAGAAGGGAACGTAGGTATTGCACACGTTCCTTTCTAGCTAGAAGTGGTGATTGGGATTTAACACGACCCGACATTTGCTTATGTGGTTGATGGAATTTTTTCGAGGCCTCGGTTTATAGTTATCGGTCGCCCTTGGCCGATTTGTAGGTCCAATAGGATCGGGGAGCGTGTGTTCAGGCATAACTAATCCACTAAAGTATTTGTGGACCGGCCCTGCTGTACCAAGGGTTCGCCAGCGTCCGAATCCTGAGGCATTGCTAGAGTGTTTCGAATCGGTCAGGAGCTCCTCCCTAGCCTTGACTCATGATGGAAACCCAATTTCCGATACGCCCTTGCGGTTTTGATTGTATAACTAGTATGGTGACATAGTAGATGGTATCTATGTCGTCTAGGATTGATATTATATTTGAAATGTTTTAAATACATATATACACACTAATAATATCGTTTTTACGTACCAAGCATCTTTTGACCATTATAAGGTAAAACCCTATCCTCTGGTGTGCGTTGCATTGTGTGATGGGACCTGGGTCTTATAATGGTTTCATTTTTCTAAAAAGTATTGTGTTATTTGTCGATTTACTTTATTTTTGCATTGGAAATCCAATGGAGTAAACCCGTTCCGCGTTACCAGCGTGGTACTGTGATTAGCCTACTTATTAGACAAGTTAAGTTAAGAATTCTCACACCAGTCCCATGACTGACCTGTAGTTTGTTTCACTTTGCAAACTCGGGTGCCCTCTTTTCACATGGGCAATCGAGTAGCTTTTGCAGATATAGTTAAGCAGGATCCTGGATTGAAGCCTTAAGCTGGGTCCAGAATATTGATGGCCTTCCGCTGAGATTAGTTCCGCTGCAATGTATTTAATTTATTGTAAATGTATCTTCCGCTGTTTTATTTATCGATGTACTCTGATATTCTGTACTCTGATGTAACATTTATTATTGATGTTATAAAAGTCTGTGTTGTTGTTCTGATGTGTTGTATGCCCAAAGTTAACGTACGCGGGTTTTGAACGGTCTTGATCGGTCTTGCAATCGGTTGGGGTCCGGCTAAATCCGGGTCGTTACAGCTGGTATCAGAGTAAGGTTATGTGAAGACCCGTAACTTCCCCGTAAAGGAAAGCGTCGGATAGTTCGAGAACAAACCACAACAGAACGCATATAAAAGAACATTTCATTGTATATTACAACAATGCATCAGATTACAAGAATATACAGAGTATAAATGAATATTACACAGAAATATCAGAGATTTAAATTACATTTAAATACATCGCAGCGGAAAATAATACAATACACAACTAGAATGAGATATACGGATACAAAGCTTTCCGGATATAGTTCCAGCTGTAAACCAGGATCCTGTGAATATAAATCTGCAAAACCAAAACTACTAGCTGCCCGTGTCGAAAATAAGGGCACCCAGAGTTTAGGTTAAAACAATAAACTCCAGGTCAGTCATGTGACTGGTGTGAGAACTAAAAACAGTTATTAATCTTTATTTTAAATCATTAGGTAAATCAAGGGACCACGCCGTATAACACGGAACGGGTTTCCTCCCAAGAATACCAGTGCATAAAACAAACAGCGCAATGCTAAATAAAGAAAAATGAAGCTGTTATAAGACCCAGGTCCTATCACACAATGCAAACGCAAGCCGGGGGATAGGGTTTTCCCTTATAACAGCCAAAGAATGCTGGATACGTTTAAAACAAATCATTTGATACTCTTATAAGTGCATAGTGTATAAAACAACTTCAAATCATAAGTATCAATCATAGGCGACATGAGCGTCCCATGCCACTATGTCGCCATATATAGGTTTACAACTAAAACCGCAAGTGTCACGTATTTGGAAATTGGTTTTCCATCTATGAACCGAGGCCAGGGATCGTCCTCAACCGCTTTTAGACAATCTAGCCCATGTCTAGGAACAGCCGCAACTGCCCCTTGGATCGTCAGGGCCGGTCCACACGGAGTGGATTATAGTGCCTGAACAATACGTCTCTCCGCCCTATGGGGTGTAAATGAGCCAACGAATGACTCCATCGGTTCGAGAACGACCGATCAATCCGAGGCGCCTCGCAACAGCAACAACCACATAAGTCAAACTCGTCAGGGCGTGTAAAACCACTGACGCCACTTCTAGCTAGAAAGAAACGCATGTCCTCCCTGAGGTCCGTCTCCCGTTTTTGGTTCATACCGGGTGTGAAACTCGCGAATCAAACGTTACACAAAGCTACGCCATAAAGGCCTTGCTTTGATCATCACCACAAGACTTTGCTTTTCAACAGAAGCCTCGATCACTTGCATCTTAGCATGCCACACAGGCACACCATCCTATGCAACCGATATCAGTCACACAGAATGAAATCCGATGTCAGACACACAGTCCATTTACAAGTCCGTTCTGGGTCTGAACGAAACCGGAGGCACCTAGTACCCCGCATATCCATCGATCTCCAAGTACGTCTGGACGATCACTAACTGTTTCCATCTTCTTGGGTGTACAGCCCAATCAAGATCATCAGTTATCACCCAAACGACGTGAAGACCTCCGGTCTTCGACCATCGTCTTCATCTTCGACTTATCGTCGTATCAGTTATTCAGAATGGGATAAACCCGGTCTTTCCGAATAACTCGCGTATATATTATAAAAGTGTTACACAAACACAACATACGCCTCATTTCAATTCATTAGTCACTAACCGTAAATTAATCAAGAGAATAATTCCCCAAATATTAACCCCGAAGGCCGAAACCAACATCAGATCCATATCCAGAAAACCATTCTGCTTGGCTAACCGACCGTTAGTTTCTAAATTTCACGTTCAAATCTAATTAAAGATTTATCTATCGCCTGGAGCACAACTGGTGATACTCCATTCTCGATCTTTTCAATCTAATTAAAGATTCATTAAAACTCCACTTAGTTTTAATCATTATCTGGGTTAAAGAATCAGTGTCATTTAAAACACGATTCACGATAAACCCAAAATCACATTCCATTAATTATCGGGTTAAAGAACAAGTGTTATTTAAAACACTGTTCACGATAAACCCAAAAATCAATACCAATTCAATTCCAATTAAATATCATTTAATTGGTACACTTCATTAAATCTAAATAAAAAGATTTAATCTTTTCTCAACTGGGTTCAAGAACAGTGTTAGTGAAAACACCATTCACGACAAACCCAAATCACATTCGATATTCAATACAAGGCTCTGAATAGAAAATATATCGGCTTATATTCAATATCGAATTCTACGACTAACAAATGTCGTATTGGAAATAACGATACAAATATATATCTTTCAAATTTCCATAACAACACCTGTAGTATCACGAATTCCAACATCGAAATATTCCGAAGACAATTTCGATTCAAATCCACTCCAATGCAATCATTGGAAATTTTGGTTATTTTCAAAACCATTTCAAATTCAATTTATTTATTTAAAAATAAATAGAATTATAATTCTAGTTCAAAACTAGTTCATTTCGATAAAAATCTATTTTTATCTTTTCAAATATGGAGTTTTTCATCCCAAATCTTCACAACTCATTTCTTATGATTTTACACAAATTATTACTATTTTTAATAATTTTATCAAGGCCTGTACAGTCGATTTCCATCAATGGCCATCGAACTGCACTTACAGCGACCTTTTTCAAATTTGATTTGGACATAATTCCAAATCCAACCGTTAGATTTCAAATTTCTAACATTCGTTAGAAAGCTCTTTTCGATACGAACCCAACGGTTCCGGTTTTAGGAGAATCCGACGGTCGGATCTCCCGCAATGCCCGTTTGAAATAAATGGTCGAAATTCGCGAACTGCCGCGGCGCGGCGCGTTCTATTCAGGCCATTATATTATATATATAATATATATAATATATATTTCGTCGATTTCTATTTAAAACGAATTATATAAATAGTTTTAAAATCGTTTCAAAAGCAATTTCAACTTCCTTTTCAATTCAAATCAAAATTGAATTCTTCTTTATAAATTCGTTTCAAAATTCATTTCTATTCAATTCAAATTTCAATTCAATTTGAATTCATTTCAATTCGTTTTCAATTCAATTCATTTCGAAATCGTTTTCAATTCAATTCATTTCGAAATCGTTTTCAATTCAATTCATTTCGAAATCGTTTTCAATTCAATTCATTTCGAAATCGTTTTCAATTCAATTCATTTCGAAATCGTTTAAAATCGATATAAATATCGTTCACGTCAAAATGGCGTCGATCTAATCAACACGGCTTCATAAATTTCTATTTTCAAATATTCTATTTCAAATATTTCTTTTTCAAAATAGTTGTTATTATCAAAATATTTCGTTCAACACATGACCAATCTCAAAGAATGAGTACTGTCAACACATGAACTTTTATTTTATAATATTCTTTATTTTTCAAATTGGAATGAGGCCCAATCAATTACCATATAAAGTTAATTATATGGATTTTCATACAACACATGTATATAATGACATTGAAAATAATCAACCATCAACCAAAGTGCACTACACTGTATAAGCATCAAATATAGATATTCAACGCTTATAACAGCCTGTCAATCAATCGATCGACATATTTAATCAATCAGGATGAGTGAACTTCAAATTTCATCCCAACACCCGTGTGGGGTTTCAAACAATCAACCGCATATTTTATTTGTGCAGTTGGGCGATGTGTGAAATTTATCGACCCAATCAATATCAGTCAAATCAGTGTATATACAAACAAATCGGCCGATTTGTTTATAACTATTCATTTATTCACATTCACGTTAAAAATTATATTTTTAACGATAAAACATTTTATTTCAACCTATGAATTTCTATTCAATTCATTTATTCAATAAAATGATATCTTTATTTTTCTAACTTATTTTAGAAAATTTCAGCGGCATAACGGCACGATACTAGAAACGGGACAAGGCCTAGCCTTATCCCCGGTCTAGTGAAGGCCCATGCCATTCACTCATCAATCAAATCAATTTCGTTATGCAAACCACAAAATTTGGAGTAAGAGTCTAACCTAGCCTTACTCCCTCGCCTTATAACGGCGCACGTCTAATCCTAACCAATTTATCGATTCGATTTTTCACACCACAAATCACATTCAAACCAATATCGCAATCAATCACCAAACAGTCAAACAAACAAGTCCATGGTCTGTGGACGGTTGTGTCGGGTGCTACTAAGCACCGTCTGCATCCTAGTATAAATAAATATATAACTAGAAAAGAAATAGAAAGGTGGGAAATTCTCACATATAGCTATCCTAGCTCCACGGCACTTCTATTGTAGAGATCTTCGTCGTTTCGGCTTTTTTTTTTCTTCATCTTCGTTGCCCGTATTCTCTACATATGTAAAAATCGAATTTTTTACTTCGCTATTCCATATATAAAAATCATATTTTTAGTTCGTTATTCAATATATAAAAATCGAATTTTTATTTCGTTATTCAATATATAAAAATCGAATTTTTATTTCGTTATTCAATATATAAAAATCGAATTTTTTCTTCAAAGTTCAATATATAAAAATCGAATTTTTAGTTCGCTATTCAATATATAAAAATCGAATTTTTAGTTCGCTATTCAATATATAAAAATCGAATTTTTAGTTCACTATTCAATATATAAAAATCGAATTTTTAGTTCGCTATTCAATATATAAAAATCGAATTTTTAGTTCGACTAAAAATTGTATTTTTATATTGCTTCTTCTATTTAAAAAAAATTATATAAGTTTTCTATTCTAAAACCAATGTATAAACATCGCTATTTTATTTTTAAAAACACATTTACTAACATCGCTCTTTTATATTTGAAAACACGTCATTTTTTCTAAAAACAATGCATATATATTTCTAAAGACAATGTATATATATTCTTTTCAAAACTAATGCGTATATTTTTCAAAACTGATTTTTTTAAACTATGTATATACATTTTCAAAACTGATTTTTTTAAACTATGTATATATATTTTCAAAACTGATTTTTTTTACTATGTTATTGAAAAATAATAATATAAGAAATGCTCACTGTTTTCTCTCAGGAATTCACGGCTGAATTTTCTAATCCATCTTCATCTTCGTTGCTCTGCAGCCTTCGAATAGACCTTCCAAGCTAGGGTTCCGGTTCAGCGTCGCCATGACCGCCTGGAGCCAGATTGGAAGCAACGCCGTCGACGATCCTGAAGCCACCTTCCGCCCCTTTAAACCGCCCTCGACTCGAACCTCCAGGCGCGCCGCCATCTATGCTCGAACGAGCTGACTTCCCACCTCGATTTTGACCACGTCGGAGCCCCACTGGTGATCACGACGGTATGGAATCCAAGAGGGAGAGGAGCGTCAACCAAGACGAGTGAGGCGGAGGTGCATGGGTGGGGTCTGTTGGCGGCGATGCGATGGAGGGGGGGGGGGTGGGTGGGCGGCGCAGTCAACGGGGTGATTTGGGGTTTTTCTGTAAAGTGGTCGGGGAGAGAGAGTTTGGGAAGAGAGAGAGGGTAGGGGGTTATATAGTTTTATTTAATATTTTATATTTATATTTTTTTTTCCATTCAAAAGTATCTTTTAAAATCGAATTCGAAACGAGGCCCAACGACCGTCGTCCATAGCGTTTTACCCCCATTCCGAACACAATGGGATATATATCGTAAGCTGATTCGATCGTTACAATCAGTTTCCTTTGAATTTACATTTAAATCACTTTATTGAATTTTAAACGTACATTTCAAATTACCGGGGTCACATACTAACTAGAAAAATTCCAAAAAAATATTTTCTAGCTTCGTATTGACGATACGGTCCTAACAAAACTAGTTTCGTCGAATTCTGAGACCGTTTGAAAAATGGCCAATTTCCAGTCGATTAAAATCAACTGAAAATGGTCAAACGCGTTTTCCTTTGCCACGCTCACATATTGATTCGAAAAATTATGAAATTTGGAATCTAGCAATAACTTAACATCACGGACCCAACAAAACTGGTTTCGTCGAAATCCGAGGTCGTTTGCAAAATTGCTATTTTTAAGGGCCTTATATATATAAAAATATATATAAATTCCACAGCGACTATTTCTAATTTTAAACTGGACATATCTTATCATTTCTAAGATGAAATCTCAGTTTGTTAACTTCGTTACAAAGATATAGTTACACAGATTCAAATATTTCTTGTTTCGTTCAATTCTGACTTATATTGAATTCTGTATATTCATTTGAAATTAGAAATCGAATTTTCGAACTACCGCGCCATTTTCAATTCCTTTTATAATTATATATAATTATTATATATTCTAACGACGACGTATATAATATATACGTCGAATTCTATTCAAAATAAATTTTCTCGTCGATATTATTTAAAATAATTCATTTTAAATAATCAAAATTCGCTAAAATGGCCAAAATAAAAATTTCAAACTGGCTCGCAATTTACGGGTTGTTACAATCTCCCCCACTTAAAACTTTTCGTCCCCGAAAAGGAACAAAGTCGAAAGTGGTTTGATTATTCAGCTCTACGATCGATCAGGCTTCCATTCTCCAACTCTTTAGTTTCTGAGAATTTTCAAAATTTCAAAAATTTGGCTAACTCCCTAAATTTTTGAAAAATTTCGCCATAACCTCCCCTGCAATGGGAGCATCGGGGAATTTCAAATAGCTTCCCCGGTCCTTCAGATCTCAAAAAGAAAAAGAAAAAGCCAAGCGGCTAGCCAATAGGCTCACAAAATCATCATCACCCAAACAAAACAGGAAATTATGTAGTAAACATGTACCTATTTGTCGGGCAAACAAATTTTATTCTCTGCTCTAGCCTCCTTGCCATGACCTGTTCAATGTAAGTATATGTATATGCAAGCACATGCGACCAATTTTCAATACAATTCAATATTTGATGCTATTAGGCATAATGGTTCAAAATTAGCAAACAAATAGGCAAACAACACAAACATCAATCAATTAGTTGATTAGCTTTTCAAATTCATAACTTTGATATATAGTCAAAAATCACATTTTTGATGCCAATTCACAACAAATAAATCTATCTATATAAGTTTTGGTTCTCACACCAGTCTAATGGAAATATATAGATATCACACCTTCGAAACACGAAAATAAATACTGGTGATGGCGCGCCATCATCAGAATCATGTCCGGGCGACTAGAGTGTGACTCTATATCTATCCAGTATATTAAACTTTCGAATACACGCGGATCAGACGTATACGCAAAATCTATATATACTGGATTGTCCACATCAATATAAATAGATAATCAAATACGAATAATTGATTTAAATCTTCAAAACAAAAAAAATTGTTTTCATTTTCAAAAATATACTCTTCACACTCGTTCTAGGATAATACTGATCCCACCTCTAACGAGTCATTCTAATTGGATATTACTAATCCAATATCTGATGAATTCTTTCGTATGGTTCTAATGTGCCTTGTTCTCTGAGCTTTGTAAACCAAAGCTCTGATACCAACTGTGAAGACCCGTAACTTCCCCGTAAAGGAAAGCGTCGGATAGTTCGAGAACAAACCACAACAGAACGCATATAAAAGAACATTTCATTGTATATTACAACAATGCATCAGATTACAAGAATATACAGAGTATAAATGAATATTACACAGAAATATCAGAGATTTAAATTACATTTAAATACATCGCAGCGGAAAATAATACAATACACAACTAGAATGAGATATACGGATACAAAGCTTTCCGGATATCGTTCCAGCTGTAAACCAGGATCCTGTGAATATAAATCTGCAAAACCAAAACTACTAGCTGCCCGTGTCGAAAATAAGGGCACCCAGAGTTTAGGTTAAAACAATAAACTCCAGGTCAGTCATGTGACTGGTGTGAGAACTAAAAACAGTTATTAATCTTTATTTTAAATCATTAGGTAAATCAAGGGACCACGCCGTATAACACGGAACGGGTTTCCTCCCAAGAATACCAGTGCATAAAACAAACAGCGCAATGCTAAATAAAGAAAAATGAAGCTGTTATAAGACCCAGGTCCTATCACACAATGCAAACGCAAGCCGGGGGATAGGGTTTTCCCTTATAACAGCCAAAGAATGCTGGATACGTTTAAAACAAATCATTTGATACTCTTATAAGTGCATAGTGTATAAAACAACTTCAAATCATAAGTATCAATCATAGGCGACATGAGCGTCCCATGCCACTATGTCGCCATATATAGGTTTACAACTAAAACCGCAAGTGTCACGTATTTGGAAATTGGTTTTCCATCTATGAACCGAGGCCAGGGATCGTCCTCAACCGCTTTTAGACAATCTAGCCCATGTCTAGGAACAGCCGCAACTGCCCCTTGGATCGTCAGGGCCGGTCCACACGGAGTGGATTATAGTGCCTGAACAATACGTCTCTCCGCCCTATGGGGCGTAAATGAGCCAACGAATGACTCCATCGGTTCGAGAACGACCGATCAATCCGAGGCGCCTCGCAACAGCAACAACCACATAAGTCAAACTCGTCAGGGCGTGTAAAACCACTGACGCCACTTCTAGCTAGAAAGAAACGCATGTCCTCCCTGAGGCCCGTCTCCCGTTTTTGGTTCATACCGGGTGTGAAACTCGCGAATCAAACGTTACACAAAGCTACGCCACAAAGGACTTGCTTTGATCATCACCACAAGACTTTGCTTTTCAAAAGAAGCCTCGATCACTTGCATCTTAGCATGCCACACAGGCACACCATCCTATGCAACCGATATCAGTCACACAGAATGAAATCCGATGTCAGACACACAGTCCATTTACAAGTCCGTTCTGGGTCTGAACGAAACCGGAGGCACCTAGTACCCCGCATATCCATCGATCTCCAAGTACGTCTGGATGATCACTAACTGTTTCCATCTTCTTGGGTGTACAGCCCAATCAAGATCATCAGTTATCACCCAAACGACGTGAAGACCTCCGGTCTTCGACCATCGTCTTCATCTTCGACTTATCGTCGTATCAGTTATTCAGAATGGGATAAACCCGGTCTTTCCGAATAACTCGCGTATATATTATAAAAGTGTTACACAAACACAACATACGCCTCATTTCAATTCATTAGTCACTAACCGTAAATTAATCAAGAGAATAATTCCCCAAATATTAACCCCGAAGGCCGAAACCAACATCAGATCCATATCCAGAAAACCATTCTGCTTGGCTAACCGACCGTTAGTTTCTAAATTTCACGTTCAAATCTAATTAAAGATTTATCTATCGCCTGGAGCACAACTGGTGATACTCCATTCTCGATCTTTTCAATCTAATTAAAGATTCATTAAAACTCCACTTAGTTTTAATCATTATCTGGGTTAAAGAATCAGTGTCATTTAAAACACGATTCACGATAAACCCAAAATCACATTCCATTAATTATCGGGTTAAAGAACAAGTGTTATTTAAAACACTGTTCACGATAAACCCAAAAATCAATACCAATTCAATTCCAATTAAATATCATTTAATTGGTACACTTCATTAAATCTAAATAAAAAGATTTAATCTTTTCTCAACTGGGTTCAAGAACAGTGTTAGTGAAAACACCATTCACGACAAACCCAAATCACATTCGATATTCAATACAAGGCTCTGAATAGAAAATATATCGGCTTATATTCAATATCGAATTCTACGACTAACAAATGTCGTATTGGAAATAACGATACAAATATATATCTTTCAAATTTCCATAACAACACCTGTAGTATCACGAATTCCAACATCGAAATATTCCGAAGACAATTTCGATTCAAATCCACTCCAATGCAATCATTGGAAATTTTGGTTATTTTCAAAACCATTTCAAATTCAATTTATTTATTTAAAAATAAATAGAATTATAATTCTAGTTCAAAACTAGTTCATTTCGATAAAAATCTATTTTTATCTTTTCAAATATGGAGTTTTTCATCCCAAATCTTCACAACTCATTTCTTATGATTTTACACAAATTATTACTATTTTTAATAATTTTATCAAGGCCTGTACAGTCGATTTCCATCAATGGCCATCGAACTGCACTTACAGCGACCTTTTTCAAATTTGATTTGGACATAATTCCAAATCCAACCGTTAGATTTCAAATTTCTAATATTCGTTAGAAAGCTCTTTTCGATACGAACCCAACGGTTCCGGTTTTAGGAGAATCCGACGGTCGGATCTCCCGCAATGCCCGTTTGAAATAAATGGTCGAAATTCGCGAACTGCCGCGGCGCGGCGCGTTCTATTCAGGCCATTATATTATATATATAATATATATAATATATATTTCGTCGATTTCTATTGAAAACGAATTATATAAATAGTTTTAAAATCGTTTCAAAAGCAATTTCAACTTCCTTTTCAATTCAAATCAAAATTGAATTCTTCTTTATAAATTCGTTTCAAAATTCATTTCTATTCAATTCAAATTTCAATTCAATTTGAATTCATTTCAATTCGTTTTCAATTCAATTCATTTCGAAATCGTTTTCAATTCAATTCATTTCGAAATCGTTTTCAATTCAATTCATTTCGAAATCGATTTCAATTCAATTCATTTCGAAATCGTTTTCAACTCAATTCATTTCGAAATCGTTTAAAATCGATATAAATATCGTTTACGTCAAAATGGCGTCGATCTAATCAACACGGCTTCATAAATTTCTATTTTCAAATATTCTATTTCAAATATTTCTTTTTCAAAATAGTTGTTATTATCAAAATATTTCGTTCAACACATGACCAATCTCAAAGAATGAGTACTGTCAACACATGAACTTTTATTTTATAATATTCTTTATTTTTCAAATTGGAATGAGGCCCAATCAATTACCATATAAAGTTAATTATATGGATTTTCATACAACACATGTATATAATGACATTGAAAATAATCAACCATCAACCAAAGTGCACTACACTGTATAAGCATCAAATATAGATATTCAACGCTTATAACAGCCTGTCAATCAATCGATCGACATATTTAATCAATCAGGATGAGTGAACTTCAAATTTCATCCCAACACCCGTGTGGGGTTTCAAACAATCAACCGCATATTTTATTTGTGCAGTTGGGCGATGTGTGAAATTTATCGACCCAATCAATATCAGTCAAATCAGTGTATATACAAACAAATCGGCCGATTTGTTTATAACTATTCATTTATTCACATTCACGTTAAAAATTATATTTTTAACGATAAAACATTTTATTTCAACCTATGAATTTCTATTCAATTCATTTATTCAATAAAATGATATCTTTATTTTTCTAACTTATTTTAGAAAATTTCAGCGGCATAACGGCACGATACTAGAAACGGGACAAGGCCTAGCCTTATCCCCGGTCTAGTGAAGGCCCATGCCATTCACTCATCAAGAAAATCAATTTCGTTATGCAAACCACAAAATTTGGAGTAAGAGTCTAACCTAGCCTTACTCCCTCGCCTTATAATGGCGCACGTCTAATCCTAACCAATTTATCGATTCGATTTTTCACACCACAAATCACATTCAAACCAATATCGCAATCAATCACCAAACAGTCAAACAAACAAGTCCATGGTCTGTGGACGGTTGTGTCGGGTGCTACTAAGCACCGTCTGCATCCTAGTATAAATAAATATATAACTAGAAAAGAAATAGAAAGGTGGGAAATTCTCACATATAGCTATCCTAGCTCCACGGCCCTTCTATTGTAGAGATCTTCGTCGTTTCGGCTTTTTTTTTTCTTCATCTTCGTTGCCCGTATTCTCTACATATGTAAAAATCGAATTTTTTACTTCGCTATTCCATATATGAAAATCATATTTTTAGTTCGTTATTCAATATATAAAAATCGAATTTTTATTTCGTTATTCAATATATAAAAATCGAATTTTTATTTCGTTATTCAATATATAAAAATCGAATTTTTTCTTCAAAGTTCAATATATAAAAATCGAATTTTTAGTTCGCTATTCAATATATAAAAATCGAATTTTTAGTTCGCTATTCAATATATAAAAATCGAATTTTTAGTTCACTATTCAATATATAAAAATCGAATTTTTAGTTCGCTATTCAATATATAAAAATCGAATTTTTAGTTCGACTAAAAATTGTATTTTTATATTGCTTCTTCTATTTAAAAAAAATTATATAAGTTTTCTATTCTAAAACCAATGTATAAACATCGCTATTTTATTTTTAAAAACACATTTACTAACATCGCTCTTTTATATTTGAAAACACGTCATTTTTTCTAAAAACAATGCATATATATTTCTAAAGACAATGTATATATATTCTTTTCAAAACTAATGCGTATATTTTTCAAAACTGATTTTTTTAAACTATGTATATACATTTTCAAAACTGATTTTTTTAAACTATGTATATACATTTTCAAAACTGATTTTTTTTACTATGTTATTGAAAAATAATAATATAAGAAATGCTCACTGTTTTCTCTCAGGAATTCACGGCTGAATTTTCTAATCCATCTTCATCTTCGTTGCTCTGCAGCCTTCGAATAGACCTTCCAAGCTAGGGTTCCGGTTCAGCGTCGCCATGACCGCCTGGAGCCAGATTGGAAGCAACGCCGTCGACGATCCTGAAGCCACCTTCCGCCCCTTTAAACCGCCCTCGACTCGAACCTCCAGGCGCGCCGCCATCTATGCTCGAACGAGCTGACTTCCCACCTCGATTTTGACCACGTCGGAGCCCCACTGGTGATCACGACGGTATGGAATCCAAGAGGGAGAGGAGCGTCAACGAAGACGAGTGAGGCGGAGGTGCATGGGTGGGGTCTGTTGGCGGCGATGCGATGGAGGGGGGGGGGGGGTGGGTGGGCGGCGCAGTCAACGGGGTGATTTGGGGTTTTTCTGTAAAGTGGTCGGGGAGAGAGAGTTTGGGAAGAGAGAGAGGGTAGGGGGTTATATAGTTTTATTTAATATTTTATATTTATATTTTTTTTTTCCATTCAAAAGTATCTTTTAAAATCGAATTCGAAACGAGGCCCAACGACCGTCGTCCATAGCGTTTTACCCCCATTCCGAACACAATGGGATATATATCGTAAGCTGATTCGATCGTTACAATCAGTTTCCTTTGAATTTACATTTAAATCACTTTATTGAATTTTAAACGTACATTTCAAATTACCGGGGTCACATACTAACTAGAAAAATTCCAAAAAAATATTTTCTAGCTTCGTATTGACGATACGGTCCTAACAAAACTTGTTTCGTCGAATTCTGAGACCGTTTGAAAAATGGCCAATTTCCAGTCGATTAAAATCAACTGAAAATGGTCAAACGCGTTTTCCTTTGCCACGCTCACATATTGATTCGAAAAATTATGAAATTTGGAATCTAGCAATAACTTAACATCACGGACCCAACAAAACTGGTTTCGTCGAAATCCGAGGTCGTTTGCAAAATTGCTATTTTTAAGGGCCTTATATATATAAAAATATATATAAATTCCACAGCGACTATTTCTAATTTTAAACTGGACATATCTTATCATTTCTAAGATGAAATCTCAGTTTGTTAACTTCGTTACAAAGATATAGTTACACAGATTCAAATATTTCTTGTTTCGTTCAATTCTGACTTATATTGAATTCTGTATATTCATTTGAAATTAGAAATCGAATTTTCGAACTACCGCGCCATTTTCATTTCCTTTTATAATTATATATAATTATTATATATTCTAACGACGACGTATATAATATATACGTCGAATTCTATTCAAAATAAATTTTCTCGTCGATATTATTTAAAATAATTCATTTTAAATAATCAAAATTCGCTAAAATGGCCAAAATAAAAATTTCAAACTGGCTCGCAATTTACGGGTTGTTACAGGTTAGCTCAAATCTTTGGGGTACAACTCATTTGAATTGCACAGAAGACTCATCAGAGGTTGGATTAGTAATACCCAATAAGAATACTCATTAGAGATAGGATCAGCAGTATCCTAGAATCAGAATACTCATTAGAGATGGGGTTAGCAACGCCCTAGAATGAGTCATAGTGGAAAATTTATAATTAACGTACTTGTTATTATATATAATTCGATTTTAGAAAATATGATTTTGAATATATAAAAGTTATATATTTCTAAATTTAATCAACTAATTGATTGATGATTGTGTTGTGTGAATATGAATTCAACTAAAAAATTTATTAAACTATTAAAGAATGAGAATTAAATTAGTTAAATAAACAACTTTAGCTTCATTTCCTTTTCGAGGACGAAAAGATTTTAAGTGGGGGAGATTGTAAAAACCCGCAAATTCTGAACCAATTTAAAAAATTTATTTTAGAAAATTTTAATGAATTTTGAGGATATAATGTAATTTATTATTAATAATAATGGCTAGAATTTATTTTAATCGAAGTTAAAACGGATAAATTTAATTTTAAGTAAAAAAGTGTTAGAAATGGCGCGGTAGTTTTAAATTTTGATTTTAAACTTTAACTGAATGTACAGGACTCATAATAAATCAAAATTGAGTGAAACCAGAAATATTTAAATCTATTTAATCATATCTTTCTAACGAAACTGAAAAATTGAAATTTCATAGCGGGAATCAAAAGTTATGGCCAATTCAATTTTTAGAAAGGTCGCTGTAGAATTTATATATATATAATAATTACGGCCCGAAGGGCTACTTTTCACAGAAGAAGGTATTTCGACTCGAAACCACTTCCATTGAGTCTGGAATGATGTTTCTGCATTTAAAAAGTATAAACACGTATATATTTTCAGTTTCGTAATTTATTTGTTTAAAAATGTATTTTTAATATTAAATATATTGGCCTTGAAAATAGTCATTTTTCAAACGACCTCCGTTTTCGACGAAACCACTTTTGTTGGAACCGGAATGTCAAATTATAGCTAAGTTTCAATTTTCAGAATTTTTCGAGTTAATATGTGAGTGTGGCGAAAGAAAATGTGTTTTGCCAGTTTTAGTCAAATTTAATCGACTGAAAAATAGCCATTTTTCAAATGGTCTCAGAATTCGATGAAATTAGTTTTATTAGAACCGTATCGTCATAAGAAAGCTAAAAATAATTTTTATGGAATTTTCTGAGGTCGTATGTGGCCCCGGCATATTTAAATGTACGGTTAATATTTAATTAATTAACTTTTAAATAAAATTTCTACAGATTTCGGAATTTGACCCCGAGACCTGTCCCATTGTGTTCAAAAGGCCTCAAAACGTTAAGATTGACAGTAAGAAAGCCCAATTCTGAGATAGTCCAGAAATCCACCTTTATAACACGAAAAACGAGATTTAATAATAAAAAAATAAAGAAAACCCTAACCCTAAAATGGCCAGCCGCCGCCATGTCTGTTCGAAGGCCAGAAATCTCAAAAAATGCAAACACTAATTTCTCTTAATCCGTTCAACGAAAATTGACAAATTATATACCAAATCGAAGAGAATTCAGAGAGCTTCGAATCTATACGGTTAAGATCGGGTTTCAGTGCACGGATTTCGCGAATTCTGGTGAGGAAGGCGGCACGTTCGGATTTTGAGGCGAGGAGGGGGCCGATGTAAGAACCCGTAGCTTCCCCGTGAAGGAAAGAGTGGATACTTTGAGAACAACACACAAAAGAACGCAGACAGAAGAACATTTCATTGTATATTACAACAATTCCATCAGATACAAGAATATACAGAGTATAAATGAATAAAATACATTCAATGAATATCAGAGATTATAATAAATTACATAGCAGTGGAAAAATATACAAAACACAACTGAAAGTGATACACGGATACAGAGCTTTCCGAGCATCGTTCCAGCTGTAAATCAGGTTACTGTGAATATAAATCTGCAAAACCAAAACTACTAGCTGCCCGTGTGGAAAATAGGGGCACCCAGAGTTTAGGTTAAAACAATAAACTCCAGGTCAGTCATGGGACTGGCGTGAGAACTAAAACAGTTATTTAAAACTTTACTTTAAAAGACAGTAATTCAAGGGACCACGCCGTATAACACGGAACGGGTTTCCTCCCAAGAACACTAGTGCATATATCAAAACAAAACAATGCTTTTTGGAAAAATGAAACTATTATAAGACCCAACTCCCATCACACAATGCAACGCAAGCCGGAGGATAGGGTTTTCCCTTATAATAGCCAAACATGCTTGGTATGTTTAAAACAAATCATTTGATTCTATTATAAGTGCATAGTGTCAAAACACTTTCAATCATAAATATCAATCATAGACGGCATGGGTACCATATATCATGTCTCCATACTAGGTCTACAAGTAAAACCGCAATATCACGTATTGGAAATTGGATTTCCATCATGAGTCGAGGCAAGGGGCAAGCTCCTCTCCGTTTGAGACAATCTAGCAAATGTCTCAGGACCCCACTTTGATCCTTGGAATCGGTTGGGCCGGTCCTCACCTAACTTTGGAGGATTAGTTATTCCTGAACACACGTTTCCCGGTCCTAACAGACCTATATCCGAGGCGCCTCGTATCCAACATCCACACGGGTAAAAGTATATAAATGTCAGGGCTGGTAGGTCACTGACATCACCCATAGCTAGAAAGAAACGTCGTGTTCTCCCAATGGTCTGTATCACGTTTTTGACTCATACCGAGGTGTGAGGCTCGCGAATTCACGTTATACACAAAGCTATGCCACATAGACTGTGCTTTGATCATCAACCACAAAACTTTGCTTTTCAACAGAAGCCCTGATCATCTGCCACTTAGGCATGCCACATAGGTAATTCACTCCATGCGACTGATGTCCATCGATATACAACCTCTGAGCTCGTACTTCTCAGAGAAGGGCGTTAAGCAAGAGAATAAATTCTCCGCCGCCAAACAGATGTATATTTAATAGAGATCAATCAACACAGAATAAAATCCAATGTCCGACATACGATCCATTTACAAGTTCGTTCTGGGTATGAATGAAACCGGAGGCACTTTCCTCGCATATCCATCGACCACCAGGTACGTCTGGACGATCATCAACTATTTCCCTCATCTTGGGTGTACAACCCAATCATGATCATCGGTAATCTCCCAAACGATGTGAAGATTTCCGGTCTTCAACCGCCGTCTTCATCTTCGACATCTCGTCGAATCGGTTATTCAGAATGGGTATAAACCCGGCCTTTCTGAATAACCCACGTATATGATAAACAAATGTTACACAAACACAACAAACGCCTCATTCCAATTCAGAATATTCTTTTATTCAAATTTTTACATCATTAGGGAATAGGTTTCCATTAATTTTATCAAAGATAAATTCTTCTAAATTTATTCTTTAATCTTCCTTTGGATATCATTTCAAACCATATTATGGTTTTCCAAACTAGTCGGGATTAGCGAACCACACCGAAGTAATTGTTTATTTTATTTCCCAATCCCAACCTATTCATCCCATGGAGAAAAATTGGTAATACTCCATATCTAACACCACGGTGTTATTGGTAAAATTAATTACCATTTCACGTTCAAATCTAATTAAAGATTTAACTATCGCTTTGGAGCAAAACTGGTGGTACTCCATTCTCGATCACCTTTCAGATTTGATAACTTAAATTATCAATTCACATTTCAATCTAATTAAAGATTCATTAGAACTCAACTTAGTTTTAATCTTCTCAAAAAATCAATAACCTGTCTTTAACTGGGTTAAAGAACCAATGTCATCTAAAACACGATTCACGATAAACCCAAAATCACACTCTATTGTTAATCGGGTTAAAGAACAGGTGTTGTTCAAAACACCGCTCACGATAAACCCAAAAACCAATTCAAATTCAATTCCAATTAAATATTATTTAATTGATACACTTCATTAAATCTAAATAGAAAGATTTAATCTTTTTCTCTACTGGGCTTAAGAACAGTGTTAATGAAGACACCATTCACGACAAACCCAAATCATATTTGATATTAAATTCAAGGCTCTGAATAGAAAATATACTGGCTTATATTCAATATCAAATCCTGAAACCAACAAATATCGTATTGGAAATAACGATATAAAATATATCTTTCAAATTCCCATAACAATATCTGTATAGTCACGAAATCCTACATCGAAATATTCCGAAGATAATTTCGATTCAACTCTAGTCCAATTCACGTATTGGGAATATGGATTATTTTTAAAATCACTTTCAAATTCAATTTATTTATTTCAAAAATAAATTGATTTTAATTCTAGTACAAAACTAGTTCATTTCGACAAAAATATATTTTTATCCTTTCAAATGTGGAATTTTTCATCCCAGTTCTTTCCAATTCATATATTATGATTTTACACAAATTATTATATTTTTAATAATTTTATCAAGGCCCGTACAGTCGATTTCGATCAACGACCATCGAACTGCACTTACAGCGACCTTTTCCAAATTTGATTTGGACATAATTCCAAATCCAACCGTTAGATTTCAAATTTCTAATATTCATTGGAAAGCTCTTTTCGATACGAACCCAACGGTTCCAGTTTTAGGAGAATCCGACGGTCGGATCTCCCGTAATGTCGATTCGAAGTCAATGGTCGAAATTCAAGAACTGTCGCGGCGCGGCGCGTTCTATTCAGGCCATTATATATATAATATATATATATTTCATCGATTCCCTTTTAAAACGTATTTTATAAATTGTTTTAAATTCGTTTTCAGAACCATTTCAACTCTATATTCAATTTCAAATCCAAATTGAATATTTCATATCATTACTATATAAATGATAATATTTTCAAAACGTTATATTTTGAAATCACTGCCTTTTCTATATTCATTATAAAAACGAATATAATCGATATAAATATCGTTCACGTCAAAATACCGCAACTCTAATCAACACGGCTTTATTTATTTCAATAAATTCGTTATTCTATTCAACAAATGAATATTTATTCTATTCAACACACGACTAATCTCAACACATGAGTACCGTCGACACATGACTATTTTTATTATGTAATATATTTTATAAATGTTTTGGTATCTATCGTTTGATTTTTAAATCAGACTCCAACCATAAAGTAGTGTCTAATCTTAAATATGATAAAGATGTAGATTTTATTATTAAAATATTTTACTCAACACATAAATAGTTTCAACACATGAACATCGTCAACACATGACTATTTTTATATTCAACACATGAATTTTCTTTTGTAATATTCATTATTTTCCCAATTGGAATGAGGCCCAATCAATTACCATATAACGTTAATTATATGGGTTCCATACAACACATGTATATAATAGCAATGATAAACAATCAACCATCATCCAAAGTGCACCACACAACTGCATAAGCATCAAATATAAATAATCAATGCTTACATAGTCTGACGACCAATCGATCGACATACAAATAAATAATTGGGATTAGTGTACGCCAATTATCATCCCAACACCCATGTGAGGTTTCAAATCAACAAACACAGATTTTTATTTGTGCAGTTGGGCGATGTGTAAAATTTATCATCCCAATCAATATCAGTCAAATCAGTGTATATAAACAAATCGGTCGATTTGTTTATAAATATTTATTTATTCACATTCACGTTAAAAATTATATTTTTAACGATAATTAATTTATTTCAACACATGAATATATTTCATTATCTATTTCACATCAACATCACAAACAATTTTCACAACACATCAATCAAACAAACAAGCCGTCCATGGTCTGTGGATGACGGGTGTCGGGTGCTGCTAAGCACCTTCTGCATCCTAGTATATATAACTAGAAAAAGAAATTTAAAGTGAGAAGTTCTCACCAAAATCTAAATCCAACGCCGCGACTCTTCATATGTAGGAAGTCTTGTCGTTCCCGCCCTTTTATCCCTTTCGTTGCCCATGTTCGCTACATATATAAAAATCACATTTTTATATTCTCTCTACTTCACGATAAAATAAAGTTCAGATTTTTATTTCACTTCATATATTTACAACGCTTCTCTCTATATAAAAATTATATTTTTATATTTCTACTTCTTATATAAAGATCGAATTTTTATTATCATACCTACATAAAAATCATATTTTTAATATGCCACTAGTATAAAAATTATATTTTTAACCTTTCTATATTATAAAAATTATATTTTTAACCTCTTCCTATATAAAAATAATATTTTTATATCTTCTATTATATAAAGATCATATTTTTAATTTGCTATAAGTATAAAAATCATATTTTTATACTTTTAAAAATATTTTCAACTTGCCAACGATGTTTTCTTTCAACGATAAGAATCATAGCTTTGTGCTATTAAAAATCCGATCTTTAACTTTAGAAATCAAGTCTTTTATAATTTTAAAAATCGAAGCTTTCATATTTTAAAAATCCCGCCCTTCCTTTACAGAAATTCTCGTCTTTCCTTTACAAAAAATCTCGTCCTTTATAACATAAAAATCAATTCTTTTACATTTAAAGAATCCTACCTTTTATAATAAAAATCTTAACTTTTATATTACGAAAAATATAAACTTCATCATATAAAAATCACAAACTCTTAAATATAAAAATCATATCTTTTACTTATTAAAAACCAAGCATTTTATAATTTAAACATTAAATAAATGAAGATTATAAAAAAAAGGAAGAGCTTACAATCGAAGAAGAGGAGGGGGTAGGAGCCACTGGCCATCACGCATCGGAGGGTGGAGGTTGAGGTCACGACGCCTTCTTCTGACATGGCGGCTGGTGAGGTGGTGCTCGCGGATTGGGGAGAGTTATGGTGGTCAGTGTCGATTGGAGAAGAAGAGGAGCGAGAGGGGAAGGGAGGGAGGCGGGGTAGAGGTCTGGGGCTGACGAGGGGGAGGCGTTTAACGCCGGCGACGGGCGAATGATGGGGGGGCGACAGATCGCGATTCCCCCCCTTTTGTTTTTTTATTTCGTTCGAGATTTCTGAAAGAGGGGGCTGAGGGTATTGGAGGAAAAGGGGGGTTTATTTTATTTTTAATTATTTAATTTTAAATTTTAAAGAGCAAAAAGTAACTTTTACCTTCGACCTCTAAACGAAACTCACCGCCTGTCGTTCATAGCTAATTACCCCTATTCCGAACACAATGGGATATGTATCGTAAGCTGATTCGATCATTTCGATCAGTTTTCGTCAAAATCAACATATAACTCTATATATTAAATTTGAACGCACATTTCAATTTACCGGGGTCACGTACTAACTCGAAAAATTCCAGAAAAATATTTTCTAGCTTCGTATTGACGACACGGTCCTAACAAAACTAATTTCGTCAAATTCTTAGACTGTTTGAAAAATGGCCATTTTCCAGTCGATTAAAATCAACTGAAACTGGTCAAACGTGTTTTCCTTTGCCACGCTCACATATTGATTCGAAAATTATGAAAATTGGAATCTAGCAAAAACTTGACATCCTGGATCCAACAAAAGTGGTTTCGTCGAAATCCGAGGTCGTTTGCAAAATTTCCATTTTTAAGGGTCGAAATTCCATAGCGACTATTCTGAATTTTCAACTGGGCATATCTTTTTATCCCCGCTATGAAATTTTGATTTTTCGGAATTCGTTGGAAAGATATCCTCAATTAGATTCTAATATTTTTGGTTTCGTTAAAATCCGGTTTATTTTGCACACGGTACGTTCAATTGAAGTTTGAAATCGAATTATCGAACTACCGCTCCATTTTCAATTCCTTTTATAATTATAAATAATTATTTATATTCTAACGACGATCTATATAAATATATACGTTCTATTTGTATTCAAAATAAATTTCTCGTCATTATTATTTAAAATAATTCATTTTAAATATTCAAAATTCACTAAAATTGCTAAAATAAAAATTTTAAATTGGCTCGCATTTTCCGGGTTGTTACAATCTCCCCCACTTAAAACTTTTCGTCCCCGAAAAGGAACGAAGCCGAAAGTTATTTAACTAATCAACTCAACCTTCACTATTTTGACTACGGCTTAAGTTCGTCAACTTTTCAGTTTCTAAGAACTTTTCAAATTTTTCAAAAATTTGGCTAACACCCTAAATTTTTGAAAAATTTCGCCATAACCTCCCCTGCACCGGGAGCACTGAGAAAATCCCGAAATTGCCATACAGGCCCTCTGATCTTAAAAAGAAAAATAAAAAGCCAAGCGGCTAGCCAATCGGCTCATAAAATCACCATCACCCAAACAAAACAGTAAATTATGGTAAACATGTACCTATTTGTCGAGCAAACAAATTTTATTCTTCTGCTCTAGCCTCCTTGCTATGACCTGTTCAATGTAAGTACATGTATATGCATGCAATTGCGACTAATTTTCAATACAGTTCACTATTTGATGCAATTAGGCATAATGGTTCCAAATTATCAAACAAATAAACAAACAACACAAACATCAATCAATTAGTGGATTAACATTTCAAATTCATAATTTTGATATATATACAAAAAATCATGTTTTTGATGCCAAATCACAACAATATGTCTATCTATATAAGTTTTAGTTCTCACACCAGTCTGATGCAACATATTGTTCGTGTTTCGAAATATTTCGAAGTTTTAATATACTGGATGAATATTTGGCTCCATCACCAATATTGCATGAACATATTTCGAAACACGAACAATATGTTGCAATATATAAATATTTCGAACAATATGTTACAATATGTTGCAATATATAGATATACGCGTATATGCAACAATATGTTACAATATGTTGCAATATATAAATATATGAACATATTTATATAATGCATGAACGTATATTCGAAATATATAGATATCACACTTTCGAAACATGACGCGTCATGAACGTATATCCAATATCTCCGAGCGACTAGAATGTGATTCTATATCTATCCAGTATATTAAAACTTCGAATATACGTTCATGACGCGTATATGCAAAAACTTTATATATTGGATTGTCCAAATTCAATATAAATAAATATTCAAATATGTATACTTTGGTTTAAATTTTCAAAACAATATTGTTTTCATTTGAAAAATATACTCTTCACACTCGTTCTAGGATACTACTGATCCCATCTCTAACGAGTTATTCTAATTGGATATTACTAATCCAATATCTGATGAATTCTTTCATTCGGTTCTAATGTGCCTTGTTCTCGAGCTCTGTAAACCAAAGCTCTGATACCACTGTAAGAACCCGTAACTTCCCCGTGAAGGAAAGAGTTTGAGAACAACAATCAAAAGAATGCAAGCAGAAGAACATTTCATTGTATATTACAACAATTCCATCAGATACAAGAATATACAGAGAATAAATGAATAAAATATATTCGATGAATATCAGAGATTATAATAAATTACATAACAGCGGAAAAATATACAAAACACAACTGAAAGTGATACACGGATACAGAGCTTTCCGAGCATCGTTCCAGCTGTAAATCAGGTTCCTGTGAATATAAATCTGCAAAACCAAAACTATTAGCTACCGTGTGGAAAATAGGGGCACCCAGAGTTTAGGTTTAAACAATAAACTCCAGGTCAGTCATGGGACTGGTGTGGGAACTAAAACAGTTATTTAAAACTTTACTATAAAAGAGAGTAATTCAAGGGACCACGCCGTATAACACGGAACGGGTTTCCTCCCAAGAACACTAGTGCATATATCAAAACAGCGCAATGCTTTTTGGAAAAATGAAGCTATTATAAGACCCAGGTCCCATCACACAATGCAACGCAAGCCGGAGGATAGGGTTTTCCCTTATAATAGCCAAACATGCTTGGTACGTTTAAAACAAATCGTTTGATACTATTATAAGTGCATAGTGTCAAAACAATTTCAATCATAAATATCAATCATAGACGGCATGGGTACCACATATCATGTCGCCATACTAGTTCTACAATTAAAACCGCAATATCACGTATTGGAAATTGGATTTCCGTCATGAGTCCAGGCAAGGGGCAAGCTCCTCTCCGTTCGAGACACTCTAGCAAATGTCTCAGGACCACACTTTGATCCTTGGAATCGGTTGGGCCGGTCCTCACCTAACTTTGGAGGATTAGTTATTCCTGAACACACGTTTCCCGGTCCTAACAGACCTATATCCGAGGCGCCTCGTATCCAACATCCACACGGGTAAAAGTATATAAATGTCAGGGCTGGTAGGTCACTGACATCACCCATAGCTAGAAAGAAACGTCGTGTTCTCCCAACGGTCCGTGTCCCCTTTTTGACTCATACCGAGGTGTGAGGCTCGCGAATTCACGTTATACACAAAGCTATGCCACACAGGCTGTGTTTTGATCATCAACCACAAGATTTTGCTTTTCAACAGAAGCCCTGATCATCTGCCACTTAGGCGTGCCATACACGCAATTCACTCCATGCGACTGATGTCCATCTGTATACAACCTCTGAGCTCGTACGTCTCAGAGAAGCGCTTTAAGCAAGTGAATAAATTCTCCGCTGCCAAAAAGATGTATATTTAATAGAGATCAATCAACACAGAATAAAATCCAATGTCAGACACACAATCCATTTACAAGTTCGTTCTGGGTCTGAACGAAACCGGAGGCACTTTCCCCGCATATCCATCGATCTCAAGGTACGTCTGGACGATCACCAACTGTTTCCCTCATCTTGGGTGTACAGCCCAATCAAGATCATCGGTAATCACCCAAACGATGTGAAGACTTCCGGTCTTCAGCCACCATCTTCATCTTCGACATCTCGTCGAATCGGTTATTCAGAATGGGTATAAACCCTACCTTTCTGAATAACCCACGTATATGATAAACAAATGTTACACAAACACAACAAACGCCTCATTCCAATTCAGTATATTCTTTTATTCAAATTTTCACATCATTAGGGAATAGGTTCCCATTAATTTTATCAAAGATAAATTCTTCTAAATTTATTCTTTAATCTTCCTTTGGATATCATTTCAACCCATATTATGGTTTTCCAAACTATTCGGGATTAGCGAACCACACCGAAGTAATTATTTATTTTATTTCCCAATCCCAACCTATTCATCCTGTAATAACCCGGAAAATGTGAACCAATTTAAAATTTTTAAAATTGATTGTTACCAAAGAATTTGAATAGTTGAAATAGCATATTTCAATAAAATAAAGAATTGGGTATAGTATAGCAGTTTGAAATTTTGAATACAAACTTTGTTTGTCTATACCAGGTGGAAAATGTAACGGATTTTAACGAACTGAAAATATCTAAATTTGTTTATGAATACCTTTCTAACGAATCTGAAAAATCGAAGTTTCATAGCGGGAATCAAAAGTTATGGCCAAATGAATTTTCAGAAAGGTCGCTATATAGCATATATAGCCCTTGAAAATAGATATTTTGCATACGACCTCGGAATTCGACGAAACCACTTTTGTTGGGTCTGGGATGTCAAATTATTGCTAAGTTTCAAATTTCATAATTTTTGAAGCTAGTATGTGAGCGGGGAAAAAGAAAATGTGATTGGTCAATTTCTGTTAAAATGGGTCGACCTAAAAATGGCCGTTTTTCAAATGAGTTCAGAATTCGACGAAACTGGTTTTGTTAGGACCGTATCGTCAAAACAAAGCTAGACTTATTTTTCTGGAATTTTTCGATTCAGTTTGTGGACCTGGCAAATTGAAATGTGCGTTCAAATTAAATATCGAATGTTTTATATTTTAATTTGAAAGATAACTGACTGTAACAGTCGAATTGGCCAACGAAACATATCCCATTGTGTCCGGAATGGGGGTATTTAGCTAGGGGCGACAGTCGTTGGGTTTGATTTCGAGTCCGCTTGTGAAAACACTATTTAAAATTTCCTATATAGCTTCGACCAATAGGAATTTTTCTTTAAAAAAAAAATCGAAAAAAAACCCTAGCCGCCAGGCGATTTGAACGACGCACGAAGCTCGAAGCTTCCCATCGTTTTTGCCGCCGCCACAGCCAGTTTCGCCGCCTCCTCCAGTTGAAGATTCTGATCGCCTCCGCCTCCTCTTTACATCCGACCAAGCCTCGCCTCAAAGCATCGACCGTACGCGTCGAATTTCGAGGGGGAAGTCAGCCCCTTTGGAGCGCCGCCGCGACTCGCTGGAGCCACCGAGTTCATCGCCACCACCGTCGATCGGAAGGTGGTTCGTAGCCCTTCGACGCCGTGTAGACTGATCGGAGCAACAAGGTACGGTTTTGATTTAAAATCAAAACCTAGTTTTGAAGCTTTGCACACCCTTCTGATTTAAATTTCTGAAATGAAAATAACACTTTTAAGTGTTGCAAAACTTTGAAAAATCGTATCTTTTTAGTGTGCTAACGAAATTCGATGAAACAGGAGACACCGTGACCGTAAGGAGGCCCTCTACATTCTAGAAGAAGCCGCGGATTTTTTTGATCTTCCTACGATTTTTAGCACTGCAATAACCAATGTGAGGAATCTAAACTAATTGTGTGAATGAAATCGCGTTGTATAAATTATATAAGCGAAGTGTAAATTATATACGCATTGTATACCTCATGTACATGTGTTGTATAAGTTATATTAGCGATGTATAAATTATACAAGCGTTGAATGAAACATATATGTTTTAAATTGTGATGAAATGCAAGTGAATTATAATATATTAAATATATATATATATATATATATATATATATATATATATATATATATATATATATATATATATATATATATATATATATACCCCTCGTCCACAGACCATGGACGATATTTATTGCTTGTGATTGACGTGATATTATATGATATGACGAATGGTTGGAAATAATTGTTTGTGGTTGATATTGTGGTTGAAAAATACCTTTGTGGTTGAAAAATACCCTCTTGTGGTTGAAACAAAATAGAATAGGATTGTGGAATTGAAAATAAAACATGCCGCCTGCGTGCGAACTAGATGCATGATCCCCATTGTCAAAAACCGCGAGGTTTTAAGGTAGAGCGAGGAGCCGTACTAGGGACTCCCGGTTTTAACTACCCTGCCGTTATGCTGCCGAAATTTTCTGAAATATTCATGTGATAGAATAATTTTCATTCGTTGAAATAAATTACATATGTAGAAACCAATATTCTTGTGTTGAGTTGCAATTCATTCGTTGAGTTGAAATTCATGTGTTGAATATTATTTGAATTTAAACAAATAGCTTTAACGATAAAAACCACATTTTTATATATATTCAAACTATAGCGAATATTCATGTGTTGAGTTGCAATTCATTCATTGAGTTGAAATTCATGTGTTGAATATTATTTGAATTTAAACAAATAGCTTTAGCGATAAAAATCACATTTTTATATATATGTAAACTATAGCAAATATTCATGTGTTGAGTTGCAATTCATTCGTTCAGTTGAAATTCATGTGTTGAATATTATTTGAATTTAAACAAATAGCTTTAGCGATAAAAATCACATTTTTAAATATATGTAAACTATATCGAATATTCATGTGTTGAGTTGCAATTCATTCGTTGAGTTGAAATTCATGTGTTGAATATTATTTGAATTTAAACAAATAGCTTTAGCGATAAAAATCACATTTTTATATATATGCAAACTATGTAGAATATTCATGTGTTGAGTTGCAATTCGTTCGTCGATTTGAAATTCATGTGTTGAATGTTATCGTATTTTAAAATAAAATGAATAGACAATAAAAACTACACCTTTATTGTGAATATGAAGTGTTAAAATCATTCACGTGTTGAATAAATATTTTTGACGATAAAAATATTTCTTTTACCATGTATATGCTTTGATAAAAATAAACGTGTTGGAATAAATAATAGTTTGCTAGAAATATTATTGTTAGCTTTGTTCTGCATATATATACATGTGTTGAACAGGAAAAATGGATTAGCTGTAGAGTAAAGAAATTATTTGTGTGCCCGACAAATAGGTAAGCCTTGACGAGTTGGCTGCGCAATTTTATTTATATATCAACTCCTGTGAATGCCATTGGATGCGGAGTGCTGGTTATTCTGTGTGAAATAATAAACATCGCCATAGGATAGTAACAATTAATTTTGAACTACACTACATGGCATGCTTCTTCACGATAGGCATACTTCATCATATTCCACATAAGCAATTGGAGCTTGTGTGACGAGGTGGAAGATTTACCATACGAGCGAGAGGCTTGTATGGCGATGACTATATACTACAGGTTGAACTGATGACTGATATGGACTATGTAAAATATAACGATAAAATGCCAGATTAATAAAAACCCCACACGGGTCTAGAGTTGACAATAATCACGTCTCTCTAGTTATTAGATACAACACATGGACTATTTATTTCCACACGAAAACGGGGCGACGAGAATTTATTCTCTGGAGTGATTATCTATACATGCTCCCGTAAACACCAAATTATATCACTATAAATATGTGGATGCTTTTTAGGATTTATTGGGTACCTAATACGGCCCAATAAATTTCCAAACCCCTCCCCGTACTAAGGAGGTTATGGCGAAATTTTTCGAAATATTAAGGCGTTAGTGAAATATTTGAAGTGAAAACGAAGTTGAAAATATAGAATGAACTATAGTTAAAATTATAGAATGAACGATATTTATGTACATAAATATAAATATAATTAAAAGGAATCGAAGCCGTGCAGTTCGTGTTTCGGAATCGTAATTTGGAACGATTAGTACGAGAAATCCGACCATCGGATTTTCCCGAAACCGCAACCGCTGGGTTCGCCTTGGAAATATCTTCCCAACGGCACCAACCTTGTAAAAATCCAACGGTTGGATTGTACGGAATGTTTAATTCAAATCTGAAGAAAAACAGCGCCAGAATCGTTTATATTTCTATATAAATATAAATATAATTAAATTAAGTCGAATAACGACACTGTAGTTCGAATTTTGAAACCGTAACTCCAAACGACTAGTGTGGGAGATCCGACCGTCGGATTTTCACGAAACTGGAACCGTTGGGTTCGCTTTGGGAATATCTTCCCACTGATATAGACTTTGTAGAAATCCAACGGTTAGATTTTCCGATATGTGTAAAACAAATTTGGGGAAAAACAGCGCCAGTGCCACGGCACGACTTGAAACGTCGTTTAATTAAATATGGCCATTTTTAAATAAATAAAAATGGCGAAAATTCGTTATAAAATATTATAAGCAACATAGATTGCAAATAAACCAATTGGGCTTGAATTGTCTGATATTTGATGGTTGTATGTGTTTGGCACGAAAATAACACTAAAGAACTGAAAGATGGATGTCGAATAATATAACCATAGAAAGAATCGAGTTAAATTCTAATGACGTGAATTATTTGAAAAGGCCGAGCTAACCCTCATTTCAAATAATTTATTGAGCGATTCGAATTGGAAAATGCAAAGACGATTCAAGACCGACGATCTTCGTATCGGTTGGATGGGCGCTGCTGAGGTTCCTGACCGGAGTAGCTACCGGAAAGGGACGGAAGTAGTAGCCGTCTGAACGTATGTGTTGATTGGACGGATATACGAGGAATTTGACGCCTCTGGTTTCGTTCAGACTCAGAACGGACTTGTAAATGGATTGTGTGTCTGACATTGGATTTTGTTCTATACTGATTGATCTCTGTTAAATATATACTTGTTTGGCGGCGGAGAATTTATTCTTTTGCTTAACGCCCTTCTCTGAGACGTATGAGCTCAGAGGTTATATATCGATGGAAATCAATCGTACGGAGTGGACTGCCTATGTGGCATGCCAAGATGTTGTGATCAAGGCTTCTGTTGCAAAGCAAAGTCTTGTGGTTGATGATTAAAGCACGGTCTACATGGCCTGGCTATGTGTATAGCGTGGATTCGCGAGCCTCACACCCCAGTGTGAGTTAAAAACGGGATACGGACTGCAGGGAGAGCACGACGTTTCTTTCTAGCTATGGTGGTGTCAGTGACTTACCAGCCCTGACATATATATATCTATTTTCACCTATGTGGTTGTTGGAATGCGAGGCGCCTCGATTATAGGTCTGTAAGGACCGGGAAACGTGTGTTCAGGAATAAATAATCCTCAAACGTAAGAGAGGACCGACCCTGAAGATCCAAGGGTTGCCCAGAGTGTGTAGTCCTGAGGCATTTGCTAGAATGTCTCGAAGCGGAGAGGAGCTTGTCCCTTGCCTCGACTCATGACGGAAATCCAATTTCCAATACGAAATAACGAACTCGATTGTAGAACTAGTATGGCGACATAGTGGTATGGGGCACTTATGCCGTCTATGATTGATATTTATGATGCTATTCATTTTTGAAACATATATGCACTAGTAATAATATCAAATGATTCTGCTTTATACGTATCAAGCATATTTGGCCATTATAAGGTAAAACTCTATCCTCCGGCTTGCGTTGCATTGTGTGATGGGACCTGAGTCTAATAATGGCTTCATTCTTTTAAAAAGCATTGCGTTGTTTTAAAGAATTGACTTTGTTTTAAATGCGCTAGCAATCACTGGAGTAGACTCGTTCCATGAAAGTGGCGTGGTCCTATGATTTGCTTATTACTGTTGTTTAACTATTAAATAGATTCCTTATACCTGTCCCCATGACTGACTCGTTGTTTGTTTCACTTTGCAAACGCGGGTGCCCTTATTTTCACACTGGCAGCCTAGTTCATAGGTGACAGGTTGTTTTTGGCTCGGCACTGTTGTATAGAGTGCATTTTGGCTCATGGCGAGGCTGACTTCACAGAGACGACTTTGACATTTTCCGCCATCACTGTACTTATATTATGATTCCGCCGCGGGCAATGCAGACTGATTTACTTTCCATACCTCTTATTATATGTATATGTACTGCCTTCGGCGATGTAGACTGATACCCTTATTATGTCCCACTGCATGTATGTATTCCGCCTTCGGCGATGTAGACTGATACCCTTATTATGTCTCACTGCATGTATGTATTCCGCCTCTGGCGATGATGACTGATCACTCCCCTTTTATTTGCTAAGTTATATCCTACGCTATGCTATTCTGATGTTATTACATGTTGTGATTCCGCTGTAATATCCATGTAAAATTTTTCTATTTATTGTTTCTGCTATTATCTATACTCTGCTATGATGATTAATGTGTTATATTCCAATGATTATCCTTAATACCGCCCCTCGGATTTTGGGATCGTCACAGTTGGTATCAGAGCTTTGGTTAATCTTAGCTCCGGGATCTAACGCATTAAACACCTCGTTAGGATAGAATCAATAGTGTTCTAATGCGAGTAGCTCATTAGAGATAGGATTAGCAATGTCCTAGAATGAGCTAAGCAGATTAGCAAAACAATTTGATCAGTACATCATTTCCTTTCCTTGTATTCCCCTGCTTTATCATATATGAAAATTATCAAATCTGTGAGCTTGACTCTTTTCTTGCTTATACAGTATTCTCTTAGATGGCTACACAAGCAGCAGCAGCTAGAGGAGGACGTGGAGGCCGAGCAGGAGGACGGGGGAATATCCCCGTAGTTGTGGAAGGCCCTATTGTTCAGCCACCAGCACCTGAGGACTTCGAGCTAGACAGAGTAGCAAAGAGGTATAGGAACCTTGGGGGAAAACCCTTTTCTGGCACTGGTACAGTGACCGAGGCTATAGCGTGGTTGAAGACCTGTGAGAAAATCTTTGAAGGCATGGGTATGGGAACCAACAACAAAGCACGACTTGGTATTTGGCTCCTACAGGAGGAAGCAGAGCTGTGGTGGGATGCCATTACCTCAGAGGATGCAGCAGGTACTGTCAGAACCTGGGAGCAATTCAAAAAGAGGATAATTTTGTAAAAGTGATGATCAAAAGGATCAATGAAGGCATAGACTCCAGCTTCCAAGTGGATAGTGAGGGAGTTTTGAGATTAACAGGAAGAATTTGTGTTCCCGACATCTCCGAGCTAAAGAGAGAAGTGCTTGATGAGTGCCACAAGTCCAAATTAAGTATCCATCCCGGTGTGAGCAAAATGTATAACGATATCAAGCGCACATTCTGGTGGAAGGCGATGAAAGATATTTCATTGTATGTTAGTAGATGCCCCACATGTCAGCTAGTCAAGAGTGATCAGCAGAAATTGGCTGGATTATTACAACCCTTAGAAATTCCAGGATGGAAGTGGGAGCAAATTTCGATGGACTTCATCGATGGCTTGCCTCGAACTAGGAAAGGGAACGACGGTATATGGGTAATCGTAGATCGCTTCACGAAGATTGCCCATTTCATACCTGTCCGATCCAACATAACGGCTCAAAGTTTAGCACAGATTTACTTCAAAGAAATAGTTAAACTACATGGAGTGCCCTTCAATATAGTCAGTGATAGAAATCCCCTGTTTACTAGCAAATTCTGGGAAGCATTCCAAATAGAATTGGGATCCAAATTGAATCTAAGCACCGCTTATCACCCTCAGACAGACGGCCAAACTGAGCGGGTGAATAGAATTCTAGAAGATTTACTGCGGGCGTGTGTTATTGATTTTGGAGGCTCATGGGAGGATCACTTACATTTAGCCGAATTCTCTTATAATAATAGCTATCAAGCAAGTTTGGGAATGTCTCCATTTGAAGCATTATACAGTAGACCATGCAGATCTCCCGCATGTTGGGTAGAACCTGGCAACAGACTTGTGTTAGGGCCCGATATGATTCGAGAAGCATCGGATAAAGTCGATTTCATTAAGAAGTGATTGAAAACCGCACAGAGCCGACAGAAAAGTTATGCTGATGCGAGAAGAAGAGATTTATCATTTGCCGTTGGCGATTATGTTTATTTAAGAGTTTCTCCAATGCGGGGAGTAATTAGATTTGGCAAGACTGGGAAGTTGGCACCGAGATTTATTGGTCCCTTTCCTATACTTGGACGGATTGGAACTCTTGCATATAGGGTTTCATTACCTGATTGGTTGCCAGGTGTACATGATGTGTTCAACGTGTCTCAACTCAGAAAACATGTTCATGATCCAGATCTTGTTGTAGAGGAAGCAACGCAACAGGATATTGACATAACTCCAGAATTAGCACTCAGAAGAGAGCCATTAAAGATAGTGGGCAAAGAAACTAGAGAGCTAAGGAGGAAAAAGATTCATCTAGTCAAAGTGCAGTGGTGTAGTGATCCTAGAGACTGTACTTGGGAGACTGAGGAAAGCATTAAACAAGCCTACCCCAAATGCAGAGTGGACATCTCTAACTAACTCCGGTGCAAGGTACCTTTACAATACTTTGCATTTACATTTTATTTCCTACTTAGCTGTTATTTCCTTTTCGAGGACGAAAAGTTTTAAGTGGGGGAGATTGTAATAACTCGGAAAATGTGAACCAATTTAAAATTTTTAAAATTGGTTATTACCAAAGAATTTGAATAGTTGGAATAGCATATTTCAATAAAATAAAGAATTGGGTATAGTATAGCAGTTTGAAATTTTGAATACAAATTTGTCTGACTGTACCGGGTGGAAAATGTAACGGATTTTAACGAAACTGAAAATATCTAAATCTGTTTATGAATACCTTTCTAACGAATCTGAAAAATCGAAGTTTCATAGCGGGAATCAAAAGTTATGGCCAAATGAATTTTCAGAAAGGTCGCTATATAGCATATATAGCCCTTGAAAATAGATATTTTGCATACGACCTCAGAATTCGATGAAACCACTTTTGTTGGGTCCGGGATGTCAAATTATTGCTAAGTTTCAAATTTCATAATTTTTGAAGCTAGTATGTGAGCGGGGCAAAAGAAAATGTGATTGGTCAATTTCTGTTAAAATGGGTCGACCTAAAAATGGCCGTTTTTCAAACGAGCTCAGAATTCGACGAAACTGGTTTTGTTAGGACCGTATCGTCAAAACAAAGCTAGACTTATTTTTCTGGAAATTTTCGATTCAGTTTGTGGCCCTGGCAAATTGAAATGTACGTTTAAATTAAATATCGAATGTTTTATATTTTAATTTGAAAGATAACTAACTGTAACAGTCGAACTGGCCAACGAAACATATCCCATTGTGTCCGGAATGGGGGTATTTAGCTAGGGGCGACAGTCGTTGGGTTTGATTTTGAGTCCGTTTGTGAAAACACTATTTAAAATTTCCTATATAGCTTCGAGCAATAGGAATTTTTCTATAAAAAAAATTTCGAAAAAAAACCCTAGCCGCCAGGCGATTTGAAAGATGCACGAAGCTCGAAGCTTCCCATCGTTTTTGCCGCCGCCACAGCCAGTTTCGCCGCCTCCTCCAGTTGAAGATTCTGATCGCCTCCGCCTCCTCTTTACATCCGACCAAGCCTCGCCTCAAAGCATCGACCGTACGCGTCGAATTTCGAGAGGGAAGTCAGCCCCTTTGGAGCGCCGCCGCGACTCACTGGAGCCACCGAGTTCATCGCCACCACCGTCGATCGGAAGGTGGTCCGTAGCCCTTCGACGCCGTGTAGACTGATCGGAGCAACAAGGTACGGTTTTGATTTAAAATCAAAACCTAGTTTTGAAGCTTTGCAAACCCTTCTGATTTAAATTTCTGAAATGAAAATAACACTTTTAAGTGTTGCAAAAGTTTGAAAAATCGTATCTTTTTAGTGTGTTAACGAAATTCGATGAAACAGGAGACACCGTGACCGTAAGGAGGCCCTCTACATTCTAGAAGAAGCCACGGATTTTTCTGATCTTCCTACGATTTTTAGCACTGCAATAACCAATGTGAGGAATTAAACTAATTGTGTGAATGAAATCGCGTTGTATAAATTATATAAGCGAAGTGTAAATTATATACGCATTGTATACCTCATGTACATGTGTTGTATAAGTTATATTAGCGATGTATAAATTATACAAGCGTTGAATGAAACATATATGTTTTAAATTGTGATGAAATGCAAGTGAATTATAATATTATATATATATATATACTCCCCTCGTCCACAGATCATGGACGATATTTATTGCTTGTGATTGACGTGATATTATATGGTATGACGAATGGTTGGAAATAATTGTTTATGGTTGATATTGTGGTTGAAAAATACCTTTGGGGTTGAAAAATACCCTCTTGTGGTTGAAACAAAATAGAATAGGATTGTGGAATTGAAAATAAAACATGCCGCCTGCGTGCGAACTAGATGCATGATCCCCATTGTCAAAAACCGCGAGGTTTTAAGGTAGAGCGAGGAGCCGTACTAGGGACTCCCTGTTTTAACTACCCTGCCGTTATGCTGCCGAAATTTTCTGAAATATTCATGTGATAGAATAATTTTCATTCGTTGAAATAAATTACATATGTTGAAACCAATATTCATGTGTTGAGTTGCAATTCATTCGTTGAGTTGAAATTCATGTGTTGAATATTATTTGAATTTAAACAAATAGCTTTAACGATAAAAACCACATTTTTATATATATTCAAACTATAGCGAATATTCATGTGTTGAGTTGCAATTCATTCGTTGAGTTGAAATTCATGTGTTGAATATTATTTGAATTTAAACAAATAGCTTTAGCGATAAAAATCACATTTTTATATATATGTAAACTATAGCGAATATTCATGTGTTGAGTTGCAATTCATTCGTTGAGTTGAAATTCTTGTGTTAAATATTATTTGAATTTAAACAAATAGCTTTAGCGATAAAAATCACATTTTTATATATATGTAAACTATATCGAATATTCATGTGTTGAGTTGCAATTCATTCGTTGAGTTGAAATTCATGTGTTGAATATTATTTGAATTTAAACAAATAGCTTTAGCGATAAAAATCACATTTTTATATATATACAAACTATGTAGAATATTCATGTGTTGAGTTGCAATTCGTTCGTCGATTTGAAATTCATGTGTTGAATGTTATCGTATTTTAAAATAAAATGAATAGACAATAAAAACTACACCTTTATTGTGAATATGAAGTGTTAAAAACATTCACGTGTTGAATAAATATTTTTGACGATAAAAATATTTCTTTTACCATGTATATGCTTTGATAATAATACACACGTGTTGGAATAAATAATAGTTTGCTAGAAATATTATTGTTAGCTTTGTTCTGCATATATATACATGTGTTGAACAGGAAAAATGGATTAGCTGTAGAGTAAAGAAATTATTTGCATGCCCGACAAATAGGTAAGCCTTGATGAGTTGGCTGTGCAATTTTATTTATATATCAACTCCTGTGAATGCCATTGGATGCGGAGTGCTGGTTATTCTGTGTGAAATAATAAACATCGCCATAGGATAGTAACAATTAATTTTGAACTACACTACATGGCATACTTCTTGACGATAGGCATACTTCATCATATTCCACATGAGCAATTGGAGCTTGTGTGACGAGGTGGAAGATTTACCATACGAGCGAGAGGCTTGTATGGCGATGACTATATACTACAGGTTGAACTGATGACTGATATGGACTATATAAAATATAACGATAAAATGCCAGATTAATAAAAACCCCACACGGGTCTGGAGTTGACAATAATCACGTCTCTCTAGTTATTAGATACGGCACATGGACTATTTATTTCCACACGGAAACGGGGTGACGAGAATTTATTCTCTGGAGTGATTATCTATACATGCTCCCCCGTAAACACCAAATTATATCACTATAAATATGTGGATGCTTTTTAGGATTTATTGGGTACCTAATACGGCCCAATAAATTTCCAAACCCCTCCCCGTACAAAGGAGGTTATGGCGAAATTTTTCGAAATATTAAGGCGTTAGTGAAATATTTGAAGTGAAAACGAAGTTGAAAATATAGAATGAACTATAGTTGAAATTATAGAATGAACGATATTTATATATATAAATATAAATATAATTAAAAGGAATCGAAGCCGTGCAGTTCGTGTTTCGGAATCGTAATTTGAAACGATTAGTTCGAGAAATCCGACCATCGGATTTTCCCGAAACCGCAACCGCTGGGTTCGCCTTGGAAATATCTTCCCAACGGCACCAACCTTGTAAAAATCCAACGGTTGGATTGTTCGGAATGTTTAATTCAAATCTGAAGAAAAACAGTGCCAGAATCGTTTATATTTCCATATAAATATAAATATAATTAAATTAAATCGAATAACAACGCTGCAGTTCGAATTTTGAAACCGTAACTTCAAACGACTAGTGTGGGAGATCCGACCGTCGGATTTTCACGAAAATGGAACCGTTAGGTTCGCTTTGGGAATATCTTCCCACTGATATAAACTGAAATGTGATATATTTATCTTGATAGGTTCCTGTTATCCCATTATTATCAACATGAGTTATATGATATATCTTAAAAATATTCATGTATGGAAGAAAATAATTGAATAACAAAAATACCATTTTTATTATACGAATAAAATATATAAAATATTCATGTATGGAATAAAATATTTGAATAATAAAAATATCATTTTTATTGAATATATGAAATGTTTAAAATAGTTATGTGTTGAAATAAATATTCATAGAAATCAGATGATTTGCTTGTATACACCCATTTATCTTATACTGATTGGGACGATATATTTTACATACCGCCCAACTACACAAATTAAATCTGTTTGTTGATTGAAACCCCACACGGGTATTGGGATGATATTGGACATAACTAATCCCAATATTTAGTTGTATGTCAATCGATGGGTTGATAGACTGTTGTAATCGTTAATTGTTTATATTTAACGCTTATGCAGTTGTGTAATGCACTCTGGATGATGGTTGACAGTGCTTGATTATTGTTGTGTATATGTATGTATGAAATCCATATAAATAAAATTATATGGTAATTATTGTGTCAGATTCCAGTTCGGAAGGAACGAATATTTTAAATTAAACAGTATTTTAAATGACGAGTAATGAATATTTTAAAATAACCAATATTTTAAAATAATATTCGGTAATGGATCAAAATATGATTTTAATGTCTGATTTGGGATGGACATGAAAATATTTAAAATATATAAAACCGTGTTGATTAGATTAACGCCATTTTGACGTTAATGATATTTATATCGATTTTGTTCGTTTTTATAATGAACATCGAAAAAGAAGTGATTTCAAAATCTAATGTTTTGAAAATATTGTCATTTACATTTTAATGATATGGAATATTCAATTTTGATTTGAAATTGAATATGAAGTTGAAGTCGTTTTTAAAACAAATTTAAAATGATTTATAAAATATGTTTTAAATGGAAATCGATGAAATATATATAACATATATATATAAATATTATATATATATATAATGGCCTGAATAGAACGCGTCACGCCGCTGCAATTCGTGAATTTCAACCATTGACTTCGAATTGACATTACGGGAGATCCGTCCGTCGAATTCTCCTAAAACTGGAACCGTTGGGTTCGTATCGAAAAGGACATTCCAATGAATACAAGAGATTTGAAATCTGACGGTTGGATTTGGAATTATGTCCAAATCAAATTTGGAAAAGGTCATTGTAAGTGGAATTCAATGAACGTTTATGGAAATCGACTGTTTGGGCCTAGATAAAATTATTAAATTTTTTTTAATAATTCATGTAAAATAATAATAAATGATTTAGAAAGAATTGGGATGAAAGGTTCCATATTTGAAAAGATAAAAATATAATTTTATCGAAATGAACTTGTTATTAACTAGAATTAAGAAAATATAATTATTTTTAAATAAATAAATTGGATTTGAAATGGAATCAAAAATAACCAGAATGTCCAATATATGGATTTGGATAGATTTGAATCGAAATCATCTTTGGAATATTTCGATGTTGGATTTCGTGATTATACAGATATTGTTATGGAAATTTGAAAGATATATTTATATCATTATTTTCAATACGATATTTGTTGGTTTCAGAATTTGGCATTGAATATAAGCCGATATATCTTCTATTCAGAGCCTTGTATTTAATATCAAATGGGATTTTGGGTTTGTCGTGAATGGTGTCTTCATTAACACTGTTCTTAAACCCAGTTGAGAAAAGAATAAATCTTTTAATTAAGATTTAGTGAAGTTTTCCACTTAATTAATATTTAATTGGAATTGAATAAAAGAAATTGGATTTTGGGTTTGTCGTGAATGGTGTCTTCATTAACACTGTTCTTAAACCTAGTCGAGAAAAGACTAAATATTTTAATTAAGATTTAGTGAAGTTTTCCAATTAATTAATATTTAATTGGAATTGAATAAAAGAAATTGGATTTAGGGTTTGTCGTGTATGGCGTCTTCAATAACACAGTTCTTAAACCCGTGGGAAAGGAATAAATCTTTTAATTAATATTATTTGAGTTTCCAGTTATATTTTGTAATTGGAATAAAATGGAATGTGAATCGGCTTTATCGTGAACTGTGTTTTTTAACGACACTAGTTCTTTAAACTGATTAACAGTGAAATATGATTTGGAATTTATAAATCTTTTAATTAAGATTTAAGGGAAATTTCCAAAGAAAAGTTTTCCAATTTAATAAAATAAATTGGAATGGAATGGAATCTGATTCAGTAATAATCGTAGTGAACTTCTGTGGTGGAAGACTATTAATATATATGGAATTTAAAAGGCTTTTCCATTATTCGGTTCATATTATCGGTTGGATATGGAAGTTAATATCGATTATATATATATATTGATCTGTTTTCCATGAAGATTCCATTGTTAACGGAAAGTGATATGGGTTTATCGTGAACTGTGTTTTTAATGACATTAGTTCTTTAACCCAGTTAAAGATAAGATTAATTTCTTAACTTTGAATAATCATTAAGTAATGATTTTTGATATTAAAACTGAATTAGAGTTTTAATGAATCTTTAATTAGATTGGAATGTGAATGAGATTACTAAATTTATCGGATTCATGAAATGATCGAGAATGGAGTATCACCACTTTTTCTCCAAGAGATAGTTAAATCTTTAATTAGATTTGAACGTGAAATGGTAATTAATTTTACGGATAACACTATGGTGTTAGATATGGATTATTACCAGTTTTGCTCGAAGGGATGAATAGGTTGGGATTGGGAAATAAATAGATGATTACTTCGGTGAGGTTCTCTAATCCCGAATAGTTTGGATAAACCTTAATTGGTTTCGAATTGATATCCAAAGGTTGATTAAAGAATAAATTTAAAGAATTTACCTTTGATAAAATTAATGGGAACCTTTCCCAGAGGAAAAGAATATTTGAATAAAAGAATATTCTGAATTGGAATGAGGCGTATGTTGTGTTTTCATAGCATTGGTTTATAAGAAATGCAAGTTATTCAGAAATACCAGGTTTATCCCATTCTGAATAATTGATTCGACGATATGTCGATGATATAGATGGTGGTTGAAGACAGAAGGTCTTCACATCATTTTGATGATTACTGATGTCTTGATGGGGATGTACACCCAAGACGAGGTAATAAGTAGTGACTGTTTGGACGTACTTGGAGATCAAACGGATAAGCAAGGACCTCTCTCCAGTACTGGGCATATGGGATGAGGAATAAGGTGCCTCCGGTTTCGTTTAGACCCAGAACGAACTTGTAAATGGATGTGTGCCTGACATTGATTTCATTCTGTGTGATTGATAGACATCAGTTGCATGGCATGAATTCCTTGTGTGGCATGCTGAGATGCAAATGATCAAGGCATCTATTGAAAAGCAGAGTCTTGTGGTTGATCATCAAAGCACGACTTTTATATATCATAGCTTTGTGTATACCGTTAATTCGCGAGCCTCACACCCTGGTGTGAACTAGAAACGGGGGAGGACCTCAGGGAGGACACGCGTTTCCCTCTAGCTAGGAGTGTTGTCAAGGTTTTGCAAGCCCAGATGTTTTATTTATTTGAATGATGGATAGAGAGGCACCTTGGTTATATTGGTCACTGCGGGGCCGACGGATGGTTTGGTCGATATAATGACCAGTTGACGCCCCACAGGGTGGGGAAACACATGGTTCAAGCAATTTAATCCACATCTCGTGGGTCAGCCCTGTTGCTCCAAGGGTTGATGCATTCTGATCCTGAGGCTTGGGTTAGAGAGTCTCGAAGCGGTAAGGACGATTCTTTGATTTGGTTCATAGATGGAAATAAAACTTCCAATACGTGACTTTGCGTTTTTAATTGTAGAACTAGTATGATGAGATAGTGGGATGGGGCAGTATGTCGTCTATTATTGATATATTTATATTTTAAGTTGTTTTCATACAATTTACACTATAATAGTAACAAAATGATTTGTTTTAAGCGTATCAAGCATGTTTGGCTATTATAAGGTAAAAATCTGTCCTCCGGCTTGCGTTGCATTGTGTGATGGGACCTGAGTCTTATAACACTTCATTTTTCCAAAAAGCATTGAGCTGTTTTGTTATATGCACTGGTATTCTTGGGAGGAAATCTGATCCGTGTTATACAGCATGGTCCCTTGATTTACTCATTTTAAAATGAAGCCTTAAATAACTGTTTTAATTCTCACACCAGTCACATGACTGTCCTAGAGTTTATTATTTTAACTTAAACTCTGGGTGCCCCTATTTTCCATACGGGCAGCTAGTAGTTTTGGTTTTGCAGATTTATATTCACAAGATCATGGTTTGCAGCTGGAATAATATTTGGAAAGCTCTATATCCGTGTATCTATTTCAGTTGTGTTTTGTATTATTTTCCTCTGCATTGTAATTTGTAAATCTATGATATTTATCAAATGTGTAACATTTTTTCATACTCTGTATATTCTAGTACTTTGATGAAAATTGTTATAATAAGCAATGAAAGTTCCTCTGTATGTGTTCTGATTTGTTGTGTTCTCAACTCAATCCGGGCTTTCCTTTACGGGGAAGTTCGGGTCGTTATAGTTTTGTATCAGAGCTTTGGTTTACAGAGCTCGAGAACAAGGCATATTTGAACAAAACGAAAGAATTAACCAGAGACTGGATTTGTATGATCCAATGGAAATGACTCATTAGAGACAGGATCAGTAGTATCCTAGAATGAGTCCGAAGGGTGTTATTTTTGAAATAAAAAACGAAACCAAACTTTGTTTTGAAAATTTAAACCTAATTATTGGTATTTGAATATTTATTTTAGATTGATTTCGAACAATCGAGTATATGGAGATTTTGAATATACGCGTTATTAACGTGTATTCGAAGCCTCAAATATACTGGATAGATAAAGAATCACACTCTAATCACCCGAAGATGATACTGATTGAAACACCCCACCTCCATTAGGGTCACTCTCAAAGGGAATGCCCTAATTTTGGTGGAGGTTTATAAGTATAAGTCACAGATATACAAGACAGATATAAGAACACATATTTGTAAACAGTGGAAAAATAACAACTTTTATTTCATAAAAGCAAATACGTGCTACAACAACATCACCATAATTGTCTTACATCTTTTCCAAAAACATAACATAGCACTTTCATAATCTGTCTTGATTACATTATTTAAAGAAGCATAAAGAAAACGTAGATAAACTGCAAAAGCCCCATAGTGGTTGTCCAAAGCCATAGTTCAAAACGAAAAGGTCCAAGCAATACATTTCTCTTCTTCAAGCTGGATGTTAAGGCTGGTCAAGCTGCTGTGTTCCCTCCCTGTGGACCTGGGGGGGGGGGGGGGGAACGAAAGAAAAGAAGACGAAAGAAAAGTAGAGTCAGACATAAAGCCTGAGTAAGTCTAGTACTATTCTGTCTATGAATAAAGAACTGGGTATGATAAGTATCAACAAGAAGTGGGAAAGCACTATAAACTTGGTTAAGTTGTCTAGGGTCGAATATGCTATCGTACCCCATGTTAATCTCTGAACCTATATAAACTAGTTCCCAACTGGCACCCCATAATCAGGGTGAAGTGATCCATTTTATAATGATCGGCTCGTACTCGCATAGTTACATGTGTCTTACGGCCCCCGATGTTGTAGTTACCTATGCTGGTCCCACCATGGGGTGTATCAAGTCCCATGGTGGCGGCCCGACACAATCCTAGAATGCACAGGTATGCTACTGGTGTCCAGTGCCTTATTTTTCTGCGCCGGAGTGTGTGCACGCCCGCACCCCGTTAGAACCTACACTAGTACACCACCGCCGTCGATTTGACCTCTTACAATCAGCCCAGTAATCGTGCCCCACCCTGCCTAGTTTCAGGGTATCATGATACACCTTCTAGGGTTACTGCTGAAAAGGGTCCCCCGTTACTAGGTTTTCTATCTCTAGCCAACATGCTAAGTTGGTTAAGTGTTTTCTAACCAAACCCCCACCAGTCCGTTTAGTTTAGCATGTTCCATTTTGATTAAGTCTATGGTCCACTTAATCCTAACAATCCTGACTCAGCTTTAATTGTCTTATTAAAGCCTTGACCTCTCACATTAGACAGGTATTGTTGTGGCTGCCTGTTGCCGGTTGGTTCCGGGCAGTCTTACGCCACAACTCAGTCTAACCTCGGGTCCTTATTGGGCTCCATGTTTAACCTCCCACATTGGATAGGTATTGTTGTGACTACTGGACAGCCGGGCGGTTCCGGGCAGGTTTACATCACAACTCAATCCAACCTCGGGTTAAACACATCGTATGTTCTACATTTACATATTTTGTCTTTCTTCTTTATTTTCTTATATGTAAATATTTGCGGCCCATTATTAAGTTAATGGTGTAAAGGTTACACCAATCATGGGCCCAACCCATACTTGAATTTGGGCCCTTCCACTTTATATTTTCATTTATTAATAAATTTAACCCAACGTTATTTTCCCCCGTTTAATACGTCCGTTTATTATATATATGTTGGGCTTAGCCTTTTTAAGCCCAACTTAGCCATGAGAAAAAGGGAGGCTTAAAGCGTGATTACATACACAAAAAGGGGAATGTGAACGCATGAACTTGCAATGTGACGCTGGAACTACAAAATTGGAACGGGTGTACTTGCATAGTGGTAACATATACTTTGGTCATAAAGCATAAGTGACATGAATCAAACCATGTAAACTTGTAGTTAAGTTAAGAATATCACTATTGACACATAGGCTTAACTACAACATAAACCTATACTTTTATTCAGGCATAATGTCGAACATAAGCAAATCATGTTCATAAGATTACTACATGTTTACAAAGGTGCTTACTTTTGTTACTAACACAAAAGTATCGTTCAACTAAATCATGATTTTAAATTTATTCACATAACCATGGCATAAATATTTCTAACATGAAATCATGATTTTTACTTTAGTCATGCAAACTTGCAAATGGGATTTTGAATCTAACCAAGCTATGTACCACATATGTCATCATATAATTCTTGTTAACAATATAGACCTATCATGGATTTCAATTATGTAAAATATCAATCATAGCCTAGTCATATTCATAAGTTTGCAAATAAGTTTTCTAGTACAAAAGCATGGCTTAATACATAGATTATGGTGCCAAAATTTCAACATAGTTTCATATGAACTATAATAACCCAAATTTGTTCCAATTACGTACAAAATGATTTTTGTACAAAAATATACATTATGATGGCATAGTAGCAAAACCCCAAACTTGCATGAATTTCAATTAATCAACTACATACATGTAGCTTCAACATGGATTACATAATTTACGAATATTCCAAACGTATACTTGCATAAAACTACCGCATGTAGTTTATAATGAATAACATAATTCGAGAATATCCAAACGTATACAATATTCCAAATCGATAAGAATCATAGAATCGCACAAATATGAATTACTTTATTGCCACAAATCAAGTATACAAACCAACACAATTATTTGTTCATACCAAAATAATACTCTATTTACAATGGTGTGGCGAATTCTCCAATTTAGGGATTTGGAGATGCGATTCCTTGTTGATTTGATTTGTTTAGGTTGCTTTATGCTTTAGAATTTGCCTCCTAATCCTCTCTCCAATTGGCGGCTACTCTTAGTCGTTCCTCAGCAACATGACGGCATTGTTCTTATTTTTGAATGAATAGATTAGGGTGAGTCTAGGGTCATTTTTATAGGGTTTATGAACTGATTAGGATCATTGATGTTGCTTGGATTGATCGTAGCCATTCATTCGAAAGAGAGACCAATTAGAGCCTGCCACCTAGCCCTAATGACAAAGCAAGCTTCTGAAAATCGGCCAAACACAGACCTGGCCAGCCAGGACTAGACCAGACCTGGCCAGCAGGTCATTTTTGACCTGGGCGCACTTGGCAGGTGCGCCAGGTCAAAAATGTACTGGCGCACTTCACAAGTGCGCCAGTTCATTTTTGTTCTGGCGCACTTCCCAAGTACGCCAGTGCATTCTGACCCTTCTCCGGTTTTTCGCCCAACTTCGTTCGTCCATAACTTCTTCATACGATATCCGTTTTTCGAAAACTCGGACTCTATTTCGCGTATTTTTCCGAGACGAACGCAATGGCGTATCCCGTTTCCCTTAGTTCTTTGATTTGAAATTAATTATACTTTAATTTGTGAATTTCACAGTTATAGAATTCGCGGGGTGTTACGTTCTCCCCCACTTAAAAGGATTTCGTCCCCGAAATCTTCAAGTTAGGAGGAATGTATATCCTAACATCAAATCATCCATCTACTCATCCATCAAACACGAGGATCCATTGTCCTTAAAAGACTTCTAATGCTTCATGATCATATGCGAAGTGTGTGTGTGTGCATGTACTTATCTAATGCAAAATCAGGCGGTCTACTGATTCAGTTGACCTCCTTAATGCGAATTATGTAAGTGCCATGAATCCATTATGTATGCAAATTTTCCTATTCATGATTCTACATGAGTGCACAATCATTCAATACAAATGCAACATCCACATGACAACACATTAAAGTTCAACCATATACGAATGCAAACATATATGCATATGCAATATGAAGTGACTGAGCCGATCTAAAACCTATATTGTGTGTGTATATGCAACCACGAGCAGCCACTAGCAATTCACTTGCAACCACTTGCAACCATCATCCATAACATGTTTCAATTACATGTTTTCATCCAAAAGGTTTCTACCTAAAAGATAAGGTCGAGGAAATATACCTAAAAAGATAGATAAAAGCGCAACTTAAGGAAAAAGAAAGATCAAGGATGTACCCTCGAAAAGAAAAGGGTAGGCAATGCGTATTCTAGCTTCAGTTTCCCAAGTCGCGTCTCTCTCGGCGTCGTTCCACTGAACTTTGACGAGCTTGACTTCGCGGTTGCGTAGCTTCTTCACTTCCGTTCCTATTATGCGGGTTGGAACTTTTCTTATGGTTGCTTCGCGTTCCACTTCGGCCTCTTCGAGGATATTTGGCTCTACCACTTCAGCAGACTCATGTAGACATTTTCGGAGATGTGAAACGTGAAAAACGTTGTGGACTCCGGCCAACTTCTCGAGTAGCTCTAATCTATAGGCCATTTTCCCAATTTTCTCGATGATAGGGAATGGCCATACGAACCTTGGTGCTAGCTTTCCTGTGGTTCCAAAACGGACAACGTTTCTTAGTGGTGATACCTTGAGAAAAACTCTGTCTCCAACCTCAAATTCAAGGTCGGTTCTCCTCTTGTCGGCATAGGACTTTTGTCTGTCTTGGGCCGTCTTCATCCTTCTTCGTATTAAGTCTACTTTCTCTGAAGTCTCTCGGATCATATCTGGTCCAAGTATGAGCTTATCCGTAGACTCCCACCAACAAGTGGGCGATCGGCACAGTCTTCCATATAAAGCTTCGAAGGGCGCCATTCCGATGGTTGCTTGATAACTGTTGTTGTAGGCAAATTCCACCAAAGGAAGGTGGTCTTCCCATGTCCCTCCGAAGTCAAGGACACACAGTCTTAAAAGGTCTTCCAAAACTCTGTTCACTCTCTCTGTTTGGCCGTCGGTTTGGGGATGATAGGCTGTGCTCAGGCATAACTGCGTTCCTACTGCTTCTTGCAGACTCCGCCAAAACCCACTGGTGAGGATGGGGTCTCGGTCACTAACAATGCTAGATGGTATTCCATGGAGTCGAACGATTTCCTTGAGGTAAAGTGATGCTAGGGATGAGGCAGTTCTTTTACTTTTGACAGGTAAAAAGTGGGCGCTTTTAGTAAGCCTATCCACTATTACCCAAATGCTAGTGTTGCCTCTCCTAGACCTAGGCAGCCCATCGATGAAGTCCATTGAGATGCTATCCCACTTCCACTGCGGGACCTCCAGAGGATGTAGCAGTCCGCCAAGCTTTTTCTATTCCGCCTTAACCTGTTGGCACACCATGCACTTAGAAACGAATTATGCCACATCCTTTTTCATGCCGTTCCAGAAGAAAGTCCTTTTTATATCTTTGTACATTTTATCTCCGCCTGGGTGTATCGTCATCTTGGAGTGATGTGCTTCCTCGAGAACCTTCTTTATTAAATCCTTTGTTTGTGGGACGCATAGTCTTCCGTCTCGCCTTAGCAAACCCTTATCGTCGATGGAGTATCTATTGAGGTGACTTGAAGTCTCACCCCTAATTAGCCTATCAATTGTTTCCACAAGCTGAGGGTCTTCGCGTTGTGCTGCCCCTACTGAATCCACTAAAATTGGGCGCACTTCGAGAGATGCTAGCAAGCATGGTACGAAATCGGAGGAAGGCCTAAAGTCGAAGCTGGCTATAAACTCTAGGCTTTGTCTTTCAACAAACAACGGGCTTAGGGTCAATTTCTTTCGGCTCAACGCGTCTGCCACTACGTTGCCTTTGCCCGGAGTGTAGGAGATTTCGAAATCGTACGAGGCAAGAAACTCCATCCATCTTTATTGCCTCAAGTTAAGATCCTTCTGCGAGAAAAGATATTTCAACGATTTATGGTCAGTGTAAAGTTCGAACATCTCACCTAGGAGATAGTGTCGCCAAGACTTGAGTGCAAAGACGATGGCGGCTAACTCAAGATCGTGGGTTGGGTAGTTCTTTTCTTGCACTTTCAACTGCCTCCCGCCATAAGCTACTACCCTTCCTTCTTGCATTAAGACGGCGCCTAGCCCTGTCCCACATGCATCCGTATAAACAGTGAACATCTTGCTCCCATCTGGCAGCGTCAAAACAGGGGCTGTTGTAAGAGCCCTTTTTAGTCGTTGGAAAGCAAACTCGCAATCCAAGTCCCAATCGAACACTAGATTCTTCTTGGTTAATTTCGCGAGCGGGGCTGAGATTTTCGCAAAATCCCTTATGAACTTTCGATAGAAACCTGCTAGTCCTAGAAAACTTTAGACCTCAGTTGCATTCCTTGGTGTCTTCCAATCCTGTACCGCCACTACCTTAGCAGGGTCCACTGCTAACCCTTGTTTGGATACTATGTGCCCAAGGAACCTCACCTCTTCTCTCCAAAAGTGGCATTTGGAGAATTTGGCTTTTAGTTGATGGACTCGCAAAGTTTCCATGATTGCCCTTAAGTGCTGAGCATGTTCCTCTTCACTCTTTGAGAAGATAAGGATATCATCTACGAAGACCACTACGAATTTGTTGAGGAAATCTCTAAATACCCTACTCATCAGGTCCACGAAGTAAGTAGGTGCATTTGTCAAGCCGAAAGGCATGACAAGCCATTCAAAGAAGCCGTCTGGGGTTCTGAATGCCGTTTTATCGATGCTATCTTCAACCACCCTTAGCTGATGAAAACCGGTCGCTAAATCGAGTTGGGAGAAAACAGACGCTCCTACAAGCTGGTCAAACAAATCGTCAATTCTAGGGAGAGGGTGCCTATTCTTTTTCGTTAGCTTGTTGAGCTCCCTATAGTCAACACATAGACGGAGTGAACCATCCGCCTTTGTAGCGAACACCACTGGAGCGCCCCATTCTGAAATGCTCCTCCTAATGAACCCCTTTTCTAGAAGCTCTTTAATCTTTTTACTGAGCTCTTTCCTTTCCCGTGGAGCCATGTGTCTAACGGGTAACGCAACGGGCTTTGCATTATCTACAAGATATATGCGGAAGTCTATTTCCCGCTTCGGAGGCAAGCCCTTCACCTCTTCGAAGACATCCGGATATTCCCGGACCACTTTAACTGATTGCAAATTTTCAACAGAGGCATCTAGCGATTCAAGATAACTAAGCATAACCACATACGAGGGATTACAAGAAATTTCCAAAGTATTACCGAGCTGGGTTAGGAGCCTAACAACCCTTTTCTCACAATCAAGGATGGCCCCATTACTGGATAGCCAATCCATACCCAAAATCAAACCATACCCCGAAAAGCCCAAAACAAAGGCACTACATTGAAATTCTACGCTTAGAATAGAAATTTTCAATCCCAAACAGATCATAAACAAATGAGTTGGGCCCCCAATTGGGTTTGAAACAATTAAGGGTCCTCTACCATACTAGTTTTTAGGTGCAGAGATTCTACTAAAGCAGACGAGATAAAGGAGTGTGATGCGCCAGAATCAAATAAAGTGCGAACGGGGTGATCATAAAGATAAACTACACTTTCTACAGAAGTATTTATACCTCGTTGTTGCAGAGGTGGCGCTTTCAGCACATGAACCTGTGCCCCTGGGGTGGATCCAGCCCTTTGCCCCTATCCTCGTTTCTTTGGACAGTCCTTAGCCCTGTGGCCTGTCTCACCGCAAGAAAAGCACCCACCATTCTCCTTGGCCTTCTTTTTCCGGCAGTCCTTTAATAAGTGCCCCACTTTGCCACAGAAATTGCACTTCCTCTTCTCTTTGTTGCCTTTCCCGCCCTTCTTAAAGTCTGTCTTCTTAGGCTGCAAACCCTCTTTCTTCCCTTGAGAGCTTTCTTCCTTTGTCTCCTTCTTGCCCTTATCCTCTTCGTTCAGCAATGCTATTTGCACCAGTCTTTCATACGTGGCTCCCATGGGTATATGGGTCATGGCCAAACTGTGTAATGGCTCATTCAACCCTTTGACGAAACGGAGAGCCTTCTTGTGCGGGGTGTTGACTAGGTCAAGCCCAAACCAAGCCAGCTCATCGAACTGATTCACATACTCTCTGACTGTCTTGTCCCCTTGTTTAAGAAATAAGAATTTTTCGAACTGCAAACTTCTTTCCGCATCTGAGAGAAATTTAGTCTCAAACCTTGCCCTAAAGTCCTCCCATGTCTCCACTGGTCTTTCAGCATTAGTGACTTCCCACCAGTAGGAAGCCTCGCCCTTCAATAGCCACACTGCCAATTGTACTTTGTGTCTATCCTCTACCTCAAAGATGATGAATAGGTCCTCCGTTTCTTTCAGCCAATTTCTAGCTGCCACGAAGGACTCAGTTCCATGGAAATCTTTTCCTCCCATAGCTTTAAAATCTTTACATATCTTAGCAAAAGTGTTTCCCCGAGGAGGAGGTGGAGGAAAAGGTGTCGCTGCAGCTGGATGATTTCCGGCAGCTGGGGGAGGAGGAACGGTAGAACCTGGCTGAGTGGCTCTTGCTTCTAAGAACCGTCTAAACCAACCAGGTATTGGCACCCCTTCTGGCAAGTTAAGTTCTCCGGACATGCTGAAACAAAAAGGATAGATTCAAAACGAAGGATAAGAGATAATACCTATGGCTTTGGGGGGGGGGGGGACTTTGCCTTTTTTTTAAAAAAAAAATAAAATAATATTTTTCTTAAAAATGCTTCTTTAAATTTCCTTTTTGAAAATAAATTTTCCAAAACTTTTTATCTTATCAGGTAAACCTGTGCTCTGATACCAAGTGAAACACCCCACCTCCGTTTAGGGTCACTCTCAAAGGGAATGTCCTAATTTTGGTGGAGGTTTATAAGTATAAGTCACAGATATACAAGACAGATATAAGAACACATATTTGTAAACAGCGGAAAAATAACAACTTTTATTTCATAAAAGCAAATACGTGCTACAACAACATCACCATAATTGTCTTACATCTTTTCCAAAAACATAACATAGCACTTTCATAATCTGTCTTGATTACATTATTTAAAGAAGCATAAAGAAAACGTAGATAAACTGCAAAAGCCCCATAGTGGTTGTCCAAAGCCATAGTTCAAAACGAAAAGGTCCAAGCAATACATTTCTCTTCTTCAAGCTGGATGTTAAGGCTGGTCAAGCTGCTGTGTTCCCTCCCTGTGGAACTGGGGGGGGGGGGGGAACGGAAGAAAAGAAGACGAAAGAAAAGTAGAGTCAGACATAAAGCCTGAGTAAGTCTAGTACTATTCTGTCTATGAATAAAGAACTAGGTATGATAAGTATAAACAAGAAGTGGGAAAGCACTATAAACTTGGTTAAGTTGTCTAGGGTCGAATATGCTATCGTACCCCATGTTAATCTCTGAACCTATATAAACTAGTTCCCAACTGGCACCCCATAATCAGGGTGAAGTGATCCATTTTATAATGATTGGCTCCTACTCGCATAGTTACATGTGTCTTACGGCCCCCGATGTTGTAGTTACCTATGCTGGTCCCACCATGGGGTGTATCAAGTCCCATGGTGGCGGCCCGACACAATCCTAGAATGCACAGGTATGCTACTGGTGTCCAGTGCCTTATTTTTCTGCGCCGGAGTGTGTGCACGCCCGCACCCCGTTAGAACCTACACTGGTACACCACTGCCGTCGATTTGACCTCTTACAATCAACCCAGTAATCATGCCCCACCCTGCCTAGTTTCAGGGTATCATGATACACCTTCTAGGGTTACTGCTGAAAAGGGTCCCCCGTTACTAGGTTTTCTATATCTAGCCAACATGCTAAGTTGGTTAAGTGTTTTCTAACCTAACCCCCACCAGTCCGTTTAGTTTAGCATGTTCCATTTTGATTAAGTCTATGGTCCACTTAATCCTAACAATCCTGACTCAGCTTTAATTGTCTTATTAAAGCCTTGACCTCTCACATTAGACAGGTATTGTTGTGGCTGCCTGTTGCCGGTTGGTTCCTGGCAGGCTTACGCCACAACTCAGTCTAACCTCGGGTCCTTATTGGGCTCCATGTTTAACCTCCCACATTGGATAGGTATTGTTGTGACTACTGGACAGCCGGGCGGTTCCGGGCAGGTTTACATCACAACTCAATCCAACCTCGGGTTAAACACATCGTACGTTCTACATTTACATATTTTGTCTTTCTTCTTTATTTTCTTATATGTAAATATTTGCGGCCCATTATTAAGTTAATGGTGTAAAGGTTTCACCAATCATGGGCCCAACCCATACTTGAATTTGGGCCCTTCTACTTTATATTTTCATTTATTAATAAATTTAACCCAACGTTATTTTCCCCCGTTTAATACGTCCGTTTATTATATATATGTTGGGCTTAGCCTTTTTAAGCCCAACTTAGCCATGAGAAAAAGGGAGGCTTAAAGCGTGATTACATACACAAAAAGGGGAATGTGAATGCATGAACTTGCAATGTGACGCTGGAACTACAAAATAGAAACGGGTGTACTTGCATAGTGGTAACATATACTTTGGTCATAAAGCATAAGTGACATGAATCAAACCATGTAAACTTGTAGTTAAGTTAAGAATATCACTATTGACACATAGGCTTAACTACAACATAAACCTATACTTTTATTCAGGCATAATGTCGAACATAAGCAAATCATGTTCATAAGATTACTACATATTTACAAAGGTGCTTACTTTTGTTACTAACACAAAAGTATCGTTCAACTAAATCATGATTTTAAATTTATTCACATAACCATGGCATAAATATTTCTAACATGAAATCATGATTTTTACTTTAGTCATGCAAACTTGCAAATGGGATTTTGAATCTAACCTAGCTATGTACCACATATGTCATCATATAATTCTTGTTAACAATATAGACCTATCATGGATTTCAATTATGCAAAATATCAATCATAGCCTAGTCATATTCATAAGTTTGCAAATAAGTTTTCTAGTACAAAAGCATGGCTTAATACATAGATTATGGTGCCAAAATTTCAACATAGTTTCATATGAACTATAATAACCCAAATTTGTTCCAATTACGTACAAAATGATTTTTGTACAAAAATATACATTATGATGGCATAGTAGCAAAACCCCAAACTTGCATGAATTTCAATTAATCAACTACATACATGTAGCTTCAACATGGATTACATAATTTACGAATATTCCAAACGTATACTTGCATAAAACTACCGCATGTAGTTTATAATGAATAACATAATTCGAGAATATCCAAACGTATACAATATTCCAATTCGATAAGAATCATAGAATCGCACAAATATGAATTACTTTATTGCCACAAATCAAGTATACAAACCAACACAATTATTTGTTCATACCAAAATAATACTCTACTTACAATGGTGTGGCGAATTCTTCAATTTAGGGATTTGGAGATGCGATTCCTTGTTGATTTGATTTGTTAAGGTTGCTTTATGCTTTAGAATTTGCCTCCTAATCCTCTCTCCAATTGGCGGCTACTCTTAGTCGTTCCTCAGCAACATGACGGCTTTGTTCTTATTTTTGAATGAATAGATTAGGGTGAGTCTAGGGTCATTTTTATAGGGTTTATGAACTGATTAGGACCATTGATGTTGCTTGGATTGATCGTAGCCATTCATTCGAAAGAGAGACCAATTAGAGCCTGCCACCTAGCCCTAATGACAAAGCAAGCTTCTGAAAATCGGCCAAACACAGACCTGGCCAGCCAGGACTAGACCAGACCTAGCCAGCAGGTCATTTTTGACCTGGGCGCACTTGGCAGGTGCGCCAGGTCAAAAATGTACTGGCGCATTTCACAAGTGCGCCAGTTCATTTTTGTTCTGGCGCACTTCCCAAGTGCGCCAGTGCATTCTGACCCTTCTCCGGTTTTTCGCCCAACTTCGTTCGTCCATAACTTCTTCATACGATATCCGTTTTTCGAAAACTCGGACTCTATTTCGCGTATTTTTCCGAGATGAACGTAATGGCGTATCCCGTTTCCCTTAGTTTTTTGATTTGAAATTAATTATACTTTAATTTGTGAATTTCACAGTTATAGAATTCGCGGGGTGTTACACTGATGATAGCATGTGCATCATCGGTATTTATTTCAAGTTTCGAAAGTGAGATATCTGTATATTTCCAATTGACTGGTGTGAGAATCAAAAACTAGCTAGAATTTATTGTTTGTTATTAGATACACAAAATGGATTTATATATATATATATAAAAGTTATGTGTTTGAAAAGTTAATCAACAAATTGATTGCTGATTGTGTTGTTTGATTATTGGTTTGATTAATTAAAATTTTGAACCATTAAGCCAAATTGAGTCAAATATTGAAATGAATTGAAAATTGTTTTGAAATTGCATGCATGTACATATATATATATATATATATATATATATATATATATATATATGAACAGGTCATAGCAAGAAGGCTAGAGAAGAGGAATAGAATTGTATGCCCGACAAATAGGTACATGTTTACAAATTTACTGGGTTTGGATGATTTTATGAGCCGATTGGCTAGCCGCTTGGCTTTTTCTTTTTCTTTTTGGATGATGAGGGACGTGCGTGGCTAGTTGTTGTTTTAAATGTCTCCCCGTACAAAGGAGGTTATGGCGTAATTTTTCAAAAATTTAGGGTGTTAGCCAAATTTTTGAAGAATTTGAAAATTCTTAGAAACTGAAAAGTTGAAGAATGAAAGCCAGAACTGAAAGTTGAGTTGGTTAGTTACACAACATTTAGCTCTGTTCCTTTTCGAGGACGGAAAGATTTTAATTGGGGGAGATTGTAACAACTCGGAAAATCAGAACCAATTTAAATTTTTTATTTTAGCAATTTCAATGAATTTTGAATATTTAAAATGATCTATTTTTAATAATAACAGCTAGAAATTTATTTTGAATAGAATTAGAATGTATAAATTTATTTAAATCAAAATTAGAATATAAATATTTATTTTAATTATAAAAAGGAACTGGAAATGGCGGGGTAGTTTGAAAATTCGATTTCATATTTCAAATGAATGTATAGGATTCAAAATAAACCGAATTTTAGTAAAACTAGAAATATTAGAATTTCTTTGAATATGTCTTTCCAACGAATGTGAAAAATCCAGATTTCATAACTGGAATAAAAAGTTATGCCCAGTTGAAGATTCAGAATACTCCTATGGAATTTAATATAATATATAGCCCTTGAAAATAGCGATTTTGCAAACGACCTCTGTTTTCGACGAGACCACTTTGGTTGGATCCAGAATGTCAAATTATTGTTAGACTCCCATTTTCATAATTTTTGGAATCAATATGTGAGCATGGAGGATTTAAATGTGTTTAGTCAATTCAGTTTGAATTTGGATGACCGGAAAATAACCATTTTTCAAACGGTCTCTTAATTCGACGAAATTAGTTTTGCAAGGACCGTATTGTCAAAACATAGCAAAATTTATTTTCTGGAATTTTTGGAGTTAGTATGTAACCTTGGTAAATTAAAATGTGCGTTTGAATTTAAAATATATTGATTTATATTTTAAATTTAACGGAAACTGATCAACATAGTTGAATTGGCTTACGGGACATATCCCATTACGATCGGAATGGGGGTATTTGTCTAGGGGCAACAATCATTGGGTTTGATTTGTAGTTCATGGTGAATTTAACTTTTAAAACAAATTAAATAGGAAAATAATATATATATATTAACTTTTTCTCCAAATCCTTTCATTACAAAAACCCGCCGCCGAGGGTTAAAATCGACGACCCTCATGCTCAGAATTCATCCTCAAATCGCGCTCAAATTAAACATCATTTAACGTTGGAATCAAAATGAAAATTACATAGAAAACTTCGATCATTCAATTGACACCGGTGTGATGAAGTATCATAGAGGGATTTGCTCGAATTTCCACTCCAAAAGGAGCACCGTCGCACGCTGGATTTGCGAACCTAGGAAGCAACCGAGTTCACCGCCTCTTCTGCCAGCGGTGGCGCAGCCCTAGACCGACGTTGTGGCATAGATGGATCTGGAGAAAATTAGTGCCCTAGAAATCGAAGAATGGGTTTACTCGAACCTGGAGTGTACACTGAAGATGATTAAGCTTAAGGTAATTAATTAACCTAACTAATTAGTTATAATTAATCAAGTTCAATTAAACCTGTTAGATTTTTATGATGAAATGGTTTTAAATATAAAAATAGAATGGCTTTAAATTTTTTAAAAAAGCATGATAATAAAAAAAATGATTTTTAAATCATATACATTGTTTTAAAAATAGCATGATATTAAAAAAAAATTAAATCATATACATTGTTTAAAAAATAGCATGATATTAAAAAAATGATTTTTAAATCATATATATTGTTTTAAAAATTGCGTGATATTAAAAAAAAGATTTTTAAATCATATACATTATTTTTAAAATAGCATGATGTTGAAAAAATGATTTTTAAATCATATACATTGTTTTAAAAATAGCATGGTATCAAAAAATGATTTTTAAATCATATACATTATTTTAAGAATAACATGACATTAAAAATATGATTTTTAAAATATATATAACATAATAATTATGGGCTTTTTAAAAATATATAGCTTAAGTAAAAATATATTTTTAAAATATAGAGAATTGAAAATAAAATATGATTTTTACAAAATAGCATTGTTTTTAAATTAGCAATAGCGTTGTCAAAAAATTAATTTTAAAATAAACTGCGTGAAACAGATAAACGTTGGAAACACGGTGAAGGACACTACGTGGTGGAACCATCGGAAAGCAAATCAGCATGGTAGAAAGCACGGCGGAGTGGAAACCCAATGTGAGAACTTCTCACTATAATTTTTGTACGGTTATTTATTTTATAACTGCATATATATAAACTGCTGTCCGTCATCCACAGACCATGGACGAATTGTTTGATTGTATTATTTTGTGAAGATTGATTGTGATGTATAAATAAATTATATAAAATATTTATGTGATGGAATAAAATATTTGAATAATAAAAATACCATTTGATTGTATGAATAAAATATATAAATTATTCATGTATGGATTAAAACATTTGAATAACAAAAATACCATTTTTATTGTATGAATAAAATATATAAAATATTCATGTATGGAATAAAATATTTGAATAATAAAATATCGTTTTTATTGTATGTATGAACTGTTTAAAATAGTCATGTGTTAAAATAAATATTCATAAACAAATCGGACGATTTGTCTATGTACATCCATTTATTTGATACTAATTGGGACGATATGTAACAACACGGAAAATGCGAGCCAATTTAAAATTTTAAATTGGTTATTTTAAAAGAATTTAAACAATTCAAATAGAATACTTCAATAAAATAATGAATTGGAAATAGTGAGGTAGTTTGAAAATTTGAATTCAAACTTTGACTGACTGTACCGGGTGGAAAATATAACATATTTTAGCGAAACCAAAAATATTTAAATCTGTTTATGAATACCTTTCTAACAAATCTGAAAAATTGAATGATTTATAATTTAATTTAAAGCAAAACTGATCGTAACAGCCGAAATGGGTTACGAAACACATCCCATTGTGTTCGGCATAGGGATATTACGCTAGGGGCGACAGTAGTTGGGTTCGATTTGGGGTTAGTGGCAAAAACCGGTATTATTGGAATTTAAATTATTAATAAAATATAAAATATAAAAGGGCTCAACCCTAACCCTAGCTTTATTATTCAGGCCGCCACTGTTTAAAACGAATGATCGAAATCGCTCAGAATTTCACGGCCAATTTTTCCACAATCCCAGCAACAATTTTCATACTTTCTGAACCAAAATCATAGAGCAATCCAAGAGCTTTTAATACGTATAAGTACGATCAATTCTTGTTCAGTGTGGATCTCGATTCTGACGCCTAAATTGGCCGTCGTCGCCCTTGATTTGCGGGCCAGGTGGGACCTCGAAGTGGACATAGTAGGGGGCGTGAGAAGAGGAAGGTGGCGGCGTCATCATGGTGGTGTTCGATTGGGGCCCACTAGCCTCTGGTGGCGTGCGAAATCAAGGAGCACGGTGGAGCTTTTTTCCCGTAACCTGAAGGAGGGATATCGAAGAAGAAGGTGATTAAAGGGGAGGGGAGAAATAATTAGTGTTAACTAATTATTTAATTATATTAAAATTGCAATTGATGTTAATAACGCCATATCTCCTTCATACGAGATCGGATTCACGAACCATTAGTTGCGTTGTGATCGTGGGAACGAGAGCTTCCCAACAAAATTAACCGCATTCAAAACAGAGCCAATCAGAATTTCAGGCAATTTCAGACCCGAACCGGACCAGAAATTCAAATCAAAACTGAACTAAAACCGACCACTGTGAGAAATTCTCTCACTATAATTTTCTGTTAAGTTATTTAATTTGTAACTGCACTCATGAACTGTTCCCCGTCGTCCACATACCATGGACGACTTGTTTGATTGTATTCCATGTGAAAAATATAAATGTGAAAAGTGAAAAATATATATATGAAATGATCAGTGAAAAATATAAATGTGAAAAGTGAAAAGTATATATATGAAATGATCAGTGAAAATATCGTATCTATTGAAAAGTGAAAATATCTTATATATTGAAAAGTGAAAAATCGTATATATTGAAAGTGAAAATATTGCATATATTGAAAAGTGAAAATATCGTATACATTGAAAAGTGAAAATATCGTATATATTGAAAGTGAAAATATTATATATATGAGAAGTGAAAATATTATATATATGAAAAGTGAAAACATTGTATATATGAAATGAGAACGATAAATATATATATATATATATATATATATATATATGAAATGTGAAAATGATTTGATTGTTAAAAATATAATTTTTAACATATATATACACTGTATAAAATTGTCGTGTATATAGAATATTCAATTTTGATTAGAAATCGAATATTAAGTTGAAATCGTTTTGAAGACGAATTTAAAACAATTTATAAAACACGTTTTAAAAGGAAATCGACGAAATATATATTATATATATATTATATATAATGACCTGAATAGAATGCGTCGCGCTGCGGCAGTTCGCGAATTTCGACCATTAACTTCGAATGGACATTACGGGAGATTCGACCGTTGGATTCTCTTGAAACCGGGACCGTTGGGTTCATATCGAAAAGAGCTTTCTAACGAATACAAGAAATTATAGATCTAACGGTTGGATTTGGAATTATGTCCAAATCAAATTTGGAAAAGGTCATTGTAAGTGCAGTTCGATGGCCTTTGATGGAAATTGCTGTACGAGCCTTGATAAAATTATTAAAAATATCAATAATTTGTGTAAAATCATAATAAATGATTTAGAAATAATTGGGATGAAAAATTCCATATTTGAAAAGATAAAAAAAATTATCGAAATGAACTAGTTATTAACTAGAAAAATAATCCAATGGTTATAAACAAATAAATTGGATTGGATTTGAATTGAAATTATCTTCAGATATTTTCGATATTGGATTCCGTGATTATACAGATATTATGATGGGAATTTGGAAGATATCGATATCGTTATTCCCGATATGATATCTGTTGGTTTCAGGATTTGATGTTGAATATAAGTCGATACTATCTCTATTCAAAACCTTATATTTAATGTGAAATTAGATTGATTGATTGTTTGGATTGTGCTTGACCAGTTTATGAGAAAAATATGCTTTTACATTTTGCATTGGGTTGGGTAGAAATATCTGTGTGTTAACACCTTGTGAAACACTTCACGACTTGACGACAAGGTGTTTAGCGATGTTGAGTTCATTTCAAATTTAATGAATGATTGTGAAATGATATATATATTTTTCTGAAGTGAAAAGAAATATATTCCCGATTTTAGATAGGGAATGTTTTATAAAAATGTTTTATAAAACAGAAAGGATTTCGAGACCCAAAACCCGATGATTTCGAAATGATTTAGAAATGTATTATAGTTTTACATTATAGTTCATCACATATTCGATTAGTTGCTATTAATGATGTATCTGTTTGGTGGCGGAGAATTTATTCTTTTGCTTAACACCCTTCTTTGAGACGTATGAGCTCAAAGGTTATGTGATTAATAGTGACTGATCATATGTGTGAATTACTGATGTGAAGTACTGTATTTTGAAAGTACTTGTGATTATTATGTTGTTAAATGATTTTCCCTTCTTCGGGATATGAAATGATTTCGTGTGTGGCTAATGATTCGAGTAACCCTGAGACTAAAAGTATGGGTGAGAGGTCGGTGTAGCCTGCTCCTGTGTGGGATAAGTGCATCGTCGGTGTAGCCTACTCCTATGTAGGGTAGGTGCACATTTATATATTGAGTTGTGAGGTGCGTACCCTTTGCCTTGTCGATGGGGAGCACGATATTTGGTTGCATACTTGTTTGTATGCATTGTTACGTTTTGGAATTCCTATTTCCAGACGATTTGATTTGAGATCCCGTAGTGAAATCTACTTTGATATAGAAAGTTAGATAGGTATTTCAAATGATTTGAAATAAGAAATTGGGAATAAAATCCAAAGGAATAATTTCTGTAAATTGAATTGGATTTGGAAAATCTAAGCGTAGTGATTAATCTAAGAGGGTAGATTGGGATATTGCATGTTGATTGATGCGTAGTAGATCCATATATCTATATTGATTGTTGTTTATACACTGGCGCTGGCATTCATGGGGGTAAACCCGTTCCGCGTTAGTGGCATGGTCCTGTGATATGCCATATTATTAAACATGTTAATTATAACTGTTTAGAGTTTCTCACACCAGTCCCATGACTGACCTGTAGTTTGCTTTTCCCTTGCAAACTCGGGTGCCCCTATTTTCCACGTGGGCAGTCGAGTAGTTTTATTTTGCAGATATATTGAGCAGGATTCTGGATTGAAGCTTTAACCTGTGTCCAGGCATTTACAGTCTTCCGCTATGTAGTTTATATTTCCGCTGTGCATTGTTTTCCATTTATGTACATTTATCTTCCGTTGTGTATTATTTTCAATATACTCTGATATTTTGTGCTCTGATGTAACATTATTATGATGTTTATAGAAGTCTTCTGTTATTTGTTCTGATGTGTTGTTTGCCCAGATTTAGCGTATACGGGATTTGAATGGTCTTGGTCGATTTAGCGATCGATTATGTCCGGGCGAAATCTGTGTCATTACAGGATATATTTTACACATCACCCAACTGCACAAATAAAATTTGTGTTTGTTGATTGAAACCCCACACGGGTGTTGGGATGATATTAGACGTACACTAATCCCAATATTTAGTTGTATGTCAATCGATGGGTTGAGAGACTATTGTAAGCGTTAATTATTTATATTTAATGCTTATGCAGTTGTGTAATGCACTCTGGATGATGGTGTACTGTGTTTGATTATTGTTGCGTATATGTGTGTATGAAATCCATATAAATAAAATTAAATGGTAATTGACTGCATCTGATTCCAATTGGGAAAGAACGAATAATTTAAATTAAAGAATATTTTAAATGACGAGTAATGAATATTTTAAAATAACCAATATTTTAAATAATATTCAGTAATGGATCAAAATATGATTTTGATGTCCGATTTAGGATGGACCCGAAAATATTTAAAATATATTAAGTCGTGTTAATTAGATTAACCCCATTTTGACGTGAACGATATTTATATCAATTTTATTCATTTTTATAATGAATATCGAAAAAGAAGTGATTTCAAAATCTAATGTTTTGAAAATATTATCATTTATATATTAATGATACGGAATATTCGATTTTGATTTGAAATTAAATATGAAGTTGAAATCGTTTTTAAAACAAATTTAAAACGATTTATAAAATATGTTTTAAATGGAAATCGAGGAAATATATGTATATATTATATATATTTAACGGCCTGAATAGAATGCGCCGCGCCGCGGTAGTTCGCGAATTTCGATCATTAGCTTCGAATTGACTTTACAGGAGATCCGACCGTCGAATTCTCCACAAACCGGAACTGTTGGGTTCGTATCAAAAAGGGCTTTCCAATGAATACAAGAGATTTGAAATCTAATGGTTGGATTTGGAATTATGTCCAAATCAAATTTGGAAAAGGTCGTTGTAAGCACAATTCGATGACCGTTTATGGAAATCGACTGTACAGGCCTTGATAAAAATATTAAAAATATTAATATTTCATGTAAAATCATAATAAGTGACTTAGAAATAATTGGGATGAAAATTACATATTTGAAAAGATAAAGTATATTTTTATCGAAATAAACTAGTTATTAACTAGAATAAAAAAATCCAATTATTTTTAAATAAATAAACTGGATTTGAAATGGTTTTAAAAATAACCAGAATGTCCATTATATGAATTGGAATGGATTTGTATCGAAATCCTCTTTGGAATATTTCGATGTTGGATTTCGTGATTATACATGTATCGTTATGGAAATTTGAAAGATATATTCATATCATTATTTCCACTACGATATTTGTTGATTTCAGAATTTGGTATTGAATATAAGCCGACATATGTTCTATTCAGTGCCTTGTATTTAATATCAAATGGGATTTTGGGTTTGTCGTGAATGGTGTCTTCATTAACACTGTTCTTAAACCCAGTTGAGAAAAGAATAAGTCTTTTAACTAAGATTTAGTGAAGTTTTCCAATTAATTAATATTTAATTGGAATTGAATAAAATAAATTGGATTTTGGATTTGTCGTGAATTGTCCCTTCATTAAAACTATTCTTTATCCCAATTGAGAAAAGAATAAATCTTTAAATTAAGATTTAGTGAAGTTTTCCAATTAATTAATATTTAATTTGAATTGAATAAAAGAAATTGGATTTTGAGTTCGTCGTGAATGGTTTCTTTAGTAACACAGTTCTTAAACTAGTGTTAAAGGAATAAATCTTTTAATTAGGATTATTTGAGTTTCGAGTTATATTTTGTAATTGGAATAAAATGGAATGTGAATCGGGTTTGTTGTGAACCGTGTTTTTAACGACACTAGTTCTTTATACCGATTAACAGTGAAATGTGATTTGGAATTTATAAATCTTTTAATTAATATTTTGGGCAAATTTGCAATGAAAAGTTTTCTAATTTAACAAGATAAATTGGAATGGAATGGAATCTGATTCAGTAATAATCAAAGTGAACTTCTATGGAGGAAGACGGTTACTATATATGGAATTCAAAAGGCTTTGCAGTTATTCCATTCATATTATCGGTTGGATATGGAAGTTTATATCGATTATATACACTGTAACGCCCCGCCTCTATACCCTCCATAGTCAAGTTCATTTCGCGTGAAATGTCGTCGGCCACAGCGAGAATAAGGTTGGTTAGGAGCCATTAATATATTTACTCTTGCTTGGAAAGTAACATCGAACGGCACGACCGTACAATATTTTCGACATGACCATTCCAGGCGAAGAGCATCTGCACAACGGCATAATAGCCTCAGAACACATACAGGATAATATAACACAAATAGTCACAGATATTCACATCATAAGCAAAAAAATGATATGAATATAACAGCATAAGTGTTTACATCAATTAGAGGTCATACGTGACACTATAACTCCAAAATAATAAGTGCATGTACCAAATCCCATACAACATTGATACATGTCAAAAAAGTAGTCAACTACATATATCCAAAAGACTGCAACTATAAAGCAATTAAGCTAAAAGTCATCATAAGGTCCCAGAAGGAATGTCACCTAAGCACCTGTAACACTTGGGTCTGACCCAAGTATTATTTAAGAAAATAAATGATAAACGGATCAGTCATACAATTCTCATTCATAACATGAAATAATATTAATGAACATAACATGATGATATGATAGGAATAAGCAGGATGATTCATAAATAATATGCGATTCATGATACCAATATATATATATATATGTATGTGTATATATATATATATAATCTCCATAAATCTCAGGACAAGAGAAGAGCATAAAACAACAAGAATTGACAAATAAATGCCAAACATAAATCAACTTGACGCACATCGCATCAAAGTCATCAAGAATCTAGAAATCACTCGAAATCCAGAAAACATCATAAAAAGGTAGGCCTGTTCATAGATGAGATATGATCTCTAGGTAGCGAACCCATTTGTTTGGGTCAGAGCCCCACACGAAGCCGGGTCGTTACCCTGATAGAGGAAAACATCATAAATCATACAGAATCATAGAAAGTTGGACCGAAGTCCCATAGATGAAGGCCACGAATTGTAAACTCCCACTCGGGCGATCGCGAATCAACAAATATGTCATGGAGCGGATACCAATGATCCGGGTGAATAGAAATTACTTCGAGCAAGTTAATATAAGAAAATGGCAACATGTCCCATAACCACATGCTATTCTCAAATATTTACTTACGCTTAATTGGTTTCTATTCAAAACAGGGAAAATCACCACATATGTTCGAACAAACGAGTCCAGTGTTTTTTCGCCAAAATAAACACATAAGAGGTCATAGTCCTCATTTTTATTAAGGCGAATAAAGTAAGTTTCTCGTCCGATCGATAGTATAAGAAATCATATACAAATTAATGGAATCAGAACCGGGTTTAGAAATCGAATATATTTTAAAAGGATTTGAATTTAAAAATAAAAAATCTACAAAAATCGAGACGTAGAAATCAGCGAACCAGAGAAACTGACAAGTCACAAATGAAGTCGAAATGGGCTAAAACTCAGCCGGGAATGAATCCAAACATATCTAAGCTATGGACCATGGTCCCCTCTTGTCCATAGTCCAAAAATAGAAATCAGAAGTCTGAATTTGTAATTTTCTGAAACAGCAAGAATTTAGTTCATTTTAGTGCCAATTTAGACGCCTGAATTATTTGGTCAGAATTCTGGATTTCAATTCAGACATCTAAACAAAAATAATGGAACTTTTGAATTTCTTTATTTGATTTCATAATTATTTGAAGTAGGTCAAACGTCTGACCAAAAGAAATCTGACGTCTGTATCTGTTTCTGAGAACAAATTTTCCTAGAAAACATGTTTAAAACAGTGTAGACAAATGCCCAAAGGCCTATGATGTTTCCTATGCAAACATGACACATCCATGGCTTGCCAAAGCAACTTATAACACCCAATTTCACGCACACACTAAGAATCATAATATAAATCATTGAAATGAAATCGAACTTCATAAATTGGAAATGTTAACACATATATGAACTAACAAAACCAAATAAACACTTCATACGTGTGACGACCCAAACCCCGATAAGACGGTGCAAGGGTAATCATTGGAATATAACACATAAACAGATAACAGCAGAACAGAAATAATTAAATACACCAGGTAATGTACAATAGAATACATTGGATAAATATAATAATCAGAGTTACACAGTATATAGGATCATACTTAGTACAAAATATAGTTTAGCTATACATAAAATGTCTACAGCGGAAAAGAAAACATATTATGTACAACAGGAGCTGAACAACATAAAAAGAGATAAATGATAGAATCCATCTCCAGCTCCAGCTATCCAGAAAGAGCCTGCTAAAATTTGAATACAAGGCTGCCCGTGAAGAAAAAGGGGCACCCGAGTTTGCAAGTGAAACAAACTATGAGTCAGTCATGGGACAGGTATGAGAAATCTACTTAACACATCTTACAATATGGCTAATCACGGGACCACGCCACTTTCGCGGAACGGGTTTACTCCATTGGATTGTGTAACACCCCACGTCCATTAATGTCACTCACAAAGGGAATGCATTAAATTCCATGGAGGTTTTAAGTGAATATAGAACAGAAAAATTATAGCAAGACAGATAATAAGTAGTACTTGGAAATCTAAAACTTCGTTTTATTGCAGCGGAAATTAAACATGTTTGTTACATCATAAAACCAAAAATCAGAGTCAAGTACAATATCCATCTTGATAAAACAAAATACATAACCCCATTACACAAATAGCCATTAAAGAAGATAACAAGCTGGATTTTACTTCAACAGTCCAAGCTTTCCAAAAGAGAGATAGAGCAATCCAATCAAACTCCACTAGAGTTGGGTCCAACCTGAGGACTTGGAGGGGAAAAAGGATAGAAATAGAGGGGGTCAGACATAAAGTCTGGCAAGTATGATAATTCTAACAATACTATTACCAAAATAACTAGACTAAGGCATAAGCTGGAAAACAAGGAAATGTCTATGGACTATTGGGTATGGAAGAGCAGATAAAAATAACGTTAAAGGCACACCTAATTACTAACGAATAATTACTACATTGCACCGCACCAGTCACCCTAAAGGTTGATCCCACTTGCTTCACACAGAAACTATATAAATAGCCTTGCGTACCCCTAGCTGACTACATAGGTGCCGTCTGCCCCTATCTCCACTAGGTGTACCCCAATACCCACTTTTGATCGGCTCCCAACTCGTAGATACCCGTGCTGGCCCCACAGTGGGGTGTATCACTCCCCTAAAGTAGCAACCCGATACAACTTGAGAATGCACGACTTATACCTACACGATGCAACAACGTCTTACCTACCAGCCCGGGTCCATACATGTATATGAAACCCGTTGGACTTGCGTTGCCACCGCTACCCCGTTTTGGCCTCTTATAGTCATGTCCAGTATGCGTGTCCCGTCCTCGACTTGGGTCGAGCCCACAAAGATACGTTTGGGTTACTGGTTGAAATGGGCCCCCACAAGCTACCCACCTAAGCTTGTCACCACTAGTATATCCCACTTAACCCTCTTAGTCATGTTCATTTACATGTGTTTGGTTAAGTCTTACTAATCGTATTTCACATGCCACTAAGGGCAACCACTAGATTCCTCATGCCACCCGAGGCACCTACTTAACCCCCATGTCCCACCTTACATGTTTATCTGGTTAAGTATTTCTTGATTCATTCAGGCCATAACCTCATAAAGACCTCTCACATTATACTGGCATTTATGGCAGCTGGATTTGCCGGCGGGTCCGGGTAGTCTTACGGCATAAAAGAGTCTAACCTCGTGTCTTTACAACTGTTATTCTTTAATTTGGGCCTAGGACCTCTCACATTGGGCTGACATTTGTGACCATTGGATTTGCCGGGCGGGTCCGGGCAGTTTTACGTCACAAACGAGTCCAACCTCGTGTCCTAAGCATTGATTAACACTTACAATCTTTTACCCCAGTTTTAATAATTCCCTATTCAAATTATTAATTAACTCCAATTTTAATGATGTCCATAATTGACTCAATTATGGCCATCCACTCATGGCATGCAAAATCATATCAATTGCACCCCAACTTCTTAATATTAAATCCTTAATATTACCCATACCAAACGTTATACGTTCGCTTATTCAACGCAAAGTATACGTTAGACTCGAATAGTCTAACTCATAGCACAAAGATAAATTATCACAACATATAGACAAATAAAGTAAATCTAATCATAATAGGGGTGAAACTTGCATAAAACTACACATGTTATGGATCTAAAGGTGTCAACTTGTTTGGTAAAATGTCACAACTTAAATGATATGATCATAACCAAAATTCATGTATAAACTTGCATATGTGGTTTTATGCAACATAATGATGGTGTGAACTAGCATCTACTACATAGAATTCACATATGTCATAGCATAATTCTAGATGTCATAATTCTAGATCTAAATAGATGTCATGGCATATGTTCAATATCTTTACTAATCAATCTAAACTTGCATACATGATTTGTCATATAGATCAACATATCCCAAATAATATCAACATCATGATTTGATTAACATGAACTAATTATCATAGATAATAACATCATGACTTTATAACATGTATGATTTATCACAACTTAGCACAGAAACTTTCAACATATATTACATCATCATAGCATGATTTACAACATATAGGATATCACCATCACATAACATAGGATTTACAACATACATGATAGCATAAGGTTTACAATAACATATATGATAATCCACATCATTCACTTATAATCCATTCATAACTTAATCTAATTAGTTTAATAATAATCTTGTTAAGTTCATCATATTCACAATTAGAAGAGAAAGAGAGTCTTGATTTGCTTTAGAGTTGAGTAGAATTAGGGTTTTGATTAGCTTTTCTTCCTTCTTAGTTGGCGGCGGCTACACTGAGTTCCATGGCGGCCGTATGATGGTGGCTATTCTATTTTTCATGTGAATTAGAGTGAGAGACTACCTAGGTATTTATAGAGTTTAGGATTCATTTAGACCGTCAGATCAAATTAGAACTAAACTGAACCGTTTAATTTTTCCAACTCAGCCCTAAAGACACATCAGCCAAACCCTAGCCGCCTGGACATGTATACACCCAGGTCGACTGCCCAGTCGACCTGGGGGAGGGGGTGTCGACTGCCCAGTCGACTCCCCAGTCGACCTGGGGTGCTGGGCGGGAATTTTCCCGCCTAGCCTGTTTGACTTCGAATTTTGAATTTTAATTTTCTGAAATCTGTTTTGATTTTTCTGAAACTTCCGATGGCCATAACTTCTTCATATGAAGTCCAATTCACGCAAAATCGGACTCTATGTCAACCAGAATTCCGAGACGAACACAATGGCGCAACCCGTTTCCCACAATTCTCACGTCTGAGATTAGTTATTCTTTAATTTGTGAATATTAATATTAGCAGAATTACGTGGTGTTACATTCTCCCCTCCATAAAGGATTTCGACCCCGAAATCTTCAAGTCAAGAAGAATGTATATCCTAACATCCAATCGTCCATATATCCAACCATCAAACACAGGCATCCACTGTCCTTATAGACTTCTAATGCTTTCATGTTTAAATGCACAGTGTGTGTACATGTCCATATCTAATGCAAAATCAGGCGGTCCACTGATTCAGTTGACCTCCTTAATGTAAATCATGATAGTGCCATGCGTCCATTATGTATGCAAAAGTTCCTTAATGCTATATATTATCTCTATATGCGTGCACAATCATCATCTGAATGCAGCATCCATATGATAATAAAATCATCATACATCCATTTTACAAAATACAGCCATTTATATGCAATATGCAATATGAAGTGACTGAGCTGATCTAGTGCCTAATAGTGTGTGTATATGCGTCCACGAGCAACCACTAGCAAACACTTGCATCCACTTTGCATCCATCACACATAACATGTCTCAAACACATGTTTCAACCATAGGATTATCCTAACTAAAGGTCAAGGATACTATCGAGAGGATACTCTAAAGGTAAGATAAGTACAAGCTAAGTGATAAAGGAGAAATTAAAGAACATACCCTCAAAAAAGAAAAGGGTATCGTGAACGCATCTTCGCTTCTGTCTCCCAAGTAGCGTTGCTCTCATCATCTCCCCATTGTACTTTGATTAGTCTGACCTCTCAATTTCTCAGCTTCTTAATCTCTGACCCAAGAATGCACGTAGGAGCTCGTCAAATCATTGCATCACGCTCTATCTCCATCTCTCTAAGCAAGCTCGGCTCTACCACTTCCGTGGTCTTGTGTAGGCACTTCCTCAAATGTGATACATGGAATACGTCGTGTACACCACTAAGTCTCTCAGGCAACTCCACTTTATATGCCATCTGTCCAATCTTCTCCTTAATAGGAAATGGCCCTACAAACCTTGGTGCTAATTTCCCAACGGACCCAAAGAGAACAACGTTCCGTAATGGAGACACTTTGATAAAGACCATGTCCCCAACATCAAACTCAAGATCCGTCCTCCTCTTGTCCGCATAAGATTTCTGCCTATCTTACGCTGCTTTCATCCTCCTTCGAATCAAGTCGATCTTCTCTGAAGTCTCCCTAATCATATCAGGCCCAAGTAAAATCTTATCCGTAGATTCCCACCAACATGTAAGTGAACGACAAGGTCGTCCATAAAGAGCTTCGAAAGGTGCCATGCCAATGCTAGATTGAAAGCTGTTATTATATGCAAACTCTACCAATGGAAGATGCTCTTCCCATGTACCCCCAATGTCTAGGATACATAGCCTCAATAGGTCCTCTAGAATACGATTCACACTCTAGGTTTGGCCATCCGTCTGAGGGTGATATGCGGTGCTCAAACATAACCAAGTCCCTACCGCCTCTTGCAAGCTCTTCCAAAATTCGCTAGTGAAAATAGGATCGCGGTCCCTCACTATGCTAGAAGGAACACCGTGCAAACGAACTATCTCTCGGACGTACATAGAAGCTAACCATGGAGCAATCATCTTACTCTTCACATGAATAAAATGGGCGCTCTTAGTAAGTCTGTCTACTATAACCCAAATTCCCGTATTACCCTTCCTTTATCTTGGTAATCCGTCCACAAAATCCATCGAGACACTTTCCCATTTCCATTGTGGAACCTCCAATGGGTAAAGCAACCCACCGGGTTTCTTTTGCTCCGCTTTTACTTGTTGGCACACCAAGCATCTGGCGACATACTCGGCCACATCCCTCGTCATACCGGCCCAAAAGTAAACTCGTCTCATGTCCATGTACATCTTGTCCCCGCCGGGATGAATGGTCATCTTCGAACGATGTGCTTCGTCAAGAATAGCCTTCCTCAAACCTTCATCTCGAGGTACACAAAGTCTACTATCCCTACGTAACCAACCCTTATCATCTAGGGTATACCTACAGAGATGGCTTGATGACTCCCCTCCTTTGAGCTTTTCTACTAACTCAACCAATTGTGGGTCGTCTCGCTGTGCCTCGCCAATCCATCCCAAAAGCGTAGGTCTGACCTCCAAGGATGCTAGCAAACCGGGTACAAAGTCAACAGAAGGTCTAAAGTCAAACATCGAAATTAATTCTAAGTTTCGCCGCTCAACAAACATCGGACTCAAGGACATCCTCTTCCTACTTAAGGCGTCTGCCACCACGTTACCTTTGCCAAGGGTATATGCTATTTCGAAATCGTAGGACACTAAGAATTCCATCCACCTTTGCTGCCTTAAGTTCAGGTCCTTCTGAGAGAATAAGTATTTTAAAGATTTGTGGTCAGTGAATAATTCGAATTTCCCGCCAAGAAGATAATGGCGCCAAGACTTAAGCGCGAAAACAATAGCGGCCAACTCTAGGTCATGTGTAGGGTAATTTTTCTCATGCGCTCTCAAATGCCTTCCACCATAGGCTATTACCCTACCCTCTTGCATTAAGACTGCGCCTAGACCTATCCCACAAGCATCGGTATAAACGGTAAATGGCTTATTCCCATCTGGCAGCACTAAGACTAGGGCTGATGTCAAAGTTCTCTTTAAACGTTGGAACGCATCATCACAATCTACGTCCCATGTGAAAACTAGGTTCTTCTTCGTCCGGCCTGTCAATGGAGCTGATATTTTTGCGAAGTCTTTGATAAACTTCCTATAATAGACAACTAACCCCAAGAAACTTCTTGCTTCGGTAGCATTTTTAGGGACCTTCCAATCTTGGATGGCTACCACCTTCGCGGGATCCACAGCTATCCCTTACTTGGAAACCACGTGCCCTAAGAATCGTACTTCCTTCCTCCAGAAGTGACACTTAGAAAATTTAGCTTTAAGATTATGCGCTCGTAGGGTCTCCAACACTTCCCTAAGATGTAGGGCATGCCCTTCTTCATCCTTAGAAAAGATCAAAATGTCGTCTACAAAGACTACCACGAATTTGTTAAGGTACTCCCTAAACACCCTACTCATCAAATCAACAAAGTATGCGGGGGCGTTTGTCAAACCGAAGGGCATCACTAGCCATTCATAGAAACCGTCCGGAGTCCTAAAGGCAGTCTTATCTATGCTAACCTCAGCCACTCTCAACTGATGGAAACCAGTGGCTAAGTCCAACTGCGAAAACACTGAGGCGCCAACTAACTGATCGAAGCGATCGTCAATCCTCGGCAGTGGGTGTCTGTTTTTCTTAGTAAGCTTATTAAGTTCTCTATAGTCCACACAAAGTCTAAGGGACCCATCCGCCTTCGTGGCAAATACTACTGGAGCACCCCACTCCGATATACTTCGTCTTATGAACCCCTTCTCAAGCAACTCCTTCACTTGCTTATCGAGTTCCCTCCTTTCACGAGGAGCCATGTGGCGTACTGGCAAAGATACTGGTTTTGCATTATCCACATGATATATTCGAAAATCTATCTCCCGCTTCAGAGGCAAGCCCTTCACCTCCTCAAACACATCCGAGTATTCTCGGACCACTCTAACAAATCATAGATTTTCCATAGATGCGTCAAGCGATTCTAGATAACTTAGCATAACGGAATTTATGGGATTACAAAAGATTTCTAGAGCGTTACCAAGGCGAGTCATGAGCCTAACTACTCTGCTTTCACAATCAAGAACGGCCCCATTTCTGGATAACCAATCCATTCCTAAAATTAGCCCATAGCCCGTGAAGCCCAAAACATAAGCATCACATCTAAATTCAACGCTAAGTATAGAAATTTTCAAATCCAAACACATCATGGACAAATAAGCTGTGACCCCAGTTGGATTCGAAACAACTAAGGGATCCTCTACTAAACTGGTGTTTAAGTGCAGTGATTCAACTAATGATGGAGAGATAAACGAATGCGATGCGCCCGAATTAAATAAGGTACTGACATGATGATCAAATAGAAAAACTAAGCTTTCAACAGAAATGGTTCTACCTCGTTCTTGCAGTGGTGGGACCGCGAGAGCCTGAACTTGTCCCCTTGCCTGCCCTGGTGCCATAAGAGCCTGCACATGTCCTCCCGAGGGAGACCCTGCCCTCTGCCCCTTCTTTGGGCAGTCCTTCACTAGTTGTCCCGCTTCACCACAGTGATGTAGCAACCCGAAACTTCCCCGGTCTCCGAAGAGATGAGAAAGAACGAATTACTGTGAGGACAAGACAAATCAGAACACAGACAAAAGAACATTTCATTGCATATTACAACAATGCACCAGAATACAAGAATATACAGAGTATAAATGAATATTACACAAAAATATCAGAGATTTAAATAACATTTAAATACATCGCAGCGGAAAATAATACAATACACAACTAGAAGAGATATACAGATACAAAGCTTTCCGGATATCATTCCAGCTGAAAACCAGGATCCTGTGAATATAAATCTGCAAAACCAAAACTACTAGCTGCCCGTGTGGAAAATAGGGGCACCCAGAGTTTAGGTTAAAACAATAAACTCCAGGTCAGTCATGTGACTGGTGTGAGAACTAAAACAGTTATTAGTCTTTATTTTTAAAGTTAGGTAAATCAAGGGACCATGCCGCATAACACGAACGGGTTTCCTCCCAAGAACACCAGTGCATAAAACAACAGCGCAATGCTAAATAAAGAAAAATGAAGCTATTATAAGACCCAGGTCCCATCACACAATGCAACGCAAGCCGGAGGATAGGGTTTTTACCTTATAATAGCCAAGAATGCTTGATACATTTAAAACAAATCATTTGATACTATTATAAGTGCATATTGTATAAAATATCTTCAAATCATAAGTATCAATCATAGACGCCATAAGTGCCTCATCCCACTATGTCGCCATACTAGGCTCTACAAATAAAAGCGAAATACACGTATTGGAAATTTGATTTCCATCATGGTGGCTCCTGATTCGAAAGATCGATCGCGTAATGCAATTCACCACGGCTTACGTCCCCACAAGAGAAAACACCGTCTGCATCCGCACATTTGGGACCAGAGTACCACCGCGGCTTACGTCCCAGCGAGAGAAAACACCGCCTACTCTATATATCCCTGAGCACTAGGCTCATCTCGGTCGACCGAATCCACGACACCACTAAGGTGCCCATCCACGAAAAATCATACTGATCAAACCAGCAGTTTACCACCATACCGGGGTGTGAGGCTCTTGGATCAACGCTATACACAAAGCCATGCTATATCAGCTGCGCTTTGATCATCAACCACCAAACTTTGCTTTTCAACAAAAGTTTGGATCACTGCATCTCTGCATGCCACACTATCAATCCATATCGTACCACTGATTTCTGCCAATATATAACCTCTGAGCTCATATGTCTCAGAGAAGGGCGTTAAGCAAGAGAATAAATTCTCCGCCGCCAAACAGATATATATTTAGCAGAGATCAACAAATACAATATAAAGGAATACAATGTCAGACACACCATCCATTTACAAGTCCGTTATAGGTCTGAACGAAACCGGATGCACTTTCCTCGCATATCCATCCATCTCCAAGTACGTCTGGACGACTACCAACTATTTCCATCCTCTTAGGTGTACAGCCCAATCAGGATCGTCAGTAATTATCCAGACGATGTGAAGACTTCCGGTTTTCAACCACCGTCTTCATCTTCGACATATCGTCGAATTGATTATTCAGAATGGGTATAAACCCGGCCTTTCCGAACAACCCGCGTATATTAAAACGAATGTTACACAAACACAACATACGCCTCATTCCAATTCATTTTCTCAGGGAAAAGTTCCCATTAATTTTATCAAAGATAAATTCTTTAAAATTTATCCTTTAATCTTCCTTTGGATGTCATTTCAAACCAAATTATGGTTTTCCAAAGCAGTCGAGATTAACGAAACACAACGAAGTAATTATTTATTTTATTTCCCAATCCCAACCTATTCATCCCATGAAGCAAAACTGGTAATACTCCATATCTAATACTGTGGTGTTATCGGTAAAATTAATAACCATTTCACATTCAAATCTAATTAAAGATTTAACTATCGCTTTGGAGCAAAACTGGCGATACTTCATTTTCGCTCATTTCTAAATTTGATAATTTAGATCATAGATTCACATTTAACCTAATTGCAGATTCGTTAAAACTCCTTTTACTGGGTTAAAGAACTAGGTGTTATTTAAAACACAGTTCACGACAAACCCAAATCACATTCTATTTATTATCGGGTTAAAAAACTAGTGTTGTTTAAAACACAGTTCACGATAAACCCAAATCACATTCTATTTAATTCAAATCAAATATATTAGGAATTCCGATTATTTAAAACCCCTTTTTAAATCTAATTTATTTATTTAAAAACAAATCGGGTTTTAAATTTAGTTCAAACTAGTTCATTTTGATAAAAATCTATTTTTATCTTTTCAAATATGGAGTTTTTCATCCCAATTTTTCCCAAATCATTTCTTATGATTTTACACAAATTATTACTATTTTTAATAATTTTATCAAGGCCCGTACAGTCGATTTCCATCAACGGCCATCGAACTGCACTTACAGCGACCATTATCAAATTTGATTTGGACGTATCTCCAAATCCAACCGTTAGATTTTGAATTTCAAATATTCGTTAGAAATCTCTTTTTGATACGAACCCAACGGTTCCGGTTTTAGGAGAATCCAACGGTCGGATCTCCCGTAATGTCCGTTTGAAATAAATGGTCGAAATTCACGAACTGCCGTGGCGCGGCGCTTTCTATTCAGGCCATTATATTATATATATAATATATATTTCGTCGATTCCTATTTAAAACGAGTCATATAAATAGTTTTAAATTCGTTTCAAAAACAATTTCAACTTCCATTTCATTTCAAATCAAAATTGAATTCTTCCTTATAAATTCGTTTAAAATTCCTTTCAATTCAATTCAAATTTCAATTCAATTTGAATTCATTTCAGTTCGTTTTTAATTCAATTCGAATTCGTTTTCAATTCGATTCGATTCAAAGTAGTTTTCTATTCGATTCAATTCAAATTGGTTTTCTATTTTATTCAAATTCGTTATATATTCAATTGAAATCAAATTCGTTATCTATTCGATTCAACTCAAATTCGTTTTCCATTCAAATCAAACTCATTATATATTCAATTTATTTCGAAATCGTTTTCTATTCAATTCATTTCGAAATCGTTTTATATTCAATTCATTTCGAAATCGTTTTCAATTCAATTCATTTCGAAATCGTTTTCAATTCAATTAAAAATGAATAAAATCGATAAAATATCGTTCACGTCAAAATGGCGTCAATCTAATCAACACGGCTTCATATATTTCTATTTTCAAATATTCTATTTCAAATATTTCCTTTTTCAAATATTTCTATTTCAAATATTCTATTTCAAATACTCTATTTCAAATATTTCGATTTCAAATATTTCGATTTGTCAACACACGACTAATCTCAACGAATGAGTACCGTCCACATATGACTATTTTTGTTAAAATATTGCGTTCAACACATGACTAATCTCAACGAATGAGTATAGTCAACACGTGAACCTTTATTTTATATTGGTAAAGATGTAAATTTTATTATTAAAATATTTCGTTCAACTCATGACTAATCTCAACGAATGAGTACGGTCAACACATGAACCTTTATTTTATAATATTCTTTATTTTCTGAATTCGAATAAGGCCCAATCAATTACCATATAAAGTTAATTATATGGATTCCATACAACACATGCATATAATAGCATTGAAAAATAATCAACCATCAACCAAAGTGCACTACACCGTATAAGCATCAAATAAAGAAATCTAACGCGTATAACAGCCTGTCAATCAATCGATCAACATATTTAATCAATCGGGATGAGTGAACTTCAAATTTCATCCTAATACCCGTGTGAGGTTTCAAACAATCAAACACAGATTTTAGTTGTGTAGTTGGGCGATGTGTAAAATTTATCGACCCAATCAATGTCATTCAAATAGGTGTACATAAACAAACCGTCCGGTTTGTAAATGAATATTTATTTATTCACATTCACATTAAAAATTATATTTTAACGATAAAACATTTTATTTTAACACATGAATTTTTATTCAATTCATTTACACAATAAAAATGATATTTTTATTTTCTAACATATTTTAGGAAATTTCGGCGGCATAACGGCACGATACTAGAAACGGGACAAGGCCTAGCCTTATCCCCGGTCTAGTGAAGGCCCACGCTATTCACACAACAATCAAATCAATTCATTTCACCAAACAATTCAATTCAAACAAAATATTCTAACTAACCACACAACCAAACAATTTAACAAACAAGCCATCCATGGTCTGTGGATGACGGGTGTCGGGTGCTACTAAACACCGTCTGCATCCTAGTATATATATATATATAACTAGAAAAAGAAATTTAGAGTGAGAGGTTCTCACCCTTTCGCTAAACTGAATGACGCAATTCTTCATGGGTAGGAAATCTTCACCGTGCTTCTATCGAGATCTGTTTCACGTAGTCGATTATTAAAAAATCACATTTTTAATACGATGTTTATAAATAAAAATTCACATTTTTATTTCATCACTTAATGGATAAAAATCACATTTTTACTTTGCTATTCAATATATAAAAATCGAATTTTTACTTCGCTATTCAATATATAAAAAAATATAATTTTTACCTTGTTATTCAATATATAAAAATTATATTTTTATCACTTCATTTCAATAAATAAAACTCATATTTTTATTTCACTTCATATATAAAGATCAAATTTTTATTGTGTTAAAAATCATGTCTTCATCGCGTTAAAAATCCAATCTTTTACCGTATAGAAATATATGTAAAGATCGTATTTTTATATCCTAAAAAAAATCATAATTTTCTATTCTAAAAAAAAAAATCTTAACTTTTCCATTCTATAAATTTAATCCCTTTTTATTTATACCGCCATTTATATCATATTTTTAATTTAAAAATATTTCATAATAAAAAGACCACATTTTAAATATTACGAAATATATTTAAAACCAGATTTTCATACGATGTTAAGTATAAAGAAAAACAGATTTTGAAAACAATTTTACTTATAATTAAAATCACCTTTTTCTATTCTGGAACTCGTTCAACCATATCTCGACGTCGTCGAGTTCAAACTTCAGCCACCGCTCCAAGCTCCGATCGTCGGAGGTCGATCCAAGGCCGCCACCCCCTTCCCCTACGTGCAGCACACCCCCGCCACCCTCCAGCATCGAACTCGACGCTCCGCCTATGCCAGAAAACTAACCCGAACCGCACTCCTTTGTACCCAAAATCCACCCATATTCTCTCATGATAACCTATCACCCCAACATCAATTGAAAGGCCGTAGATTCTTCTTCGTTTTTGTTTTAGGGGATTGGAATTTCATCGTGTGGATTCAAAGAAAAAGAAGGACGAAAAAAAATGGAGCTTCACCGTCGTCGATTTCAGATTTGGGGCCGCGATGAAAAGTTTGACCTTGTTGGAACATTTAACCAAAGGGTTTAAAGAAAATAGGGTTTTATAATATATTTTTATTATTATTTTATTTGCAAATTTCCTGTTTAACATTCTGAACTCTAAATTAAACCCACCGACCGTCGCCCCTAGCCAAACACCCCCGTTCTGAACATAATGGGATATGCTGCATAAGCCAATTCGGCTATTTCGATAAGTTTTTCTTTGAATTTAAAATATAAATCACTATATATTAAATTTAAACGTACATTTTTATTTACCGGGGCCACATACTAACTCGAAAAATTACAAAAAAATTATTTCTAGCTTCGTATTGACGATGTGGTCCTAACAAAACTAATTTCATAAAATTCTGAGACCATTTGAAAAATGGCCATTTTCAGTCGATTAAAATCAACTGAAACTGGTCAAACGCGTTTTCCTTTGCCACGCTCACATATTGATTCGAAAAATTATGAAATTTGGAATCTAGCAATAACTTGACATCACGGATCCAACAAAAGTGGTTTCGTCGAAATCCGAGGTCGTTTGCAAAATTCCCATTTTTAAGGGCCTGAATTCCATAGCGACTATTCAGAATTTTCAACTGGACATATCTTTTGATTCCCGCTATGAAATTTCAAGTTTTCGGATTCGTTGGAAAGGTATCATCAATTAGATCCTAATGTTTTTGGTTTCACTAAAATCCGGATTGTTTTGCACCCGGTACACTCAATTGAAGTTTGAAATCAATTTATCGAACTACCACGCCATTTTCAATTCCTTTTTATAATTATATATAAATATTTATATTCTAACGACGACGTATATAATATATACGTCGAATTATATTCGAAATAAATTTCTCGTTGTTTTTATTTAAAATAATCTATTTTAAATGTTCAAAATTCGCCAAAATTGCCAAAATAAAATTTTTAAACTGGCCTAGATTTTCGGGTTGTTACAATCTCCCCCACTTAAAACTTTTCATCCCCGAAAAGGAACAAAGTCGAAAGTGGTTTGATTAATCAGCTCTACGTTCGATCTGGCTTCCATTCTCCAACTTTTCAGTTTCTGAGAATTTTCAAAATTTCAAAAATTTGGCTAACACCCTAAATTTTCGAAAAATTTCGCCATAACCTCCCCTGCACCGGGAGCCACGGGAAAATCCCGAAATTGCCATATAGGCCTTATGATCTCAAAAAGAAAAAGAAAAAGCCAAGCGGCTAGCCAATAGGCTCATAAAATCATCATCACCCAAACAAAATAGGAAATTATAGTAAACATGTACCGATTTGTCGGGCAAACAAATTTTATTCTCTGCTCTAGCCTCCTTGCTATGACCTGTTCCAAAAGATATACATGTATGCAAGCAAATGCGACCTATTTTCAATATAATCCAATATTTGATTCAATTAGGCATAATGGTTCAAAAATTATCAAACAAATAAACAAACATCACAAACCTCAATCAATTAGTGAATTAGAGTTTTAAATTCATAATTTTGATACATATACAAAAAAAATCATGTTTTTGATGCCAATTCACAACAAAGTGTCCTAGCTATATTAGTTTTGGTTCTCACACCAGTCTAATGGAAATATATAGAAAGCACACCTTCGAAACACGAAACTAATTACTAATGATGACGCGTCAATCATCAGAATCAAGTCCGGGTGACTAGAGTGTGATTCTATATCTATCCAGTATATTAAAACTTCGAATATACGTTCATGTCGCGTATATGCAAAATCTTTATATAGCGGATTGTCCAAATTCAAAATAAATAAATATTCAAATACGTAGAAGTGATTTAAATTTTCAAACAAAATTGTTTTCATTTGAAAAATATACTCTTCATACTCGTTCTAGGATACTACTGATCCCATCTCTAACGAGTCATTCTCATTGGATATTGCTAATCCAATATCTGATGAATTCTTTCGTATGGTTCTAATGTGCCTTGTTCTCGAGCTCTGTAAACCTCGCTCTGATACCAAATGTAGCAACCCGAAACTTCCCCGGTCTCCGAAGAGATGAGAAAGAACGAATTACTGTGAGGACAAGACAAATCAGAACGCAGACAAAAGAACATTTCATTGTATATTACAACAATGCACCAGAATACAAGAATATACAGAGTATAAATGAATATTACACAGAAATATCAGAGATTTAAATTACATTTAAATACATCGCAGCGAAAAATAATACAATACACAACTAGAAGAGATATACGGATACAAAGCTTTCCGGATATCATTCCAGCTGAAAACCAGGATCCTGTGAATATAAATCTGCAAAACCAAAACTACTAGCTGCCCGTGTGGAAAATAGGGGCACCCAGAGTTTAGGTTAAAACAATAAACTCCATGTCAGTCATGTGACTGATGTGAGAACTAAAACAGTTATTAGTCTTTATTTTTAAAGTTAGGTAAATCAAGGGACCACGCCGCATAACACGGAACGGGTTTCCTCCCAAGAACACCATTGCATAAAACAACAGCGCAATGCTAAATAAAGAAAAATGAAGCTATTATAAGACCCAGGTCCCATCACACAATGCAACGCAAGCCGGAGGATAGGGTTTTTACCTTATAATAGCCAAGAATGCTTGATACGTTTAAAACAAATCATTTGATACTATTATAAGTGCATATTGTATAAAATATCTTCAAATCATAAGTATCAATCATAGACGGCATAAGTGCCCCATCCCACTATGTCGCCATACTAGGCTCTACAAATAAAACCGAAATACACGTATTGGAAATTGGATTTCCATCATGGTGGCTCCTGATTCGAAAGATCGATCGCGTAATGCAATTCACCACGGCTTACGTCCCCACAAGAGAAAACACTGTCTGCATCCGCACATTTGGGACCAGAGTACCACCGCGGCTTACGTCCCAGCGAGAGAAAACACCGCCTACTCTATATATCCCTGAGCACTAGGCTCATCTCGGTCGACCGAATCCACGACACCACTAAGGTGCCCATCCACGAAAAAGCATACTGATCAAACCACTAGTTTACCACCATACCGGGGTGTGAGGCTCGCGGATCAACGCTATACACAAAGCCATGCTATATCAGCTGCGCTTTGATCATCAACCACCAAACTTTGCTTTTCAACAAAAGTTTGGATCACTGCATCTCAGCATGCCACACTATCAATCCATATCGTACCACTGATTTCTGCCAATATATAAACTCTGAGCTCATATGTCTCAGAGAAGGGCGTTAAGCAAGAGAATAAATTCTCCGCCGCCAAATAGATATATATTTAGTAGAGATCAACAAATACAATATAAAGGAATACAATGTCAGACACACCATCCATTTACATGTCCGTTCTAGGTCTGAACGAAACCGGAGGCACTTCCCTCGCATATCCATCCATCTCCAAGTACGTCTAGATGACTACCAACTATTTCCATCCTCTTGGGTGTACAGCCCAATCAGGATCGTCAGTAATTATCCAAACGATGTGAAGACTTCCGGTCTTCAACCACCGTCTTCATCTTCGACATATCGTCGAATTGATTATTCAGAATAGGTATAAAACCGGCCTTTCCGAACAACCCGCGTATATTAAAACGAATGTTACAAAAACACAACATACGCCTCATTCCAATTCATATTCTCAGGGAAAAGTTCCCATTAATTTTATCCAAGATAAATTCTTTAAAATTTATCCTTTAATCTTCCTTTGGATGTCATTTCAAACCAAATTATGGTTTTCCAAACCAGTCGAGATTAGCGAAACACAACGAAGTAATTATTTGTTTTATTTCCCAATCCCAACCTATTCATCCCATGAAGCAAAACTGGTAATACTCCATATCTAATACTATGGTGTTATCGGTAAAATTAATTACATTTCACATTCAAATCTAATTAAAGATTTAACTATCGCTTTGGAGCAAACTGGCGATACTTCATTTTCGCTCATTTCTAAATTTGATAATTTAGATTATAGATTCACATTTCAACCTAATTGCAGATTCGTTAAAACTCCTTTTACTGGGTTAAAGAACTAGGTGTTATTTAAAACAAAGTTCACGACAAACCCAAATCACATTCTATTTATTATCGGGTTAAAAAACTAGTGTTGTTTAAAACACAGTTCACGATAAACCCAAATCACATTCTATTTAATTCAAATAAAATATATTAGGAATTCCGATTATTTAAAACCCCCTTTTAAATCTAATTTATTTATTTAAAAACAAATCGGGTTTTAAATTTAGTTCAAACTAATTCATTTTGATAAAAATCTATTTTTATCTTTTCAAATATGGAGTTTTTCATCCCAATTTTTCCCAAATCATTTCTTATGATTTTACACAAATTATTACTATTTTTAATAATTTTGTCAAGGCCCGTACAGTCGATTTCCATCAACGGCCATCGAACTGCACTTACACCGACCTTTTTCAAATTTGATTTGGACGTATCTCCAAATCCAACCGTTAGATTTTGAATTTAAAATATTCGTTAGAAAGCTCTTTTTGATACGAACCCAACGGTTCCGGTTTTAGGAGAATCCGACGGTTGGATCTCCCGTAATGTCCGTTTGAAATAAATGGTCGAAATTCACGAACTGCCGCGGCACGGCGCGTTCTATTCAAGCCATTATATTACATATATAATATATATAATATATATTTCATCGATTCCTATTTAAAACGAGTCATATAAATAGTTTTAAATTCGTTTCAAAAACAATTTCAACTTCCATTTCATTTCAAATCAAAATTGAATTCTTCCTTATAAATTCGTTTAAAATTCATTTCAATTCAATTCAAATTTCTATTCAATTTGAATTCATTTCAGTTCGTTTTTAATTCAATTCGAATTCGTTTTCAATTCGATTCGATTCAAAGTGGTTTTCTATTCGATTCAATTCAAATTGGTTTTCTATTTGATTCAAATTCGTTATATATTCAATTTAAAATGAAATTCGTTATCTATTCGATTCAACTCAAATTCGTTTTCTATTCAAATCAAACTCATTATATATTCAATTCATTTCGAAATCGTTTTCTATTCAATTCATATCGAAATCGTTTTATATTCAATTCATTTCCAAATCGTTTTCAATTCAATTCATTTCGAAATCGTTTTCAATTCAATTCATTTCGAAATCGTTTTCAATTCAATTCATTTCGAAATCGTTTTCAATTCAATTCAAAATGAATAAAATCGATATAAATATCGTTCACGTCAAAATGGCGTCAATCTAATCAACACGGCTTCATATATTTCTATTTTCAAATATTCTATTTCAAATATTTCCTTTTTCAAATATTTCTATTTCAAATATTCTATTTCAAATACTCTATTTCAAATATTTAGATTTCAAATATTTCGATTTCAAATATTTCGATTTGCCAACACACGACTAATCTCAACGAATGAGTACCGTCGACATGTGACTATTTATTTTAAAATATTGCGTTCAACACATGACTAATCTCAACGAATGAGTACAGTCAACACGTAAACCTTTATTTTATATTGATAAAGATGTAAATTTTATTATTAAAATATTTCGTTCAACTCATGACTAATCTCAACGAATGAGTACGGTCAACACATAAACCTTTATTTTATAATATTCTTTATTTTCTGAATTGGAATAAGGCCCAATCAATTACCATATAAAGTTAATTATATGGATTCCATACAACACATGTATATAATAGCATTGAAAATAATCAACCATCAACCAAAGTGCACTACACTGTATAAGCATCAAATAAAGATATCTAACGCTTATAATAGCCTGTCAATCAATCGATCAACATATTTAATCAATCGGGATGAGTGAACTTCAAATTTCATCCCAATACCCGTGTGGGGTTTCAAACAATCAAACACAGATTTTAGTTGTGTAGTTGGACGATGTGTAAAATTTATCGACCCAATCAATGTCATTCAAATAGGTGTACATAAAGAAACCGTCCGGTTTGTAAATGAATATTTATTTATTCACATTCACGTTAAAAATTATATTTTAACGATAAAACATTTTATTTTAACGATAAAACATTTTATTTTAACACATGAATTTTTATTCAATTCATTTACACAATAAAAATGATATTTTTATTTTCTAACATATTTTAGGAAATTTCGGCGGCATAACGGCACGATACTAGAAACGGGACAAGGCTTAGCCTTATCCCCGGTCTAGTGAAGGCCCACGCCATTCACACATCAATCAAATCAATTCTTTTCACCAAACAATTCAATTAAAACAAAATATTCTAACTAACCACACAACCAAACAATTTAACAAACAAGCCATCCATGGTCTGTGGATGACGGGTGTCGGGTGCTACTAAACACCGTCTGCATCCTAGTATATATATATAACTAGAAAAGGAAATTTAGAGTGAGAGGTTCTCACCCTTTCGCTAAACTGAATGACGCAATTGTTCATCGGTAGGAAATCTTCACCGTGCTTCTATCGAGATCTGTTTCACGTAGTCGATTATTAAAAAATCACATTTTTAATACGATGTTTATAAATAAAAATTCACATTTTTATTTCAACAATTAATGGATAAAAATCACATTTTTACTTTGCTATTCAATATATAAAAATCGAATTTTTACTTCGCTATTCAGTATATAAAAAAATCGAATTTTTACCTTGTTATTCAATATATAAAAATCGAATTTTTACCTTGTTATTCAATATATAAAAATTATATTTTTATCACTTCATTTCAATAAATAAAACTCATATTTTTATTTCACTTCATATATAAAGATCAAATTTTTATTGTGTTAAAAATCATGTCTTCGTCGCGTTAAAAATCCAATCTTTTACCGTATTGAAATATATGTAAAGATCGTATTTTTATATCCTAAAAAAATAATCATAATTTTCTATTCTAAAAAAAAAATCTTAACTTTTCCTTTCTATAAATTTAATCCCTTTTTATTTATACCGCCATTTATATCATATTTTTAATTTAAAAATATTTCATAATAAAAAGACCACATTTTTAATATTACGAAATATATTTAAAACCAGATTTTCATACGATGTTAAATATAAAGAAAAACAGATTTTAAAAACAATTTTACTTATAATTAAAATCACCTTTTTCTATTCTGGAACTCGTTCAACCATATCTCGACGTCGTCGAGTTCAAACTTCTGCCACCGCTCCAAGCTCCGATCGTCGGAGGTCGATCCAAGGCCGCCACCCCCTTCCCCTACGTGCAGCACACCACCGCCACCCTCCAGCATCGAACTCGACGCTCCGCCTGCGCCAGAAAACTATCCCGAACCGCACTCCTTTGTACCCAAAATCCACCCATATTCTCTCATGATAACCTATCACCCCAACATCAATTGAAAGGCCGTAGATTCTTCTTCGTTTTTGTTTTAGGGGATTGGAATTTCATCGTGTGGATTCAACGAAAAAGGAGGACGAAAAAAAATGGAGCTTCACCGTCGTCGATTTCAGATTTGGGGGCGCGATGAAAAGTTTGACCCTGTTGGAATATTTGACCAAAGGGTTTAAAGAAAATAGGGTTTTATAATATATTTTTATTATTATTTTATTTGCAAATTTCCTATTTAACATTCTGAACTCTAAATTAAACCCACCGACCGTCCCCCCTAGCCAAATACCCCCATTCCGAACATAATGGGATATGCTGCATAAGCCAATTCGGCTATTTCGATAAGTTTTTCTTTGAATTTAAAATATAAATCACTATATATTAAATTTAAACGTACATTTTTATTTACCGGGGACACATACTTACTCGAAAAATTCCAGAAAAATTATTTCTAGCTTCGTATTGACGATACGCTCCTAACAAAATTAATTTCATCAAATTCTGAGACCATTTGAAAAATGGCCATTTTCCAGTCGATTAAAATCAACTGAAACTGGTCAAACGCGTTTTCCTTTTCCACGCTCACATATTGATTCGAAAAATTATGAAATTTGGAATCTAGCAATAACTTGACATCACGGATCCAAAAAAAGTGGTTTCGTCGAAATCCGAGGTCGTTTGCAAAATTCCCATTTTAAAGGGCCTGAATTCCATAGAGACTATTCAGAATTTTCAACTGGACATATCTTTTGATTCCCGCTATGAAATTTCAAGTTTTCGGATTAGTTGGAAAGGTATCATCCATTAGATCCTAATGTTTTTGGTTTCACTAAAATCCGGATTGTTTTGCACCCGGTACATTCAATTGAAGTTTGAAATCGAATTATCGAACTACCGCGCCATTTTCAATTCCTTTTTATAATTATATATAAATATTTATATTCTAACGACGACGTATATAATATATACGTCGAATTATATTCAAAATAAATTTCTCGTTGTTTTTATTTAAAATAATCTATTTTAAATGTTCAAAATTCGCCAAAATAAAAATTTTAAACTGGCCCAGATTTTCGGGTTGTTACAAGTGAAAACAGCCAGTCTTCTTTTTCTTTTGGCAATCTTTGCTGAGATGGCCTGGTGTCCCACATTTAAAACAAGAGTGCCATGTCCACCAGCTTCTCAAAGGTGGCCCCCATAGGGATGTGGGTCATAGCCAACCCTTGCAACGGTTCATTCAAACCATTAACAAACCTCAGAGCCTTCTTCTCTGGCGTGTTCACTAAGTCCAAGCCAAACCTTGCTAACTGATTAAATTTGTTGACATATTCTTTCACTGATGAGCTTCCTTGCTTTAATGTCAAGAACCTTTCCATAAATAGATTCTCTTCTGCCCATAAGGGAAACTTCGCCTCAAACCTACGTCTGGAATCCGCCAATAATCAACAGGATGCTCCCCATTAGTGACCTCCCACCAAAATGAGGCTAATCCCTTCATTAACCAAGCTGCTAATTTGACTTTCCTCCCTTCTTCTACTTCAAAGATTTCTAGCAATTCTTCCACCTCCTTAAGCCAATCTCTAGCTTCCACAAACGTTTCTGACCCTTGAAAAGGTTTTCCACCCATAGCCTTCAATTCCTTGCACGTCTTTGCAAAAGTATCAACGCAAGGAGGAGGAGGAGCGGGTGCAACTGGTTGTGGAGGAACATTGGCTGGACCTGCAGCGGCCCTAGCCTCTAATAACCTCCTATACCATCCTGGTATCGTTACACCGTCCGGAAGGTTAAGATCTTCAGCCATGCTGAAACGAAAAAGGAAAGATTCAAAATGGAGAATTCGAAAGATAAAGATATGGCTATTGGGGATTATGTTTTTCTTAAAAACTTTCCTCTTTAAATTACTCATCAAGACATGTTTTTGAAAATACTTCTTCCAAAGATACTTTAGAAACATAGTTTTTCTAAAAAAATTATCTGTTCTGGTAACCTTAAGCTCTGATACCACGTGTAACACCCCACGTCCATTAATGTCACTCACAAAAGGAATGCATTAACTTCCATGGAGGTTTTAAGTGAATATAGAACAGAAAAATTACAATAAGACAGATAATAAGTAGTACTTGGAAATCTAAAACTTCATTTTATTGCAGCGGAAATTAAACATGTTTGTTACATCATAAAACCATAAATCAGAGTCAAGTACAATATCCATCTTGATAAAACAAAATACATAACCACATTACACAAATAGCCATTAAAGAAGATAACAAGCTGGACTTTACTTCAACAGTCCAAGCTTTCCAAAAGAGAGTAGAGAAATCCAATCAAACTCCACTAGAGCTGGGTCCAACCTGAGGACCTAGAGGGGAAAAAGGATAGAAATAGAGGGGGTTAGACATAAAGTCTGGCGAGTATGATAATTCTAACAATACTATTACCAAAATAACTAGACTAAGGCATAAGCTGGAAAATAAGGAAATGTCTATGGACTATTGGGTATGGAAGAGCAGATAATGATAATGTTAAAGGCACACCTAATTACTAACAAATAATTACTACACTGCACCGCACCAGTCACCCTAAAGGTTGATCCCACTTGCTTCACACGGAAACTATATAAATAGACTTGCGTACCCCTAGCTGACTACATAGGTGTCGTCTGCCCCTATCTCCACTAGGTGTACCCCAAAACCCACTTTCGATCGGCTCCCTACTCGTAGATACCCGTGCTGGCCCCACAGTGGGGTGTATCACTCCCCTAAAGTAGCAACCCGATACAACTTGAGAATGCACGGCTTATACCTACACGATGCAACAACGTCTTACCTACCAGCCCGGGTCCATACACGCATATGAAATCCGTTGGACTTGCGTTGCCACCGCTACCCCGTTTTGGCCTCTTATAGTCAAGCTCAGTATGTGTGTCCCGTCCTCGACTTGGGTCGAGCCCATAAAGATACGTTTGGGTTACAGGTTGAAATGGGCGCCCACAAGCTACCCACCTAAGCTTGTCACCACTAGTATATCCCACTTAACACTCTTAGTCATGTTCATTTACATGTGTGTTTGGTTAAGTCTTACTAATCGTATTTCACATGCCATTATGGGCAACCACTAGATTCCTCATGCCACCCAAGGCACCTAATTAACCCCCATGTTCCACCTTACATGTTTATCTGGTTAAGTATTTCTTAATTCATTCAGGCCATAACCTCATAAAGACCTCTCACATTAGACTGGCATTTATGGCAGCTGGATTTGCCGGGCGGGTCCGGGCAGTCTTACGCCATAAAAGAGTCTAACCTCGTGTCTTTACAACTGTTATGCTTTAATTTGGGCCTAGGACCTCTCACATTGGGCTGACATTTGGACCACTGGATTTGCCGGGCGGGTCTCGGCAGTTTTACGTCACAAACGAGTCCAACCTCGTGTCCTAAGCATTGATTAACACTTACAATCTTTTACCCCAGTTTTAATAATTCCCTATTCAAATTATTAATTAACTCCAATTTTAATGATATCCATAATTGACTCAATTATGGCCATCCACTCATGGCATGCAAAATCATATCAATTGCACCCCAACTTCATAATATTAAATCCTTAATATTACCCCTACCCCACGTTATACGTTCGCTTATTCAATGCAAAGTATACGTTAGACTCGAATAGTCTAACTCATAGCACAAAGATAATTTATCACAACATATAGACAAATAAAATAAATCTAATCATAATAGGGGTGAAACTTGGATAAAACTACACATGTTATGGATCTAAAGGTGTCAACTTGTCTGGTAAAATGTCACAACTTAAATGATATGATCGTGATAAAATATTATAAACCGTGATTTCAAACGATTAGTGCGGGAGATCCGACCATCGGATTTTCCCGAAACCGAAACCGTTGGGTTCGCTTCGGAAATATCTTTCCGACGCCACCAACTTTGTAAAGATCCAGCGGTTGGATTGCCTGGATGTTTAATTCAAATCTGAAGAAAAACAACGCCAGAATTGATTATATATATATATATATATAATTAAATTAAATCGAATAACGACGCTGTAGTTCGTATTTTGAAATCATAACTTCAAACGAGTAGTGCGGGAGATCCGACCATCGGATTTTTCCCGAAACTGAAACTGTTAGATTCGTTTTGAAAGGATCTTTCTAATGATATAAAATTTGTGAGGATCCAACGGTTAGATTTCAGATATGTGTAAATCAAATCTGAAGAAAAACAGCACCACTGCTGCGTTATGGCCTGAAGCGTCGTTTGAATGAATTGGCTATTTTTAAATAAATAAAAATAGCGATAAATCGTGATAAAATATTATAAACGATATGGAATGGAAATAAACTGAATTTGCTCAGTTTATGTGATATTTGATGGTTGAATGTGTTTGAAGTGAAATTACATTAAAGAACAGAATTGGTGATGTCGAATAATTTAACCATTGAAATGAATTGATTTTAAATTCTAAATACATGAATTATTTGAAAAGGCCGAATTAATTCTCATTTCAAATAATTGATCGACGATTGAAAGTCGAAGATATGAAGACGATGCAAGACTGGTAATCTTCACGTCGAATGGAGGGGTGCTACTGATGCTCAAGATGGGAGTAGCTACCTTGAAGGGGCTGAAGTAGTAGCCGTCTGGACATACATGTTGATTGTATGGATATGCGAGGAATAAAGATCCTCCGGTTTCGTTCAGACCCAGAACGGACTTGTAAATGGACTGTGTGTCTAACATTGGATTTCATTCTGTGTGATTGATAGACGTTAGTTGCATGGCGTGAATTTCCTGTGTGGCATGCTGAGAGGCAATGATCAAAGCTTTTGTTCTTTATGGTTGATGATCAAAGCACTGCCTGCGTGGCATAGCTTTGTGTATAACGTAAATTTGCGAGCCTCTTACCCCGGTATGGACCAGAAACGGGAGAGGACTTCAGGGGGGACATGCGTTTCTTTCCAGCTAGGGTGGTGTCAGTGACCTACCAGCCCTCACATTTATATTACTTTCACCTGCGTGGTTGTAGCTGTTGCAAGGCACCTCAGATATATCAGTGACTATGTGAAGCCGAGTGCGTCGTAGGGCTCATTTACGCCCCAAAGGGCGGGAAACATAGTGTTCAGGGATTTTAATCCACATCGAGTGGACCGGCCCTGACGATCCAAGGCTTGACTGAGTACTTGCCTGAGACATGGTAGGCTAGATTGTCTCGAAGCGGCGAGGACGATCCCTGGCCTCGGTACATGACGAAAATCCAATTTCCAAATACGACATCGTGCGGTTTTGATTGTATACCTGTATATGGTGACATAGTAGTGTGGGGCACTTATGCTGTCTATGATTGATATTTATGATTGTATCTAAAATTAGAAACTAACTGGAAACGAGCTAGGACGGATGGTTTCCTGGGTATTGGTCTGATGTTGGTTTCGGCCTTCGGGGTAAATACTTAGGGAATCGTTCTCTTAGTAGTTTACGGTTGAAGTCTGATTAAGAATTAAACGATAAAATTTACATTTTTAGTGATTTTACTTTACGTGTTTTAAGCATATCTTGGTCGATATAAGGTAAAACTCTATCCTCCGGTTTGTGTTGCATTGTGTGATGGGACTTGAGTCTTATATTGGATTCATTTTTATAAAAAGAATTGCGATATTTAAAAGATTTATTTGTTTTAAAGCACTGACAATCCAATGGAGTAAACCCGTTCTGCGAAAGTGGCGTGGTCCTGTGATTAGCCATATTGTAAGATGTGTTAAGTATATTTCTAATACCAGTCCCATGACTGACTCGTAGTTCGTTTCACTTGCAAACTTGGGTGCACTTTTTTCTACATGGGCAGCCTTGTATTCAGGTTTTATCAGGCTCTTTATGGATAGCTGGAGCTGGAGCTGGAGATGGATTCTATCATTTATCTCTTTTTATGCTGTTCAGCTCCTGTCATACATACTATGTTTTCTTTTCCGCTGTAGACATTTTATGTATAGCGGAACTGTATTTTGTACTAAGTATGATCCTATATACTGTGTAACTCTGATGATTATATTTATCCAGTGTATTCTATTGTACATTACCTAGTGTATTTAATTATTTTTGTTCTGCTATTTTCTGTTTATGTGTTATATTCCAAAGATTACCCTTGCACCGACTTATCGGGGTTTGGGTCGTCATAAACGTGGTATCAGAGCTTTGGTTAAGCTTAGTCCTGGAATATAACATATGAACAAACTCGTCAGAAATAGAACCAGTAGTGTTCTAGGATGAGTAACTCATTATAGATAGGATCGGTAATATCCTAGTATGAGTATAACAGAATGAAATACACCTCAATAGACGCATTTACATTAAAGTATATGTCTCTATGCTTTATAATATCTTTTCTATTGACCTGACACTTGGTCTGCTATTTGGAGAAGTACTAGAAAATGAGTGCCAAAAACAGAAGGAATGTAGACCCAGATATAGAAGTTCTATTTATGAAATATAGAAATATGGGTGGAGCACTATTCTTGGGCGAAGAATCTATTGCTAAAACACAAGCTTGGATTCGTTCTGCTGAGAAAATCTTTGAAGGTTTAAAGCTGAGGGATGACCAGAAAAGATTACTGGCATCTTGGACACTCAAGGACGAAGCTTTGTTCTAGTGGGATCGATTGTTAAAGATAATCCAGAGGGTGATATCACCTGGGATAGATTCAAAGAGCCTTTCAGTGAAAAATTTATTCCTCCAGAAGCAACTGAGCGGTTATGTGATGAATTCTACTATTTGATACAAGGAGATATGAATATCCCAGAATATCATAAGAGATTCAATGAACTTTCTCATTTTGCTCCGCATCTGATTCAAGATCCAAAGCGGAAGAATCTGAGGTTTATAAACGGTCTTCAAACAAAATACCAGAATAAAGTAATAGGGCATGTGAAGCTTCCTTTTTCTGAAATGATATACATGGCCTACCAGTATGAGGATCTCGATAGGAAAGGTATGTTGCGAGACGAAGGGGAAGTCAGTTCTAGCAGCAAAAGAAAATTCGAAACCGATAGCCCGGAAACAAGTGCACAGCCTGAGGCTAATACGACGTCAGGGGCCAGAAAGAAGCCTAGAATCAATAGGAAAAAGGTAAAGGCAGTCATATGTGTAAAGTGTAATCAGCAGGGACATTCGATGAGGAACTGTGAATCCTCGGAGAAAGAATGAAATGTTGGATTTAAAACCAATAAGGAGCGAAAGAAATCCCATGGTACAAGGGAATGCTATAAGTGTCACCGGATAGGTCATCTTGCTAGAAATTGCCGACTGGCAAAGAAATCTGAAATAGTACAAATAAATGAAGTGGCTGAAACTTCAGAACCCTCCGCTACCCTGAGAAAGCCAGATGTTTTAGAAGGCACTCTTACTGTCAAGGATATTCCAGTTAAAGTACTGTTTGATACAGGCGCATCGCGAAGCTTTGTCGCAAAGAATGCGGTTAAGAAACTGGATTTGAATTTGAAGAAACTCAAAGCACCCATGACTGTTCATAATCCGGTTGGGGGTTCTGTCGATATTAGTTGGGTTTGTGGAGTGCCTGCCTCTTTTTCCCAGTATCGGTTACCCACTATCGCGATCATAATGAATTTTATAGAATTTGACCTTATACTGGGATTGGATTGGTTAACGTAATATGAAGCCGAAGTTAAATGCGCCGAGAGAGTTGTTAAGTCAAAAACAAAGTTCGGGGAATATATAACCATTCCATGTGAAGGACCGAATTCTAATAGAAAAGACTTCTGGGCAGCTTTAGATGTTTCTCCTACTCAGATAGAACCGTTCCTGTCGTCGCGGAGAATATTCCGGTCGACATTGAAAATATCCCAGTTGTCAAGAACTATGCGGATGTGATCGAAGAAGTTGTTAGCTTACCTCCACAGAGAGAAATTGATTTCAAGATCGCTTTACTTCCAAATGCAAGGCCAATAGTTCATGCTATTCGAAGAATGACCTTGAAAGAGAAAGACGAGTTAGATAATCAAACGCGACAGCTAGTATGGAAAGGTCTGATCAGGCCAAGCTTTTTTAATTGGGGAGCAGTAGTGGTATTTGTCCCGAAGTCAGACGGTACTCTCAGATTATGTGTAGATTATCGTGACTTGAATAAGCAGACGCTGAAAAACAAATATCCATTGCCGCGGATTAATGATTTGTTGGATTGATTGAATGGAGCACAAGTGTTTTCACGAATGGACCTAGCTACAGGTTTCCATCAGCTTCGTATTGCCGAAGAATGTGTTCATTTGACAGCATTCAGAGGTCCAGACATATTCTACGAGTGGTTAGTAATGACGTTCGGCTTATGTAATGCTCCAGCTTATTTTGTCGATATAATGAACCGGGTATTCAGAGGGTATTGAATAAATTTGTTCTGGTTTTCATTATGATATACTGATCTTCTCTAAATCAGAAAGCAAACACGAAAAGTATTTGGAACAAGTGTTAGAAATTCTTAGAATGAATTTTTTAAAAGAAATTTTTTCCAAATGTATATTCTGGCAAGAAGAAGTCAAATTTCCTGGCCACGTCGTGTCAAAAGAAGGAATTTCAGTGGATCCCAGTAAAATCACTACTATTCAGAATTAGAAATAGCCTCATACGCCCATAGAAGTGAGGAGTTTTCTTGGATTGGCTAGTTATTATCGGAAGTTTGTTGAGAATTTTTCGAAGATATCCAGTCACTTAACGAAGCTTACTAAGAAACATTCGAGATTCAGCTGGACTCCCGACTGTGAGGCAGCTTTCCAGGAGCTGAAGTTAAAATTGACGACTGCTCCAGTGCTCACAATTATCGACGGCAATCAGGATTTGAAAGTCTGGACTGATGCTTCTAAAGAAGGCCTTGGCGCAATGTTGATGCAAAGAGGCCATGTAGTCGCTTATGCTAGCCGTCAATTGAAACCCCATGAAAAGAATTATGTAACTCACGATCTTGAATTGCTAGCTATCATGTTTGCTATGAAAATCTGGAGAAATTATCTATTGGGTGAGAAGTTTGAATTATTCACTGATCATCAATCATTTAAGTATTTATTCACCTAGAAGGATCTGAATATGAGACAGCAGCGTTGGTTAGAATTTCTTGCATCTTATGATCTAGATATTTCATGTACTCTGGGAAAAGCCAATGTTGTAGCTGGTGCGCTTAGCAGAAAGAATGTGATCATCACCAGTATTATCATTACACCATCGTTGATTGATAAAATAGCTGTTCTTCAGAAAGGCGATAGTTTTACTAAGGAGATGATCAGAAGAATTCAAAAGGGCGAAGTCTCCAGTTTCCAAGTGGATGGCGCAGGAGTTCTGAGATTGAAAGGTAGAATTTGGGTTCCCGACAATCTTGAGCTCAAAAGAGAAGTAATGGACGAGAGACACAAGTCCAAACCGAGCATCCACCCAGGGGTTAGTAAAATGTACAATGACCTTAAGCGAACTTTTTGCTGGAAGGCAATGAAAAGAGATATCTCTATATATGTTAGCCGGTGTTCTACTTGTCAACAAGTTAAAAGCGATCAGCAGAAGCTCGCTGGATTATTACAACCTTTGGAAATTCCAGGGGGGAAGTGGGAATAGATTTCTATGGATTTCATAGATGGTTTGCCTAGAACCAGGAAAGGAAATGATAATATTTGGGTGATCGTAGATCGTTTCGTGAAGACTGCCCATTTCATACCCGTCAGATCAAACAGAACTGCTCAGAGTCTGGCGCAGATATATTTCAAGGAAATTGTTAGACTGCACGGAGTTCCAATGAGCATCATTAGTGATCGTGACCAAATTTTTTCCGCTAAATTCTGAGAAGCATTCCAAGCAGAATTGGGAACGAAACTGAACTTGAGCACCGCATATCATCCTCAGACAGATGGTCAATCTAAGAGGGTGAATCGTATTCTAGAAGATTTGTTGCGGGTTTGTATTATTGGTTTTGGCGGATCATGGGAAGGCCATTTGCATTTGGCCGAATTCTCATATAACAACAGCTACCAAGCGAGCCTGAAAATGTCACCATTCGAAGTATTGTATGGTAAACCGTGTCGATCCTCTGCTTGTTGGGTAGAACTTGGCAATAGACTCGTGTTGGGGCCAAATATGATTCGTGACGCTGCAGATAAAGTCGATTTCATTAAGAAATGATTATTAGGCTCTCAAAGCCGACAGAAGAGCTATGCTGAGAAGAGAAGAAGAGATATATCATTTGCTGTTGGGGACTATGTTTATTTGAAGGTATCTCCGATGAGAGGAGTTATCCGATTCGGTAAGACAGGGAAATTGGCGCCCAAATTCATTGGTCCATTTTCTATTCTTGAACGGATTGGAGCTCTCGCTTATGGGGTTCAGTTGCTTTATTGGTTTCCTAGAGTGCATAATGTGTTTCACGTATCTCAAATTCGAAAGCATGTGCATGATCCGGACATGATCGTGGAAGAAGCAGTGCAATGGGATATAGAAATTACTCCAGAATTGGCTGTGAAAAGAGAGCCGCTAAAGATAATTGGCAAAGAAGCCAAAGAGTTGAGGAACAAGAAAGTTCACTTAGTCAAAGTGCAATGGAGATCCGCGAGATTGTACTTGGGAAACAGAGGAAAGCATTAAGAAACCTATCCTAAGTGCAGGGTGTATATCTTTGATTGACTCTAGTGCAAGGTACATTTACCATATTTTGCATTTCCGTTATGTTCTCCACTTTGTTGTCGTTTTCTTTGCATAGATGTAAACTTTTTAATTATATAGTCTGAATGATATAAAAGAGTATATGAATTGATTGATACATTTTTGAAAAGTTAAAAACGAATTGATTGATGTTTGTGTCGTGTGATTGTGGATTTGATTTATTAAATTATTAGAATGGTAATTAAATTAATCAATAAGAGAATGATTGGTAGAATTTATTCGATTAAATCACACATTGAACTGATTAGAGAATAGATAGAAATATATACATGTGCATTATATATGTTTGAATAGGTAAATGGATTAGCTGTTGAGTAAAGATTTTATTTGTGTGCCCGACAAATAGGTAAACCTTAATGAGTAGAATGCGCAATTTTATTATTATGTCAACTCCTGTAAATGCCATTGGATGCGGAGTGTTGGTTGTTCTGTGTGTAAAAATAAACGTCGCCATAGGATAGTAACAGTTAATTTTCAACTACACTACATGGCATACTTCTTGAAGATAGGCATACTTCATCATATACCACATAAGCATTTGGAGCTTGTGTGACGAAGTTGAAGATTTACCATACGAGCGAGAGGATTTTATGGCGATGACTATATTTTATAGGTTGAACTGATGACTGGTATGGACAATATAAAATATAACGGTAAATTGCTAGATTAATAAAAAAAACCACACGGGTCTGGAGATGACAATAAACACGTCTCTCTGGTCATTAAGGCACAAAAACCATTTATAGGGTGATGAGAATTTATTCTCGGGAGTTATGATCTATACACACTCCCCTGTGGACACCGGAATATATCACTATAAATATGTGCATGCTTATTAGGATTTATTGGGTACCTAATACGGCCCAATAAATTTCCAAACCCCTCCCCGTACAAAGGAGGTTATGGCGAAATTTTTCGAAAATTTAGGGTGTTAGCCAAATTTTTAAAGAATTTGAAAATTCTTAGAAACTAAAAAGTTGAAGGATGGAAGCCAAATTAAAAGTAGAGTTAATTAATCATACCATTTTCGACTTTGTTCCTTTTCGGGGACGAAAAGTTTTAAGTGGGGTAGATTGTAACAACCCGGAAAATCTGAACCAGTTTAAAAATTTCTAATCGGTTATTTTAGTGAATTTTAAGTATTTAAAATAAATATTTTATACAATAATGATGAAAAGTAGTTTGAATCGATGTTTGAAAATGAATATAATTACTTTGAATTATAAACAAGCCCTGAAATGGCGCGGCGGTTTCAGAATTTCAATTCAAATTTTGACTGACGGTACCGGGTGCAAAATAAAACGGATTTTAGTGAAACAAAAAATATTTAAATTTGTTAGTGAATATCTTTCTAACGAATCAGGAAAATCGAAGTTTCGTAGAAAGAGTCAAAAGTTATGGCCAAATGAATTTTCAAAAAGGTCGCTATATAGAATATATGGCCCTTGAAAATATACATTTTGCAAACGACCTCGGAATTCAACGAAACAACTTTTGTTGGATCCGGGATGTGAAATTATTGCTAGATTTCAAATTTCATAATTTTTGAAGTTAATATGTGAGCGTGGCGAAGGAAAATGTTTTTGGTCAATTAAAGTTAAATTGGATCGACCAGAAAATGGCCATTCTTCAAACGGTCTCAGAATTCGACGAAACTAGTTTTGTTGGGACCGTATCGCCAAAACATAGCTAGATTTATTTTTCTAGAATTTTTGGGATTAGTATGTGGCCCCGAAATTGAAATGTACGTTCAAATCAAATATTGAATGTTTTATATTTTAATTTAAAGAGAAACTGATTGAAATAGTCGACTGGGCCTACGAAACATAACCCATTATGTTCGGAATAGGGGTATTTAGCTAGGGGCGACAGTCATTGGGTTTTATTTCGAGTTCAGATGTAAAAACTAGTATTTTCGAAAATAAATAATTAAAAATATAAACTAATTTCCTACAAAACCCTAGAATCCTTTGAAGCCGCCGTCAGTTGAAAATCAAGGGCTAGGGTTGTTCAAAAATTTAGTCTGATTTTTCTCCTAATCCCATCAGTGATTTTCGAAGATTTCAAAACCAAAATCATAAATCTCTTCAAGCTCTTTCCATCTCTACCGGTTTGGTGGATTATCGTGCAAAACTGAGAGAGAATTTTGGGCAGGAAGTGACGCCGTTAGGTGGCATTTTCCAATGCTATAGGGGGATCGAACTCGATGCCCTTGGGGGCACGGGGAGGTGAGCGAGCGGCGCTCTAGGTGGTCACATGCGATCGACGTCCAACGTCTCGAGGTTCATGAAAATTCAAACCCTAGGGATCGAACTGTTTATTTGACTGTCGGCCTGTACATTAGATTGAAGAAGAAAGGTTTATTTTTAATTAATTTATTAATTAACTTTAAAATGTCATTAACGTTTATAAAACCATATCTTTCTCATACGAATTTGAAATCCAGTGAAACAAGAGACAGTGGACTCGTGTGGACGTCTTCTACATTCTAGAAGAGACCGCATATTTTTCTGAGCCTTCTACAATTTTTGGTGGAGTGGAACCCAGTGTGAAATTTCTAATTTTAAACGATATGGAAAATAATGATGTATAAATTATATAGTTTATGTATGAGTTATATAAGCATTGTACACCTCATGTATAAGCGTTGTATAAGTTGTATGTTCGATGTATAAGTTATATATGCATTGTAAAAATTACATATGCGATGAAATGACATTGAAATGAATTGAATTGAAATATATTTATATACGAATACATATTATATATATATATACTCCCCTTGTCCACAGACCATGGACGATATTTATTGGTTGTGATATTGTTTAGATTATTTGGTTGATGTGAAATTTGGTGAATAATGCGAATGGTTGATAGAATTGTTTGTGGTTAAGAATGATTGACTGTGGTTGAAAAATACCCATTTGTGCTTGAAAACAAAATTAGAATAAGTTGTGGAAATGAATGAAAACATGCTCGCCTGCGTGTGAATTAGATGCATGAAATCCCCATTGTCAAAAACCGCAAGGTTTTAAGGTAGAGCGAGGAGCCATACATCGATACGGTCCCGGTTTTAACTACCCTGCCGTTATGCTATCGAAATTTTCAATAATATTCATGTGTTAGAATTATTTTCATGTGTTGAAACTATATTCGTGTGTTGAATAGAAATTCATGTGTTGAATAGAAATTCATGTGTTGAACGACATTCATGTTTTGAAATAAATTGTTTTATAATAAAAAACATATTTTTATCATCTATATGAACTATATAAAATAGTCGTGTTTTGAAATAAATTGTTTTATAATAAAATTCAAATTTTTATCATCTGTATGAACCATATAAAATAGTCGTGTTTTGAAATAAATTGTTTTACAATAAAAATCACATTTTTATTATATACATGAATTGTTAAAAATAGTGAAGTGTTAAAAATAAATATCTATTGGATAAAAATATCATTTTTATCAAATGTATGAAATGAATATGGTTTTGAAATCGAGGAATAGATTATATTTATATATATATAATTAAAATAAATCGAATAACGAAGTTGTAGTTCGTGTTTTGAAATCGTGATTTCAAACGATTAGTGCGGGAGATCCGACCATCGGATTTTCCAAGAACCGAAACCGTTGGGTTCGCTTTGGAAATATCTTTCCAACGGCACCAACTTTGTAAAGATCCAATGGTTGGATTGTCTGGAATGTTTAATTCAAATCTGAAGAAAAACTACGCAAGAATCGATTATATTTATATATATATAATTAAATTAAATCAAATAACGACGATGTAGTTCGTATTTTGAGATCATAACTTCAAACGATTAGTGCGGGAGATCCGACCGTCAGATTTTTCCGAAACTGAAACCGTTAGATTCGATATGAAAGGATATTTCTAATGATATAAAATTTGTGAGGATCCAACGGTTAGATTTTCAGATATGTGTAAATCAAATCTGAAGAAAAACAGCACCACAGCCGCGTTATGGCCTGAAGTGTCGTTTGAATAAATTGGCTATTTTTAAATAAATAAAAATAGCGATAAATCATGATAAAATATTATATACGATATGGAAGGGAAATAAACTGAATTTGCTCGGTTTATGTGATATTTGATGGTTAAATGTGTTTGACGTGAAATTACATTAAAGAACAGAATTTGTGATGTCGAATAATTTAACCATTGAAATGAATTGATTTGAAATTCTAAATGCGTAAATTATTTGAAAAGGCTGAGTTATTTCTCATTTCAAATAATTGATCGACGATTGAAAGTCGAAGATATGAAGGCAATGCAAGACCGATGATCTTCACGTCGAATGGAGGGGTGCTACTGATGCTCATGATGGGAGTAACTACCTTGAAGGGGTTGAAGTAATAGCCGTCCGGACGTACATGTTGATTGTACGGATATGCGAGGAATAAAGATCCTCCGGTTTCGTTCAGACCCAGAACGGACTTGTAAATGGACTGTGTGTCTGACATTGGATTTCATTCTGTGTGATTCATAGACGTAAGTTGCATGGCGTGAATTGCCTGTGTGGCATGCTGAGATGCAATGATCAAAGCTTTTGTTGAAAAGCAGAGCTTTGTGGTGGATGATCAAAGCAATGCCTGTGTGGCATAGCTTTGTGTATAACGTAAATTCGCGAGCCTCACACCCCGGTGTGGACCAAAAATGGGAGAGGACTTCAGGGAGGACATGCGTTTCTTTCTAGCTAGGGTGCTGTCAGTGACCTACCAGCCCTGACATTTATATTACTTTCACATGTGTGGTTATTGCTGTTGCGAGGCGCCTCAGATATATCAATGCTATGTGAAGCCGATGGAGTCGTAGGACTCATTTACGCCCCAAAGGGCGGGGAAACGCAGTGTTCAGGCATTTCACATTGAGTGGACCGGCCCTGACGATCCAAGGCTTGACTGAGTACTTTCCTGAGACATGGTAGGCTAGATTGTCTCGAAGCGGTGAGGACGATTCCTGGCCTCGGTACATGACGGAAATCCAATTTCCAAATACGACCTCGTGCGGTTTTGATTGTATACCTATATATGGCGACATAGTGGTATGGGGCACTTATGTCGTCTATGATTGATATTTATGATTGTATCTAAAAGTAGAAACTAACTGGAAACGATCTAGGACAGATGGTTTCCTGGGTATTGGTCTGATGTTGGTTTTGGCCTTCGGGGTTAATACTTAGGGAATCGTTCTCTTACTAGTTTACGGTTGGAGTCTGATTAAGAATTAAATGATAAAATTTACATTTTTAGTGATTTTACTTTACGCGTATTAAGCATATCTTGGTCGATATAAGGTAAAACTCTATCCTCCGGTTTGTGTTGCATTGTGTGATGGGACTTGAGTCTTATATCGGCTTCATTTTTATAAAAAGCATTGCGATGTTTAAAAGATTTATTTGTTTTAAAGCACTGGCAATCTGTAACACCCCGTAATTCTGCTAATATTAATATTCACAAATTAAAGATTAACTAATCTCAGACGTGAGAATTGTGGGAAACGGGTTGCGCTATTGTGTTCGTCTCGGAATTCTGGTTGAAATAGAGTCCGAGTTTGCGTGAATTGGACTTCGTATGAAGAAGTTATGGCCATCAGAAGTTTCAGAAAATTCAAAACAGATTTCAGAAATTTAAAATTCAAAATTCGAAGTCAAACAGGCTAGGCGGGAGAATTCCCGCCCAGCACCCCAGGTCGACTGGGCAGTCGACACCCCCCTAGGTCGACTGGGCAGTCGACCTGGGTGTCGACCTATCTAGGCGGCTAGGGTTTGGCTGATGTGTCTTTAGGGCTGAGTTGGCAAAATTAAATGGTTCAGTTTAGTTCTGAGTTGATCTGACGGTCTAAATGAATCCTAAACTCTATAAATACCTAGGTAGTCTCTCACTCTAATTCACATGAAAAATAGAATAGCTACCGTCATACCGCCGCCGTGGAACTTAGTGTAGCTGCCGCCAACTAAGAAGGAAGAAAAGCTAATCAAAATCCTAATTCTACTCAACTCTAAAGCAAATCAAGACTCTCTTTCTCTTCTAATTGTGAGTATGATGATCTTAACAAGATTATTATTAAACTAATTAGATTAAGTTATGAATGGATTATAAGTGAACGATGTGGATTATCATATATGTTGTTGTAAACCTTATGCTATCATGTATGTTGCAAATCCTATGTTATGTGATGATGATATCCTATATGTTGTAAATCATGCTATGATGATGTAATATATGTTGAAAGTTTCTATGCTAAGTTGTGATAAATCATACATGTTATAAAGTCACGATGTTATTATCTATGCTAATTAGTTCATATTAATCAAATCATGATGTTGATATTATTTGGGCTATGTTGATCTATATGACAAATCATGTATGCAAGTTTAGATTGATTAGTAAAGATATTGAACATATGTCATGACATCTATTTAGATCTAGAATTATGACATCTAGAATTATGCTATGACATATGTGAATTCTATGTAGTAGATGCTAGTTCACACCATCATTATGTTGCATAAAACCCCATATGCAAGTTTATACATGAATTTGGGTTATCACGATTTATTTCCATTCCATATCATATCGTTTATAATATTTTATCACGATTTATCGCTATTTTTATTTATTTAAAAATAGCTAATTCATTCAAACGACGCTTCAGGCCATAACGCAGCCGTGGTGCTGTTTTTCTTCAGATTTGATTTACACATATCTGAAATCTAACCGTTGGATCCTCACAAATTTTATATCATTAGAAAGATCCTTTGAAAACGAATCTAATGGTTTCAGTTTCGGGAGAAATCCGATGGTTGGATCTCCCGCACTACTCGTTTGAAGTTATGATTTCAAAATACGAACTACAGCGTCGTTATTCGATTTAATTTAATTATATTTATATATACATAAATATAATCAATTCTGGCGTTGTTTTTCTTCAGATTTGAATTAAACATTCCAGACAATCCAACCGTTGGATCTTTACAAAGTTGGTGGCGTCGGAAAGATATTTCCGAAGCGAATCCAACGGTTCCGGTTTCGGGAAAATCCGATGGTCGGATCTCCCGCACTAATCGTTTGAAATCACGGTTTCAAAACACGAACTGCAGCCTCGTTATTCGATTTATTTTAGTTATACACACACACACACACATATATATATATATATAATCTATTCTTCGATTTCAAAACCATATTCATTTCATACATTTGATAAAAATGATATTTTTATCCAACAGACATTTATTTTAACACTTCACTATTTTTAACAATTCATGTATATAATAAAAATGTGATTTTTATTGTAAAACAATTTATTTCAAAACACGACTATTTTATATAGTTCATATAGATGATAAAAATATGATTTTTATTATAAAACAATTTATTTCAAAACGCGACTATTTTATATAGTTCATATAGATGATAAAAATATGATTTTTATTATAAAACAATTTATTTCAAAACATGAATGTCGTTCAACACATGAATTTCTATTCAACACATGAATTTCTATTCAACACACGAATATAGTTTCAACACATGAAAATAATTCTAACACATGAATATTATTGAAAATTTCGGCAGCCTAACGGCTGGGTAGTTAAAACCGGGACTGTATCGATGTACGGCTCCTCGCTCTACCTTAAAACATTGCGGTTTTTGACAATGGGGATTTCATGCATCTAATTCGCACGCAGGCGAGCATGTTTTCTTTCATTTCCACAACCTATTCTAATTTTGTTTTCAAGCACAAATGGGTATTTTTCAACCACAGTCAATCATTCTCAACCACAAACAATTCTCTCAACCACTCGCATTATTTGCCAAATTTCACATCAACCAAATAATCTAAACAATATCACAACCAATAAATATCGTCCATGGTCTGTGGACGAGGGGAGTATTTATATATATATATATATATATATATTCGTATATAAATATATTTCAATTCACTTTAATACATTTCAATGTCATTTCATTGCATATATAATTTTTACAACGCATATATAACTTATACATCGAACATACAACTTATACAACGTTTATACATGAGGTGTACAACGCTTATATAACTCATACATCGACTATATAATTTATACATCGTTGTTTTCCATATCGTTTATAAATTATAAATCTCACATTGGGTTCCACTCCACCAAAAATTGCTGAAGGCTCAGAAAAATATGCGGTCTCTTCTAGAATGTAGAAGATGTCCACACGAGTCCACTATCTCTTGTTTCACTGGATTTCGAGTTCGTATGAGAAAGATATGGTTTTGTAAACGTTAATGACATTTTAAAGTTAATTAATAAATTAATTAATTAAAAATAAACCTTCCTTCTTCAATCTAATGTACAGGCCGACGCTCAAATAAACAGTTCAATCCCTAGGGTTTGAATTTTCATGAACCACGAGATGCCGGACGTCGATCGCCTGTGAACACCTGGAGGGCCGATCGCTCACCTCCCCGCGCCCCCAAGGGCGTCGAGTTCGATCCCCCTACGGTGTCGGAAAACGCCACCTAATGGCGTCACTTCCTACCCAAAATTCTCTCTCAGTTTTGCATAATAATCCACCAAACAGGTAGAGATGGAAAGAGCTTGGAGAGATTTATGATTTTGGTTTTGAAATCTTCGAAAATCACTATGGATTTGGAGAAAAATCAGATTGAATTTTTGAACAACCCTAGCCCTTGATTTTCAACTGACGGCGGCTTCAAAGGATTCTAGGGTTTTGTAGGAAATTAGTTTATATTTTTAATTATTTATTTTCGAAAATACTAGTTTTTACATCCGAACTCCAAATAAAACCCAATGATTTCGCCCCTAGCTAAATACCCCCATTCCGAACATAATGGGTTATGTTTCGTAGGCCAATTCGACTATTTCAGTTAGTTTCTCTTCAAATTAAAATATAAAAATTCAATATTTGATTTGAACGTACATTTCAATTTGCCGGGGCCTCATACTGATCCCAAAAATTCCAGAAAAATAAATCTAGCTATGTTTTGGCGATACGGTCCCAATAAAACTAGTTTCGTCGAATTCAGAGATCGTTTGAAGAATGGCCATTTTCTGGTCGATCTAATTTAACTATAATTGACCAAACATATTTTCCTTCGCCACGCTCACATATTAACTTCAAAAATTATGAAATTTGAAACCTAGCAATAATTTCACATCGCGGGTCCAACAAAAGTGGTTTCGTCGAATTCCGAGGTCGTTTGCAAAATGTCTATTTTCAAGGGCTATATATTCTCTATAGCGACCTTTCTGAAAATTCATTTGGCCATAACTTTTGACTTCTGCTAGGAAACTTCGATTTTTCAGATTTGTTAGAAAGATATTCACTAACAGATTTAAATATTTTTGGTTTCACTGAAATCTGTTTTATTTTACACCCGGTACCGTCAGTCAAAGTTTGAATTGAAATTTTGAAACTACCGCGCCATTTCAGGCCTTGTTTATAATTCAAAGTAATATATTCATTTTCAAACATCGATCCAAACTACTTTTCATCATTATTATTTAAAATATTTATTTTAAATACTTAAAATTCACTAAAATAGCCAATTTAAAATTTTTAAACTGGTTCAGATTTTCTGGGTTGTTACAATACGAAACACACATGCCAAAGGCACCACTTATACAAGCATACCAGCTTGTGGCATAGATGTGAGTTCATAGGAACTCACCTTGCTGTTAATAGAGCAATCAACAAGAAGGAATCAAAGCTAAATGTGCTATCTTAACACAAGAATCAATAAAGCACAACCTACACACATCAAACCTAATAGCCCTGTGCATTAGGAACAAAAAAAACTCTCAAGTAGCATAGAGGATATGATGGAGAGGATATAAATCAACTTACCTAAGCTAAGAGATGAGGAAACACAACAAAGATTGGATTTTTCTGAGATTCTAGGGCTTAGGATTTTAATTTCCCATTCTCATAAGCTAAGGAAGAAAGAGGGAAAGCAAATGAAGAAGGGAAAGCAAATGAAGAACTAAATGAGAGATGAGGAGGTTGTTTGTCTATTTGTGCTGTCCAAACAGGTTTGAGTGCACAAATTTGCACTCTAGCCCCTCCAAACAACTCCAATTAATCTGAATATGAAATATGCCGATGTTTATACTCAAAAAGATTGTAAACGACGTTCCGGAACCAATGGAAGCGGTCCCGAGTCATAGTTTAATCAATTATGAAAACTCATCTTTTTGGGCACAAGACTAAAATATCGATTCTATACTTAAATATTTGTTTAATTTATTTGTCGTGAATTTTGCAGGTTGTTACAGACTTCCCTCCCTAAAGAAATTGTGTCCTTGCAATTATTCAAAATAAACCACTAAAGTAACAACGGTAAATTTTTAAAACTTCAAACAAGAAACATAAAGAAAATTTCACCTTATGATAATAGGTCCGGATGAGAATGCTCTATGGACTCCTTAGTTTCCCATGAGCAATCCTTCGGATTAGCGAACCATTGGACTTTAACAAGGGGAATTTCTTTATTACGGAGGCGTTTTACTTCCGTGGCAACAATTCAAAGAGGTTGTTGCTCGTAGGTAAGGTTCGGTGAAATTTCTATTTCTTCAAGAATAGGAGGCTCGATAGCAATATGAGATTTCCCCAATTTCCTCCATAGTTGAGAGACATGGAACACGTTATGAATGGAAGAAAATCGATTCGGTATCTTCACGCGATATGAAACAACCCTAACGCACTCGATGACGGGAAATGGGCCAATATATCTTGGCGCTAATTTTCCTGATTTGCTAAATCGCATAACACCCTTCATGGGTGATACACGAATAAAAACCAAGTCCCCCACGGAAAATTCTAACTTGCTTTTCTTGCTATTGGCATAAGACTTTTGCTGACTTTGAGCTTCTTTTATGCGGTGACGTATAAGCTCAACCTTCTTCGAGGCATCTTGAACAATATGGGGCCTAAAACCAACTTTTCTCCGGTTTCGAGCCAACAAGAAGGAGATCGGCATGGCCTTCCGTAAAGGTCTTCAAAAGGTGCCATGCCAATACTCGATTGATAACTATTATTGTATGAGAATTCCACAAGGGGAATGTAGTTTTCATAACTTTCTCCAAATTCAAGAATGCAAGCGCAGAGGAGATCCTCAAGAACTTGATTTACCCGGTCCGTTTGCCGATCGGTTTGCGGATGATAGGTGGTACTAAGGTCAAGCCTTTTTTCCAAAGCTCTTTGGAGGCTGCTCCAAAATCCGCCAGTAAACAACGGATCACGGTCACTTACAATGGAAAGAGGGATTCCATGAAGTCGAACGATCTCTTTAACATAAAGCTTGGCTAAAAGCGGAGCGGTGCGATTAGATCGAATGGGTAAAAAATGTGTGGATTTGGTTAGGAGATCCACAATTACCCATATACTTTCATGGCCTTGAAAAAAATGGGGCAATCCGTCAATAAAATCCATGGAAACATTCTCGCACTTCCATATGGGAATTTCTAATGGCCGCAACATCCCGCCCGGCCTTTGATGTTCAGCCTTCACAAGTTAGCAAGTTGTGCAACAACTAACAAAGTTAGCAACATCTCGTTTCGTCCCCTCCCAATAATAGAGTCTCTTCATGTCGGCATACATTTTGCTACCCCCGGGATGGATAGAAAATTTAGAATGATGAGAATCCTCCAAAACGGTTTTGCGCAAATCATCTTGATTTGGAACGATAAGTCGTCTGAACTTTCGAACGGCTCCTCTTGAATCGAGGATATAGTCACCATTTCCTTCAACAAGAGATTCATTTCTAAGATCATGGCAGAAACGGGCTAATTCGGGATCTAGCTTTTGAGCTTCACAAATACGGTCAAAAAGGGATGGATGAGCCACGAGGCTACATATTATGGGAGTGGAACTCGGGTTGGAGTAACAACTCAGAATCTCGCATGAAGATAATAATTCAAGATCCTTCCACTCCAATAACATCATTGAAAAGACCTCAAGTTGCTTTAGACTAAGAGCGTCGGCAATGCAATTTCCTTTACCAGGCGTGTAAAGAATATCTAAATCATAAGAAGCGAGAAACTCCATCCACCGTTTTTGTCGTAGATTGAGTTCCTTTTGAGAAAATAAATACTTGGGCGACTTATAATCCGTGTAAAGCACAAATTTCTTCCCTTAAAGATAAGGGCGCCAAATTCGAAGAGCGAAAACAATCGCGGCGAGCTCTAAATCATGAGTTGCATATCGAGTCTCGTCCGGTTATAATTGCCTAGATGCATAGGCGATTACACGTTCTCGTTGCATGAGAACGATCCCTAGTCCAATGTGGCTAGCGTCGGTATAAACAACAAGATCTTGATTTCCCTCGGGGATAACATGAATGGGAGCATTAGAAAGGAGTTCTTTGATCTTTTGGAATGCGTCTTCACACTTGTTCGACCAAGTGTATTTTACCTCCTTCTTTGTCAAATGAGTGAGTAGGACGGCGAATTTAGAAAAATCTTTAATGAACTGACGGTAATAACCCGCCAATCCAAGGAAGCTACAAATCTCCGTAACACTCTCTGGTTTCTTCCAATTTTGAATGGCTTCAATCTTAGATGGATTGACGGAAATTCCGTATTCAGAAATAATATGCCCCAAAAATCTCACATTTGCTCGCCAAATTTGCATTTGGAAAAACTTAGCTTTTAGTTGGTGGTTTCTAATTGTTTCCAAAAGGGCACGAAGCTGGTTATCATGTTCTTCCTCGGTTTTAGAATAAACGAGGATATCATCAATACATACAAGCACAAACCAATCAAGAAAATCCCTAAAAACAGGATTCATGAGATCAACGAAATAAGCCGGGGCATTTGTTAATCCAAACGGCATTACTACCCATTCATAAGAACCAAATCGGGTTCGAAAGGAAGTCAATGGAATGCTATCCTGCGCGATGCGCAATTGGTGAAATCCAGTAGCAAATTCCAATTGGGAGACGACTTTAGCACCACTAAGTTAATCAAAAAGGTCATCTATGCGTGGAAGAGGATATCTATTTTTAATGGCGAGGTCATTAAGTTTGAGGTAATCGACGCAAAGCCTAAGGGCTCCATCCGACATTTTCACAAAGATTGCTAAGGCTCCACATTGCGAGGAACTTGAGCATATAAATTGTTTCTTCTCCAATTCGTACAGTTGCTTACGCATTTCTTAATTTTCCTTGTTAGATAATCAATACGCTGGATGCGTGACCGGGAGAGATCTGGGAATTATATTAATCCGGAATTCAATAGCTCGATTTGGAAGGAGACCAAACACAGGCTCAAATACATCAGGAAATTCTCGAACAACTACAATTCGAGATATTACATCCTCCTCATCATCATTATCCACATCCCTTGAAATGGGAGCAAATAACAAAGCCATAACCCCCATGTATGGATTCGGGAGCACTAGTTCTACCCGGTCCTTAGATTGAAGGTGTCGAAGATAAATTGTCCGCTCTGGACATAATATGTGGGCTTCATAACGGAGAAGCCAATCCATTTCCAGAATAACACCAAAACCCAAATAGCGCATAACATGCAAGTCCGCTAAGAAAGATTAACCACTCAAAATAATTTCAACGTCGCAACATAATAAACTAAGAGTAGTGGATCTCCTTACGGGATTATAACCATTAAAGAAGTCATCATGCAAATGGTATTCAAATAATTAGCATGCACAAGTTCTTGTGAAATAAAAGAATGAGATGCGCCTGTATAAAAAAGAACTAGTGTAGGGTGTCCATGAAAATCAATTTTGCCATCTACAATAGAATTTAATGTACCTTGGCCTAAAGAAGCATTGGGAGGAGCTTGTATGACGTTGAGCTTTCCACTCTTATTAGAAGGACGAGTGCGGCATGTGTTTATCGTGTGGCCTTGCTACTTGCAATAATGGCAAGTACAAGGCTTAGTGCACGTAGAGGCGATATGAACCTTTTCTCCGCAATTGAAACATTCGCCATTACGGAGTCTAGAGTTTCTGGCCTCGGAAGTCAATAGCTTTTCCTTTTTGTTGGGTTGAACCCAAGGCTTCTTCGCGGGTCCTCCCTTGTTGTTAATGTTACCTTTGTTTTGAGAACCCCCAGCTTCGTCATCATTGGGGTGTTTCTGGACCACTTCAAGTTGTAGCGCGATATTAACCAACTCATCAAATGTTTCGGAAAGCTCAAGAGTCAATGGCTCCTCAAGGCATTTCTTGAGTCCACGAATAAAGCACAAATTCTTCTTCTTTGGGGTGTTAATATACTCAAGTCCATACTTGGATAACGAATCGAAGGAGGCGGCATACTCTACCACAGTAGAGGTGCCTTGAACAAGGTCTTGGAAGCGACGTGATAGCGCTATTCTCTCCCCATCCGGTATGAACTTTGTTTCGAATCTTTCCCTAAACAAGTTCCAAGTAAGGTTCGCTTCGGGAGTATCAATGGTGAGCAATTCATACCAATTCAACGCTCGCTCTTCGAGCATGCTAGAAATAACTTGCACCCTATGTAAATCATTGAGATCCATGCGAGTAAAGATGCGCTCACATGTTATGAGCCAATTCTGGACTTCGATTACACTTTCGGAGCCTTTAAACGGGTTTCCACCAAGCTTTGCGAAATCACTACATAAGGTCGCAAACCCAGATTTGGGATGCGTAGGAGGTGGGGGAGTGCATGCCGCGTGGGTATTTGCAATAAGATCAAGAAGTTGCCGAATGGTCATTGTGACCGCTCCAACCACATGCGGTGGAACTATAGGCGGTGGAGCCACAGGAGGCGGAGCTTCGGGCCTGACATTTGCCCTAGCAGATATCGACGAGGACGTCCAACCACTTCCCCTCTTTAAGAAAGAAAGAAAAGGAAAACGTCACTCAAAAAATTAAGGATCATAACTTTATTCTAGGATAGATCAGCAACCATGACTCATCTAACCCTAAGCCTCAAACTCCTAAAAGATGTCCGAGACATGATCCTTGCTACAAAATTCTATATTGTTCTGAAGATTGGCTCTGATACCAACTGTAACGCCCGGCCTCTGTACCCTACATAGTCAAGTTCATTTCGTGTGAAATTCCATCGACCACATCGGAGAATAAGGTTGGTTAGGAGCGACCGTTAATATATTTACTCTTGCTTGGAAAGTAACGTCGAATGGCACAGCTGTACCAAATTTTTGACATGACCATTCCAGTCGAAGAGCATCTACATAATGGCATAATAGCCTCAGAAGACATACAGAATAATATAACACAGATAGTCACAGATATTCAAACCATAAGTGAAAAAACTGATATGAATATAACAACATAAGTGTTTACATCAATTAGAGGTCATACACGACACTCTAACTCCAAAATAATAAGTACATGTACCAAACCCCATACAATAATGATACATGTCATAAAAGTAGTCAACAACATATATCCAAAAGACTACAACTATAAAGGGGTTAAGCTAAGAGTCATCATAAGGTACCAGTAGGAATTTCAGCTAAGCACCTGTAACACTTGGGTCTGGCCCGGTATTATTTAGGAAAATAAACAATAAACGGATCAGTCATACCATTCTCATTCATAACATGAACAAATATTAAAGAACATAACATGATGATATGATAGGAATAAGCAGGATGATTCATAAATAATATGTGATTCATGATACCGACATATATATATATATATATGTAAGTATGTATATAAAATCTCCATAAATCTCAGGACAAGAGAAGAGCGTAAAACAACAAGAATTGACAAATAATTGCCAAACATAAATCAAGTTGACGCGCATCGCATCAAAGTCATCAAGAATCCAGAAATCACTCGAAATCCAGAAAACATCATAAAAAGGCAGGCCCGTTCGTAGATGAGATACGATCTCTAGGTAGCGAACCCATTTGTTTGAGCCAGAGCTCCCCACGAAGCCAGGTCATGACCCCGATAGAGGAAAACATCATAAATCATAGAGAATCATAGAAAGTTAGACCGAAGTCCCATGGATGAAGGCCACGAATCGTAAACTCCCACTCGGGCGATCGCGAACCAACAAATATGTCATGGAGCGGATACCAATGATCCGAGTGAATAGAAATTACTTCGGGCAAGTTAATATAAGAAAATGGCAATATGTCCAATAACCACATGCTATTCTCAAATATTTACTTACTCGTAATTGGTTTCTATTCAAAACAGAGAAAATTACCACATATGTTCAAACGAACGAGTCCAGTGCTTTTTCGCCAAAATAAACATATAAGGGGTCATAGTCCTCATTTTTATTAAGGCGAACAAAGTAAATTTCTCATCCGATCGATAATATAAGAAATCGTACATAAATTAATGGAATCAGAACCGGGTTTAGAAATCGAATATATTTTAAAAGGATTTGAATTCAAAAATAAAAAATCTACAAAAATCGAGACGCATAAATCTGCGAACCAGAGAAACTGACAAGTCACAAACGAAGTCGAAATGAGCCAAAACTCAGCTGGGAATGAATCCAAGCATATCTAATCCATGGACCAAAGTCCCCTCTAGTCCATAGTCAAAAAATAGAAATCAGACATCTGAATTAAAAATTCAGACGTCTGACTTTGTAATTTTCTGAAACAGCAAGAATTTAGTTCATTTTAGTGCCAATTTAGACGTCTGAATTATTTTGGTCAAACGTCTGAATTTCAATTCAGACATCTAAACCAAAATAATCAGACTTCTGAATTTCTTTATTTTATTTCATAATTATTTGGAGCCGGTCAGATGTCTGACCAAAAGAAATCAGAGGTCTGAATCTACTTCTAAGCGCAAATTTGCCTAGAAAACATGTTTAAAACGATGTTGACAAATCCCTAAAGGCCTATGATGTTTCCTATGCAAATATGACGCATCCAAGGCTTGCCAAAGCAACTTATACCACCCAATTTCACGCGCACACTAAGAATCATAATAGAAATCATTGAAATGAAATCGAACTTCATAAATTGGAAATGTCAACACATAAATGAATTAAGAAAACCAAATACACACTTCATACGAAACACACATACAAAAGGCACCACTTATACAAGCATACGAGCTTGTGGCATCGATATGAGTTCATAGGAACTCACCTTGGTGTTAATGGAGCAATCAACAAGAAGGAATCCAAGCTAAAGGTGTTATCTTCACACAAGAATCAACAAAGCACAACCAACACACATCAAACCCAATAGCCCTACGCATTAGGAACATAAAAACTCTCTAGTAGTATAGAGGATATGATGGAGAGGATATAAATCAACTTACCTAAGCTAAGAGATGAGGAAACACAACAAAAATTGATTTTTCTAAGATTCTAGGGCTTAGGATTTTAATTTCCCATTCTCATAAGCTAAGGAAGAAAGAAGGAAAGCAAATGAAGAAGTAAATGAGAGATGAGAAGTTTAGCTGCCTATTTTAGCTGTCCAAATAGTTTTGGTTGCACAAATTTGCACTCTAGCCCCTCCAAACAACTCCAATTATCCCGAATATGAAACATGTCGATTTTTATACTCAAAAAGATTATAAACGACATTCCGGAACTAATGGAAGTAGTCTTGAGTCATAAGTTAATCATTTACGAAAATTCATCATTTTGGGCATAAGAATAAAATAACGATTCATTATTTAAATATTTGTATAATTTATTTATTGTGAATTTTACAGGTTGTTACATATATTGATTTGTTTTTCGTGAAGATTCCAGTGTTAATGGAATGTGATATGGGTTTATTGTGAACTGTGTTTTAAATGACATTAGTTCTTTAACCATTTAAAGATAAGATTGAATTGTTAACTTTGAATAATCATTAAGTAATGAGTTTTGAGATTAAAACTGAATTAGAGTTTTAATGAATCTTTAATTAAATTGGAATGTGAATGAGATAATTAAATTTATCGAATTCATGAAATGACTGAGAATGGAGTATCACCAGTATTGCTCCAAGCGATAGTTTAATCTTTAATTAGATTTGAACGTAAAATGATAATTAATTTTACCGATAACACCTGTTTTAGTCCATGGGATGAATAGGTAGGGATTGGGAAATAAACAAATGATTACTTCGGTAAGGTTCGCTAATCCCGACTAGTTTGGATAAACCTTAATTAGGTTCGAATAAAAATCTAAAGGAAGATTAAATAATAAATTTAAAGAGTTTATCTTTGATAAAATTAATGGGAACCTTTCCCGAAGGAAAAGAATATTTGAATAAAAGAATATTCTGAATTAGAATGAGGAGTATGTTGTGTTTTTATAGCACTGGTTTATAAGATATGCGAGTTATTCAGAAAGACCGAGTTTATCCCATTCTGAATAACTGATTCGACGATATTTCGACGAAGAAGAAGGTTGTTGAAGAAAGGAGGTCTTCACATCGTTTGGATGATTACTGATGTCTTGATTGTGCTGTACACCCAAGACGAGGTAATAAGTGGTGATCGTCCAGACTTACTTGGAGATTGACTGGATATGCGAGGACCTCTCTCCTGTATTGGACATATAGGACGAGGAATAAGGTGCCTTCGGTTTCGTTCAGACCCAGAACGAACTTGTAAATGGATGTGTGTGTCTGACGTTGGATTTCATTCTGTGTGATTGATAGACATCAGTTGCATGGCGTGAATTGCCTGTGTGGCATGCTGAGACGCAAATGATCAAGGCGTCTGTTGAAAAGCCGACTCTTGTGGTTGATGATCAAAGCACGGCTTTAATATAGCATAGCTTTGTGTATAGCGATAGTTCACGAGCCTCACATCCCGGTGTGAACCAGAAATGGGAGAGGACCTCAGCGAGGACATGCGTTTCCTTCTAGCTAGGAGTGGTGTTAGGGTTTTGCAAGCTAAGATGTTTTACTTATGTGGATGATGGATAGCAAAGCGCCTCAGTTATATCGGTCGCTACGGGGCTGATGGATGGTTTGGTCGATATACTGACCTGTTTACGCCCTATAGGGCGGGGAAAAACATGGTTTAGGAAATTTAATCCACTCCGTGTGGATCGGCCCTGTCGCTCCAAGGGTCGATGCATTCTGATCCTGAGGCTCAGGTTAGAGAGTCTCGAAGCGGTATGGAAGATCCCTTGCCTTGGTTCATAGATGGAAATCCAACTTCCAATACGTGACTTTGCGGTTTTAATTGTAGAACTAGTATGGCGAAATAGTGAGATGGGGCACTATGCCATCTGTGATAGATATTTTATATTTGAAGTTGTTTTCATACACTTTACACTATAATAGTATCAAAATGATTTGTATTAAGCGTACCAAGCATGTTTGGCTATTACAAGGTAAAACTCTATCCTCCGGCTTGCGTTGCATTGTGTGATGGGACTTGAGTCTTCTAATAGCTCCATTTTTCCAAAAAGTATTGCGTTATTTTGTTATATGCACTGGTATTTTTGGGAGGAAACCTGATCCATGTTATACGGCGTGGTCCCTTGTTTTACTCCTTTTTAAAGTAAAGCTTTAAATAATTGTTTTAGTTCTCACACTTGTCACATGACTTACCAGGAGTTTATCATTTTAGCATAAACTCTGGGTGCCCCTATTTTCCGCATGGGAAGTTAGTAGTTTTGGTTTTGCAGATTAATATTCACAGGATCTTGGTTTGCAGCTGGAATGATATTCGGAAAGCTCTGTATCCGTGTATCTCTTTCAGTTGTGTTTTGTTTTATTTTCCACTGCATTGTAATTTGTAAATCTCTGATATTATCAAATGTTTAATATTTATTCATACACTGTATATTCTTGTACTCTGATGTCTATTGTTGTAATATGCAATGAAAGTTCCTCTGTTTGTGTTCTGATTTATCTGTTCTCAACTCAATTCGGGCTTTCCTTTACAGGGAAGTTAAAGTCGTTATACTTAATACTTAAATTACATAAAAAGGTGAAGCTTGAAATAAGATTTCCAAGAGTGGATATGATATTGAAACCATGTTTTGGAATGGGCAGTAATTGAAATATGTGAGGTAATTAGTGAAATGCGATTTTTTTTGATAAACTTCTATCTTTCTGAAGATAAGAATGTTGTTGACTCAAGGTCTGAGAGGTAAATAAAATACCCCAACTTGAATGACTTCATGATTTTCCAAGAATGATATTAGTTTAGAAACGAGGATAACCGAGAGAAGTAAAATTAGAATTTCAATGAATAATATTATAAAAGTAAGATTTAAATGTTTTAATTAAAACAAGATTATTTTTTAGAATAGTTGTATTTTTGTAATAAGATATAAAATGCTTTGTTCCAAATATTAGAAGTTTTAAGGGTTTGATTTATGAATGGAAAATTAAAAAGGCCATGTGATGCTAAGTACTGAACCACTAAATTTATTTTATTTTTATGGTTGAATGTTCGTTTATTTGATAGTTAAATAACCGACTATCAAATCTAGCCAAATACCGATTGTTGGTACGGCAAGATCGGGATCGAATTTATTTTCGAAAACCATTCCGACAAGCAAATATGTAAATCGTGCAAGAGATCCGGTGATCGAGATGGAGCATTTGAAGACCATAGTTCTTCATAAAGAGGAAGTATTGCTTATAATCTTCAGGTAGCTCCCGGAGGTAAACTGTGATTCTGTCGTGGTTAGAGTCTATGGATTGCAAGGACTACTCACTACTAATCTATAGGGTGATACCTAAGATTTAGTAGGAGGGTGCCTTCAGTTGTCCAGTCCTAGGACAACGTGTATGGACGATGTGGCATTCAAAGAGAATGGTGGTCGGATGTTGAACAAGGAAATTATAACCTCAAGCCTCACAACCGGGAAATGACAAAAATCGGGTAGGTGGCATGGCTATGTGGGTCGCACCCATTAGGGTGTATTGTCACCATCTAGAGAATATTCATATTTGTTACTTCTTTCGCTTCTGTATCTCCCGGGAACGGTTATGTTGGTACCAATCGTAGGAGACAATATATTCGATATACTCAAGAGAAATGAGTGGTCCGTCATGTATGGAACGGGTTGCAAGACGTTCTTGCTGAACCCATTATATTCCTCTCTAGAGATACATTATCGGCAGGTGGTTCCATACCTTATCATAGTCGGAATCCAATCTCCAATAAGCGCCCGCGGTTTTGATTGTATACTATATATGTGGAGCGTGAGATGCAAGCGTTCCGCTAGATTTTATTTACTTTTATATAGACACTATTATTATATCAGAAGAATATTGATTTGTAAATGTTTTGGGTTATCGTAAGGTAAAACCCGTCCGTATTTATGTGTGTATCTGGTCTTATGATTATCCTTTTCTTTTGAAAAGATTTTAAACTTTAAAAACAAGTTGGATGATTCCCCTTAAAACTTTGCGAGTTTTCTCACTCTGGTTCACCAGACTGACCCGGTGTTTGTAATGCTCAAGTTAGCATGGGTTGTACAGGTGCAAGTTATTAGACACTGCGGAGTTCAGAAGCGTGCTAGAGGAGTTCATACGTACTAGTATTTATTCCGCAGTTCATAATATACGAGGACAGATTATTATGACTGCCCAGTTTGTCCTTATAGATGTACTCTGATTGTATGTATTATTTCAAATTTTCAATAAAGATTTATTTCTATATTATATTTATTCCATCATGATGTGGGACTCTGATTCTGATGTGTTTCTTCTTCTTATTTCTTCTATTCTCATATTTCTTTCTTCCTTGTCTCACCATCTAACGTTCCGGTGTTTTCGATACTTTGACATGATATTTTAATGTCGATTTTCGGGGTCGAAAATCCCATTTGTTACAGTTGTATCAGATCTATTGGTTAAAAAGTAACCTTGGCTCTGTGGCGTAACTCGACAGAGATGAGGTTAGTAATACACTAGATGGAGTTATGCGTATATATGAGAGAGCATATTTGTATATTTTACAAAAATGTTTTGTATTGTGTTATTTGTTCGGTTCAATTTTGAATTGACGATGGACATGATATTGTTTTGTAAAGAGGGTCAAATGAAATAATTTTGCCCAAACTATATTTTTATATAGAAAAGGAATTAATTTATCAAATTAGTATGATATTGGTGTGCTTAGCTAATTTAAATTGAATTCAAATTGAATTATGAAATTTAAATAGTTCAATATAGCATGGGGTAATTTCAATACGAAATAAGTAAATGAGAATTTTAATTTTGAATTAAAATGGATCAGAAATTGGAATGTGAAATGGAAGTAAACTAATGGAAGGAATTCAATTAGTTAATTGAATATGGAAATGGGGATTAACTCGTTTAAGCGGAGATAAAGATATTGGAATCAAACAGAATAGATTTGGAGGTTGTAAATTAAATTAAATATAAATTGTTTGATTTGATTAAGTGGATTATGCATTGTGAGTGGCTCGTTTGTTAATTGGAATATGAAATATAACTTAACTGAGTTAAGTGGTGTAAATGAATATAGTAATGAAAATAAATTGAATAGACTAGGGATTTGAAATCGAATGAGTAATAATAGAAGTGAACCGAAATATTAACCGATTGATTTTAAAGTATATTAGACCCCAGTAATGATCAATATTGAATATTAACTGAATTGAGAAAAACTAGTTGAATTTAAATCGAATAATTTGGTTAAGTTGATTGTTAATTACTTGGATGGTTAGAATGGATAGAATCCATTAACAGTTTAATGGGTTAAAAGAAAGAAGGAATTCCAGTACAAAGAATTTGGATGGGAACTAAAAGATTTAATCCGGTAATTGTTGCTTGCATTGTAAATTTAGTACAGATTACCAGAAAGCTGTGCTAGTTGATTTGGTTACAGATGGAAGTACAAGTTAGAAGATAAAAGATTGTTGATTGATATGCTTTGAAATTGGAATTAAGTAGCCCGACAAAGAGGTAAACCTTAATATTATTGGTTGCTGATTGATTTTATGACCGTTAGTTGGGTACCCATTTGGTTTTGGTTTTCTTTTGGATATTGGAGGCCCGGAGTGGCAATTGTAGTTGTATCGATCGAACCACACAAAGGTGGTGTTGGTGATTTTTTTTCAAAAATTTATATAACTTAGAAAATTTTGACGATAATTTTAAATATTTGTTTTGAAAACAATTGGGTTTGGAACATTCTTCTCACTCAGTAATTTCTAGGACAAAATTCTTTTAAGGGGGGAGGAATGTAACATCTAGTACTTTTGGTAGTCAAGTATTTAATATATTTTATTATATTAAATATTTAATTTGAATTTGATAAATATTATATCGATATAATATAAGCATTATGTAACACCCCACCTCCGTTAAGGTCACTCACAAAGGGAATGCCTTAACTTTGATGGAGCATTTTAGTAAACAGAACAGAAACTTACAAGACAGATAAAACAGTACTTGAAATTTTTTAACTTTATTACAGCGGAAACAGAAATTAATATGGTTACATCCTTTCAATTTCAGAATTCAAGTACAAAATATCAGTCTTGTACAAAAGCCTTCAAAATGCATAGTTTAAAATCATAATCCCCATGGAACGGAAGCTATACAGAGCCAAGCCATACTTTAAGCACTTCAAGCAAAGAGAAATCCGGATCAAGCTAAAGTATTTCCCTCCTTGGATAACCTGGGGGGAAACGGAAGAAAGGAGGCGAAACAACAAGGGTCAGACAAAAAGTCTGGCAAGTCCAGTGACTTTCAGCATATGAACAGATAATAATAATATGATATGAACATAAAACTGGATGTGAGATAACTATAACAGGTGTAGCAGATATAACAGAAAAATAGAATGATATAAACTATTGTTTTACACTTCTCTGCACTTATACTAGTATAGCAGAATTAGGTGTCACCCTAATGTCTAAATTGAAGCGGGAACGGGTACAGAATACTTTAACAGAAACAGAATGCTAATAATGGGCCTTTACTACCCGATCAGAAATAGATAGAAGAAGAAACAGATTTATCCCTATGGAGACAGAATGTGGAATTAGGTGTACACTAGTAATGGGCCTTTACCACCCGAATAGACGGTACCACACAGAAACAGACAGGTGTTACCACCCAACATAAACAGACGGTACCAACAGAAACAGACAGAACTAAGCGTACCCTAAAACCCTACCCCAAGCGATCGGCTCCCTAATACATAAATATCCTGTGTCGGCCCCACAGTAGGGTGTATCGCTCCCTAAAGTGACAACCAATTGGCACAGACCTATTTACAGATGTCACGGCGTCTTACATCCTCAGAGGCTGAACGGGGTCCATGCACGCACATGACCCGGTTGGAACGCACCATCAATACCCCTCGCCCTTATCAGAATGAACCACTTATAATTAGTTCAGTAAGCGTGCCCGGACCCTACCTACTGTTGGGTCAAAGTTTTGATACCAGAAAGGGTTACTCACTAATATGGGTCCCAAACAACAGATGACACAAGTAATTCCCCTCCTAACCTTGTGTCCCCAGACTAACAGATTTCAGATTGACTTGTTTACAAGTTCATAAATACAGAATTCAGATTTACTAATTCACAAATTAAGTTAACAAGTTTTCAGACTAACAGGTCAGATGTACAGATTTTCCAGATTTGTCTAACTTTGTATTGGGCCTACAGATTCATGGACGGGTTTTACTACATCTATTAATCCCTTTGGTTTAACCCTATTTTTCCCCAATACGTTTTAGACGTCATTCTTATCTTAGATTTTGCATTAATTAATTATTAATGCACAGACCTCTCACATTAGGTCGGTAGCTTGTGGCCGCTGGATATGCCGGGCGGTTCCGGGCAGACTTCTGCCACAAGCCAGACCTAACCTCGTGTCTTACGCATGTTATGACTATCTTCTCACATTAGAACCTATTGTTTGCGGCCACTGGATGTGCCGGGCGGTTCCGGGCAGATTTACGCCGCAAACTCATTCTAACCTCGAGTTAGCCATGTTTATCTTTGCGGTCAATTAATTAATAATTTACCATTTGTGCGCACGCCCAATATATATGCCAATTCAGATTATATCAATAACAGGATGATTATATCAACATAGCAGATAACAGATTTTATATGACTTAACGGATTTAACAGATTTAGCAACTTAGCAGATTTTGGCATATAACAGGTTAGGCATTTCAACCGACAAATTTAACAGATTAGACATTTCAACCTAATTAGCAGTCTAGGCAATATAACAAAACTAGTAGTTTAGGCAACTTGACAAATTAGCAGATTTAGCAAATTTAATATTTCTAAAAGTTCTATTTGCATGCCTTGCCCAATCATAAATTGGCCTAAATTCATATGCCTACATAATTGTCGTGATTCACAACAAATACTCCATGTTTGCATAAGCGCAGAATATGGACATAATTTGCTATATAACATATGTTCCAATTTTTATTAAACTAGCATCTTACAGCAGATTCATATATAAATTATACCAAATATAACCATTAATTTCAATGCATGCCATATATCCAAAAATCCCTATTTAGGTGTAATCACAATAATAGATATCCTAATTAATGTAAATCTTTACACCTAAGTTTCCATATCTTCTTCTTTTTGAGTCATGAATCATTATGCAAACTATACCCAACAATATAATTCTTTAAATCATATCTTCTAAAAAAAATCAGATCTTGACTTTTATATGCATTTTGTCCAAAGTCTCAAATCATATGTAATCTTACAATGGTTCCTCTTTTCTTCTATCATAGAATATGCATAGATCCAAATATAGTTTACAACATATGCTCATTAATTATAGTTCTAAATTACAACATAACTATGCATACAACATGCATAAATTATATGTTCATAGTCAAATTTATGCATATGTCCAATATATTTTATGCCTCAGACCTAAAGTCATACATTCAATTTAGTCTTGTCAAATTTCGCATCATTCATTATTTATCCCAAAATTTGCGTTCAAACGTTCATCTCTTATGAGATTAGGCACAGGCTCGTGGTAGCCTGGCTATAAAAACAGAAAAGAAGAAAAGAGATCCAGAACAGTCACAGAAAAACAAATATGACAGAAGAGAATATATATACAATCTCAGATTCAGAATTAAAAACATATCAAAATTATAATTAACGTTTATAGCGGAAAATAACTGTACTTGCCTTGATTGGATTAAAGAAAGAACTTTAACTTGTTGTAGAATCTTTGCAGAAACTTTAATCAATAGTTTGAATTGAGTTGCTTAGGCTGATGTTGATTATCTTCTAGTTTTAATTCCAGCAGAGCAGCGACGCCATTTTTATTTTTTTATTAGAAGAAGAGAGCAATGGAGGCTAGAGAATTGTGTAAGAAACCTAGGTAGAGTCTAGGGTCATTTTTATAGGGGTTATGAACTGATTAGGACCATTGATGTCGCTTGGATTGATCGTAGCCTTTCATCCTAAGGAGAGACCAATTAGAGCCTGCCACCTAGCCCTAATGACAAAGCAGACTGCAGAAAATCGACCAACATAGAATAGGCCAGCCAGGTTGGGCTGGGTTCGACCTGGCTCTGGACCAGGTCGACAGCCCTGTCGACAGCCCTGTCGACAGCCCTGTCGACCTGGCTAGACCAGGTCCACAGCCCAGTCGACCTGGGTGCCTTAGGCGGGTGTTCTTCCGCCCTGGCCCATTGGGCCCCATTTTGGAATTTAAACTTGATTTTCTGAGCTATTTTATTCTGTTTGAATTTTAAACTTAATTCAGAAACTTCCGAAGGCTATATCTTCTTCATACGGACTCCGTTTTTCGAAAACTCGGACTCTATTTCGCGTATTTTTCCGAGACGAACGCAATGGCGTATCCCGTTTCCCTTAGTTCTTTGATTTCAAATTAATTATACTTTAATTTGTTAATTCCACAGTTATAGAATACACGGGGTGTTACATTCTCCCCCACTTAAAAGGATTTCGTCCCCGAAATCTTCAAGTTAAGAAGAATGTGTCCTACCATACAATCACCCATCTACTCAACCATCATCCACAAGCATCCCATTGTCCTTAGAAAACTTCTAATGTTGTATGAACATATGCAAAAGTGTGTGTATATGTTCCTTATCTAATGCAAAGATCAGGCGGTCTACTGATTCAGTTGACCTCCTTAATGCGAATTATGTCAGTGCCATGAGTCCAACATGTATGCAATAGAATTCTGATGATATATATTATTTCTATATGAGTGCACAACCATTCACTCAAATGCAACATCCATGTGCTGAATCAACCAATTTGCATCCATAAGAATTGAAAAATGCTCACCCATCCATATGCAGTATGAGAGTGTTTTCGAGCCGATCTAGTGCCTAGTGTGTGTATATGCATCCACGGGCAACCACTAGCAACCACTTGCATCCACTTGCAACCATCAAACATAACATGTCTCAAACACATGTTTACACCCATTAGTTTCTACCTAAAGTTCAAATATCCGATCGATAGGATACAGTCGAATGATGGAAGCGAGTACAGATAGAACGAAAATTTGGTTCCCATTAGACATGGGTCCTAAGTATCGGCCCCAAAGACCGAAACCAATATCAAATTGACACCCTATGAAAACTCAGAATGTATGCGTCATACTTGACGCCTAACACAGATATCCCTCAAACCCCAGTCTCAAACAGATGATCCATAACCCTTATGGGTCTGAGTCTATAGCGGAATTCAGAAATAATACTAGCATTAATGTGCAGAGTATCGATTACAAAATCAAAATACCAAAATCAGAAAAAGTCACAATCAGATAAAGAAATTAAACCTAATATAAAAAATTTCCTATTTCTATCCTAGCCACTAGCCTCAAGAGTGTTCGCCTGCCCTCCTTGTCCTCGTCTCTTCGGGCAGTCCCTAGTGAAGTGTCCCATCTCCCCATAGTTGAAGCAAGCGCCCTTCCTTTTTCTGCAATCCTTGTTCAGATGAGTTGAGCTCCCACAAGTAAAGCACTTTTTCCCTTTCTTATCTTCAGGCTTCTCATCCTTCTTTTGTGTTTCCTTTTTGGGCCCCGCTTTCTTATTCTGTGGTTCTTCCTTCTTTGTCTCTTTCGGGCCCTTGTCTTCCTCGTGCAGTAGTGCCATATCCACCAATTTCTCGTAAGTTGCTCCCATGGGTACATGGGTCATGGCTAGGCTGTGCAGTGGCTCATTCAATCCTTTAACAAAGCGGAGAGCCTTTTTATGCTGAGTGTTGACTAAATCCAATCCGAATCTTGCTAGTTGGTTGAACTGGTTGACGTATTCCTTGACCGTCATACTTCCTTGCTTAAGAGACAAGAACTTTTCCAATTGTAAACTTCGTTCTGCTTGCGATAGGAATTTTGTCTCAAACCTTGTTCTGAAATCCATCCATGTCTCAACCGGCCTCTCGGCGTTAGTGACTTCCCACCAGTAGGAAGCTTCGTCTTTGAGCAGCCATACTGCCAACTGTACCTTCTGCCTATCGTCCACCTCGAAGATAACGAATAGATCCTCAGTTTCTTTGAGCCAATTCCTTGCTTCTACGAATGATTCAGTTCCTTTGAAATCCTTCCCACCCATGGCCCTAAAATCTCTACAGATCTTTGAGAAAACAATTGCACGAGGAGGGGGTGGAGGAGGGGGATCATTTGCTGGACCTGCAGCGGCGGTCCTAGCCTCAAGATATTGACGAAACCAACCGGGTACATGAACACCCTTTGGTATCTCAGATGCTTCAGACATGCTGGAACGAAAAAGGAAAGGTTCAATACAAAAAGGACTGAAAGAAAGATATATGGCTCTTGGGGATCATGTTTTTCAAAATAAGCTTTATTTTTGAAAATACTTCCTTTCAAAACCTTTTTGAAAACAGTTTTCAAAAACTTTACCCAATCTGGTAACCTTCAGCTCTGATACCAAGTGTAACACCCCACCTCCGTTAAGATCACTCACAAAGGGAATGCCTTAACTTTGATGGAGCATTTTAGTAAACAGAACAGAAACTTACAAGACAGATAAAACAGTACTTGAAAAATTTTAACTTTATTACAGCGGAAACAGAAATTAATATGGTTACATCCTTTCAATTTCAGAATTCAAGTACAAAATATCAGTCTTGTACAAAAGCCTTCAAAATGCATAGTTTAAAATCATAATCCCCATGGAACGGAAGCTATACAGAGCCAAGCCATACTTTAAGCACTTCAAGCAAAGAGAAATCCGGATCAAGCTAAAGTATTTCCCTCCTTGGATAACCTGGGGGGGAAACGGAAGAAAGGAGGCGAAACAACAAGGGTCAGACAAAAAGTCTGGCAAGTCCAGTGACTTTCAGCATATGAACAGATAATAATAATATGATATGAACATAAAACTGGATGTGAGATAACTATAACAGGTGTAGCAGATATAACAGAAAAACAGAATGATATAAACTATTGTTTTACACTTCTCTGCAGTAATACTAGTATAGCAGAATTAGGTGTCACCCTAATGTCTAAATTGAAGCGGGAACGGGTACAGAATACTTTAACAGAAACAGAATGTTAATAATGGGCCTTTACTACCCGATCAGAAATAGACAGAAGAAGAAACAGATTTATCCCTATGGAGACAGAATGTGGAATTAGGTGTACACTAGTAATGGGCCTTTACCACCCGAACAGACGGTACCACACAGAAACAGACAGGTGTTACCACCCAACAGAAACAGACGGTACCAACAGAAACAGACAGAACTAAGCGTACCCTAAAACCCTACCCCAAGCGATCGGCTCCCTAATACATAAATATCCTGTGTCGGCCCCACAGTAGGGTGTATCGCTCCCTAAAGTGACAACCAATTGGCACAGACCTATTTACAGATGTCACGGCGTCTTACATCCTCAGAGGCAGACCGGGGTCCATGCACGCACATGACCCGGTTGGAACGCACCATCAACACCCCTCGCCCTTATCAGAATGAACCACTTATAATTAGTTCAGTAAGCGTGCCCGGACCCTACCTACTGTTGGGTCAAAGTTTTGATACCAGAAAGGGTTACTGACTAATATGGGTCCCAAACAACAGATGACACAAGTAATTCCCCTCCTAACCTTGTGTCCCCAGACTAACAGATTTCAGATTGACTTGTTTACAAGTTCATACATACAGAATTCAGATTTACTAATTCACAAATTAAGTTAACAAGTTTTCAGACTAACAGGTCAGATGTACAGATTTTTCAGATTTGTCTAACTTTGTATTGGGCCTACAAATTCATGGACGGGTTTTACTACATCTATTAATCCCTTTGGTTTAACCCTATTTTTCCCCAATACGTTTTAGACGTCATTCTTATCTTAGATTTTGCATTAATTAATTATTAATGCATAGACCTCTCACATTAGGTTGGTAGCTTGTGGCCGCTGGATATGCCGGGCGGTTCCGGGCAGACTTCTGCCACAAGCCAGACCTAACCTCGTGTCTTACGCATGCTATGACTAACTTCTCACATTAGAACCTATTGTTTGCGGCCACTGGATGTGCCGGGCGGTTCCGGGCAGATTTACGCCGCAAACTCATTCTAACCTCAAGTTAGCCATGTTTATCTTTGCGGCCAATTAATTAATAATTTACCATTTATGCGCACGCCCAATATATATGCCAATTCAGATTATATCAATAACAGGATGATTATATCAACATAGCAGATAACAGATTTTATATGACTTAACGGATTTAACAGATTTAGCAACTTAGCAGATTTTGGCATATAACAGGTTAGGCATTTCAACCGACAAATTTAACAGATTAGACATTTCAACCTAATTAGCAGTCTAGGCAATATAACAAAACTAGTAGTTTAGGCAACTTGACAAATTAGCAGATTTAGCAAATTTAATATTTCTAAAAGTTCTATTTGCATGCCTTGCCCAATCATAAATTGGCCTAAATTCATATGCCTACATAATTGTCATGATTCACAACATATACTCCATGTTTGCATAAGCGCAGAATATGGACATAATTTGCCATATAACATATGTTCCAATTTTTATTAAACTAGCATCTTACAGCAGATTCATATATAAATTATACCAAATATAACCATTAATTTCAATGCATGCCATATATCCAAAAATCCCTATTTAGGTGTAATCACAATAATAGATATCCTAATTAATGTAAATCTTTACACCTAAGTTTCCATATCTTCTTCTTTTTGAGTCATGAATCATTATGCAAACTATACCCAACAATATAAATCTTTAAATCATATCTTCTAAAAAAAATCAGATCTTGACTTTTATATGCATTTCGTCCAAAGTCTCAAATCATATGTAATCTTATAATGGTTCCTCTTTTCTTCTATCATAGAATATGCATAGATCCAAATCTAGTTTACAACATATGCTCATTAATTATAGTTCTAAATTACAACATAACTATGCATACAACATGCATAAATTATATGTTCATAGTCAAATTTATGCATATGTCCAATATATTTTATGCCTCAGACCTAAAGTCATACATTCAATTTAGTCTTGTCAAATTTCGCATCATTCATTATTTATCCCAAAATTTGCGTTCATACGTTCATCTCTTATGAGATTAGGCACAGGCTCGTGGTAGCCTGGCTATAAAAACAGAAAAGAAGAAAAGAGATCCAGAACAGTCACAGAAAAACAAATCTGACAGAAGAGAATATATATACAATCTCAGATTCAGAATTAAAAACATATCAAAATTATAATTAACGTTTATAGCAGAAAATAACTGTACTTGCCTTGATTGGATTAAAGAAAGAACTTTAACTTGTTGTAGAATCTTTGCAGAAACTTTAATCTCTAGTTTGAATTGAGTTGCTTAGGCTGATGTTGATTATCTTCTAGTTTTAATTCCAGCAGAGCAACGACGCCATTTTTATTTTTTTATTAGAAGAAGAGAGCAATGGAGGCTAGAGAATTGTGTAAGAAACCTAGGTAGAGTCTAGGGTCATTTTTATAGGGGTTATGAACTAATTAGGACCATTGATGTCGCTTGGATTGATCGTAGCCTTTCATCCTAAGGAGAGACCAATTAGAGCCTGCCACCTAGCCCTAATGACAAAGCAGACTGCAGAAAATCGACCAACATAGAATAGGCCAGCCAGGTTGGGCTGGGTTCGACCTGGCTCTGGACCAGGTCGACAGCCCTGTCGACAGCCCTGTCGACAGCCCTGTCGACCTGGCTAGACCAGGTCGACAGCCCAGTCGACCTGGGTGCCTTAGGCGGGTGTTCTTCCGCCCTGGCCCATTGGGCCCCATTTTGGAATTTAAACTTAATTTTCTGAGCTATTTTATTCTGTTTGAATTTTAAACTTAATTCAGAAACTTCCGAAGGCTATATCTTCTTCATACGGACTCCGTTTTTCGAAAACTCGAACTCTATTTCGCGTATTTTTCCGAGACGAACGCAATGGCGTATCCCGTTTCCCTTAGTTCTTTGATTTCAAATTAATTATACTTTAATTTGTTAATTCCACAGTTATAGAATACACGGGGTGTTACACATTATAAATAATCGTTTTTCAAATGATATCCGTTTCATACGAAACCAGTTTTGTTGGAATGCGTATAATTAATTATTTCTATATTTTCAGTTTGGGGTCAAACGGAGTTATTTTGTCAGTAGATGAAATTAAAATGTGAACCGATGAATATATTAAGGTTTAAATAACGCGGTTTTTGCAAACGAAGTTCGTTTCCAACGAAATTAGTTTCATCGGGACCAGAATGTTGATATATAATGGTACGCCTATTTTCACTGTGACTGGATATTGTTGTGATGGTGCGAATTAATAAAACTCAACACAAATAATGATAGTTGACAGTTGAATAATTTACTGTATAAAAATACCAATGTAAAAAAATATATTCTTTTTTGTTAGTGTATATACGCCAAACTGTCGGAACAGCTTAAAAATGTATACGAAAGCTTGTATGCTTGTCAACGACAAACCTACCATTTTTGTTTTTCAACACGCCTACAAACACACTGTACCACTTAAATGTTCAATACAGTTATCCATATAAAGTCGTGACATTATGATATAATTCATGCTGCATATTTTCAAATGTATAGTCTGATCTTTGTACCACTTAAGTCCAAATGAAAGGAATATAAGGAATTAAATATATAACATTTCAACTGCTATATTTGGTAATCTATATGCTAGGGTGTCTCTTTCACATCTCTTTCGCTCGATTTCCCATACAAGAAATGAAAACACAATGCACTGATTCTGTAAGCCTAACAACCTATTCTTTCTCTTTTCTTTCCAAACGTTATATTTCTCCCATACCCTAAAAGCCATACCCTAATAGAAGCTGTACATTGAAATGAAATGCACAGCTCATGCTACCATAAATGTGCAGAATAGCCTACCTATACATGATATTAAACAAGGAAACAAAAGGAAAGCTGTAATTTCTTCTCCAACACAGCACTAAAGGGCAGTAGTGTACAGTGTACAACCTAGTCTACGCTTATTTGCCTTTTTTTATGTGCCTTCACGCCAAAGTAACATGCCCTGTCCATCTATTGAAATGAAATCAAAATTAAAACTCATTGCAACTCTATTTGATCTACACACTGCATGGCTACAACATAGGATTTAACGTCCTCCTTATCTTCTCGCATTCACATGTATAAATAGCGGGATCATCCCTTTTTCCAGAAGAAAACCAAAATGGAAACCATCGTTAATTATTTCACGTGAACAATACAAAAAGACTGAAACTTCCCTATATAATAAAAATGGATGCTTTTTGTCTCCTCGAACCAGCGCGACCTGAAGTCATTTTAGCCAGAACTGGTGATGTCAGGGCTGGATCTGAGTAGGCAGTCTTGGGAGAGATGATAACGGTGATAAGTGCAATGGGGTAGAGACAAATGGGTGGGTCATCGGTTCACAGAAAGGTGGGATTGTGCACTGATATTAGAGGGTTTGTGGCCTCCTTATATTCAAATTATGAGAGATGGAGGAAGTGAAGAAATAACAGTACGGTGAATTGTTTTCACGTGGGGATTTTACTGGAAGGGAAAGAGAGACCACGCAAGTGGGAGTTGGTTATTGGCATAGTCGCGTCTTACCTATAAATGAAGGAGCACTGACGTTTGTTTTTGGTAGAGATGATGAAGTGGTTGTTGGGGAGCTATGGCGGCCTGAGGAGGAGTCCGTTGGGAGGTGGCAATGGTGAGAAGGATGGTGGACTTGTTTGCGTGAACATGAAGTACTGACGGGAGCAGTTTCTGATGTGTGGTAAAGGTTGTGGGAACAATAATGGAAAGTGTGGCATGGAACGTTTTAACATGCAGCGTGGTTTAGGAAGGAGGGATGTGAGAAGCAGTGTAGGCGATTACGTGAACAAAACAACAAATAAGAAGGTGGGAAGAGCGTAGGAACAAATTGTGGGCTTGCAGCGGATAACGCGGTCATGTAGAGAGATGGTATTAGTTAAGGTACAGAAAACATATGTTTACTAATTTAATTATTAAATAAATGATTTACGTTTACAAAAGGCCGGTTCATGTTATTGTACCATTTTTTAAATCTGCCTGACCGCTTTCACATTGTTAAACAACGTAGCCAATGTTTGAAAATGACGTGATTTACATTTAAAATTCCTAATGGTTTTCAATGGGCGCAACCATAATTAAAATGGTTGAAATATTTTTAATGTGTTAGGTGGTTATAAATATTTGTCTAAGTTGACATATACAGGCCCCATAGGTTAAAACGATAGAATTGGTTAATCTATCGATTTATTTGTGACAATTTGGATTTAATTAAGTTTAATTAATTTAAATAAATTAAAAAATAAATAAATCATGAACATATAACCTATCGTTTCCATATGTTAACAGAACGGAACAAACCAACGACGCTAAGACTATATCGACGGATGTAACATTTGGAAGCTTGGCTGGACCGAGTTGAAAGCAACTGAAACGAATTGTTTTAACCTCGAATGGAAATCAAGTTGAGTTCAACTCACTCATATTTTTCCCCACTTATATTTATATTAGTCGGGTTTAAATACTTGTGTGCTATGGTTATTAGTTGTTTCATGGATGCTGAATACAATTGATTGGACTGATTAAATTAAACGTTTGTTTAATCTAATTTAAACCCAATCATTGTTTTTAACGTTCATTTCCAAATGAGGTAACTTACCTCATTAGTTACTTTTATAATATATTAACGTATTAAACTGAAAATATTGATGTTTGGATTGCTGTTATTGTTGACTGCTAAATAATATATATGATGTTATTTTGTTCTAACGTATTTGGATGCAGGGAGAAACAGGTTGGAGGGATCCAACTGGATTCCTCAAATTTATTGTTTATTTTCATATAACAATTATATGAACTGTTTAACCTGTCTAATTAGATGGTTGTTTTGATCATGGATTGTTGAATCTAAATTCAATGTTTGTTGATGGTTAAGCAATGGAAAAATGTCAGTTGGTAGCTAGCAACATAGTGCCTAAAAAAATCGGTTTATGAAACGTCGATTTATCGTCAGATTAATCAACAGAAATGAAGTTATAAAGGTCGTTTATAACTGAAGATGGTTTTCAGATCTACTATTTTGAATTAAATTTATAAAAAGGGAATTAATATTTATTAATTATTGTTTAAGTTTATAGGAAATTACCAAATGATTTTTCTAAAGAAAAGTCGTATCTTAATGAGATTTAAAAGCGGTTAAGCAGAAATTTACCTAAGAGTGAAGACCGGTGTTTATATTTTTTAAGGAATAACTAAATTGGGATTATATTGCAAATAGGTTATCATTTATTTAAATAACAACCAAAGTAAGTGGAATTAATTATATTATTAATTAATTTAAATGGAAAGGCGAATTGGAAATGATTAACAAATTAATCATGTTTGGGTTGACTGAATCGAACATTAAATTAATGGGGATAGTTAATGTTGAATAAAATATATTTTTTATAAATGTTGATGTTTAGTTATAATTGATTTAACAATAATCAAGGTGGTAAATCTTGGGTTTTAAATGTACTAATGCAGATTTATTAAAATATAAGTCATGTTATAACTAAATAAAGTTTAAAAGCAAATTACATTAATAACATTACAAGTTAAGCTTAAATTCAAGTTTTAATTGAATTCTTATTTAAATTCTATTTGATTGAACTTGTAAAATCCATGTTGAACAGAGGTGTTATGAAAACCCAAGTGTAACGACACACGGAATTTGCGACCTTGGGTATCGACATAAACTCAATGTCGACTACCCAAGCATCGGAAAATACCGGATAGTCCATGGAAAAAATTAGAGGGTGAGAATAGATAAGATAGTAACTTAGAATAGAAGAAGAAGAACATACAACATTATAGTAAACACGAATCTCACAGCGGAACGAACAATAAATAATAGATACATAACTTTGAAATAAAACTAGTATATGTATACGGTAACGTTTTCATCGTACAACACTTACAACACATCGGAAATAACAATAGCTATATAATCCTGAAGCCTCCTGCTCCAAGCTCTCTAAGTATATATGTAAATTCATGACCACTTGACTGCCCGTACAAAAACGGGCACCCAAGAGTTTAGGGAAAACAAAACAAAATAAACTCTAGGTCAATCATGGGACTGGTGTGAGTAAACAACTTAAAAAAAAAGTTTGAGCAATAAACGATATCTCATAAGACCACGCCGTATAACGTAACGGGTTTTTCCCTTATGAGAATACAAAATAATCTATATATCAAATTCTTTTGATATTATAATAGTGTCTATCAACCACAATATAATAATCATGTAGCAGAACACTTTCATCTCACTTTCCACATATCTAGTATAATCAAAACCGCGAGCACTTATTGGGTAATGGATTTCCAACTATGACAAGGTATGGAACCAGCTTCCGATATGGTACCTCTAGAGAGGAATACACTAGGTTCAACAAGAACATCTTGCAACCCGTCCACACATGACCGACCACTCATTTCGCTTGAGTGTATCAATGTATATCACCAACGGTTGGGATTAGCAACCGTTTCTCGAAAGCGACAATGTCGAATAGATTAAAGAAGTAATTGAAACTCTAGATTAGGTGACAATACACCCTAATTTGAAGCAACCCACTTAGCCATGCTGCCTGCCCGATTTTTATAATTTTTCGGTTGTGAGGCTAGAGGCCACGCTTATCTCTGATAGATCACACATTTATTCACTTTGAATGTCACATCGTCATACCCGCCAAATCACAAATTTATTTCCTCAAAAATACCACAGGTATGCAGCTAAGAGAAACGAATTCCTTCGCCGCCAAACGTAAATACGTTTGAAGAGATCAACTTACACGACCCATTAAATATACTCTGTCAAACACTCTTCCCTACAGGTCATCCTGGGACTGGACAAACTGAGGGTACTATTTTGTAAATCAATCTTAGGCAATTTCTACCTAGGATTAACACAACAGCCCTTGCATAACTCCGTCCTCTGTTATCTTTATCATATTTGATTTGCAATGCTAATGCCCATATAGAGTGGTTTTCAGATAATGAACTGATCCCGGTCTCTCCGTATTGACGACAAAAAAATGGTCAAAAACATCGACAGTCAGTGAGTTAAATATCAAAGAAAAACAGTATGCAAACAACGATATTATTTCCAGATGGAAATTCTATCGATAAATCATCAATCGTCATTTATCTCTTAAATTAATTTATCATGAATTTATTCACGTACCCATTTCCATATCTCCATAAATTCTTATTTTCTAAATTTAGAAAATATACGTATTAATCATTGGAAAACATTTCCATACTTACTCTCATTTCTATCTTATTTTATATTAGAAAACATTTCTGATTCTTATTTGGAAAACAATTCCAAAACTCCTTTATTGGATTCAAACTGATGTTTAAATAAAACATCACTATATCAAATAAAACCATTACACTCATTAGCTGAATTCACTTAAACAACCTTCACTATCGAACCTTAACCATTCCTTAGTTAAAGATGGAGTCAATCAAGTTGGGGTATGACTACCTCTTAGACCTTAACTGAACAACATTTCTAACCTCAAAATAGACAAAGTTCACCTTTTAAATCTTTAACAAACTTCCTTACGTAACTCTCTTTCGAATAATCTCTATTCGATAACTCTTTCCTTCGAATAAACTATATTCGATAACTCTTTTCTTCGAATAAACTATATTTGATAATCTTTCTTTGAATAACTATATTCGATTAACTGTATTCAATTAACTCTAATTCGATTAAGTCTAATTTTATTAACTCTAATTGATTAACTCTAATTTGATTAACTCTAATCGATTAACTCTAATCGATTAACTCTGATCAATTAACTCTATCAATTAACTCTATTTGATTAACTCTATTAGACTAACTCTATTGGATTAACTCTAATCGATTAACTCTATTGGATTAACTCTATTTGATTAACTCTATTCGATTAACTCTGATCGATTAACTCTTATCAATTAACTCCTTTCGAATAAACTACATTCGATTAACTCCTTTCTCGATTAACTCTAATTATATTTTTATTTACAGAATTGTTCATACAAATATTGCTTTTCCTTCTAACACTTAATACTCGTTCAAATTGCCTTTTTAAATACCAAGTTCAAATTCCATTTCACATATCTGTGTTGAAACCGATTTTACTTCTCTATATAAATACAAATTTTATATATCCAATTTATCCAATGATAAATATTTTACTTAATTTATAAAACATTATTTATAAATTAATCTTCTTACTTTATCCGTTGAAACAGATTTCTATTAAATATTCACTTTAAATTCATATCATGTTATACCCGTGTGCGAAGCACGGGTCTAAATCTTCCTAGTGTAAAATTCTCTTTTTATACAATTATATTCATTTTTCAAGTATTTCCTTTTATAATCTATTTATTTACCTAACAATTACCTTTTTATAATTCTATTTATTTATCAAATAATTCCCTCTTGATAATTCTGTTTATTTATCAAATATTTCCCTTTTGATAATTCTATATTTATTTCCCAAATATTTCCTCTTATAAAATCTTATTCATTATATAAATAATTCCTTTTATAAAATTCTATTCATTTTAAAAATAATTCCTTTTATAAAATCCTTTGATTTTATAATTATCTCTTTTTATGGAATCCTTTGATTTTATAGATAATTCTTTTTCAATACAACATTGAAAATTCCCTTTTTATAATTCTAGTATTTCTTCTGGTATTTAAAATACCAAATAATAATGATCAATATCAGTCTAACACACATCATCAACAATAGATTATATATCACATCATATATCACCATATATGAAAAACAGTAAAATAAATGTTGAGGAATCCAGTTGGATTCCTGCGTCCAGTTTCCCTGCATCCACAGATGTTAAAGATATAATTGACATCAAATTTCATTTCAATATGAAATATTCCGCTAAACAGAATCAATATTTGATTAACGATTTATATATATATATATCGTTATCTATAATTTATACCAATACATAAGCAATTCAACCAAACAATCATCACACAACAGTCAATCAGCATTTATCATTACTAGATTATCTTTATAAAAATATATACTAATAAAGTTAATGAGTTTTACTCACATTGGATGATCATCGTTAAATAACGATGACCATCTATTGATTTAGACTGACAATTTATTTTGCTGTAAACTGTCACGAGCTCCAATTCACTTCCAGTCAGTTCCATGGTGTAGCCCCCGTCCACGCAATCCCAAGGATCTTGTTTCGCTTAATTCTGATAACGTATGAGGTAGTTATGATTTTTACAAGATAATACACTACTCAAATTAAATTAAACTTGATCTATTTAAGTATTTGGGCCTCACTACTTACCCAGCCCAAACTCTTTCAATCCAAAATGAACAGTGTTTTTCCTCTTCACTGTTAAACAGAACCCGCTCATGTTTTTAATGGCCATCACCGCAGGTTTCTCTCTCTAGCAAGATCCTTCTCTACTCCATGAAAAATCAAAGTAAAAGTACCACATTCTTTCTCTTCAAAAACTCCATCACACCACATCGATCACAAACAACTCGAACCCTACTTCCTACCTATGCCGATCAAAGCTAACGCATGACTACAGTATTGAGATTGACATCAATGTGCTCCAAATCTCCTTAAAAATGCACACAAGGAGCGGATTATACCCATCAACCCAAAAATGACATTGAATCGAACCATCACTCCCTCCTTTCACCTAAAACTTCAACTCTAGCTTCACGCTGTAAAATAGACAGCGAATGAACATGATTCGCACCAAATAAAAGGCGCACCGTTTGAAGAGGATAATATGAGGATTTGAAATATATAAGCATTAGGATTTTAGGTATTTTATTTTTATTTCTAAGGATTTTACAAAATATCAATTTTTGCTGAGAAAAGAAAAGAAGCGGCGGGTTATGTGGTTGACCAAGAAATAAAAGGTATTAGGGTTAAAAAGGTTAGGATATATTTATAGGAAATTCTATAATATTTTATTCTATTAAAATATTGATTTTTATTCAACCGTAACTTCCATTTGTTATTAAAAATTCCAAATGATCACACAACATATCCAAAAATCATGAAAATGCGCATGCAGCAACAATTCAACATTGCGGACCCAACGAAACTTGTTTCGTCGAATTCCGACTCTATTTGCTCACACAGCGTATTTTTAACCGTCAAAATACTTACTGTTTTTCACATTAAAAATCTTTACGGCCGCACACTGACTCCAAAAATTACGGAAATTGAAATCTAACAATAATTTATTCCGGATCCAACAAAATTAGTTTCATTGAAAACGGAGATTGTTCGCAAAACAGGCTATTTTTAAAGCTCTAAATAAACCATTTTAAATATTTGTATATTTAAAAATAATTAAATTAAATATTTATAAATAAATATTATTGTATATATTCACAATAGAATACCATACAACTCCAGAATAATCCTATATGAATTTCTAACTCGATATTTCAAATTCAATGTTAAATCGATACCCAATCTAAATTGAAAATCCATTTAAATATAAATAAATCATTATAAATTATAAAGGGATTCCATAGCGACTATTTGAAAATTTTATTTGGACATAAATCAAAATCTACCCGATGAAATCCCGATTTTTCTCTTCCATTAGAAAAGTATACTTTACTAGCTCCGAACGTTTCTTGATTCACAGAAATCCAATTTAAAACGGCTTGTGTATATTCGTTTAAAGTTCGAATCACCAAATTACGAACTGCCACACCATTTCAAGCTCGATTATAATTATAATACAATTATACGTTCGATTGTCGCTTGTATAATATATTCATTAATATAATTCAACTCTAGACTAAATTATATATTTTAAATTGGCCAGTTCACATAATATTGTGAATTCTACTATTCCGACTATTTTAGAAATAAATATATTATTATATTATTTAATTAAATTAAATATTCAATATTATTTAATTTTGGTCATTTTAAATAACCAAACCATTACTTAAATAACTAAATAAATTATTTATAATACCATAAAAATATGGGACGTTACATTCTTCCCCCTTTAAAATAATTTTGTCCTCGAAATTGTTGAGGTAGAAAACAAACGTTGCAGACTGGTTAACACTCATTTGTTCACTTCTTAACTTCAGTTGCAACTGAACCAATTAAATTTCAATTAAATATTTATTCATTCGTACTAACGAAAATTTTCAAAAATCCTGAAATTTTTCTGACACCTTAACTTTTCGGAAAATTTCGCCAGCACCTCCTTTGTACTGGTCAATCGGAACAATTACGACTTGCCTCTCTAGGCCTTCTACAACCCAAAAGAAAATAAAACAGCCAAGTGGCTTCCCAATTCGGCTCATCAAAAATCTCATAACATATGAAATGTAAACTTGTACCTTTTTGTCGGTCATATCATTATATCCTTCCCATCTATTACCAATTCTGCATATACCAATACCCTTTCAACTTGATCTCCATTCAATTCATTCACAGACCCAAATTATCTGCTTATATTCAAGCCAGATTTCATTTCAAACCCAAAATCCCATTCTTGATTCCAACTCTTAACTTACCAACTAAATTCCATTCCAGATTATTCTCTGATCAATTCCAATTTTACTTAACTTAGTTCAAGTTAAATTCTAGTTTATTTATTTACTTTTACCATCCCATTCTATTTTACTTTACAAGTTAAATTTAAATTCTAGAATTTCGATTCCTGGGTTTCTCTTTCAAATCAATTTGAAATCATAATTACACTTCAAAATATTCAAATTTCTGAATAAGTTGTTTTCACAAAACAAATTAAAAACAAAATCATTGGTAGTTATCTGTCACTTACAACTCGAAAATGAACATCGATGACGTCATGATCATCATCGGAATCTATTTTCCAACTATTGAAGTGAGTTCAATATTGTATCACTTTCAAAACCATTTCTACACACTTTCATTTTGAAATCCATTTCAAAATATACTTTTCAATGCTTGTAACAAATTTAAAATCTCCCAGGATTTTAAAATTCACATACATTTAACCCAGATACATTTACAAACACTTTTGTACCTTCCAGGGTTTAAGTTCCAATTCTGATTTAAATTCAGATTTAATTCATCTGATTTCACGTTTTCACTTATATGAATTCGGATTGGCTATTTACATAACCATTTCACCATTTATAATCTTATTCGATTATAATCACAACAAATACATTCAATATACTATAATACTTCAAATACATGTACTTTGTTTATATCAAAATATAATTTGGGTAAAATTATTTCATTTTCCCTCTTTTCAAAACATGTTTGTATGTTCATCGTATTCCAGTGTTTATAAACCCCTACCGATACAGTGGATCAAACTGATCGTCCAGAACCCTTAAACAACTCAACCAATAAACCGTCCTCCATTAACTTTATCATATTTGATTTGCAATGCTAACACTCATATAGAGTGGTTATCAAATAATGAATCCGATCCCGGTCTCACCGTATTGATGATGGAAAAATGGTCAAAAACTTCGATAGTCAGTGAGTAAACTATCAAAGAAAAACACGTGTGCAAACAACGATACTATTTCCAAATGGAAATTCTATCGATAAATCATCAATCATCATTTATCTATTAAATTAATTTATCATTAATTTATTCATGTACCCATTTCCATATATCCATAAATTCTTATTTTCTAAATTTAGTATTACATATTAATCATTAGAAAACATTTCCATACTTACTCTCATTTCTAACTTATTTTATATTAGAAAACATTTCTAATTCTTATTTGGAAAACATTTCCAAAACTCCTTTATTGGATTCAAATAGATGTTTAAATAAAACATCGCTATGCCAACTCAAACCATTACACTCATTAGCTAAATTCACTTAACTAACCTTCACTATCGAACCTTAATCATTCCTTAGTTAAAGATGGAGTCAATCAATTTGGGGTATAACTACCTCTCAGACCTTAACTGGATGACATTTCTATGCTCGAAATAGACGAAGTTCACCTTTCAAATCTTTAACAAACTTCTTTACGTAACTCTATTTCGAATAATCCCTATTCGATAACTCTTTCCTTCGAATAAACTATATTCGATAACTCTTTTCTTCGAATAAACTATATTTGATAATCTCTCTTCAAATAACTATATTTGATTAACTCTATTCAATTAACTCTAATTCGATTAACTCTAAATTTTTTTAACTCTAATCGATTAACTCTAATTTGATTAACTCTAATCGATTAACTCTGATCAATTACCTCTATCAATTAACTGTATTTGATTAACTCTATTCGATTAACTCTATTCGATTAACTCTAATCGATTAACTCTATTGGATTAACTCTATTTGATTAACTCTGTTCGATTAACTCTAATCGATTAACTCTTATCCATTAACTCTTTTCGAATAAACTATATTGAACTAACACCTTTCAAATAAACTATATTCGATTAACTCCTTTCTCGATTAACTCTAATTATATTTTTATTTGCAGAATTATTCATACAAATCTTACTTTTCCTTTTAACGCTTAATATCTCGTTCAAATTCCCTTTTTAAATACCAAGTTCAAATTCCATTTCACATATCGGTGTTGAAACCGATTTTACTTCTCTATATAAATTCAGATTTAATATATCCAATTTATCTAATGATAAATATTTTACTTAATTTCTAAAGCATTATTTATAAATTAATCTTCATACTTTATCTATTAAAACAGATTTCTATTAAATATTCACTTTAAATTCATATCATGTCATACCCGTGTGCGAAGCACAGATCTAAATCTTCCTAGTGTGAAATTCTCTTTTTATAAAATTCTAATCATTTTTCAAGTATTTCCTTTTATTATCTATTTATTTACTGAATAAATCCCTTTTGATAATTATATTTATTTATCAAATAATTCCCTCTTGATAATTCTATTCATTTATCAAATAATTCCCTTTTGATAATTCTATATATATTTCCCAAATATTTCCTTTTATAAAATCTTATTTATTATATAAATAATTCCTTTTATAAAATTCTATTCATTTTAAGAATATTTCTTTTTATAAAATCCTTTGATTTGATAAATATCACTTTTTATAAAATCCTTTGATTTTATATATAACTCTTTTTCAATATATCATTGAAAATTTCTTTTTATAATTCCAATATTTCTTATGGTATTTAAAATACCAAATAACAATGACAATATCATTCTAACACACATCATGAACAACAGATTATACATCACATCATATATTTATATGAAAAACAATAAAATAAATGTTAAGGAATCCAGTTGAATTCCTCCGACCTGTTTCCCTGCATCCACAGATGTTAAACGATATAATTAACATCTGATTTCATTTCAATATGAAATATTCTGCTAAACATAATCAATATTTGATTAACAATTTAGATATATATCATTATCTATAATTTGAACCAATACATAAGCAATTCTGAGACGACCCCAAACCCCGTACTGACGGTGGCAAGGGTAATCCTTGGAAAATAACACAGAAACAAATAATAGCAGAAAAGAAATAAATAAATACACTAGATAATGAACAATAGAATATACTGGATAAACGTAATCATCAGACTTACACAGTATACAGGATCATACTTAGTACAAATACAGTTGAACTATACATAAATGTCTACAGCGGAAACAAACATAATATGTACAACAGGAGCAGAACATCATAAAAAGAGATAAATGATAGAATCCATCTTCAGCTCTGTAACGACCCGCAATTCGAGCCCTTTGAGTCGACCAAATACAATACAAGTCCGACCCAAAGTGCACGGAAATACGAATCATTTATAGAAAGAAATAAGAGGATGAGATAGAAAAGATAGAACTAATAGAATAGGAGAAGAAGAAGAACACAGCTGAACATAATCAGAGTAAACACGAATCTCACAGCGGAACGAATAAAATATATTATATAACATAACTTTGATATACAAATCTGATTTGTATATACATATCATATCAGAGTACACATAACATTTCATACATCGGAGATAACTCTAAATAACCAACATTGAAGATTCCTTCTTCAAGCTCCTCCAAGTGCATCTGTAAAGCCTGAAACACTTGACTGCTCGTACAAATTTGGGCACCCAAGAGTTTAGGGAAAACAAACAAAATAAACTCTGGGTCAGTCATGGGACTGGTGTGAGTAAACTCCAACCATTCGGTTTAACTTTGAAAATCCTTTTGAAAACAAAAGGATAATAGTAAGACCAGCCCACACATAAACATGGACGGTTTTTACCTTACTAGAACCCAAAATATTTTGATATCAAAATCCAGTGATATTATAATAATGTCTAATCAAGTAAATAACCAAATAGCAGAACGCTTGCATCTCACGCTCTACATACATAGTATAAAATCAAAAAAACTGCAGGGCGCTTATTGGAGATTGGATTCCAACTATGACAAGGTATGGGACCACCTTCCGATGATGTATCTCTAGAGGCGAATACACCTGGGTTCAACAAGAACGTCTTGCAACCCGACCCACACATGACCGACCACTCATTTCGCTTGAGTGTATCGAATGTATATCACCAACGGTTGGACTCAAACCACCGTTTCCCGAATGGGCAGAATCGATAGATTTAGAAACAAAAGGAATTTCTCTAGATAGGTGATTATACACCCTAATGGGAGCGACCCACATAGCCATGCTGCCTGCCCGATTTTGTCATTTCCCGGTTGTGAAGCTTGAGGCTACGTCTATCCTTTAGAACATCTGGCCACCATACACTTTGAATGCCACATCGTCAAACCCGTCAAATCACTAGTTGAACTTTCCAAAAATATTACGGGTATAAAAGCTAAGAGAAACGAATTTCTCCGCCACCAGACGTAATACCTTGAAAAGATCGTCTTATGTGACCGTTAGGAATACTCTGTCAGACATCCGTCCGTACAAGTTGTCCTGGGACTGGACAAACAGAACACACCATTCTGGAACAGTACAACCCTTGTATTTCACTCCGTCTTCAATTGTCTTCAGCATAATCAATTTCGCAGCGCTTATGCCTATACGGAGTGTTTTCAGATAATATATCCAACCGGTCTCTCCGTATTGACAACGAAGGTCAAAACACTTCGATGGACGGTTATTTAACTATCGAAGTAAAAACAAACATCCATTCTGATGTATAACTAAACATCACACAACCACGCTTAAGTTTGGTCAACTGCGCTAATTTATTGTTATAGTTTAAAAACTTATCATACGCTGCATTATTCCCCTTTAACTAGTCTTGACATAACAGTCACGCTTAAGCCTAGTCAACAGTGTTATTTTATCACTATAGTTCTAAGACTTGTAATACGCTGCCATATTCCACCTTATACTGATCTTGACATCTCTTACCGTTACAAAAATCTTGACATCTCTTTCCGTTACAAAAATCTTGACATCTCTTTTCGTTACAAAAATCTTGATATCTCTTTCTGTTACAAAATATTAACATCTCCTTCTGTTACTAAAAATCTTGACATCTCTTACTGTTACAAAATATCTTAACATCTCTTTCTGTTACAAAACAAATACCATCCCTCGATAATTGTGAAGCCGTTCAAGTTGGGGTATTTTAATTACCTCTCAGACCTTGATCGACGACGTTCTTACCTTAGAATAGATATAAGTTCGTAACTCTAACCCCTTATAATTTAAAATCAGTAAATGTGCTTCTTGCTATATTTTTAAAGATGGTTTTATGATGCCATATCCTTATTTTGAAAACTCGGTTATTTACATTAGCTTATACAAATCCATTTTTAAACATTTCTCTCCGCTTCGTCTTTCTTAGACAAATCCCTTATTAAACATTCCTCTTTGCTTTGTCTTCTTCAGACAAATCCCTTATACTTTAAATCTTATTTAAACTAAATCAACTATTCGTTAATTTAGTGCACTGGATTAATCAGCCCAATCTAATTTAATTAAATAACCAATTATTGATCAAAACAGTTTGCTTGGTAAATATTTAGCCATGATTAACCCACTAATCAATTCTAACAAATCTTTTCATTTTGAATAAATAACATTTATTAATCCAAATAATTTCACTTGTATCGATTACTATAAAAATAATAATTTGTTTCTAAATAATCTCATTTCCTATTAAATAAACCATAATCGATTCTAACAAATCTTACTTAATATGAAATCAACCATAATCTATTTGTGTATATCTCATTTACTTGTTCTTAAAACAATAAATTCTTGTTATTAATCATCAAGTTAATCTCCACCTATTTTCTTATTAATCTTATTAATATAAGAATCCACCTTACCAAATCATTTAGTAAGTATGGTGAAACACGTGCTTCGCACACGGTGGGATTTTGGTAAAACAATAGCGGTTAAAACAAATGATACATTTACGGTTGGTTGTTGCCACTTTTTTAATCCATATCATCTATTGATTATATCAAAATAACGTTTGAATTTCCATTCAACGCTAATATCAACACAAGGTTTCAAAAGTCATTTGGGTTCAAAAAGTGCATCTATATAAAACAAACAGTACATATAAATATTGAGGAATCAGGTTGGATTTCCTCCAATTGGTTTCCTCATCCACCGATGTTAGTCAAAAATTAACACTGATTCCATACCAGGAAATATTATAATCAATGGAATCAGTCCAACCAATGATGTGTATATACATATATGCAACGATATATATAATTCAACCAATTTAACTGTAATTTACCTAATCAACCATCACACAGCATTCAACCATTATTTAAAATATAATTAAAATATTTTAAATAAAACAGAGTTAGTGAATTTACTCACCTTGGCGCGTTAACCGCTAAATAACGATTTGCGTCGGTACATCGGATCAGACGTTGTAATTTCCAACGAGCTTCCAATGGTTTCGAACCAGTTACAATATACTCAGTTGCCCTTAACCCTTCACGATTTCAAATCCACGCTCGGTCCGTCACATCTTCAGATCCGCTCTATTTTGAACAGTGCTTTCTCCTTCCATATAACATTCGAACCATCCTGGGATGTTGCTCGACTCACGGTATCCGCCCATGAAAACACCACTTCAATTTCTCATTTCCTGGAATCACGTGTTTTTAAAAAAAAGAAAAGAAAAAAACACTTTTTCTTCTTCTGTTCATTTCCTGATAGGCAGCATACGGTTTTGCACTCGCTACCTCATTTTCCTTCACTGCCATCACCAATAAAATACAACCGGCCCTCACCTCATGCTTGAACTCACTCTCCTCCCTCTCATGTTATACGCCTGCTACCCCTCCTTTCATGTATTTCAACACGCCTGTCATGGTCCCCATACTTAAATCCCATAACCAAACAACCTTCCACCCATTTTATTTCGCATGCTACAGCTCGCACAACCCCACCTCTGACATTTCCTAATACACACTTGAACTCCAGCATACACGTTTGGAGCATACAAACGTGTACATCCCTTCACCTGATACACTACTACCAAACCAAACTCAACGCTACTTCGCTACATCCAAAAGATCAGTTCGCACCCATCAAAGGATCATTAGCAGGACACTTTCGGAATTTGGAGTTCATGAATTCGATATTACAATTGTTAAATATTTTCTGAAAATCATATTTCCATTTTGTTCTCTCGTTTTGGTTTTTCCTCCCTTTTTGTTTCTGGAAACTGAAATGCTTGCATTTATATAGGTGTAATCAACTTGGCATGCACGTTTTAGGATAATAGGGTAGCTGCCATTTAGGTACATCCCCTTGAGTTTTCATTTCATGTTTATTGACATACGACAGCATAGGTGTGGTAGTTTATATTTCCAACCTTTCCCATGTGCATTCGTTTGTAGAACTAGGATAGTCTGAATCTGAAACGGTAGGCATCCTTGGAGATAGCTAAGGGTGAAAGGCTGCTATAAGATTTAATTAATGGTTTTGGGTACTTACGTTTTATGTACTTTATTAAGTAAACAAAATGGAACAACTTCCTTTATTAAAACGATTTCAAGTAACTAGGGTAGCTATAGTGTATAGTTTGCTAGGTCGGCATGTTTTTCAACGTAGCATATAGGATGTCACTGATTTTTCTTATCAGCTTGGGTAGCGCATTTAATTCTTAGGGTGATGGTGTTAAATAGCTAGCTGCAAGGATTTTTAATTTGATTAGAAATATAGATGTACGTCCCCGAATTTTCATGAAGACAGTGCATTTAAAATAGAAGAAAAGGAACCGTATGATTGGTCACATAGGTCAGTATGAATTGTCATAGTGGTTGAAAAGAAACCGTAGGTACAAGAAAACGTGGCCTGAGTTGAAAAGTTTGTTGCTGTAAAATTTCCTATCAAGTCATTGTCTGAACGTTTTTTTTTCCATCACGTGTTATAGAGTATATGTAAAGTATTTCCAATGTTTAGTCACATTTTTATGTAAAACGTATAGCTTAACATTGAAAACGAACACTATAGATATTTCCTTTCTTGGTGTGAACAGGAAAATATTTGTAATCATTGCTTTTGCAGTCCATTTTAACGCTTGATATAATTATATTTGTGTATCCAGCTATATACAATTTCTTTCTTGTACGAACTGCTATGGACAAAACTAAAAATATAGTCGTATCCAACGAGGTGCCATGATCCCAAAAGTGTAATAATATCGGTAGGTTAATTCATATTTTGAAAACCAAAATATCGATATAGGGTGCAAAATACTCCAAATAAAAAGTTGCATATTTAATTAATTAAAAATTACAGTAAAATTCTAAAAATTAAATTATCGCTGCGCCTCAAAAGAACCTTGTCCTGATTTGCAACCGATCTCTAGTTATATCAAATAAACTGTTATGCTTGATAAACGGTTCTATAGCGACTTATCGAATATTTTATTTGGACATATTTTGTAATGAATATGATGAAATGTCCATTTTCCACTTTCGTTGGAAAGATACATTTCAACAGATTCCAATGCTTCTTGTTTCGAAGAAATCCGATTTAAAACGAGTTCTGTATACTCAGTTGAAGTTCAGAACGTTAAATTACGAACTGCAGCGTCGTTATGAGCTTGATTATAATTAATATATATTTTTATATGTTCAACTTCATTTTAATTAAAATATAAATTCACTTATATTACGAATTCAATACTTAAACTGTTTTAAATATTCAAATATAAACCGATAAAACTGCGGGACATTACATTCCTTCTCCCTTAAAATAATTTCGTCCTCGAAATTGCTAAGCTTGGAAAAATGCTACAATCTCTGTTGTAAACAGGTTAAAAATATTTTTGGTTTACTTCATAATTTCAGTTTTCAACTGAACTGATCAAAATATTAATTCCCTTCTTTGTAACGAAAATTTTCAAAATTCTGAAATTTTTCTAACATTTAATTTTTTTTTTTTTGTTTGAGAATTTCGTCAAACTCTCCGCTGCACGGTTCATTCGGTACAACTACAATACGCCACTCTGGCCTTCTCCCTTTATTGGGCATCCAACTTTCTCGCTTCCATTTGCAATCCATTCAGCATACCCAAATGCATCTCCAACTGATCTCCAGTCAGGTTATTCTCAATCAATAATCCCAACTCAAATTTCTTTTTCAAATTCCAGTTCAATTCCAATTCCAAATAATCAAATTTCCCAACCAAGTTTGGTTCCATTCCCAATCTCAATTCACAACTCAACTACTTGGTCAAGTCAAATCCTTATTCCAGTGTGATTCCCACTTACTTGGCTTCAATTCAACTCAAATTTTATTTGACTTATTTAAATTTTCTGTTTATTTATTTACTTTATAAGTAAATTTTAAATTTCAGAATTCAAATTCCTGGGGTTTTCATTTCAAATCAGTTGAAATAATATACATATATATTCATAACATAGCAATTCAAAACCTTTGAATTCCTGACAACTTGTTTCCTCACAATAATTCAAAAACAAAATCTTTGGTAGTAATCCGGCACTTAGAACTCGAAAATGAACACCGATAATGGTCGACTTCATCATCGGAATTTATTTCCAGCGATCAAAGTGAGTTCAATACTATATCACTTTCAAAACTCATCTTCAAATACTTTTATTTGAAATTACTTCAAAAATATCTTTTCGAAACTTGGATAATATTTCAAAATTTCCCCAGGATCTTAAAATTCCATATATTTAATTCAAATTTCATTTACAAACATTTTCATGTTTCAAAATTTTTATTCCAATTCTGGTTTAAATTTCAGATTCAGTTCATCTGATTTACATATTATATTTATAAAATATTTCGATTGGTTATTTATATAACCATCTCAATTAAAATCTTATTCGATCATAATTATGATCACATATCCAATATATTATAATAATATCAAGTCATATACTTCTTTTTATATCAAAATATATTTCGGGTAAAATAATTTCATTTACCCTTTTCAAAATAATAATATGTCGAAATTCTCTATCCAAGCGTTTATAAATCCTATCGACCTCGTCAGCTAAACGCGTCGATCTGGAATTTATATACCACTCATCGGATCAATCAACACAATATAAAACAGTTTTATATCAAATCTACAAATACGCGCTCATATATATACACTCAAACTCAATCTAGAGTATTACTAACTCCATCTCTATTGAGTCACGCCACAGAGCCAAGGTAATCACTTAACCTTCAGCTCTGATACCAACTGTAACGACCCGCAATTCGAGCCCTTTGAGTCGACCAAATACAATACAAGTCCGACCCAAAGTGCATGGAAATACGAATCATTTATAGAAAGAAATAAGAGGATGAGATAGAAAAGATAGAACTAATAGAATAGGAGAAGAAGAAGAACACAGCTGAACATAATCAAAGTAAACACGAATCTCACAGCGGAACGAATAAAATATATTATATAACATAACTTTGATATACAAATCTGATTTGTATATACATATCATATCAGAGTACACATAACATTTCATACAGCGGAGATAACTCTAAATAACCAACATTGAAGATTCCTTCTTCAAGCTCCTCCAAGTGCATCTGTAAAGCCTGAAACACTTGACTGCCCGTACAAATTTGGGCACCCAAGAGTTTAGGGAAAACGAACAAAATAAACTCTGGGTCGGTCATGGGACTGGTGTGAGTAAACTCCAACCATTCGGTTTAACTTTGAAAATCCTTTTGAAAACAAAAGGATAATAGTAAGACCAGCCCACACATAAACATGGACGGTTTTTACCTTACTATAACCCAAAATATTTTGATATCAAAATCCAGTGATATTATAATAATGTCTAATCAAGTAAATAACCAAATAGAAGAACGCTTGCATCTCACGCTCTACATACATAGTATAAAATCAAAAAAACCGCAGGGCGCTTATTGGAGATTGAATTCCAACTATGACAAGGTATGGGACCACCTTCCGATGATGTATCTCTAGAGGCGAATACACCGGGGTTCAACAAGAACGTCTTGCAACCCGGCCCACACATGACCGACCACTCATTTCGCTTGAGTGTATCGAATGTATATCACCAACGGTTGGACTCAAACCACCGTTTCCCGAATGGGCAGAATCAATAGATTTAGAAACAAAAGGAATTTCTCTAGATAGGTGATTATACACCCTAATGGGAGCGACCCACATAGCCATGCTGCCTGCCCGATTTTGTCATTTCCCGGTTGTGAAGCTTGAGGCTACGTCTATCCTTTAGAACATCTGGCCACCATACACTTTGAATGCCACATCGTCAAACCCGTCAAATCACTAGTTGAACTTTCAAAAAATATTACGGGTATAAAAGCTAAGTGAAACGAATTTCTCCGCCACCAGACGTAATACCTTGAAAAGATCGTCTTATGTGACCGTTAGGAATACTCTGTCAGACATCCGTCCGTACAAGTTGTCCTGGGACTGGACAAACAGAAAACACCATTCTGGAACAGTACGACCCTTGTATTTCACTCCGTCTTCAATTGTCTTCAGCATAATCAATTTCGCAGCGCTTATGCCTATACGGAGTGGTTTCAGATAATATTTCCAGCCGGTCTCTCCGTATTGACAACGAAGGTCAAAACACTTCGATGGACGGTTATTTAACTATCGAAGTAAAAACAAACATCCATTCTGATGTATAACTAAACATCACACAACCACGCTTAAGTTTGGTCAACAGCGCTAATTTATTGTTATAGTTTAAAAACTTATCATACGCTGTAATATTCCCCTTTAACTAGTCTTGACATAACAGTCACGCTTAAGCCTAGTCAACAGCGTTATTTTATCGCTATAGTTCTAAGACTTGTAATACGCTGCCATATTCCACCTTATACTGATCTTGACATCTCTTACCGTTACAAAAATCTTGACATCTCTTTCCGTTACAAAAATCTTGACATCTCTTTTCGTTACAAAAATCTTGATATCTCTTTCTGTTACAAAATATTAACATCTCCTTCTGTTACTAAAAATCTTGACATCTCTTACTGTTACAAAATATCTTAACATCTCTTTCTGTTACAAAACAAATACCATCCCTCGATAATTGTGAAGCCGTTCAAGTTGGGGTATTTTAATTACCTCTCAGACCTTGATCGACGACGTTCTTACCTTAGAATAGATATAAGTTCGTAACTCTAACCCCTTATAATTTAAAATCAGTAAATGTGCTTCTTGCTATATTTTTAAAGATGGTTTTATGATGCCATATCCTTATTTTGAAAACTCGTTTATTTACATTAGCTTATACAAATCCATTTTTAAACATTTCTCTCCGCTTCGTCTTTCTTAGACAAATCCCTTATTAAACATTCCTCTTTGCTTTGTCTTCTTTAGACAAATCCCTTATACTTTAAATCTTATTTAAAATAAATCAACTATTCGTTAATTTAGTACACTGGATTAATCAGCCCAATCTAATTTAATTAAATAACCAATTATTGATCAAAACAGTTTGCTTGGTAAATATTTAGCCATGATTAACCCACTAATCAATTCTAACAAATCTTTTAATTTTGAATAAATAAAATTTATTAATCCAAATAATTTCACTTGTATCGATTACTATAAAAATAATAATTTGTTTCTAAATAATCTCATTTCCTATTAAATAAACCATAATCGATTCTAACAAATCTTACTTAATATGAAATCAACCATAATCTATTTGTGTATATCTCATTTACTTGTTCTTAAAACAATAAATTCTTGTTATTAATCATCAAGTTAATCTCCACCTATTTTCTTATTAATCTTATTAATATAAGAATCCACCTTACCAAATCATTTAGTAAGTATGGTGAAACACGTGCTTCGCACACGGTGGGATTTTGGTAAAACAATAGCGGTTAAAACAAATGATACATTTACGGTTGGTTGTTGCCACTTTTTTAATCCATATCATCTATTGATTATATCAAAATAACGTTTGAATTTCCATTCAACGCTAATATCAACACAAGGTTTCAAAAGTCATTTGGGTTCAAAAAGTGCATCTATATAAAACAAACAGTACATATAAATATTGAGGAATCCGGTTGGATTTCCTCCAATCGGTTTCCTGCATCCACCGATGTTAGTCAAAAATTAACACTAATTCCATACTAGGAAATATTATAATCAATGGAATCAGTCCAACCAATGATGTGTATATACATATATGCAATGATATATATAATTCAACCAATTTAACTGTAATTTACCTAATCAACCATCACACAGCATTAAACCATTATTTAAAATATAATTAAAATATTTTAAATAAAACAGAGTTAGTGAATTTACTCACCTTGGCGCGTTAACCGCTAAATAACGATTTGCGTCGGTACACCGGATCAGACGTTGTAATTTCCAACGAGCTTCCAATGGTTTCGAACTAGTTACAATATACTCGGTTGCCCTTAACCCTTCACGATTTCAAATCCACGCTCGGTCCGTCACATCTTCAGATCCGCTCTATTTTGAACAGTACTTTCTCCTTCCATATAACATTCGAACCATCCTGGGATGTTGCTCGACTCACGGTATCCGCCCATGAAAACACCACTTCAATTTCTCATTTCCTGGAATCACGTGTTTTTAAAAAAAAGAAAAGAAAAAACACTTTTTCTTCTTCTGTTCATTTCCTGATAGGCAGCATACGGTTTTGCACTCGCTACCTCATTTTCCTTCACTGCCATCACCAATAAAATACAACCGGCCCTCACCTCATGCATGAACTCACTCTCCTCCCTCTCATGTTATACGCTTGCTACCCCTCCTTTCATGTATTTCAACACGCCTGTCATGGTCCCCATACTCAAAGCCCATAACCAAACAACCTTCCACCCATTTTATTTCGCATGCTACAGCTCGCACAACCCCACCTCCACCTGACATTTCCTAATACACACTTGAACTCCAGCATACACGTTTGCAGCATACAAACGTGTACATCCCTTCACCTGATACACTACTACCAAACCAAACTCAACGCTACTTCGCTACATCCAAAAGATCAGTTCGCACCCATCAAAGGATCATTAGCAGGACACTTTCGGAATTTGGAGTTCATGAATTCGATATTACAATTGTTAGATATTTTCTGAAAATCATATTTCCATTTTGTTCTCTCGTTTTGGTTTTTCCTCCCTTTTTGTTTCTGGAAACTGAAATGCTTGCATTTATATAGGTGTAATCAACTTGGCATGCACGTTTTAGGATAATAGGGTAGCTGCCATTTAGGTACATCCCCTTGAGTTTTCATTTCATGTTTATTGACATACGACAGCATAGGTGTGGTAGTTTATATTTCCAGCCTTTCCCATGTGCATTCGTTTGTAGAACTAGGATAGTCTGAATCTGAAACGGTAGGCATCCTTGGAGATAGCTAAGGGTGAAAGGCTGCTATAAGATTTAATTAATGGTTTTGGGTACTTACGTTTTATGTACTTTATTAAGTAAACAAAATGGAACAACTTCCTTTATTAAAACGATTTCAAGTAACTAGGGTAGCTATAGTGTATAGTTTGCTAGGTCGGCATGTTTTTCAACGTAGCATATAGGATGTCACTGATTTTTCTTATCAGCTTGGGTAGCGCATTTAATTCTTAGGGTGATGGTGTTAAATAGCTAGCTGCAAGGATTTTTAATTTGATTAGAAATATAGATGTACGTCCCCGAATTTTCATGAAGACAGTGCATTTAAAATAGAAGAAAAGGAACCGTATGATTGGTCACATAGGTCAGTATGAATTGTCATAGTGGTTGAAAAGAAACCGTAGGTACAAGAAAACGTGGCCTGAGTTGAAAAGTTTGTTGCTGTAAAATTTCCTATCAAGTCATTGTCTGAACGTTTTTTTTTCCATCACGTGTTATAGAGTATATGTAAAGTATTTCCAATGTTTAGTCACATTTTTATGTAAAACGTATAGCTTAACATTGAAAACGAACACTATAGATATTTCCTTCCTTGGTGTGAACAGGAAAATATTTGTAATCATTGCTTTTGCGGTCCATTTTAACACTTGATATAATTATATTTGTGTATCCAGCTATATACAATTTCTTTCTTGTACGAACTGCTATGGACAAAACTAAAAATACAGTCGTATCCAGCGAGGTGCCATGATCCCAAAAGTGTAATAATATCGGTAGGTTAATTCATATTTTGAAAACCCAAAATATCGATATAGGGTGCAAAATACTCCAAATAAAAAGTTGCATATTTAATTAATTAAAAATTACTGTAAAATTCTAAAAATTAAATTATCGCTGCGCCTCAAAAGAACCTTGTCCAGATTTGCAACCGATCTCTAGTTATATCAAATAAACTGTTATGCTTGATAAACGGTTCTATAGCGACTTATCGAATATTTGATTTGGACATATTTTGCAATGAATATGACGAAATCTCCATTTTCCACTTTCGTTGGAAAGATACAGTTCAGCAGATTCCAACGCTTCTTTTTCGAAGAAATCTGATTTAAAACGAGTTCTGTATACTCAGTTGAAGTTCAGAACGTTAAATTACGAACTGCAGCGTCGTTATGAGCTTGATTATAATTAATATATATTTTTATATGTTCAACTTCATTTTAATTAAAATATAAATTCACTTATATTACGAATTCAATATTTAAACTGTTTTAAATATTCAAATATAAACCGATAAAACTGCGGGACATTACAAGCTCCAGCTATCCAGAAAGAGCCATCTAAACCTGAATACAAGGCTGCCCGTGTAGAAAAAGGGACACCCGAGTTTGAAAGCGAAACAAACTACGAGTCAGTCATGGGACTGGTATGAGAAATCTACTCAACACATTTGATATATGGCTAATCACAGGACCATGCCACTTTCGTGGAACGGGTTTACTCCATTGGATTGCCAATGCTTTAAAATAAATCATTTTTTAAACATCGCAATGCTTTTTATAAAAATGAAGCCATTATAAGACTCAGTTCCCATCACACAATGCAACGCAAACTGGAGGATAGAGTTTTACCTTATAATGACCAAAATATGATTGATACGAACAAAACAAAAGCATTTGATATTATTACTAGTGTTTATATGTTTCAAAAGCAATTTCAAATCATAACTATCAATCATAGACGGCATTAATGCCCCATACCACTATGTCGCCATATATAGGTATACAATCAAAACCGCACAGTCACGTATTTGGAAATTGGGCTTCTGTCATGAACCAAGGCAAAAGATAGTCCTCACCGAATTCGAGGCTGCCTAGCCCAAGCCTCAGGATCAGAATGCATCGACCCTTGGAGCGACAGTGCCGGTCCACACGGAGTGGATTAAAATGCCTGAACACTACGTTTCTCCTCCCTTTGGGGCGTAAGTGAGCCAACGAATGACTCCATCGGTCCCAGATCGACTGATATAACCGAGGCGCCTTGCAACAGCAACAACCACATAAGTCAAACTCGTCAGGGCGTGTAAAACCACTGACGCGACTTCTAGCTTGGAAGAAACGCAGGCCCTCCCTGAGGTTCTTTCTCCCGTTTCTGGTTCATACCGGGGTGTGAGGCTCGCGATTTCATGTTATACACAAAGCTACGCCACACAGGCGGTGCTTTGATCATCACCACAAGACTTTGCATCTCAACAGAAACCCTGATCAATGCATCTCAGCATGCCACATAGGCAATTCACACCGTGCAATTGATGGCTATCAATCACACAGAATAAATTCCAATGTCAGACACACTGTCCATTTGCAAGTCCGTTCTGGGTCTGAACGAAACTGGAGGCACTATATACCTCGCAAACCCATCGATCACCACGTACGTCTAGACGATCACCACTCATTATCCATATTTCGGGATGCCTCCCAATCAGGACCTCGGTTACCATCCAAACGAGGTGAAGATCTCCGGTCTTCGACCACCGTCTTCATCTTTGATTTCTTATCGTCGATTCAGTTATTCAGAATGGGATAAACCCGGTCTTTCTGAGCAACTCGCGTATATAATAAACAAGTGCTACACAAACACTACTACACATCATTTCAATTCATTAGTCCCTAACCGTCAATCAGTAAGAGAACGATTTCCCAAATATAAACCCCGAAGGCCGAAACTAACATCAGATCAATACCCAAGAAACTATTTGACTTAGCTAACCTTCAGTTAATTTCTAAATTTCACATCCATGTCGTTTATAATATTTTTTTAATGATTTATCGCCATTTTTATTTATTTTAAAATAGCCAATTTATTCAAAACGACGCCACGGGCCATAACGCGACCGTGGCGCTGTTTTCTTCAGATTTGATTTACACATATCTGAAAGTCTAACCGTTGGATCTTCACAAATTTACATCATTAGAAAGATCTTTTCAAAACGAATCCAACGGTTCCAATTTCGGGAAAATCCGATGGTCGGATCTCCCGGTATAATCGTTTGAAGTTTCAATTTCAAAATACGAACTGCAGCGTCGTTATTCGATTATATATAATTATATATATATATATACATATATATATATATATAAATGTAATCGATTCTGGCGCTGTTTTTCTTCATATTTGAATTAAACATTCCAGACAATCCAACCGTTGGATTTTTACAAAGTTGGTGCCGTTGGAAAGATATTTCCAAAGCGAACCCAACGGTTGCGGTTTCGGGAAAATCCGATGGTCGGATCTCCCGTACTAATCGTTTGAAATCACGGTTTCAAAATACGAACTGCAGCTTCGTTATTCGATATATTTCCATTCTATGTATATATATATATATATATCGATTCTTCGATTTCAAAACTATATGAATTTCATACACTTGATAAAAATGATATTTTTATCTAACTGTCTTCCTTTTCAACACTTCACTATATTTAACAATTCATGTATATAATAAAAATACGATTTTTATTGTAAAACAATTTCTTTCAAAACACTATTATTTTATACAGTTCATATAGGTAATAAAAATAGGATTTTTATTATAAAACAATTTCTTTCAAAACAAGAATATTTTATATAGTTCATATAGATGATAAAAATGTGATTTTTATTATAAAACAATTTATTTCAAAATATGAATACCATTCAACACATGAATTTCAATTCAACGAATGAATATTGTTTCAACACATGAAGGTTTTCTATAGTTTGTATATATCAATGAAAAGGTGATTTTTATATTTAAAACACGAATACCATTCAACACATGAATTTCAATTCAACGAATGAATTTCGATTCAACACATGAAGGTTTTCTATAGTTTGTATATATTGATAAAAAGGTGATTTTTATATTTAAAACACGAATACCATTCAACACATGAATTTCTATCCAACGAATGAATATCGATTCAACACATGAAGGTTTTCTATACTTTGTATATATCGATAAAAAGGTTATTTTTATATTTAAAACACGAATACCATTCGATACATGAATTTCTATCCAACGAATGAATATCGATTCAACACATGAAGGTTTTCTATTCAACGAATAAATATAGTTTCAACAAATGGAAATAATTCTAACACATGAATATTATTCAAAATTTCGGCAGCATAACGGCAGGTTAGTTAAAACCGGGACCGTCCCTAGTACGGCTCCTCGCTCTACCTTAAAACCTCGCGGTATTTGACAATGGGGAATCATGCATCCATTTCGCATGCAGGCGGAATGTATATATTTATTTCATTTCCACAAACTAATCCTATGTGGTTTCAACCAAATATTTTTCAACCACAAACGGGTATTTTTCAACCACAATCAATCAATATCAACCACAAACAATTCTAATCAACCATTCGCTATCAACCAATTTTCACACCAATAACAACCAATAAATATCGTCCATGGTTTGTGGACGAGGGGCGTGTATATATATATATATATATATATATATATATATATATATATATATATATATATAGCATTTCACTTCTATTTCAACACATATATAATTTTTACAACGCATATACAACTTATACATCGAACGTACAACTTATACAACGCTTATACAAGGGGTGTACAACGATTATATAACTCATACATCGACTATATAATTTATACATCGTCGTTTTCCATATCGTTTATAAATTAGAAATCTCACATTGGGTTCCACTCCACCAAAAATAGCAGAAGGCTCAGAAAAATATGTGGTCTCTTCTAGAATGTAGAAGACGTCCACACGGTCATGATGTTTCCTGTTTCATCGAATTTCGTCAATACACGAAAAAGATATGATTTTTCAATGTTTGCAATGGTTTAAAGGTGTTAAAACTGTTGAAATTAAACAAAGTCGTTACCTTTCTATTTTCTTCAAAACTATGTTTTCAATTTACTTTGAATCCGAAGCACTTGAACGCGATCGGCTTGTGCCACGTTGACGGGCTAGGAGAGGCGCACCACCCCCTGGAAGCGCGGCCAACTCGGATCTACGGTGGAGGAGGATCGGCAGTTTGAACGTCGCCACTTCCTGGGCGCGATTCTCGAGATAGACTCAATGAGGAGGAGCGCCACTTATACGGATTTGAAGAGGAGGTTGGGATCTTCAAAAAGTTTAACTAGGGCGTTCGACAATGGTGCATGGATCGGAAGATAAATGGAGGAGAAGAATTGATGCTCTTCCGCCGTATATCGCTGTATAGCGGGGAGAGAGAAAAAGGTTTTTTTTTTATAAAAAATATGATTGGTCGGTGTATATATATTTCAAAAAATTTGGGTTTTCACAAATGAACTCCTTTTTAAACCCAACGACTGTCGTCCCTAGCGTTTTACCCCCATTCTGAACACAATGGGATATGTTTCGAAGGCCCATTCGAAAGTTTCAATCAGTTTTTCTTCAAATTAAAATATAAAACATTCAATATTAAATTTGAACGTACATTTCAATATTCCATGGCCACAAACTGATTCTAAAAATTTCTGAAAAATAAATCTAGCTATGTTTTGACGATACGGTCCCAACAAAACTAGTTTCGTCGAATTCTGAGACCGTTTGCAAAAACGCCCATTTCTAGCCGATCCAATTTAACTATAACTGACCAAAACACGTTTTCCTTTGCCACGCTCACATACTAGCTTCAAAAATTATGAAATTTGAAACCTAGCAATAACCTCACATCCCGGATCCAACAAAAGTGGTTTCGTCGAATTCCGAGGTCGTATGCAAAATGACCAATTTCATGGGCTATATAAATCCCATAGCGACCTTTCTGAAAATTCATTTGGCCATAACTCTTTCTTTCCGCTATGAAACTTCGATTTTTTAGACTCGTTAGGAAGGTATTCACTAACAGATTTAAAAAATTTTGGTTTCACTCAAATCCGTTTTGTTTTGCACCTGGTACAGTCCGACAAAGTTTGAATTCAATTTTTGAAATTGCACCGCCATTTCAGGCCTTGTTTATAATTAGAATTTATTATATTCGTTTTCAAACATCGATTCAAACTCACCTTTCATTGTGATTATTTAAAATATTTATTTTAAATATTTAAAATCCATCATTTTAGCCAATTTAAAATTTTTAAATTGGTTCAGATTTTCCGGGTCGTTACAATCTCCCCCACTTAAAACTTTTCGTCCCCGAAAAGGAACAAAGTCCAAAGTGGTTTGATTAATCAACTCTACGTTCAATCTGGCTTCAATTCTCCAACTTTTCAGTTTCTGAGAATTTTCAAATTCTTCAAAAATTTGGCTAACACCCGGAATTTTCGAAAAATTTCTCCATAACCTCCTTTGTACGGAGAGAGGTTTGGAAATTTATTGGGCCGTATTAGATACCCAATAAATCCTAATAAGCATAAACATATTTATAGTGATATATTCTGGTGTTTACAGGGTTGCGTGTATAGATAATAACTCCAGAGAATAAATTCTCGTCACCCTGTCAAAGCCTGAGGGAGTGTGTATTTTAAATGCTCTAGAGGATAAATCCTCGTCACCTCGTCCCGTGTGGGAAATAAATAGTCCATGTGCCGTATCTAATAACTAGAGAGACGTGATTATTGTCAACTCTAGACCCATGTGGGGTTTTTATTAATTTGGCAATTTTATCGTTATAATTTAAATAGTCCATATCAGTCATCAGTTCAACCTGTAAAATATAGTCATCGCCATACAAGCCTCTCGCTCGTATGGTAAATCTTCCACCTCGTCACACAAGCTCCAAATGCTTATGTGGTATATGATGAAGTATGTCTATCTTCAGAAGTATGCCATGTAATGTAGTTCAAAATTAATTGTTACTATCCTATGGCGACATTTATGATTACACACAGAACAACCAGCACTCCGCATCCAATGGCATTCACAGGAGTTGATATAATAATATTTCGCATCCAACTCATTAAGGTTTACCTATTTGTCGGGCACGCAAATAAAATCTTTACTCAACAGCTATCCATTTACCTGTTCAAACATATATAATGCACATGTATATATTTCTATCTATTTTTAAATCAGTTCAATGTGTGATTTAATCGGATAAATTCAACCATTCATTCTATTATTGATTAAATTAACTATCGTTTTAATAATTTTAATTAACCAAATCTACTATCACACAACACAAACAACAATTAAATTGTTTTCAACTTTTCAAAAATATACTTTTATATATTCAAAAATCATATTTCTAAAACCAGACTACATATATTATCACAAATATGATATTTAAGAACATATTACTCTCGACTCGTTCTGAGGCACTTCTGACCCCATCTCTAACGAGTTGGTCTGATTCTGCTTTACTTATACTAGGACATTACTGATCCTATCTGTATAGAGTTAACCGTCCTAGAACACTACTGGTTCTATTTCTGACGAGTTCGTTCATATGTTATATTCCAGAACTAAGCTTAACCAAAGCTCTGATACCAAATGAGACGACCCCAAACCCCGTACTGACGGTGGCAAGGGTAATCCTTGGAATATAACATAGAAACATGTAATAGCAGAATAGAAATAAATAAATACACCAGATAATGAACAATAGAATATACTAGATAAACGTAATCATCAGAGTTACACACTATACAGGATCATACTTAGTACAAATACAGTTCAACTATACATAAATGTCTATAGCGGAAACAAATATAATATGTACAACAGGAGCTGAACATCATAAAAAGCGATAAATAATAGAATCCATCTTCAGCTCCAGCTATCAATAAAAAGCCAGCTAAACCTGAATACAAGGCTGCCCATTGAAGAAAAAGGGGCACCCGAGTTTGAAAGCGAAACAAACTACGAGTCAGTCCTGGGACTGGTATGAGAAATCTACTCAACACATTTAATATATGGCTAATCACAGGACCACGCCACTTTCGTGGAACGGGTTTACTCCATTGCATTGCCAGTGCTTTAAAACAAATCATTCTTTTAAACATCGCAATGCTTTTTATAAAAATGAAGCCATTATAAGACTCAGTTCCCATCACACAATCCAACGCAAACCGGAGGATAGAGTTTTACCTTATAATGGCCAAAATATGATTGATACGAACCAAACAAAAGCATTTGATATTATTACTAGTGTTTATATGCTTCAAAAGCAATTACACATCATGACTGTCAATCATAGACGGCATTAATGCCCCATACCACTATGTCGCCATATATATGTATACAATCAAAAATGCACAGTCACGTATTTGGAAATTGGGCTTCTGTCATGAACCAAGGAAAAAGATAGTCATTACCGAATTTGAGGCTGCCTAGCCCGAGCCTCAGGATCAGAATGCATCGACCCTTGGAGCGACAGGGCCGGTCCACACGGAGTGGATTAAAATGCCTGAACACTACGTTTCTCCGCCCTTTGGGGCGTAAGTGAGCCAACGAATGACTCCATCGGTCCCAGATCGACCGATATAACCTAGGCGCCTCGCAACAGCAACAACCACATAAGTCAAACTCATCAGGGCGTGTAAAACCACTGACGCCACTTATAGCTAGGAAGAAACGCAGGCCCTCCCTGAGGTCCTTTCTCCTATTTCTGGTTCATACCGGGGTGTGAGGCTCGCGATTTCACGTTATACACAAAGCTACGCCACACAGGCGGTGCTTTGATCATCACCACAAGACTTTGCTTTTCAAAAGAAGCCCTGATCACTGCATCTCAGCATGCCACACAGGCAATTCACACCGTGCAAATGATGGCTATCAATCACACAGAATAAATTCCAATGTCAGACACACTGTCCATTTGCAAGTCTGTTCTGGGTCTGAACGAAACCGGAGGCACTATAAACCTCGCAAACCCATCAATCACCACGTACGTCTGGACGATCACCACTCATTATCCATATTTCGGGATGCCTCCCAATCAGGACCTCGGTTACAATCCAAACGAGGTGAAGATCTCTGGTCTTCGACCACCGTCTTCATCTTCGATTTCTTATCGTCGATTCAGTTATTCAGAATGGGCTAAACCCGGTCTTTCTGAGCAACTCGCGTATATAATAAACAAGTGCTACACAAACACTACTATGCATCATTTCAATTCATTAGTCACTAACTGTCAATCAGTAAGAGAACGATTTCCGAAATATTAACCCCGAAGGCCGAAACCAACATCAGATCAATACCAAAGAAACCATTCGACTTAGCTAACCTTCAGTTAATTTCTAAATTTCACATCCATATCGTTTATAATATTTTATAATGATTTATCGCCATTTTTATTTATTTTAAAATAGCCAATTTATTCAAAACGACGCTTCGGGCCATAACGCGACCGTGGCGCTATTTTTCTTCAGATTTAATATACACATATCTGAAAATCTAACCGTTGGATCTTCACAAAATTTACATCATTAGAAAGATCCTTTCCAAACGAATCCAACGGTTCTAGTTTCGGGAAAATCCGACGGTCTGATCTCCCGGTATAATCGTTTGAAGTTTCGATTTCAAAATACGAACTTCAGCGTCATTATTCGATTATATATAATTATATATATATATAATCGATTCTAGCGCAGTTTTTCTTCAGATTTGAATTAAACATTCCAAACAATCCAACCGTTGGATTTTTACAAAGTTGGTGTCGTTGGAAAGATATTTCCAAAGCGAACCCTACGGTTGCGGTTTCGGGAAAATCCGATGGTCGGATCTCCCGTACTAATCGTTTGAAATCACGGTTTCAAAATACGAACTGCAGCTTCGTTGTTCGATATATTTCAATTCTATTTATATATATATCGATTCTTCGATTTCAAAACTATATGAATTTCATACACTTGATAAAAATGATATTTTTATCTAACTGTCTTCTATTTCAACACTTCACTATATTTAACAATACATGTATATAATAAAAATGTGATTTTTATTGTAAAACAATTCATTTCAAAACACTGTTATTTTATATAGTTCATATAGGTAATAAAAATAGGATTTTTATTATAAAACAATTTCTTTCAAAACAAGATTATTTTATATAGTTCATATAGACGAAAAAAATGTGATTTTTATTATAAAACAATTTATTTCAAAATATGAATACCATTCAACACATGAATTTCAATTCAACGAATGAATATCGATTCAACACATGAAGGTTTTCTATAGTTTTTATATATCGATGAAAAGGTGATTTTTATATTTAAAACACGAATACCATTCAACACATGAATTTCAATTCAACGAATGAATTTCGATTCAACACATGAAGGTTTTCTATAGTTTGTATATATCGATAAAAAGATGATTTTTATATTTAAAACACGAATACCATTCAACACATGAATTTCTGTCCAACGAATGAATATCGATTCAACACATGAAGGTTTTTTATAGTTTGTATATATCGATAAAAAGGTGATTTTTATATTTAAAACACGAATACCATTCAACACATGAATTTCTATCCAACGAATGAATATCGATTCAACACATGAAGGTTTTCTATTCAACAAATAAATATAGTTTCAACAAATGGAAATAATTCTAACACATGAATATTATTCAAATTTTCAGCAGCATAACGACAGGGTAGTTAAAACCGGGACCGTCCCTAGTACGGCTCCTCGCTCTACCTTAAAACCTCGCGGTTTTTGACAATTGGGAATTATGCATTTAGTTCGCACGCAGTCGGCATGTATATATTTATTTCATTTCCACAAACTAATCCTATGTGGTTTCAACCAAATATTTCTCAACCACAAACGGGTATTTTTCAACCACAATCAATCAATATCAACGACAAACAATTCCAATCAACCATTCGCTATCAATCAATTTTCACACCAATAACAACCAATAAATATCGTCCATGATTTGTGGACGAGGGGCGTATATATATATATATATTATATATTATATATAGCATTTCACTTCTATTTCAGCACATATATAATTTTTACAACGCATATACAACTTATACATCAAACGTACAACTTATACAACGCTTATACAAGGGGTGTACAACGCTTATATAACTCATACATCGACTATATAATTTATACATCGTCGTTTTCCATATCGTTTATAAATTAGAAATCTCACATTTGGTTCCACTCCACCAAAAATAGCAGAAGGCTCAGAAAAATATGCGGTCTCTTCTAGAATGTAGAAGACGTCCACACGGTCATGATGTTTCCTGTTTCATCGAATTTCGTCAATACATGAAAAAGATATGATTTTTCAAATTTGCAACGGTTTAAAGGTTTTAAAACTGTTGAAATTAAACAAAGCCGTTACTTTTCTATTTTCTTCAAAACTAGGTTTTCAATTTTCTTTGAATCCGAAGCACTTGAACGCGATCGGCTTGTGCCACGTTGACGGGCTAGGAGAGGCGCACCACCCCCCGCAAGCACGGCCAACTCGGATCTATGGTGGAGGAGGATCGGCGGTTTGAACGTCGCCACTTCCTGGGCACGATTCTCGAGATAGACTCGACGAGGAGGAGCGCCACTTATACGGATTTGAAGAGGAGGCTGGGATCTTCAAAAAGTTTAACTAGGGCGTTCGACAATGATGCGTGGACCGGAAAATAAACGGAGGAGAAGAATTGAAGCTCTTCCGCCGTATACCGCTGTATAGCAGGGAGAGAGAAAAAAGGTTTTTTTTATAAAAAAATATGATTGGCCGGTGTATATATATATTCAAAAAATTTGGGTTTTCACAAATGAACTCCTTTTTAAACCCAACGACTGTCGTCCCCAGCGTTTTACCCCCATTCCGAACACAATGGGATATGTTTCGAAGGCCCATTCGAATGTTTCGATCAGTTTTTCTTCAAATTAAAATATAAAACATTCAATATTAAATTTGAACGTACATTTCAATTTGCCAGGGCCACAAACTAATTCTAAAAATTCCCAAAACATAAATCTAGCTATGTTTTGACGATACGGTACCAACAAAACTAGTTTCGTCGAATTCTGAGAACGTTTGCAAAAAGGCCCATTTCTGGCCAATCCAATTTAACTGTAATTGACCAAAACATGTTTTCCTTTGCCACACTCACATACTAGCTTCAAAAATTATGAAATTTGAAACCTAGCAATAACTTCACATCCTGGATCCAACAAAAGTGGTTTCGTCGAATTCCGAGGTCGTTTGCAAAATGGCCAATTTCACGGGCTATATAAATTCCATAGCGACCTTTCTGAAAATTCATTTGGCCATGACTTTTGCTTTCCGCTATGAAATTTTGATTTTTTAGATTCGTTAGAAAGGTATTCACTAACAGATTTAAATATTTTTGGTTTCACTCAAATCCGTTTTGTTTTGCACCCGGTACTATCCGACAAAGTTTGAATACAATTTTTGAAACTACAGCACCATTTCAGGCCTTGTTTATAATTAGAATTAATTGTATTCCTTTTCAAACGACGATTCAAACTCACCTTTCATTGTGATTATTTAAAATATTTATTTAAAATATTTAAAATCCATCATTTTAGCCAATTTAAAATTGTTAAATTGGTTCAGATTTTCCGGGTCGTTACAAATTCAACCAAACAATCATCACACGATAGTCAATCAACATTTATCATTACTAGATTATCTTTATAAAAATATAAATTGATAGAGTTACTGAGTTTTACTCACATTGGACGATCATCGTTAAATAATGATAACCATCTATTGATTCAGACAGACAATTTATTTTGCTGTAAATTGTCATGAGCTCTAATTCACTTCCAGTTAGTTCCATGGTGTAGCCCTCGTCCACGTTATGATAGCCCGTAACATCCTCGGTAAGGAAAGCCCGGATTATCTTGAGAACACGACAAAATAGAACGCAAACAGAAGAACATTTCATTGTTATTACAACAATTCCATCAGAATACAAGAATATACAGAGTATAAATGAATATTATACATTCGATAAATATCAGAGATTACAATAAATTACATAGCAGCGGAAAAACAGTACAAAACACAACTTAAAGTGATACACGGATACAGATCTTTCCGAGCATCGTTCCAGCTATAAATCAGGATCCTATGAATATAAATCTGCAAAACCAAAACTACTAGCTACCCGTGTAGAAAATAGGGGCACCCAGAGTTTAGGTTAAAACAATAAACTCCAGGCGAGTCATGTGACTGGTGTGAGAACTAAAACAGTTATTTAAAACTTTACTTTAAAAGAGAGTAATTCAAGGGACCACGCCGTATAACATGGAACGGGTTTCCTCCCAAGAATACCAGTGCATATAAATAAACTGCGCAATGCTTTTTCTAAAAATGAAGCTATTATAAGACCCAGATCCCATCACACAATGCAACGCAAGCCGAAGGATAGGGTTTTCCCTTATTATATCCAAACATGCTTAATACGTTTAAAACAAATCATTTGATACTATTATAAGTGTATAGTGTCAAAACAATTTCAATCATAAATACCAATCATAGACGGCATAGTATCCCATGCTACTATGTCGCCATACTAGGCTCTAAGAATAAAACCGCAAGTCACGTATTGGAAATTGGATTTCCGTCATGAGTCAAGGCAAGGGGCAAGGGGCAAGCTCCTCTCCGCTTCGAGACACTCTAGCAAATATCTCAGGACTACACACTCTGGGTAACCCTTGGATGCTTCAGGGCCGGTCCTCTCTTACGTTTGAGGATTGGCTATTCCTGAACACACGTTTCCCGGTCCTTACAGACCTAAAATCGAGGAGCCTCGTTCCAACAACCACATAGCTGAAAAGTATATAAATGTCAGGGCTGGTAAGTCACTGACACCACCAAAGCTAGAAAGAAACGTCGTGCTCTCCCTGCAGTCCTTATCCCGTTTTTAACTAATACCGAGGTGTGAGGCTCGCGAATCCACGCTATACACAGAGCTATGCCACGTAGGTTGTGGTTTGATCATCAACCACAAGACTTTGCTTTTCAACAGAAGCCTTGATCAATTTCCACTTAGGCATGCCACACTGGCAATTCGTGCCACGCGACTGATGTCCATCGATATACAACCTCTGAGCTCGTACGTCTCAGAGAAGGGCGTTAAGCAAAAGAATAATTTCTCCGCCGCCAAACAGATGTATATTTAATAGAGATCAATCAACATAGAATAAAATCCAATGTCAGACACACAGTCCATTTACAAGTTCGTTCTGGGTCAGAACGAAACCGGAGGCACTTTCCGCGCATATCCATCGATCTCCAAGTACGTCTGGACAATCACCAACTATTTCCCTCCTCTTGGGTGTACAGCCCAATCAGGATCGTCAGTAATTATCCAAACGATGTGAAGACTACCGGTCTTCGACCACCGTCATCATCTTCGACTTATCGTCAAATCGGTTAATCAGAATGGGTATAAACCCGGCCTTTCCGAACAACCCGCGTATATTATAAACAAATGTTACACAAACACAACGTACGCCTCATTCCAATTCAGCAGTCACTAACCATAAATCAACAAGAGAACAATTTCCCAAATATTAACCCCGAAGGCCGAAACCAACATCAGATCAATACCCTGGAAACCATTCTTCTTAGCTAACCTACAGTTAGTTTCTAAATTTCACATTCTTAGGGAAAGTTTCCCATTAATTTTATCAAAGATAAATTCTTTTAAATTTATTCTTTAATCTTCCTTTGAATACCATTTCAAACTAGTCGGGATTAGCGAACCACACCGAAGTAATTATTTATTTTATTTCCCAATCCCAACCTAATCATCTCATGGAGTAAAACTGGTAATACTCCATATCTAATACCACGGTGTTATCGGTAAAATTAATTACCAATTCGCGTTCAAATCTAATTAAAGATTTAACTATCGCTTGGAGCAAAACTGGTGATACTCCATTTTCGCTCATTTTCCAAATTTGATAATTTAAATTATCAATCCACATTTCAAAATAATTGCTGATTCGTTAAAACTCCCTCTATTGGGTTAAAGAACAAATGTCATTTAAAACACAGTTCACGATAAACCCAAATCACATTCTATTTATTATCGGGTTAAAGAACTAGTGTTATGTAAAACACCGTTCACGATAAACCCACAAATCAATTCTAATTCCATTCCAATTAAATATATTAGAAATTCTGGTTATTTAAAACCCATTTCAAATCCAATTTATTTATTTAAAAATAATTGGGTTTTAATTCTAGTTCAAAACTAGTTCATTTCGATAAAAATCTATTTTTATCTTTTCAAATATGGAATTTTTCATCCCAATTTTTCCCAAATCATTTCTTATGATTTTACACCGATTATTGATATTTTTCGTAATTTTATCAAGTCCCGTACAGTCGATTTCCATCAACGGCCATCGAACTGCACTTACAACGACCTTTTCCAAATTTTATTTGGACGTATCTTCAAATCCAACCGTTAGATTTCAAATTTCTAATATTCGTTAGAAATCTCTTTTCGATACGAACCCAACAGTTGTGGTTTTAGGAGAATCCGACGGTCGGATCTCCCGTATTGTCCATTCGAAGCCAATGGTCGAAATTCACGAACTGCCGCTGCGCGGTGCGTTCTATTCAGGCCATTATATTATATATATATATAATATATTTCATCGATTTCTATTTAAAACGAATTTTATATATAGTTTTAAATTCGTTTCAAAAACAATTTCAACTTCCATTTCAAATTCAAATCAAAATTAAATTTTTCCTTATAAATTCGTTTTAAATTCATTTCAATTCAATTCAAATTTCAGTTCAATTTTTCAAATTGATTTTTATTCTATTTCAATTCGTTTTCGATTCAATTTGAATTCATTTTCTATCCAATTAAATTCGAATTTCTTTTATATTCAATTCAATTCGAATTTCTTTTCTATTCAATTCAATTCGAATTTCTTTTATATTCAATTCAATTCGAATTTCTTTTATATTCAATTCAATTCGAATTTCTTTTAAAAATATTCGATTCTTATCTCTTTTCAATATTCGTTATAAAAACGAATATAATCGATATAAATACCGTTCATGTCAAAATAGCGCATCTCTAATCAACACGGCTTTATATTTTTCAATAACTTCGTTATTCTATTCAACAAATGAATCTATATTTCTTTCAATACATGACTCTATATTTTTGTCAACACATGACTAATCTCAACGAATGAGTACTGTCCACGTGTGACTATTTTTGTAATTTAATATATTTTATAAAAATTATGGTATCTATCGTTTGATTTCAAATCAGACTCCAAACGTAAATTAGTAAGAGAACGATTCCCTAGATATTAACCCCGGAGGCCGAAAACCAACATCAGATCAATACCCAGGAAACCACTCATCTTATCTATTTTCCAGTTAGTTTCTAATTTTATATATGATAAAGATGTAAATTTTGTTGTTAAAATATTTCGTTCAACACATGACTAATCTCAACAGATGAGTACTGTCAACACATGAACCTTTATTTTATAATATTCTTTATTTCTCAAATTGGAATGTGGCCCAATCAATTACCATATAACGTTAATTATATGGATTCCATACAACACATGTATATAATAGCAACGATAAATAATCAACCATCATCCAAAGTGCACTACACTGTATAAGCATCAAATATAGATATCTAACGCTTATAACAGTCTGTCAATCCATCGATCGACATACAACCAATTATTGGGATTAGTGTATGTCGTATATTATCCCAATACCCGTGTGGGGTTTCAAACGAACAAACACAGATTTTATTTGTGAAGTTGGGCGATGTGTAAAATTTATCGTCCCAATCAATGTCCTTCAAACAGATGTACATAAACAAACCGTCCGGTTTGTAAATGAATATTTATTTATTCACGTTCACGTTAAAAATTATATTTTTGACGACCAAATTATTTTATTTAACCTATGAATATTCTATTCGGTTCATTTATCAAATAAAATGATATTTTTTTTCTAACTTATTTTAGAAAATTTCGGCGGCATAACGGCACGATACTAGAAACGGGACAAGGCCTAGCCTTATCCCCGGTCTAGTGATGGCCCACGCCATACAAATATCAATCAAACCAATTCCATTTCACCAAACAATCAAATTCAAGTCAAATAACCTAACCGACTACACAACAAACAAATCAAACAAGTCCATGGTCTGTGGACAATTGTGTCGGGTGCTACTAAACACCGTCTACATCCTAGTATATATTTTATAACTAGAAAAAAAAATTTAAAGTGAGAAGTTCTAACAGAGGGTTCCACTCCGCCGTGCTTTGCTGTTGAACTGCTGAACATCTGGATTCCTTTGAATTTCCAATACAGTTCCTTCTCATTTCTTTTCACGTTGTTCAAATAAAAATATTATTTTTATTACTTCATTTTAGTAAATAAAAATTCTATTTTTATTTCATATATTTTTACAATGCTTCTTTCTATATAAAAACTATATTTTTATATTCCTACTTCTTATATAATGATTGAAATTTTATTTTCACTATACACAAAAATATTTTATTTTTATAGCGGTAAAAACCGAATCTTTACATAGTTAAAAATCAAATTTTTATTCGCTATTCCAATAAATGAAAATCGAATTTTTATGTAGCTGCATACATAATAAAAATCTAATTTTTTTCGCCATATGAACATATAAAAATCGTATTTTTATAACGACGCCTATACTATAAAAATCATATTTTTATGCGGATTAAAATCCCATTTTTATACGAATAAAAATTGTAACTTCATATGAATAAAAATCGTAACTTTCCTATCGTAAAAATCACAACTTTACTAAGCTAAAAATCCTAACTTTATCAAAATAAAGATCATATCTTTTACCGTGTTAAAAGTCAAATCTTTGCTTATATAGAAAATCTAATCTTCAACAATTATTTAATTTATATTAACTCAAAAAATAAACGATGTATATAATTAGGTTAAAAGAAGATAAAATATAAAGTAAAGAAACTAAACTTATAGCGTTCTATGGAAAGGGGGGGCTGTTCACGTCGGTTCAGGAGGAGGTGGCGGCGCCATTCGTCGGAGCTTGGGCACGAAGTGGTGGTCGTGGTGGGCTTGGGGTTCGGCATGGGGGCGTCGCGGGTTTTCGAGAGGATGGGCTGTAGCGGAGAAAGAAGGGAGAAGGGGGAGAAGGGAGGGGGTCGCCGGTGGGATGGACGAATGTGGGGCGTCTCCGGTGGCGCGATGGAGGCGAAGAGGAAAAGGGGGCGCGATTAGCTTTTTTCAAAAAGGGGGCTCGGCTGAAAAATGAAAGGGGGGTCTTAAGTGAAAAGAAAGGGTTATTTAATTATTTATTTAATTTAATTTTCTATATAAAGTCGACTTTTTATTCGAAATCGAAACGAGACCCACCGACTGTCATCCCTAGCATTTTACCCCCATTTCGGAACACAATGGGATATGTATCGTAAGCTGATTCGATCGTTTCGATCTATTTTCGTCAAAATCAACATATAACTTTATATATTGGTTTTGAACGCGCATTTGTATTTACCAGGACCACATACTAACTAGAAAAATTGCATAAAAATATTTTCTAGCTTCGTATTGACGATACGGTCCTAACAAAACTGGTTTCGTCAAATTCTGAGACCGTTTGAACAATGGCCATTTTCCAGTCGATTAAAATCAACTTAAACTAGCCAAACGCGTTTTCCTTTGCCACGCTCACATATTGAATCGGAAAATTATGAAATTTGAAACCTAGCAATAACTTTACACCCCGGATCCAACAAAAGTGGTTTCTTCAAAATCCGAGGTTGTTTGCAAAATGGCTATTTTTAAGGGACTGAAATTCCATAGCGACTATTCTGAAATTTCAACTGGACATATCTTTTGATTCCCGCTATGAAATTTTGATTTTTCGGATTCGTTGGAAAGATATTATCAAATAGATTCTATTATTTTTGGTTTCACTAAAATCCGGTTTATTTTGCACTCGGTACATTCAATTGAAGTTTGAAATCGAATTATCGAACTACCGCGCCATTTTCAATTACTTTTATAATTTAAAATAAATATTTATATTCTAACGACGATCTATATAAATATATACGTTCGAATTATATTCAAAATAAACTTCTCGTCGATATTATTTATAATAATCGTTTTAAATATTCAAAATTCGTTAAAATTGCCAAAATAAAAATTTTAAATTGGCTCAGATTTTCTGGGTTTTTACATTCTCCCCCACTTAAAACTTTTCGTCCCCGAAAAGGAACGAAGCTGAAAGTTGTTTAACAAATCAACTCAGCTTCCATTATTTTCTTTACGGCTTAAGTTCTTCAACTTTTCAGTTTCTAAGAAGTTTTCAAATTTTTCAAAAATTTGGCTAACACCCTAAATTTTCGAAAAATTTCGCCATAACGTCCCCTGCACCGGGAGCACCGGGAAAATCCTGAAATTGCCATACATGCCCTCTGATCTCAAAAAGAAAAAGAAAAAGCCAAGCGGCTAGCCAATCGGCTTATAAAATCATCATCACCCAAACAAAACAGTAAATTATGGTAAACATGTACCTATTTGTCGGGTAAACAATTTTATTCTTCTGCTCTAGCCTCCTTGCAATGACCTGTTCGATGTAAGTACATGTATATGCAAGCAAATGCGACCAATTTTCAATACAATTCAATATTTGATTTATTTAGGCTAAATGGTTCAAAATTATCAAACAAATAAACAAACAACACAAACATCAATCAATTAGTGAATTAACGATTCAAATTCATAATTTTGATACATATACAAAAAGTCATGTTTTGATGCCAAATCACAACAAAAAATCCTATATATATTTTGGTTCTCACACCAGTCTAATGGAAATATATAGATATCACACCTTCAACACTCGAATATAAATACTGGTGATGTTATACTTCATCATCAGGACCATGTCCGGGCAACTAGAGTGCGGTTCTATATCTATCCAGTATATTAAAACTTCGAATATACGTTCATGACGCGTATATCCAAAATCTTTATATACCGGATTGTCCAAATCAATACAAACAAAATATTCAAATACGAATAGTTGAATTTAATTTTCAAAACAAAATTTGTTTTATTTGAAAAATATACTCTTCACACTCTTTCTAGGATACTATTGATCGTATGTCTAACGAGTAATTCTAATTGGATATTACTAATCCAATATCTAATGAATTCTTTCGTATGGTTCTAATGTGTCTCGTTCTCGAGCTCTGTAAACCAAAGCTCTGATACCAACTGTGATAGCCCGTAACTTCCCCATTAAGGAAAGCCCGGATTATCTTGAGAACACGACAAAATAGAACGCAAACAGAAGAACATTTCATTGTTATTACAACAATTCCATCAGAATACAAGAATATACAGAGTATAAATGAATATTATACATTCGATAAATACCAGAGATTACAATAAATTACATAGCAGCGGAAAAACAATACAAAACACAACTGAAAGTGATACAAAGATACAGAGCTTTCCGAGCATCATTCCAGCTGTAAATCAGGATCCTGTGAATATAAATCTGCAAAACCAAAACTACTAGCTGCCCGTGTAGAAAATAGGGGCACCCAGAGTTTAGGTTAAAACAATAAACTCAAGGTCAGTCATGTGACTGGTGTGAGAACTAAAACAGTTATTTATAACTTTACTTTAAAAGAGAGTAATTCAAGGGACCACGCCGTATAACACGGAACGAGTTTCCTCCCAAGAATACCAGTGCATATAAATAAACAGCACAATGCTTTTTTCTAAAAATGAAGCGATTGTAAGACCCAGGTCCCATCACACAATGCAACGCAAGCCATAAGATAGGGTTTTCCCTTATAATAGCCAAACATGCTTAATACGTTTAAAACAAATCATTTGATACTATTATAATTGTATAGTGTCAAAACAATTTCAATCATAAATATCAATCATAGACGGCATAGTATCCCATGCTACTATGTCGCCATACTATGCTCTACGAATAAAACCGCAAGTTACGTATTGGAAATTGGATTTCCGTCATGAGTCGAGGCAAGGGGAAAGCTCCTCTCTGCTTCGAGACACTCTAGCAAATGTCTCAGGACTACACACTCTGGGTAACCCTTGGATGCTTCAGGGCCGGTCCTCTCTTACGTTTGAGGATTAGCAATTCCTGAACACACGTTTCCCGGTCCTTACAGACCTAAAATCGATGCTCCACGTTCCAACAAGCACATAGGTGAAAAGTTTATAAATGTCAGGGCTGGTAAGTCACTGACACCACCAAAGCTAGAAAGAAACGTCGTGCTCTCCCTACAATCCTTATCCCGTTTTTAACTCATACCGAGGTGTGAGGCTCGCGAATCCACGCTATACACAAAGCTATGCCACGTAAGTCGTGGTTTGATCATCAACCACAAGAATTTGCTTTTCAACAGAAGCCTTGATCAATTGCCACTTAGGCATGCCACACTGGCAATTCATGCCACGCGACTGATGTCCATCGATATACAACCTCTGAGCTCGTACGTCTCAGAGAAGGGCGTTAAGCAAAAGAATAAATTCTCTGCTGCCAAACAGATGTATATTTGATAGAGATCAATCAACATAGAATAAAATCCAATGTCAGACACACAGTCCATTTACAAGTTTATTCTGGGTCTGAACGAAACCGGAGGCACTTTCCTCGCATATCCATCGATCTCCAAGTACGTCTGGACGATCACCAACTATTTCCCTCCTCTTGGATGTACAGCCTAATTAGGATCATCAGTAATTATCCAAACGATGTGGAGACTTCCGGTCTTCGACCACCATCATCATCTTCGAATTATCGTCGAATCGGTTATTCAGAATGGGTATAAACCCGGCCTTTCCGAACAACCCGCTTATATTATAAACAAATGTTACACAAACACAACATACGCCTCATTCCAATTCTGCAGTCACTAACCATAAATCAGCAAGAGAACAATTTCCCAAATATTAACCCCGAAGGCCGAAACCAACATCAGATCAATACACAGGAAACCATTCTTCTTAGCTAACCTACAATTAGTTTCTAAATTTCACATTCTTAGGAAAAGGTTCCCATTAATTTTATCAAAGATAAATTCTTTTAAATTTATTTTTTAATCTTCCTCTGAATACCATTTCAAACTAGTCGGGATTAGCGAACCACACCGAAGTAATTATTTATTTTATTTCCCAATCCCAACCTATTCATCCCATGGAGTAAAACTGGTAATACTCCATATCTAATACCACGGTGTTATCGGTCAAATTAATTACCATTTCGCATTCAAATCTAATTAAAGATTTAACTATCGCTTGGAGCAAAACTGGTGATACTCCATTCTCGCTCATTTTCCAAATTTGATAATTTAAATTATCAATCCGCGTTTCAATCTAATTGCAGATTCGTTAAAACTCCCTCTATTGGGTTCAAGAACTAATGCTATTTAAAACACAGTTCACGATAAACCCAAATCACATTCTATTTATTATCGGGTTAAAGAACAAGTGTTATGTAAAACACCGTTCACGATAAACCCACAAATCAATTCTAATTCAAATCCAATTAAATATATTAGAAATTCTGTTTATTTAAAACCCATTTCAAATCCAATTTATTTATTTAAAAATTATTGGGTTTTAATTCTAGTTCAAAACTAGTTCATTTCGGTAAAAATATATTTTTATCTTTTCAAATATGGAATTTTTATCCAATTTTTCCCAAATCATTTCTTATGATTTTACACCGATTATTGATATTTTTAATAATTTTATCAAGGCCCGAACAGTCGATTTCCATCAACGGCCATCGAACTGCACTTACATCGACCTTTTCCAAATTTTATTTGGACGTATCTCCAAATCCAACCGTTAGATTTCAAATTTCTAATATTCCTTAGAAAGATCTTTTCAATATGAACCCAACGGTTCTGGTTTTAGGAGAATCCGACGGTCGGATCTCCCGTAATGTCCGTTCGAAGCCAATGGTCGAAATTCACGAACTGCCGCGGCGCGGCGCGTTCTATTCAGGCCATTATATTATATATACATATAATATATATAATATATATTTCGTTGATTTCTATTTAAAACGAATTTTATAAATAGTTTTAAATTCGTTTCAAAAACAATTTCAACTTCCATTTCAAATTCAAATCAAAATTGAATTTTTCCTTATAAATTCGTTTTAAATTCATTTCAATTCAATTCAAATTTCAATTCAATTTGAATTCATTTCAAATTGATTTTTATTCTATTTCAATTCATTTTCAATTCAATTTGAATTCAATTTCTATTCAATTTCTATTCAATTCAATTTGAATTTCTTTTATATTCAATTCAATTCGAATTTCTTTTCTATTCAATTCAATTCGAATTTCTTTTATATTCAATTCAATTCGAATTTCTTTTATATTCAATTCAATTCTAATTTCTTTTATAAATATTCGATTCTTATCTCTTTTCAATATTCATTATAAAAACGAATATAATCGATATAAATATCGTTCGCGTCAAAATAGCGCATCTCTAATCAACACGGCTTTATATTTTTCAATAACTTCGTTATTCTATTCAAAAAATGAATCTATATTTCTTTCAATACATGACTCTATATTTTTGTCAACACATGACTAATCTCAACGAATGAGTACTGTCCACGTGTGACTATTTTTGTTATTTAATATATTTTATAAAATTTATGGTATCTATCGTTTAATTTCAAATCAGACTCCAACCGTAAATTAGTAAGAGAACGATTCCCTAAATATTAACCCCGAAGGCCGAAAACCAACATCTGATCAATACCTAGGAAACCACTCATCTTATCTATTTTCCAGTTGGTTTCTAATTTTATATATGATAAAGATGTAAATTTTATTGTTAAAATATTTCGTTCAACACATGACTAATCTCAACGGATGAGTACTGTCAACACATGAACCTTTATTTTCTAATATTCTTTATTTTTCAAATTGGAATGAGGCCCAATCAATTACCATATAACGTTAATTATATGGATTCCATACAACACATGTATATAATTGCAAAGATAAATAATCAACCATCATCCAAAGTGCACTACACTGTATAAGCATCAAATATAGATATCTAACGCTTATAACAGTCTGTCAATCCATCGATCGACATACAACCAATTATTGGGATTAGTGTATGTCGTATATTATCCCAATACCCGTGTGGGGTTTCAAACCAACAAACACAGATTTTATTTGTAAAGTTGGGCGTTGTGTAAAACTTATCGTCCCAATCAATGTCCTTCAAATAGGTGTACATATACAAACCGTCTGGTTTGTAAATGAATATTTATTTATTCACGTTCACGTTAAAAATTATATTTTTAGTGACCAAATTATTTTATTCAACCTATGAATATTCTATTCGGTTCATTTATCAAATAAAATGATATTTTTATTTTTCTAACTTATTTTAGAAAATTTCGGCGGCATAACGGCACGATACTAGAAACGGGACAAGGCCTAGCCTTATCCCCGGTCTAATGATGGCCCACGCCATACACATATCAATCAAACCAATTCCATTTCACCAAACAATCAAATTCAAATCAAATAACCTAACCAACTACACAACAAACCAATTAAACAAGTCCATGGTCTGTGGACGATTGTGTCGGGTGCTACTAAACACCGTCTACATCTTAGTATATATTTTATAACTAGAAAAAAAAAGTTAAAGTGAGAAGTTCTCACAGAGGGTTCCACTCCGCCGTGCTTTGCTGTTCAACTGCTGAACATCTGGATTCCTTTGAAATTCCAATACAGTTCCATCTCATTTCTTTTCACACTGTTCAAATAAAAATATTATTTTTATTACTTCATTTTAATAAATAAAAATTATATTTTTATTTCATATATTTTTACAACACTTCTTTCTATATAAAAATTATATTTTTATATTCCAACTTCTTATATAAACATTGAATTTTTATTTTCACTATACACAAAAATATTTTATTTTTATAACGCTAAAAACCGAATCTTTACATAGTTAAAAATCAAAATTTTATTCGCTATTCAAATAAATGAAAATTGAATTTTTTTGTAGCTACATACATAATAAAAATCTAATTTTTCTTCGCCACATGAACATATAAATATCTTATTTTTATAACGACGCCTATACTATAAAAATCATATTTTCATGCGGATTAAAATCCCATTTTCATAGTAATAAAAATTGTAACTTCATATGAATAAAAATCGTAACTTTCCTATCGTAAAAATCACAACTTTACTAAACTAAAAATCCTAACTTTATCAAAGTAAAAAATCATATCTTTTACCGTGTTAAAAGCCAAATCTTTGCTTATATAGAAAATCTAATCTTCAACCATTATTTAAGTTATATTAACTCAGAAAATAAAAGATGTATATAATTAGGTTAAAAGAAGATAAAATGATAAAGGGAGAAGGGAGGGGGTCGCTGGTGGGATGGACGGATGTGGGGCATCTCCGGTGGCGCGTTGAAGGCGGAGAGGAAAAGGTTGCGCGAATAGGTTTTTTCAAAAAGGGGGCTCGGCTGAAAAATGAAAGGGCGGGGGGGGGGGGGGGGGAGGGGGTCTTAAGTGAAAAGAAAGGGTTATTTAATTATTTATTTAATTTAATTTTCTATATAAAGTTGACCTTTTATTCGAAATCGAAACAAGACCCACCGACTGTCGTCCCTAGTGTTTTACCCCCATTCCGAACACAATGGGATATGTATCATAACCTGATTCGATCGTTTCGATCTATTTTCTAGCTTCGTATTGATGATATGGTCCTAACAAAAATGGTTTTGTCAAATTCTGAGACCGTTTGGAAAATGGCCATTTTCCTGTCGATTAAAATGAACTGAAACTAGTCAAACGCGTTTTCCGTTACCACGCTCACATATTGAATCGGAAAATTATGAAATTTGAAACCTAGCAATAACTTTACACCCCGGATCCAACAAAAGTTGTTTCATCGAAATCCGAAGTTGTTTGCAAAAATGGCTATTTTTAAGGGTTTGAAATTCCATAGCGACTATTCTGAAATTTCAACTGGACATGTCATTTGATTCCTGCTAAGAAATTTTGATTTTTCGGATTCGTTGGAAAGATATTATCAAATAGATTCTATTATTTTTGGTTCCACTTAAATCCGGTTTATTTTGCACTCGGTACATTCAATTGAAGTTTGAAATCGAATTATTGAACTACCGCGCCATTTTCAATTCCTTTTATAATTTAAAATAAATATTTATATTCTAACGACGATCTATATAAATATATACGTTCGAATTATATTCAAAATAAACTTCTGGTCAATATTATTTAAAATAATCGTTTTAAATATTCAAAATTCGTTAAAATTGCCAAAATAAAAATTCTAAATTGGCTTAGATTTTCTGGGTTGTTACACAAGTGATCCCAACGGATCTTGTTTCGCTCAATTCTGGTAACATATGAGGTACCTATGATTTTTACAAGATAATACACTACTCAAATTAAATTAAACTTGATCTATTTAAGTATTTGGGCCTCACTGCTTACCCAGCCCAAACACCTTCAACCCAAAATGAACAGTGGTCTTCCTCTTCACTGTTAAACAGAACCCAATCATGTTTTTAATGGCCATCACGGCACATTTCTCTCTCCAACAAGCTCCTTCTCTACTCCATGAAAAATCAAAGTGAAAATACCACATTCTTTCTCTTCAAAAACTCCATCACACCACATCGATCGCAAACAACTCGAATCCAACTTCCTTCCTGCGCCAATCAAAGACAACGCATGACTACAGTATTGAGATCGACATCAATGTGCTCCAACGAAACTTGTTTCATCGAATTCCGACTCCGTTTGCTCACATAGCATTTTTTTAACTGTCTAAATACTGACTATTTTTCACACTAAAAATCCGTACGGCTACACACTGACTCCAACAATTGCGGAAACTAAAATCTAAGAATAATTTAATATTACAGATCCAACAAAATTAGTTTTGTCGAAAACAGAGGTCATTTGCAAAACTGGCTATTTTTAAAGCTCTAAATAAACCATTTTAAATATTTATATATTTAAAAATAATTAAATTAAATATTTTTAGATAAATATTATCATATATATTCACAATAGAATACCATACAACTCCAGAATAATCCTATATGAATTTCTAACTCGATATTTCAAATTCAATGTTAAATCGATACCCAATTTAAATTGAAAATCCATTTAAATATAAATAAATCTTTATAAATTATAAAGGAATTCCATAGCGACTATTTGAAAATTTGATTTGGACGTAAATCAAAATCTATCCGACGAAATCCCGATTTTTCTCTTCCATTAGAAAAATATACTTCACCAGTTCCAAACGTTTCTTGTTTCACAGAATTCTGATTTAGATCGGCTTTTGTATATTTGTTTAAAGTTCGAATCGCCAAATTATGAACTGCCATGCCATTTCGAGCTCGATTATAGTTACAATATAATTATATGTTCAACTTTCGTTTATATAATATATTCGTTAATATTATTCAACTCTAAATAGAATTATATATTTTAAATTATCCAATTCACGCAATATTGTGAATTTTACTGTTCGACTATTTCAGAAATAAATATTTTATTCTATTATTTAATTTAATTAAATATTCAATATTATTTAATTCTTGTCAATTTAACTAACCAAACCATTATTTAAATAATTAAATAAATTATTTATATTACCGTAAAAATACGAGACGTTACACCAAGTTTGAATTAAATTGGTATGGAAAGTTAAGTTATTAAGATGTGATCTACATTCGCGATATTAAATAGGAAATGAGGTTTAATCAAGATATAACCAATTGGGTTTGAAATAAACTTATCTGATGATTAATAAGGAATTCTATTTATTATAGAATTAAGATGTGTATATAACGTTTCGAAGATTGAAAATTTAATAGAGACGATTAAATAAGGGTTACTTAATACTTAAATTAAGTAAAAAGGTGAAGTTTGAAATAAGATTTCCAAGAGGGGATACGATATTGAAACCATGTTTTGGAACAGGTAGTAATTGAAATATGTGAGGTAATTAGTGCAATGGGATTTTTTTTGATAAACTTCTATCTTTCTGAAGATAAGAATGTTGTTGACTCAAGGTCTGAGAGGTAAATAAAATACCCCAACTTGAATGACTTCATGATTTTACAAGAATGATATTAGTTTAGAAACTAGCATAACAGAGAGAACTAAAATTAGAATTTCGATGAATAATATTATGAAAGTAAGATTTTAATGTTATAAGTAAAATAAGATTATTTTTTAAGTATAATTGTATTTTAAAAATAAGATATAAAAATCTTTGTTCCAAATATTGGAAGTTTTAAGGGTTTGATTTACGAATGGAAAATTAAAAAGGCCAAGTGATGTTAAGTACTGAACCAGTAAACTCGTTTTATTTTTATGGCTGAATATTTGTTTATTTGATAGTTAAATAACAGACTATCAAATCTGGCCAAATATCGATTGTTGGTACGGAAAGACCGGGATCGAATTTATTTTCGAAAACCATTCCAACCAGCAAATACGTAAATCGTGCAAGAGATCAGACGGTGATCGAGATGGAGCATTTGAAGACCATAGATCTTCATAAAGCGGAAGTATTGCTTATAATCTCCGGATAGCTCCCCTAGGTAAACTGTGATTCTGTCGTGGTTGAAGTCTAGGATTGCAAGGACTACTCGCTACTAATCTATAAGGTGATACCTAGAATGTAGTAGGACGGTGCCTTTGGTTATCCAGTCCCAGGAAAACATGTATGAACGATGTGGCATTCAAAGAGAATGATGGCCGGACGTTCAACAAGGAAATTATAACCTCAAGCCTCACAACCGGGAAATGACAAAAATCGGGCAGGCAAGATGGCTATGTGGGTCGCACCCATTAGAGTGTATTGTCATGGTCTAGAGAATATTCATATTTGTTATTTCTTTAACTTCTGTATCTCCTGGGAACGGTTATGTTGGTACCAAACGTAGGTGACAATATATTCGATACCCTCAAGAGATATGAGTGGTCGGTCATGCGTAGGCCGGGTTGCAAGACATTCTTGTTGAACCCAGTGTATTCCTCTCTAGAGATACACTATCGGAATGTGGTTCCATACCTTGTCATAGTCGAAATCCAATCTCCAATAAGTGCCCACGGTTTTGATTGTATAATATATACGTGGAGCATGAGATGCAAGTGTTTCACAAGGTTTTATGTACTTGTATTTAGACACTATTATAATATCAGAAGAATACTGATTTCAAAATGTTTTGGGTTATCGTAAATAAAAACCATCCGTATTTATGTGTGGATTTGGTTTTACGATTATCCTTTTCATTCGAAAAAATTTTTGAACTATAAAATCAAGTTGGATGATTCCCCTTAAAACTTTGCGAGTTTTTCTCACTCTGGTTCACCAGATTGGACCGGTGTTTGTAATGCTCGGGTTAGCCTGGTTGTACAAGTGCAGGTTATTAGACACTACGGAGTTCAGAAGATGTGCTGGAGTAGTTCAGATGTATTAGTATTTATTCCGATGTGCATAATATAAGAGGACAGATTATTATAACTGTCCAGATTGTCTTGACAGATGTAGTCTGATTGTAAGTATTATTTCAAACTTTCATTAAAGATTTATTTCTATATTATATTTATTCCGTCGCGATGTGAGACTTTAATTCTGATGTGTTTCTTCTTCTTATTTCTTCAATTCTAATATTTCTTTCTTTCTTATCTCATCCTCTAATTTCTTTCAAATAATGTTCCAGTGTTTTCGATACTTGAATGTTCGACATGATGTTTTTGTGTTGATTTTCCGGGTCGAAAATCTCATTCGTTATAGAATCCGTGATAACCCTAAAGGTGTCTATCCTTATCTCAAAAGCATACTGACCTGACCATCAGTTCACCATCATACCGGTTTGTGAGGCTCGCAAATTAATGCCACACAAGGCTAGGCTAATTTAAGTTATGCTTTGATCATCATCCACAAGGCTCTACTTTTCAACAAAACCTTGATCCATGCATCTCAGTATGTCACATTGTCAATCCATACCATACCACTGATTTCTGCCGATATATAACCTCTTAGCTCGTACGTCTCAGAGAAGGGTGTTAAGCAAGAGAATAAATTCTACGCCACCAAACAAATAATATTTGGCTGAGATCAACAAATACAGCATAAAGGAATACAACATCAGACATACCATCCATTTGCAAGTTCTTTCTGGGTCTTAACAAAACCGGAGGCACCTTATTCCTCATCCCATATGTCCAATATAGGAGAGAGGCCATCGCATATCCGTACAATCAACAAGTACGTCCAGACAACTACCACTGTAGCCCCTACAAGGTAGCTACATGAATCATGGGTATCAGTAGCAACACATCCATCCGATGTGAAAATTGTCAGTCTTGCACCGTCTTCAATATCTTTTACTTTTAGTCGTCGTATCAATTATTCAGAATGGGTTAAACCCGGTCTTTCCGAACAATTCGAGTATCTTATAATCAAGTGCTATAAAAACACATCATACGCCTCATTCCAATCCAGAATATTATTTTTGTCAAATATTCTTTAAATGGGAATTATTCTTATAAATCTTAGCAAAGATTTAATTCATTCAAACCTGTTGTTTAAATCTTCACTTGGAAACCATTTCAAAAGATTTTGTATTATCTTTTCACAACTTTAAACCAAATTAAGGTTTTTCCAACTACTCATGATTATCGAGCCTTACCAAAGTAATCATTTTATTTTTCCAATCCCAACCTATTCATCCTACGGAGAAAAATTGGTAGTACCCTATATCTAAGACCCACTGTGTTATTGGTAATTTCAGTTACCATTCTATGTTTAGATCTAATTAAAGAATTAAATATCGCATGAAGTAAAACTGGTGATACTCCATTCTCGAACACTTCTCAAATTTGGCAAAATTAATTACCACATTAATATTTCAATCTAATTGAAGATTTATTAAAAATCCACTTAGTTTTAATCTCCAAAAATCATTATTTAATGATTATTTAAATATAGGAAATAAATCCTATCTTTAACTGGGTATAAGAACGAATGTCATTTAAAACATCGTTTACAACAAGCCCGAAATCATATTCCATCAAAATGGAATCTACACGGAAATCATAATAGTTTATAATCGACATGAATTTCCATGTCAGACTAATAATATAAATGGAATAACGAAAAAGCCTTTTAAATTCCTTATATAGTAATGGTCATCCTTTACAGAAGCTCATCTCGATTATTCCTAAATTGAATTCCATTCAATTCCAATTTAATATATTAAATTGGAAAACTTTACTTTGGAAAATTCCACTAATCTTAATTAAAAGACTACAAATTCCAAATCATATTTTCACTTTTAATTGGGTTAAAGAACAAGTGTTATATAAAACACCGTTCACGATAAACCCAGAAATCCAATCTTAATTCAATTCCAATTAAATATTACTTAATTGGTAGACTTCTCTAAGTCTTAATTAAAATATGTATTCTTTTCTAAACTGGGATTAAGAACAGTGTTATTTAAGAAACCATTCACGAAAAACCCAAAATCCAATTTGATATCAAATGCAAGGCTCTGAATAGAAATTACATCGGCTTATATTCAATATCAAATTCTGAAACCAACGGATATCGTATTGGGAATAATGATATCTGTATCTTCCAAATTCCTTAACAATATCTGTATAATCACGGAATTCAATATCGAAATATTTTGAATTTTATTTCCATTCAAATCCATTCCAATTCATACGTTGAAAAATTCTGGTTATTTAAAACCTCTTTTTAATCCAATGTAATATTTCTAAAAATTATTGGATTATAATTCTAGTTATTAACCAGTTCATTTAGATAAAAATATCTTTTATCTCTTCAAATACGGAATTTTTCATCCAATATCTTTCCAAATCATTTATTATGGATTTACACAATTTTTTCCATCTTTTTAATAATTTTATTTAGGCTCTTACAGTCGGTTACCAATAACGGCCAACTAACTGCAACCATAGCGACCTTTTCTAAAACTGATTTGGATATATTTCAAAATCTGATCATTAGATTTCAAATCTCTTATATTCATTGGAAAGATCTTCCCAATACGAACCTAACGGGTTTAGTTTTAGGAGAATCCGATGGTAGGATCTCCCATTATATCAATATGGCGTCAATAGTTGAAATTCGCGAACAGTCGTTGCACGGCGCGTTCTATTCAAGCCATTATTTACATATATAATATATGTATTGTCGATTTCCATTCAAAATGTATTTTATAAATCGTTTATAAATTCGTTTTAAAAATGATTCTAACATCATTTTCAATATTAAATCAAAACTGAATAAACAATATCATTATTATTTTAAAATGATAACATTTTCAAAATATCCGATTTTGAAATCAGTTCTTTTCGATATTCATTATAAAATGAATAAAACCGATAAACATATCTATTCGAGTTAAAAATGGCGTATATACGTAACTCGGCTTCCATATTTTTATATTTTCATGTCCATCCCAAATCGGACATCATAATCATATTTGGATTATTCACTGAATATTATTTTAAAATATTTATTATTTCTGAATGGAATCAGAATCAATCAGTTACCATATAAATTTTATTTATATGGATTCTATACATCGCTTGTATTCAAAAATAGTGATAAATAGCTAATAAATAGTCAATTCACATCCATAGTGTAATTTACTACCGAATTAGCACTAAATAATTAAATAATGCTTATTACAGTCAGTCGATCAACCGGTTGACATATTATTAAATTCAGGGGAGATGTGAATAAATTATCATCCCCAGACCCGTGTGGGGTTTCCAAACAACAACAGTTGATTCAAAGTGATCACTGGTTAATAAATTTAACCAGTCCTAGTTCGATTTGAATTATTTTTCCAATTAGCTAGTTTTCACTGTTTAAATTATAAATAGATATTTATAATTTAATTTCAACTACCACAAAATAATATTAAATTATTTTTAATATTTTAAACATTTTAGCAACATAAACAAAACACAATAAAGTCAATTAAATCGTCCATGTTGTGGACGAGGGAGGTGAGCTAACAGGCACCGTGTTAGACCAAAAAATGGTCCTAACACCCAAATCGTCGTATTTTGAGCATAGGATATAAAGAAATAGCTGAAAAATATAGAAAAAGCGAGACAACAAGATTTTTATAGTGGTTCGGCGTTAACGAGCCTACGTCCACTTCATATTTTCTCATTTCATTCATGGATTACAATTACAACGAGTGTTGTCTCTCTCTCACTCGAATTCAATGAATAATTCGCACTGAATTCATTGATTTTATTGAGGAAGATTGTGGTTGTTCATGGATTAGTGTCGGCCATGGCTGCCATGGATGTTGAGATGCCCAAAAGGTCCCTTGAAAATGCCCTCTGGAGGTATATTTATAGCTGTAGGAGAGCTCCTAGGAGGACCGGTTCATGATGGGATACGTGTCAGGCGATCCAGAAAAATAGGAGATCTAGTAGCCTTGAGAATACGTCAAAACAAGCTGCGTGTGAGCAGGTCCGAAGGTCGGATCGCAGTCATAGGTCGGATCGCGGTCATGGGCCGTATCGCGATCATGGTCGAATCGCGGTCATAGGTCGGATCGTGGTCATGCGCCGGATCGCGATCATGGTCGGATCGCGGTCATGGGTCGTATCGCGGTCCGACGTCTTGTTCTTAGTCTTTGATGCTAGTTTACACCCGTTCACGGAAATGGGCATAACTTTCAAACCATAAGTCCGTTTGAGCCAAACCAAAGCTCAAACTGAAGCTAATTCAAAGGGTTACAAGTATTTGATGTGAATATATCCAAATGATGTCGTTTGATAGGGGTTTCAGGTCAGTTTATACTGATGTTGAGATTTTGACCAAACTGCCTTGTATCTTCTGACGATGCTTCCAATGTCGGGGAGTGTTGTTATCCAGAGATTCCATATCAACATGATCTTTGCTTTGGGTAGCCTAGTTACAAAGCAGGCTAACATTTTGCCCCCCAACGTACATCTTATCGAAGACGAGATGTGCTTTGAGTATGTTTAGATAAATCTTTATCGAATGTCATTTGTCCTTGAGAAGGCTTTATCCAATTGTTGCATTGCTTCCATTGGAGCTAGTCAGGCCAAGTCCAAAAGTCATGCTAAACCATTGGCTCCCAAGCGTGATTCTACATGCAAAGATCGTTGCCAAATAACGTCATCATTCCACATAAGTCATGCGCATGGTAGGGCCGGACTTTCTTTTACATATGGGTCAATGTACGAAGTAGCCATCCAAATCATTGGGTAATTCAAGAATCCTCGAGCTTTGAGTTGGGATCTGGATCGCCGGGACCGAGCACATTAGAATCAACATATGAATTTTTCATTTATACTTAAGTTTGGACTAGCTTGATATCTTGATATTGATCCAGGATCTTAAAATTGCGTTGAATTGTAACAGTAAGTAATCTGAAAGCCATGATCACTCTGGATCGTGGTCAAAGAAATCCATAATCGCTCTGGATTGCTTCGTTATCCAATAATCACATATGAAGTAGTCAATAAGGGATGTTGTTAAAATCATGTGCACCAGCGCCTATATGATCGTTTCCATCGTAAGGTAATAGATAGGTTTGTCACACCTTCCATCCGGTGTTGTTTGAGTCTTTAAGTTAACATCTGATCAACAAGCTTGCACGCTTGGTCGGGGAAGATGAGTAAGGTCGTACTCCGGATGCATGGCGTACATGCTTTGAATCCTTTCCATGACGGGATTGTCTTCAAGGTTAGTCTATGAATCGACACTTGTGCTCTTAGTGCTTTCGGAGGACAAGAAAATTCAGTACTCATGCCCCCAGCATCAGTGGGGTTGAGCTAAGTTAATGGGACATACGGTCTTTAAGCTCTTACACTCTATAGTTGATTCAGGCCATAGCTGAGTTGCAAGTTCAGGAATTCTAGTCCCTAGTTGTCCTATGCTCTTCTTGAGTCAGCAAGAGTTCGAGTTGTACATGCGAATGGTCGAATCACATTTTCTTTGATATCATCCCTTCCATTTAGTCACAAGGCGGGAATTTACTCATTTGGTGTTAGCTAACATTAGCACTATTATCGGATCAATCACGGGGATAAATAGGCTCGTCAAAGATGTAAGCGGAATAATCGAGCCCCTCCGTTCATACTTCAAGATAATCCAAAATGTTCTTCATAGTCTTGTTGAATCCCTTTGTCGTGATCGGTTCAATTGAGCTTGACAAACAATATCGTGGGCCCGATAAGTGATATAGATTCTCTTTAGAACTGCACATTCTAATCATTCATTTCCAAGGTTTATTCTTTATCCTTATCAGTTCGGGAGTTGGATGGTGCTCCATCCTTTATCATAAAAGCATTGAGATTTTCTATCTCGACATTAACACCTTCTTGTCATAGAAGTATGTCCACCTCAGGGTTGAAATCATCAAAGCTTCTAAGCAACTCTCGTTAGAGAGAAAATTTAAAGTCAGGGGGAATAACAGGGGATCCTGGCGTCCCACATGTAAGGGCTGACTTTCGTTATCCATATCATCTCGAGAAGTGCACCTCTCGAGAGGCGTTGAATCAAACTGGCAAGCAGGTTGCCATCAAAGAATTGCTGCATATCGTCAATATCATGACTGGTGCCCCCCGCATTGAATCTGAGGTTACAATGGGGGTCTTTGTTGATTTCTTACTTCCGCTTCGATATTGCCCTCGGGTAGTGGTTCGAGTCATTTGACCCGACTGGGTTCCTATTCTTTGAATTATTGCGTTCTTTCTTGGAGCTGAGTATGGAATATCGCTTGAATATCCATTCGAATTGGAGCTAAAGCTGGTCGTGCATAACCTGAGTTTGTTACAATTCTTGCATTCTCATCTAGGATGTTGCAGGTAGTTGTTCCATTATCCATGTTTCCATCCATGATGTTCTGAATCGAAGCCGAATGCCACACTCCTGCTGATTGGTTCATGTTCATCCCGAGTTGATGGTGGCTATCTGACTGTGCCAAGTTCGTCACTGCTTGAACTTCGATTTTATCATTTTCAGTGAATGGATGATTGTTGCTTGACCTTCTGATTCAGAGCTTGTGTCCTCAGCGTGAAGTCTTGAAATAGGTGAAGGTCGGCTTCTGGCTTCTTGGTTCCACATAAGCAATAGCCATCAATTAAGCTTTTGTCATTCAATTCTAAATATAGGCATCAAGTAGTTGAACTATACTACTTGAGGCTCGTATTCCGTGCCCCCATCCTCGGGGGTTTGGTCTGAGTAGTAGACTTCGAATCCATATCTTTCATACTCCCTCTTCGCATCATGAGTCAGAGTTGGGTGAAAATCGATTTGTTGGTACGTAGCCCATGCCAATCTCTTGTCTCTTATCCAGATTCCGAGGATCGATATCAGATGGCAAAAGGTCAGACTATCCTCCCGAGTGTTGTCGCTTGCCCCTTGCATCAAGGGAAAGGTCGGAGACAGGGTGGCTATGTCACACCTAGTCGTTGCATGGGATATGTCCACCCTCATCTGAACTTTCCAGTTCGGAAATAGGTTAGGACTAGCAAATGGACGATCTCGCTGCATCCGCTTCATGGTCCTCAAACGGCCTGTCAAGATCACAAAATAAGTTAAGTACAAGCAAATAAACAATGTCATTTGTGAGTAATTTTAATAGTCATGCCCCCTGTCCGGGGTAACGGCATAGGACAGTTGGAGGTCGGATCACATCCTTTTCGAATTTAGATGAAGGAAGGTGTGTTCTGGATAGACCGAGAAATCTTCAATTCATAAAATCCTGATGGTCACAATCGAATCGGATCGTATTAAGGCCAAGTTGAAATCCAAGAATCCCAAGGCTTCGCTGTGTCCTTCCCAGCCATGAGTATTAAGTCGCATGATATGTCATTGAATAATTCACTCTCAAGGCCACTTTTGGGATGCTACCTTAATTCACGTAGGAATCTTATCATTGGGCATCAATTCCATCCTTCTAGATGCGCCCCTTAGTTTATTTTCCATAGGCCAGCCGTCATTGCTGCGATTTCGGTCTTTGCGTTCTTGACCAGTTACCCTTTGTAAATTGTTTTGCCCCTATGTCCGGACATGGAGGATCCGGGCTCAGCTTTCAGTCTGGCCCCTGACACTCCGGCGGGGTAAGAGCCCTTGATTGGTATTTCAACCTGTGCCTTTATACTCTCTCTAGAGTTCGAACTCAGCTTTCAGTCTGCTCCCCGATCGTTCAATAGGGTAGGAGTTCTTGTGGCGCTAAGTCTCTAGCGCCTTTATACTCTCGCAATCCTTCAGCGGGTTAGAGTTCGATCTCGGTTTTCATTCTGCTCCCCGATCCTTCAGCGGGGAGGGAGTTCTGGGGGCGCTAAGTCTCCTGCACCTTTCTCAGCGCTTAATCATAGACGCTTTTATACACTCCTAGCGGTCGCCAAGGTTAGAGTTCGAGCTCAGCTGTTCTGTCGCTCCCCGATCCTTCAGCGGGGTTAGAGATCTTTCTCAGTGCTTAATCATAAACGCTTTTAAACTCTCCTGGCGGTCGCCAAGGTTAGAGTTCGAGCTCAGCTGTTCTGTCGCTCCCCGTTCCTTCAGCGGGGTAAGAGCTCTTTCTAAGCGCTTAATCATAGACGCTTTTATACTCTCCTGGCCTATCGCTAAGGTTAGAGTTCGAGCTCAGCTGTTCTGTCGCTCCTCGATCCTTCAGCGGGGTAAGAGCTCTTTCTCAGCGCTTAATCATAGACGCTTTTATACTCTCCTGGCGGTCGCCAAGGTTAGAGTGTTTTCAAGGCGGTTCTTATCATGGTGCATCGTCACGCCTTGCGGACGTCATCTTCGCGTCCTTTATACTCTCTCTCGAATCTTGAGAGTTAGAGTTACGGATCGAGTGGCCTTCAATCATGGTGTGCCCATCACACTCGTCCTAGATTTATACTCTTATCCAAGCTCCGAGGATTAGAGTTTATCGGAAAATATTCGCCAAGGCTTTGGGTTCCTCCGATCCATCTATGGGAGGATCGGTTGGCACCAAACTTTGGGTACCTGCATCATTCATATTGCTTGAGTTAGTCATGTCATTGACTCAGGAAATATGTAAAAGAAAATTGCATTATTGAGGAACATGCATATCAAGGGGCAATGTTGCCTCCTTTATTTGAATTCATGTGATATGGTGGCATCGAGGATAGGATCGAGCCATATAGAGGGTCACACCGCGTCCATCTGGAGTAGGACTCCGACTTAGCAACTCAACGATTTATGTACGATTGTCTTGTGGTCTGCCATGTGTGAGCCAAGGATAGGACGGTCATCTCGAATCCATCTTGAGCTATGCAGCTTTCTTTAGATGGAGGGCATGGCTTTGTAGACGAGCAGTTCGGTCGAGCTCGTTATAGTTCTGTTCCATAATTCCATATGCGGGTGTTAGAAATTTGATCGGCATAAAATCCAGGGTACCTATACCATCCACATATTAATTCATCTGAGTTAATTACATCAATAACTCATAAAGCATGCAAATATAAGACTCATGGTTAGAGAATAATCATGTTAAAGGAATGAGTATCATTCTGAGCGAAAAATGGCGTTGCATGTTCATTGCAGGTTCATTTTGCTTTTCCCTATCTCAATAAAGGGCTGCCAAAGTCCTTTAGTTGATGAGGTGTATCTTTTCAAACTATCACGGGGGCGGCAGTCCCAAAAAATGAATAGACCTTGATCGGGGTCTTGAGATGGCAAAGGTGGCTACGTAGGTACTATAAGCGAGTGATGAGGTCACATCTCTTTTTGAATCGCCTCTTTACCCCCTATGTTGAGGGTAAGGATAGAGTGCCAGGAAGTCATAACTGTATCGCTAATGGCAGCACATCGTCGCATTGGTGCTAAGAAATAGGATAATGCTGCCGGTGAGATAATCATATCTTACAAATTTGCTAATACGCCTTCGATTCCATATTGGCGGCAAGAATTGGAGTGTAGACGATCAATTAGCATTCGGGCGTAAGCATTTTAAATATTCAATTTGCTACTCTTTAGGCAAGAATAAGGCAATCGGCCGTGCAAACTCCTAATGTGTCAGCTTTGAATTGGATGATTTAATCTCGAGCGATTCATGCTCAAATCTCCAAATGCCCCCAGCATCCGGGGGAATGAGTTACTTAGCAGATAGTCGCTGAGGGGAGTGGAAATGTGAATCTTCACTTTCTTACACCAAAATGTTGTTCATCAGAAGTTTCATTCATGGACATCTCCCATCTAGTGGGAAGCCGACTAGTAATTTCGACAAATCATTCAGGGCAATGAATTTAGCAATGGGATTCGTTGATTTCTGTCTCGGGACAACTTTCCAAGGGAAATAAGCCATGTCGCCTTGCCCGTTATTTATTGAGGCATAACGAACGATGGTACGACATTCATTCTCGTTGCCGAAAGCACTCTGTGATGTAGGAAGTTTCTTACGGGGGTTATCGATGATTCTCATTCGGGTGTAGTATCCATCCAACATTGGATCAACTTCTGTCTAATCAATGGTCAGAGTTTGTAGTGTCTTTATTTGGATCATATCTATCATTTCTGGATTTTCGGAACCTGTTCGTAGGACATGAGATATGTTGTAACGTTCCAATCCATCCAACAGGTCTTCTTCCTATTCTAGGTGAGCTGCGAATTATGGTTCCTCCACCTGGAATTCTTATTGAGGCTGGCAACCTACAATCTGAGAGTCGTAAAAAATGTGTTCGACGCCACTACTTCCAATTCCTTAACGAGTTTCAACCCGGCGATCAGGGCCTCATAATCGGAATCTTGATTAATAGTGGAAAATTCCAATTGTAAGGTATAGTGAAATGACTATGCTTTAGGAGTTATCAATACAACTCTGGTGCCAAACCGCCGATTCTTCTTTGCACCATCTGTATGTAGTTTCCAGGTGCTTGTTTTCATTCTTCAGCACACCCTCTTTGGGAATGATAAACCGAGCGATAGATTCATCTAATGCTTGCCCCCCGTATGGATTTCTTTAAGAAGGAGTTGAGATAAAACCAGTTCAGCTCTGTGTTCTGCTCGAGCCTTATTCCAGATACCTCAGGTCACTGCAAGACTTATTGTAGTGGCTAGTCAGTGTGTATCACAAACAAACAAACTTGGAAATAGTGGCGGAGTTCTCTCGAAGTAATCAAAAAGTTGTAAGCGAGCTTTTCCATCTTTGGGTGGTTGATTCACCAGATTTCGCCTTCTTGCATCCCGAACATCCTCTCTGTGACATGTATCTTCGGGCAAAATCAATGGGCAATTCTTCTTGCGACATCTTTCTTGCCTTCATAACCCATCTCACCGAGAGGGGAAGTGTCGCTGGATTCCACACCATTTCCGCTGCGTAACATATTTAATTCGACCAATGGCAAGTTCCCCTATTAACTTGGTTGTCCAAACTTTCCTCGATCCAGTCGAAAACAAAGAGGCATTTCAAAGGTTAGGTTAGCTAAGCTATCCAGGGAGTGGACCACAAGACGTACGTCTCTCACCATGTTATTCAAGCGAGGTATAGCTTCGTAATGCTTGGATCTTCAGTTGCTTTGTGATATGCCATCATTGATGGTCATGATCACTAAGATCACATAAATTGTCTTCGGAGTAGTGCCTGGACCGTCCCATATAGTCGTCATTCGATACTCCGTTGATTGGACATGTTTATGTCATATAAGTCAGGTGATCAATATGTACTCATTACGGGACATCATCAGTCGTACTGGTGAAATTTATACGCCATCGTAGCCCCAAAGGAGAAGGTGGCTAGGAAACAATCATTATCTCGTATACTGTCATAGCCGGCATACCAAATCTTTTCAATAACTCCTCACATTCAATAACACCGGTAGATAGAGGTCATGGCTTCTGGAGGAACTCCAGTCGTCGCCATTCCGTTGTCAAATTCTTTGACAATCCGTTTATTCTTCATTGACAAGCTTTGATGAATGTTGTTGGCCAACATATATGTTGAGCTGAAGATGAGCCTTGCTCCGAGCCGAAGGCGAAGGCGAGGCCGTCAGCGGGTCCGGGCGCAGCGCCGGCGGGGGTCCGGGGCCCCGCAGTCCCGGCGTCGATCGACCTTTTTTGGACGATGGAGCCCTTTCTGAAATGATCCGAAAATTGCATTTTTCATGAAAACTGTCACTTTTTTGGGTCGGGTCGCGACCCTTGTTCGTCACCACATTTCTGGGTCGCGGATCGTGCATATCCCTTTGGATCGGGCTTCGCAAATCACTTCAGGTCGTCGCTCGGCAGTTCATCCGGTTCGTGGTCCAGCTTGGCGATCGGGAACCTCCAACCTTCCAGCTTCAGATCGGTTCGTGGATATAATACTGGGTTGGATCGCGATTTCCTTGCTCGGTCGGGTCCTGAAGGCTCTTTGGGACCGGATCGTGGAGATCATACCAGATCAGATCGTGAACCAGACATCTCTCCGGGTCGCTATCGCCTTAAGGGTTGTGGCTGCTCCATGGGTCATTTCGTGGCCTCCCCAGCGATCCGCGAGCCAACCACCTGCTCCTGTGCGTTATCAATTCATTCTTCATTCGATCACGAAGCTGGCGATTCCTTTGCTTTCTTCGATGGCATGAGGCTATGATTTTCTGAAATCACTAAAAATCTTCAAAAATGGTAGGAAGGCGGACTGTTTTCTTCGGACTTTCAGATCCAAATAGTAGAGTAACAATCCGATAGGACGAGAATTCAGCTCTCAATGAAAGCACCAAAATGTTAGACCAAAAAATGGTCCTAACACCCAAATCGTCGTATTTTGAGCATAGGATATAAAGAAATAACTGAAAAATATAGAAAAAGCGAGACAACAAGATTTTTATAGTGGTTCGGCGTTAACGAGCCTACGTCCACTTCATATTTTCTCATTTCATTCATGGATTACAATTACAACGAGTGTTGTCTCTCTCTCACTCGAATTCATTGAATAATTCCCTCTGAATTCATTGATTTTATTGAGGAAGATTGTGGTTGTTCATGGATTAGTGTCGGCCATGGCTGCCATGGATGTTGAGATGCCCAAAAGGTCCCTTGAAAATGCCCTCTGGAGGTGTATTTATAGCTGTAGGAGAGCTCCTAGGAGGACCGGTTCGTGATGGGGTACGTGGCAGGCGATCCAAAAAAACAGGAGAGCCAGTAGCCTTGAGAATAGGTCAAAACAAGCTGCGTGTGAGCAGGTCCGAAGGTCGAATCGCGGTCATAGGTCGGATCGCGGTCATGGGCCGGATCGCGATCATGGTCGGATCGCGGTCATAGGCCGGATCGTGGTCATGGTCGGATCGCGATCATGGGTCGGATCGTGGTCATAGGTCGGATCGTGGTCCGGTGTCTTGTTCTTAGTCTTTGATGCTAGTTTACACCCGTTCACGGAAATGGGCATAACTTTCAAACCATAAGTCCGATTGAGCCAAACCAAAATCTGAAACTGAAGCTAATTCAAAGGGCTACAAGTATTTAAGTGAATAGATCCAAATGAGGTCGTTTGATAGGGGTTTCGGGCCAGTTTATACTGATGTTGAGATTTTGACCAAGCTGCCTTGTGTCTTCTGACGATGCTTCCAATGTCGGAGAGTGATGTTATCCAGAGATTCCATATCAACATGATCTTTGCTTTGGGCAGCCTGGTCACAAAGCAGGCTAACACACCATATACAATTTATAATGATTAAAACTGATAAAAATCTACACAAGTAATTCTATGTATTTTTATACATGAATACAATAACATGATAAAATATAATTTAGTGAGAAGGAGTTCTCACCTTGGTTTCCATTCCACCATTCTTTTATTTGGAGATTTTATTACTGTTCGGATTTGAATTTGGCACAATTTATAATTTGTTTCATTTTTGATCAAGTCCATTCCATTGTGAAGCTCTCCTCTCTGCGATTCCAATGCTTATGAAATTGCGTGATTTCGTGCTCGTATGACAAAGTTACTATAGTTTAAACACTAAACATATTATTAAAACAATTAAATAATTAATTATTTTCTTTAATCCTCTTTTACCAAAATTAATTACGTTTATTAAAATGTTATCGACTCCGTTGTCTTCTTTGTAGCCTCGAAAATTCATCGACTTCGTTGAACCGCCCCCGCCTCCATTTCTGACCATCGGATCCAGATCCAACGCCACCACCGTGAAGCCCTCGGCCCAACCACCCCCGTCGTGCACGCCATGAAGTCTGACGAACCCAGTCAGCCCGAAAACATCCTCAATTGCTGCCTTTTTAAAGCCCAATTTCAGCCACCATAGCACTCCATCGACGGTCATACCCATACCCCTTGAAAGCTCTAACTTTTCTCTTCAATTTTTGTTTTGAACGGATCTACTGATTTGAATTGTCTTTTGTGAATTCGAGGAAGGAACGAGAGAGGCTTTGGTTCGTTCATTTCATTAAGTGGCAGTTGCTGTTGTGATTAGGGTTAGCGCATTTTATCGAAATTTATATTTTATTTTAATATTATTTAATTTCATTTAATTCAAATATAACTCGTTGATGGTTCTGAACTCCAAATCAAACCCAACGAGTATCGTCCTAGCTAAATACCCCCATTTCGGACACAATGGAATATGTTTCATAAGCCAATTCGACTGTTTCGATCATTTTTTATCAAAATTAAAATATAAATTAATATATATTGAATTCAAACTTACATTTTAATTTACCGGGGACACACACTGACTCCTAAAATTGCCGAAAAATAAATTTGAATAAGTTTTGACGATACAGTCCTAACAAAACTAATTTTATTGAATTTGGAGACTGTTTGAAGAATGAACATTTTCCAGTCAATTAATACAAACTGAATTGACAAAACACGTTTAAATTTACCTCGCTCATATATTAATTCCAAAAGTTGTGAAATTTGAAACCTAACCATAATTTGACATTGCGGATCCAACCAAAGTGGTTTCGTCGAAAACAGAGGTCGTTTGCAAAATGGCTATTTTTAAGGGCTATATATTATATTGAAATATATATAAATTCCATGGCGACTATTTGAAATTTTAAACTGGACATAACTTTCAACTTGTATAATAAAGTCTCAAATTTTCACATTCATTAGAAAGATATGGTTAAACAGATTCTAACGTTTCTGGTTTCACTGAAATCCGATTTATTTTGAATTATGTATACTCAATTGGAATTAAAAATCAAAATTTCAAACTACCATGCCATTTCGAGTTTGTTTTAATTAAATTTATACATTCTAACATCGATTTAAATAAACTTTTAGTCGTTATTATTTAAAATAAATCATTTTAAACTCTTATAATACATTAAAATAGCTAAAATAAAAATTTTAAATTGGTTCAGAAATTCCGAGTTATTACAATCTCCCCCATTTAAAATCTTTTCGTTCTCGAAAAGGAATGGAGGTGAAAGTTGTTTAACTTACCAACTCAACTTTCATTGTGGCTTGAGTTCTTCAACTTTTCAGTTTCTAAGAATTTTGTAATTTCTCAAAAATTTGGCTAACACCCTAAATTTTCAACAAATTTCTCCATAACCTCTTATGTATGGATTGATCGATAAAACCACAACTTGCCTCACAGGGCCCTCATCAATCAAAAAGAAAAAGAAAACGCCAAGCAACGTGCCAATCGGCTCATAAAATCATCAAACCCAAGAAATACAGTAAACACGTACCTATTTGTTGGGCATACAATTTTATTCCTCTTCTTTGCTTCTATGCTATTACCTGTTCATTATATATATACATGTATATATATGCTGTTTCAATCAATTTCAATTCTGTTCAAATTTGATTTTATTTGGATAAATTTTACTTTATTTCTCTTATTGGTTTTATCGTTCCAATATTTTAATTAGTTAAACTAATAATCACACATCACAACAAGCAATCAATTAGTTGATTAGCTTTTCAAATATATAACTTTTTTATACTCGAAAATCCAATTTCAATGCCAATTCACAACAATAAATTCTATCTAAGTTTTAGTTCTCACACCAGTCGATTAGAAATATATAGACATCCTACTTTCGAAACTCGAACATAAACACCGACGATAAGTAATCTTCAGTTTCATCTTCGGGCGACTAGAGTGTGACTCTATATCTATCTAGTATATTTGAGACTTTAAATACACATGGATCAGACGCATATGCAAAATCTTCTTATATTTGGTAGTCCAAATTCAAAATAAAATACTCAAATACGTATAATAAGATATAATTTTCAAAATTAAATTCATTTTTATAAATTGCACTCTTCAAACTCATTCTAGGATGCTACTGATCCTATCTCTAATGAATCATTCTTATAGGATATTACTTATCCTATCTCTGAGAATTCTTTCGTTTGGTTCTAATGTGTCTTATTCTCGAGCTTGGTAAACCAAAGCTCCGATACCAAATTGAAATAACCTAAACTTCCCCGGTCCCCGAAGAGACAAAGGAGCCCGGATTGCTTTGAGAACACGACGCATCAGAACACAAATTTGAGAACATTTCATTGCTGTTACAACAATTACATAGGAGTACAAGACATCAAAGAATAAATACTGTACATTGGAAAAATAATATAATAGATTAAAATACATAGCAACAGAAATTAAATGTATAAATACAATGTACAACGCAAATACATCAACTAACACAACTGAATGAAATACGTGGATCCAAAGATTTCTGAATATAGCTCCAGCTGTAATCCAGGATCCTAGGAAAAGAAATACCTACAAAACGAAAACTACTAGCTGCCCGTGTGTAAAATATGGGCACCCATAATTTAGGTGGAAACAATAAACTCTGAGTCAATCATGAGAATGGTGTGAGAACTAAACCAGTTACTAACTTGATTTTAAAGTTATGTAAATCAAGGGACCATGCCGTATAACATAGATCGGGTTTACCCCCAAGAGTACCAGTGCATAAAACAAACAGTGCAATGCTAAATAAAAGAACAATGAAGCTATTATAAGACTCATATCCCATTACATAATGCAATGCAAGCCGGGGGAAAGAGTTTAACCATATAATAGCCAAATATGCTTGACACGTGAAATTTATGTTTTATTACTATAAATGTATATAGTGCATAAATTAACTTCAAACATAAATGTATCAATCCTAGACGGTATAATACCCCATCCTTTTATGTCGCCATATATATAGGTATACAATAAAAACTACAAAGCTCGTATTGGAAATTGGATTTCCATCATGATGGCTGCTGATTCGAATGATCTATCGCGTAGTGCAGTACTCAACGGCATACGTGTTGTGCATGAGAAAACAACGTAATGCACATCCGCCGTTTTGGAAAATCAAGTATCACTACGGCCTACGTCCCATGCATGAGAAAACACCGCTTAATCTATCCCTTCGGGAATCAGGGGGTGTGCCCTATTCCTCTGAGCGTGGAGCGACCACACTCAGCTCATCTCGATCGAACGAATCCATGACAATCCTAAAGATGTCTATCCTCATCTCAAAAGTATTGACCTGACCATCAGTTCACCATCATACCGGTGTGTAAGGCGCGCGAATTAACGCTACATAAAACTATGTTAATTAAAGCTACACTTTGATAATCATCCACAAGTCTATTCCTTTTAGCAAAAGCCTTGATCCATGCATCTCAACATGTCACATTGTCAGTCCGTACCATACCATTGATTTCTACAAATATATAACCTCTAAGCCCGTACGTCTCAGAGAAGGGTGTTAAGCAAGAGAATAAATTCTCCCTCACCAAACAGGTATATATTTAGCTGAGATCAACGAATACAACATAAAGGAATACAACATCATACATACCATCCATTTCCAAGTTCATTCTAGGCCTGAACGAAACCGGAGGCACCTTATCCTCGTCCCATATGTCCAATACAGGAGAGAGGCCCTCGCATATCTGAACAATTGACAAGTACGTCCGGACAACTACCATTGTAACCCCTTCAAGGTAGCTACTCCAATCACGGGTATCGGTAGCAACCCATCCATTTAATGTGAATATTGTTAGTCTTGCACCGTCTTCAATATCTTCGACTTTTAGTCGTCATATCAATTATTCAGACTGGGTTAAACCTGGTCTTTACGAATAATTCGCATATCTTATAATCAAGTGCTATAAAAACACATCATACGCCTCATTTCAATCCAGAATATTGTTTTATTCATATATTCTTTACACTAGGAATTATTCCAATAAATCTTATCAAATATTTAATTCATTTAAACCTCTTGTTTAAATCTTCACTTGGAAACCATTTCAAAAAAATTTGTATTATCTTTTACAACTTTAAACCAAATTATAGTTTTTCCAACTAGTTGGGATTATCGAGTCTTACCGAAGTAATCATTTATTTTATTTTTTCAATCCCAACCTATTCATCTTACGGAGCAAAACTGGTAGTACTCTATATCTAACACCCACTGTGTTATTGGTAAATTCAATTACCATTCTACATTCAAATCTAATTAAAGATTTAACTATCGCATGAAGTAAATGTGACGACCCAAACTCGCCCTTATGGGAAAGACCAGATTGAGTTGAGAACACGACAAATCAGAACACAAATAATAGAACATTTTTTTGCTATTACAACAATTTACCTCAGAGTACAAGAGTATGAACAAATAATATACATTTGATAAATCTCAGAGATTTACAAATTACAATGCAGCGGAAAATTAATACATAACAGAACTGTAAGAGATACACGGATACAGAGCGTTCCGAATATAGCTCCAGCTATAAACCAGGATCCTCTGAATATAATATCTGCAAAACCAAACTACTAGCTGCCCATGTGGAAAATAGGGGCACCCGGAGTTTAGGTTAAAACAATAAACTCCAGGTCAGTCATGTGACTGGTGTGAGAACTAAAACAGTTATTAATATTATTTTAAAGTTAGATATATCAATGGACCACGTCGTATAACATGGAACGGGTTTACCCCTATGAATTCCAGTGCATAAAACAAATAGCGCAATGCTAAATAAAGAACAATGAAGCTATTATAAGACTCAGGTCCCATCGCACAATGCAATGAAAGCCAGAGGATAGAGCTTTACCTTATAATAGCCAAGTAATGCTTGATACGTGAAATTTTATCTTTTATTATTGCTATAAGTGATGAAATCAACTTAAAATATAAATGTATCAATCATAGACGACATGGCATCCTATGCTACCATGTCTCCATATAGGTTTACAACTAAAACCGAAAAGTCACGTATTTGAAGTCGGATTTCCATCTATAAACGAAGGCAAGGGATCATCCTTTCCACTTTGATACTCTTAGCCCGAGCCTTAGGCAAGCGAGCAGGCAAGCCTTGGATCGTCAGGGTCGGCCCACACAGAGTGGTCTAAAATGCCTGAACAATACGTTTCCCCGCCCTATGGGGCGTAAAACTGGTCAGTATATCGACCAAACCATCCATCGGTCCCGTAATGACCGATATAACCGAGGCGCTTTGCTATCCATCATCCACATAAGTAAAATGTCTGGGATCCGTACCATGACACCACTCCCAGCTAGAAAGAAACGCATTTGCTCCCTTAGGTCCTCTCCCGTTTCTGGCTCACACCAAGGTGTGAGGCTCACGAATTAACGCTATACACAAAGGTATGCTATATTAAAGCCGTGCTTTGATCATTAACCACAAGACTCTTCTTTTCAGCAGAAGCCTTGATCATTTGCATCTCAGCATGCTGCAAAGGCAATTCACGTCGTCTTACTGATGTCCATCGATATATAACCTCTGAGCTCGTACGTCTCAGAGAAGACCGTTAAGCAAGATAATAAATTCTCCGCCGCCAAACAGATACATATTTAATAGATATCAATCAACACAGAATAAAATCCAATGTCAGATACACATCCATTTACAAGCCCATTCTAGGTCTGAACGAAACCAGAGGCACCTTATTCCTTGTCCCATATGTCCAATACAGGAGAGAGGTCCTCGCATATCCGGTCGATCTCCAAGTACGCCTGGACGATCACCAATTATTACCTTGTCTTGGGTGTACAGCCCAATCAAGACATTAGTAATCATCCAAATCATGTGAAGAACTCCGATCTTCAATCACCGTCTTCATCGTCAAATCATTTATTCAGAATGGGATAAACCCGGTCTTTCTGAATAACTCGCATATCTTTATAAACCAGTCCTATAAAAACACAACATACGCCTCATTCCAATTGTGAATATTGTTTTATTTAAACATTCATTTCGTTTGGGAAAAGTTCCCATTAATTTTATCAAAGATAAATTCTTTAATCTTCCATTGGATATCAATTCAAACCAAATTAGGGTTTATCTAAACTAGTCGGGATTAGCGAACCTTGCCGAAGTAATCATTTATTATTTTACCCAATCCAAACCTATTCATCCCAAAGTGCAAAACTGGTAATACTCCATATCTAACACTATGGCATTATCGGTAAAATTATTTACCATTTCACGTTCAAATCTAATTAAAGATTTAATTATCGCTTGGAGAAAAACTGGTGATACTCCATTCTCAATCATTTCATGAATCCGATAAATTTAATTATCTCATTCACATTCCAATCTAATTAAAGATTCAATGTAACTCTAATTCAGTTCTGATCTCCAAATCATTACTTAATGATTATTCAAAGTTAAGAAATTAATCTTATCTTTAGCTGGGTTAAAGAACTAATGTCATTTAAAACATAGTTCATGATAAACCAAAATCACATTCCATTACTTATGGATTCTTCACGGAAAATAGATCAATATATAATCGATATCAATTTCCGTGTCCGACTATTATATATATGGAAAAATGAAAAAGCCTTTTAAATTCCATATATATTAACAGTCTTCCTTCACAGAAGCTCACTTCGATTATTATCCCATTGAATTCCATTCCATTCCAATTTATTGTATTAAATTGGAAAATTTTACTTTGGAAATTTTACTTTAAATCTTAACAAAAGATTTGTATATTCCAAGTAAAATTTCACTGTAAATCGGGTTAAAGAACAAATGTCGTTAAAAACAAAGTTCACAATAAACCCGATTCATATTCCATTTTATTCCAATTAGCAAATGTAACTGGAAACTCTAATAATCGAATTAAAAGATTTATTCCTTTCAAATGGGTTTTAAGAATAGTGTTACTGAAGACAGTGTTCATGACAAATCCAAAATCAAATTTCAATTCTACTCTAGTTAAATATTAATTAATTGGTAAACTTCATGAAATCTTAATTAAAAGATTTAATCTTTTCTCAATAGGGTTTAAGAACAGTGTTAATGAAGACACCATTCACGACAAACCCAAAATCCAATTCAATATTAAATACAACGCTCTATATAGAAATTATATCAGCTAATATTCAATATCAAATTCTGAAATAAACAAATATCGTATTGGGAATAACGATATGTATATCTTCCAAATTCATCCACAATATCTGTATAATCATGGAATCCAATATCAAAATATTCCGATGATAATTTAGATTCAAGTCCCTTTCAATTCATATATTGGAACTTCTGGTTATTTTTAAAACCATTTCACATCCAATTTATTTATTTAAAAATATTGGATTATAATTCTAGTTCATAACTAGATCATTTCGAATAAAATATATTTTTATCTTTTCTAATGTGGAACTTTTCATCCCAGTTCTTTCCAAATCATTCGTTATGATTTTACACAAATTATTAATATTTTTAATGATTTTATCAAGGTCCGTACAGTCGATTTCCATAAACAGTCATCGAACTGCACTTACAAAGACCTTTTCCAAATTTGATTTGGACATAATTCCAAATCCGTCCGTTATATTTCAAATTTCTTTAATTCATTCGAAAGATCTTTTCGATATGAACCCAACGGTTTCGGTTTTAGGAGAATCCGACGGTCGGATCTCCCATAACGACAGTTCGAAGTCAATGGTCAAAATTCGCGAACTGCCATGGTGCGACGCGTTCTATTCAGGCCATTAAATTTATATAATATATATATTTCTTCGATTTCCATTTAAATCATATTTTGTAAATGGTTTTAAATTTGTTTTAAACCCGATTCCAACTTCATATTCGATTTTAAATCAAAATTGGATATTCCATATCATTAATATATAGATGATAATATTTTCAAAACATTAGATTTTGAAATCATTTCCTTTTCGGTATTCATTATAAACATGAATAAAATCGATATAAATATCATTTGCATCAAAATGACGCATAACTAATCAACACGGCTTTATATATTTAAACATTTTCGTGTCCATCCCAAATCGGACATAAAAATCATATTTTTGATCCATTACTAAATATTATTTTAAAATATTCGTTATTTTAAAATATTCGTTATTTTAAAATATTCATTCATTTTGAATTGGAAACAAACATATTCAATTACCATATAATGTTATTTATATGGATTTCATACAATACAAGTACGTACCCATAAATGTACACAATCAATCATCATCTAAAGCGCAATTTCAAACTGTGTAAGCGTTAAAAATAATAATTAACACTCATCACAGCCTTTTAACCCATCAATTGACATATAACTAAATATTGGGATTAGTGTATGTCCAATATCATCCCAATACCCGTGTGGGGTTTTCAAAAAACAAATACTGATTATTATTTGTGCAGTTGGGTGATGTGTAAAATTTATCGTCCCAATCAATATCAGTAAAATGGGTGTACATAAACAAATCGTCCAATTTATAAATGAATATTTATTTTCATTTCAGGAGCATTTTATGCCATTCATATATACGTTAAAAATTATATTTTTAACGATAAAATCTTTTATTCATCACATGAATATTTTATATAATTTTTACATTCAATTAAAATGATATTTTTTATTATTCAAATATTTTATTCAACATATGAATATTTTATATAGTTCATTTATATGATAAAAATGATAATTTTATTGTTCAAATATTTTATTCAACACATGGAGTTTATTTATACATCACAATCACAATCAATTTACACAACACAATCAAACAAGTCGTCCATGGTCTGTAGATGACGGTGTCAGGAGCTACTAAGCCCCGTCTGCAACCTAATATATTTGACTGTAAATAATTAGAGTGAGAAGGAGTTCTCACCTTTGGTTTCCACTCCGTCATTCTTTAAAGGACGGTTTGGATTCTGTTTGCTTTCAATCAATTCCATTGCAATTTGTTTCACGCAGTTCGTATTAAAATCACATTTTTATACTGTGTTCTTTCTTTTAAAAAACATGCTATTTTTATTTTTAAAATCAATTCTATACATAAATTAAAAATCATATTTTTCATTTAAAACTATTTTATAATTTAAAACTATTTTACAATAAAAAGCACATTTTTATTATCTACATAAAATTAACTATTTTTATCAATGTTATTTATATATAAAAATCACATTTTTATAACTAATCTATTTTTTTTTAATTTTCATTTTTAAAACCATGCCTTTCATATTTAAAATCATATTTTTAAAACCATTGCTATATTTCTTTTTTTTTAAAACAAATGCTACATTTATTTATTTTTATTTTTTTAAAACAAATGCTATATTAATGTTTTCAAAGTAATGTATATTTACATTTTAAAACAATGCAAATTTATATTTTTAAAACAATGTGAATTACATGTAAAAATTGATTTTCTTAACAATGTATAAGTAAAATAAAATAATAAAAAAAAAACCTTTCCATCGTTCGTTATCTGTAAACCCATCGTCGCCACTTTTAATTGCCCAGCGCCGCCATCGTCGTTGATCGGACCGCCATTGGCAGGCCCCACTCGACGCGCCGCCTCCAACTCTATCTTCTCCAGCGGCGGCACCACCTTCGGTGCCCCTCTGGACCAGGAAAACCAATGTGAAGTGCAGAGGTTTCTAGCTCGATTTCAGCTCCAATGAGGGGCTGTAGCACTGGCGACTTTGGCTGGCGATAGCGCCCACTCAGGCGAACGGATTCCTGCTAATGACCGTCGATGTTCATGCGCCATCGCAGAGATCGGAGGAGAGATTTGGCAAAGGCCGAGGGCCGTCGGTTTTTCTTTTAGAGGTGGGGTCTACAGAATTAGGGTTTAAGGTTTTCAAAATTTCCTTTTATACCCTTTTTGTTTTATAATATTATTTAATTTCCATAAATACTTGTTTATTGCTGCGAATCCCAATTCACACTCAATGACTATGGCCCCTAGCTAAATACTCCCATTCCGGACACAATGGGATATGTTTCATGAGCCAACTCGACTATTACAATAAGTTTTTCTTTAAATTAAAATATAAATCAATGTATATTTAACTTAAATGTACATTTTAATTTACTGGAGCCACAGGCTGACTCCAAAAATTCCCGAAAAATAAATCTAGCTATGTTTTAACGATACGGTCCTAATAAAACTCATTTCGTCGAATTTGGAGACTGTTTGGAAAGCAGTCATTTTCCAGTCGATTAAATTTAACTAAATTGACTAAACACGTTTAAATCCGCCACACTCACATACTATTTCCAAAAATTATGAAAATTGGAATCTAGAAATAATTTGACATTCCGGATCCAACAAAAGTGGTCTCGTTGAAGACGGAGGTCGTTTGCAAAATCGCTATTTTTAAGGGTTATATATTATATAAATTCCATAGCGTCTATTCTGAATTTTCAACTAGACATAACTTTTTATTCCCACCATGAAATCTGGATTTTTCACATTCTTGGAAACATATTTTCAAACATATTCAAACTACCGCGCCATTTCCAATTCACTCTCACATCCTGTACACTCGTTTGAAATTTGAAATCAAATTTTCAAACTACCGCGCCATTTCCAATTCCTTTTATAATTAAAATAAATATTTATATTCTAACTTCAATTTAAATAAATTTATTAGTTCTAATTCTATTAAACATAAATTTCTAGTCGTTATTATTTAAAATAAATCATTTTAAATATTCAAAATTCATTGAAATTGCCAAAATAAAGTTTTTAAATTGGTTCCGATTTTCCGGGTTGTTACAATCTGTCCCACTTAAAATCTTTTCGTCCTCGAAATGGAACGGAGCTAAAAGTTGTTTAACTAACCAACTCAACTTTCATTCTGGAGTTCATTCTTCAACTTTTCATTTTCTAAGAATTTCTAGTTTTTCAAAAGTTTGGGTAGTACCCTAAATTTTTGAAATATTTCGCCACAACCTCCTTTGTACGGGGAGACATTTAAAACCGCAACTAGCCATGCAGGGCCCTCATCATCCGAAAAGAAGAAGAAAAAGCCAAGTGGCTAGCCAGTCGGCTCATAAAATCATCCAAACCCAATAAATTAGTAAGCAAACCTATTTGTAGGGCATACAATTTTATTCCTCTTCTCTAGCCTCCTTACTATGATCAATCCAATATATATGCATGTACATGTATGCGATTTCAACCAATTTCAATTCTATTCAATATTTGAATCAATTAGGCTTAATGGTTCAAAATTTTAATTGATCAAACCGTTTAATCAAACAACAAAATATACAATAAATTAGTTGAATATCATTTCAAACACATAACTTATATATATATATATATCCATTTTTGTTGCCAAGTCACAACAATAGACTGTATCTAGTTTTGGTTCTCACACTAGTCAGTTGGAAATATATAGAAATCCCACTTTTGAAACTCGAACATAAACTACTATTGCTGACATGTCAATCACCAGTATAATCAGAGTCATCTCCGGGCGACTAGAGTGTGATTCTATATCTATCTTGTATATTAGAGGCTACGTGTACACGTTTGCATGGCGTATATGCAAAATCTTCATATACTAGATTATCCAAATTCAATATAAAATAAATATTCAAAATCATATAAAATGGTTTAAATTTTCTAAACAAAATTTAAATAACACTCTTCTAACTCATTCTAGAATACCACTGATCCTATCTCTAAGGAGTCATTCTTATTGGATATTGCTAATCCAATCTCTGATGAATTCTTTCATTCGGTTCTAATGTGTCTCGTTCTCGAGCTCTGTAAACCAAAGCTCTGATACCAAGCTATGACGACCGAAACTCGCCCTTATGGGAAAGCCTGGATTGGGTTGAGAACACCACAAATCAGAACACAAACAATAGAACATTTCATTGCTATTACAACAATTTACATCGGAGTGTAATAATATACAGAATATGAACAAATAATATACATTTGATAAATATCAAAGATTTACAAATTACAATGCAGCGGAAAATTAATATATAAAGCAACTTTAAGAGATACACAGATACAGAGCTTTTCGAATATAGCTCCAGCTGTAAACTAGGATCGTGTGAATATAATATCTGCAAAACCAAACTACAAGCTGCCCATGTGGAAAATAGGGGCACCCAGAGTTTAGGTTAAAACAATTGACTCCAGGTCAGTCATGTGACTAGTGTGAGAACTAAAACAGTTATTAATTTGATTTTAACGTTAGGTATATCAAGGGATCACGCCATATAACACTGAACGGGTTTAACCCCAAGAATGCCAGTGCGTAAAGCAAACAACGCAATGCTAAATAAAGAAAATTGAAGCTATTATAAGACTCAGGTCCCATCACACAATGCAACGCAAGCCAAAGGACAGAGTTTTACCTCATAATGGCCATCGGTAGGCCCCAGTCGACGCGCCGCCTCTAGCTCTGCCTTTGTCCAGTGGCGGCGCCACCTTCAGTGCCACCTTGCGCCAGGAAAACCCATGTGAAGTTCATAGCTTTCGACCTCGATTTCATCACCAACGAGGGGTTGCAGCACTGGCAATTTCGGCTAGCGATAGGGCGTACTTAGACGAACGGATTCCCCCAGTGACCGTCGATGATCGTGCGCCATCGCGGAGATCGAAGGAGAGATTTGGGAGAGGCTGAGGGCCGTCGGTTTTTCTTTTGGAGGCTGGGTTTGGAGAATTAGGGTTTAGGGTTTTTAAAATTTCCTTTTATACCCTTTTTATTTTATAATATTATTTAATTTCCATAAATACTTGTTTATTGATACGAATCCCAATTCACACCCAACGACTATCGCCCCCAGCTAAGTACCCCCATTCCGGACTTAATGGGATATGTTTCGTGAGCCAATTCGACTGTTACAACAGTTTTTCATTAAATTAAAATATAAATCAGTGTATATTTAATTTAAATGTACATTTTAATTTACTAGGGCCACAGGCTGACTCCAAAATTTTCCGAAAAATAAATCTAGCTATGTTTGACGATACGGTCCTAAAAAATTATTTTCGTCGAATTTGGAGACTATTTGGAAAACAATCATTTTCTAGTTGATTAAATTCAACTGAATTGATGAAACACGTTTAAATCCGCCACGCTCACATATTATTTCCAAAAATTTTGAAAATTGGAAACTAGCAATAATTTGACATTCCTAATCCAACAAAAGTGGTCTCGTTGAAGACGAGGTCGTTTGCAAAATCGCTATTTTTAAGGGTTATATATTATGTAAATTCCATAGCGGCTACTCTGAATTTTCATCTAGACATAAATTTTTATTCCCGCTATGAAATCTCGATTTTTCACATTTGTTGGAATGTTATTTTCAAACAGATTCAAATATTTCTAGTTTTAGTAAAATTCGTTTATTTTGAATCCTGTACATTCGTTTGAAATTTGAAATCGAATTTTCAAACTACCGCGATATTTCCAATTCCTTTTATAACTAAAATAAATATTTATATTCTAACTTCGATTTAAATAAAGTTATATGTTCTAATTCTATTCAAAATAAATTTCTAGTCATTATTATTTAAAATAAGTCATTTTAAATATTAAAAATTCATTAAAATTTCCAAAATAAAATTTTTAAATTGGTTTCGATATTCCGAGTTGTTACAGTAAAACTGGTGATACACCATTCTCGACCACTTCTCAAATTTGGCAAATTTAACTACCACATTAACATTTCAATCTAATTAAAGATTTATTAAAACTCCACTTCATTTTAATCTCCATAAATCATTATTTAGTGATTATTAAAATTTAGGAAATAAATCATGTCTTTAACCGGGTTAATGAACGAATATCATTAAAAACATCCCTCACGATAAACCGAAAATCATATTCCACCAAAATGAAATCTACACGGAAAACATAACAGTATATAATTGATATAAATTTCCATATCATACTAATAATATAAATGTAATAACGATAAAGCTTTTTAAATTCCATATATAGTAACAGCCTTCCTTCACAGAAGCTCATCTCGATTATTCCCAAATAAAATTCCATTCAATTTAATACATTAAATTGGAAAACTTTACTTTGGAAAATTACACTAATCTTAATTAAAAGATTATAAATTCCAAATCATATCTTCGTTGTTAATTGGGTTAAAGAACAAGTGTTATTTAAAACACCTTTCAAGATAAACCCAAAAATCCAATCTTAATTCAATTCCAAGTAAATATTAATTAATTGGTAGACTTCTCTAAATCTTAATTAAATGATTTATTCTTTTCTCAACTGGGTTTAAGAACAGTGTTATTGAAGACATCATTCACCAAAAACCTAAAATCCAACTTGATATCAAATGCTTGGCCTTGAATAGAAATTACATTGGCTTATATTCAATATAAAATTCTGAAACCAACGGATATCGTATTGGGAATAATGACATCTGTTTCTTCCAAATTCCTTAATAGTATTCGTATAATCAAGGAATCCAATATTGAAATATTCCAAAGATTATTACCATTCAAATCCATTCCAACTCATACGTTGGAAAATTCTGTTTATTTAAATCCCTTTTAAATTCAATTTATTAAATAATTGGATTATAATTCTAGTTATTAACTAGTTCATTCAGGTAAAAATATCTTTTATCTTTTCAAATATGGAATTTTTTTATCCAAAATATTTTCAAATCATTTATTATGGATTTAAACAATTTTTTTCATATTTTTAATAATTTTATTAAGGCCCTTACAGTCGGTTTCCAATAATAGCCACCGAACTGCATCCATAGCGACCTTTTCTGAAATTGATTAGGAAATATTTCAATATCTAACCGTCAGATTTCAAATCTCTTATATTCATCAAAAAGACCTTTTCAATAAGAACGCAACGGTTCTGGTTTATGGAGAATCCAACAGTAGGATCTCCCAGTACATCAGTCTGACGTAAATGGTTGAAATTCACGAACGGACTCTTTGCGGCGTGTTCTATTCAAGCCATTATATATATATATATATATATATATAATTTATATATATCTTCGATTTCCAAGCAAAACATATATTATAAATCGTTTATAAATTAGTTTTAAAAAAGACTATAAATTTATTTTTAATTTTAAATCAAAACTGAATATACCATATAATTAAAATTTTAAAATGATAATATTTTCAAAATATCCGATTTTGACATCAATTCTTTTCGATATTCATTATAAAATGAATAAAACCGATAAACAAGCCTGTTCGAGTTAAAAAATGGCGTATATACTTAACTCGGCTTCCATATTTTTATACTTTCGTGTCCATCCCAAATTGGACATCAAAATCATATTTTGATGTTTCACTGAATATTATTTTAAAATATTTGTTATTTATGAATAGAATCAAACTCAATCAATTACTATATAAATTTTATTTATATGGATTCCATACATCGCATGTATTTAAAAATATTGATAAATAGCTATTAAACAGTCAATTGACATCCAGAGTGCAATTTATTACGGTATAAGCATTAAATAATTAAATAACGCTTATCACAGTCTATCGATCAATCGGTTGACATATAATTAATTTCAAGGAAGATGTAAATAAATTATCATCCCAGACCCATGTGGGGTTTCCAAACAACAACAGTTGATTCCACTGGTTAATAAATTTAACCAATTCTTATTCAACTTGAATTACTTTTCTAATTAACTAATTTTTGCTGTTTAAATAATAAATAGATATTTATAATTTAATTTCAACTACCAAAAAATAATATTAAATTATTTTTAATATTATAAACATTTCAGCATCACAATCAAAACGCAATATAGTCAATTAAATCGTCCACGGTTTATGGACGAGGGAGGTGAGCTAACAGGCACCGTATACATTTTATAATGATTAAAACTGATAAAAATCTACACTGGCATTTCTATATATTTTTATACACGAATACAATATCATGATAAAATATAATTTAGTGAGAAGGAGTTCTCACTTTGGTTTCCACTCCATCATTCTTTTATTTGGAGATTTTATTACTGTTCGGATTTGAATTTTCCTCAATTTCTAATTTGCTTCATTTCTGATCTAATCAGTTCCATTTTAGAGCTCTCCTCACTGCGATTCCAACGCTTCTGAAATTGTGTGATTCCGTGCTCGTATGACAAAGTGATCGTAGTTCAAACATTAAACATATTATTAAAACAATTAAATAATTAATTATTTTCTTTAATCCTCTTTTACCCAAGTTAATTACGTTTATAAAAATGTTGCTGATTCCATTGTCTTCTTTGTTGCCTGGAAAATTCATCGACTACGTTGAACCGCCGTCGCCTCCGTTTCTGCCCACCGGATCCAGATCCAATGCCACCAACGTGAAGCCCACGCCACACCCACCGTGAACGCCATGAAGTCCGACGTCCCCAATCGACCGAAAAACGTCCTCAAACGCCACCTATTTAGAGCCTAATTTCAGCCACCACAGCATTCCATCGACGATCATACCCATACCCCTTGAAAGCTCTAACTTTTCTCTTCAATTTTTGTTTTGAATGGATCTCCTGATTCGAATTGTTTTTAGTGAATTCGAGGGAGGAACGAGAGAGGTTTTGGTTCGTTCATTTCATTGAGTGGCGGTTGCTTTTGTGATTAGGGTTAGGGCATTTTATAGAAATATATATTATATTTTAATATTATTTAATTTCATTTAATTCAAATATAACTCGTTTATCGTTCCGAACTCCAAATCAAACCCAATGACTATCACCCCTGGCTAAATACCCCCATCCCGAACACAATGGAATATGTTTCGTAAGCCAATTCGACAGTTTCGATCAGTTTTCATCAAAATTAAAATATAAATTAATATATATTGAATCCAAACGTACATTGTAATTTACTGGGGCCACATACTGACTCCAAAAAATAACGGAAAATAAATCTAACTATGTTTTTATGATACAATCCGGATAAAACTAATTTCGTCGAATTTGGAGATTGTTTGAAGAATGGCCTTTTTCGAGTCAATTAAATTAAAACTGAACTAACAAAACACATTTAAATTTAACACGATTACATATTAATTACAAAAATTTTGAAATTTGAAACCTAACCATAATTTGACATTCTGGATGCAACAAAAGTGGTTTCGTCGAAAACGGAGGTCATTTGCAAAATGGCTATTTTTAAGGGCTATATATTATATTAAAATATATATAAATTCCATAGCGACTATTTGAAATTTTAAACTGGGCATAACTTTCAACTTGTATTATGAAGTTTCAATTTTTCACATTCATTAGAAAGATATTGTTAAACAGATTCTAACGTTTTTGGTTTTACTAAAATCCGATTTATTTTGAATTATGTATACTCAATTGAAATTAAAAATCGAATTTTCAAACTATGCCATTTTGAGTTTGTTTTAATTAAATTTATGCATTCTAACTTCAACTTGAATAAACTGTTAGTCGTTATTATTTAAAAAAAATCATTTTGAATTCTTAGAATCCATTAAAATAGATAAAATAAAAATTTAAATTGGTTCAAAAATTCCGGGTTGTTACAATCTCCCCCACTTAAAATCTTTTCGTTCTTGAAAAGGAATGGAGCTGAAAGTTGTTTAACTTACCAAATAAACTTTCATTGTGGCTTGAGTTCTTCATCTTTTTAGTTTCTAAGACTTTTGTAATTTCTCAAAAATTTGGCTATCACCCTAAATTTTCGAATTTTTTTGCCATAACCTCTTATCTATGGACTGATCAATAAAACCGCAGTTTGCCTCACACGGCCCTCATCATTCGAGAAGAAAAAGAAAAAGCTAAGCAGCTTGCCAATCGGCTTATAAAATCATCAAACCCAAGAAATACAGTAAACATGTACCTATTTGTCGGGCATACAATTTTATTCCTCTTCTTAGCTTTAGTACTATTACCTGTTCATTATATATATGTGTATATATATATGTATGTATGTATATATATGGAATTTCAATCAATTTCAATTCAGTTCAAATTTGATTCTATTTGGCTAAATTTTACCTTTCGTTCTCTTGTTGGTTTTATCATTCCAATATTTTAATTAATTAAACTAATAATCACACATCACAACTAGCAATCAATTAGTTGATTAGGCTTTCAAATATATAACTTTTTTATACTCAAAAATCCAATTTCAATTCCAAATCACAAGAATAAATTCTAATTAAGTTTTAGTTATGAGATGACCCCAAACTTCCTTAGACCGAAAGTAAGGATAATCATTTTGGAATACAACATATTTACAAACAAAAACAGATCTCGGATAATTATCATAACACATAAACATTTGCAGCGGAAATAAACGTCATCAGCATCACAGCAAAACATCAGAGTATGCAGTTTTACAGGATCCACTTAGCATAATAGAAGTCTTAACAAAAGAGGAACAAGTCTCAAATGAAAAGAAATGAGTTTCAAATCCCATTACATACATCAAAAGCAAAAGATAGAAAAATGTCTCAAAAGCAGAATAAAAGATGGAGAAAAAGTCTTCTTCTTCTTCCTCCCAAAGCTAGCTCCCACTAAAATGTATCACCTAGAAACGTGTCAATTGGCTGCCCTTGTGGAAAGAGGGAACCCGAGTTTGCAAAAGTGAAACAAACTACGAGTCAGTCATGGGACTGGTGTGAGAATTCTTAACTAAATTAACTATCAAGATGGCGAATCTCAGCACCACACCGCTAACGCGGAACGGGTTTACTCCATTGGATTGCCAGTGCAATATTTTATAAAGTTTATATAAAACAGCGGAATGACTTTTGAAAAATGAATCCATCATAAGACTCATGTCCTATCACACAATGCAACGCACACAGGAGGATAGCGTTTTCCCTTATGATGATCAAACATGCTCAATACGTGAAAAGTAACGTTTTGATATTATCATTAGTATTTTAATAGTATTAAAATACTTTAAAATACATATATCAATCCTAGATGGCATAGGTACCATATACTATGTCGCCGTATATAAGTTTACAATCAAAACTGAAATGTCGTCGTATTGGGAATTGGTTTTCAGTCATGAAATCGAGGCTAGGGATCGTCCTCTTCCGATTCGAGACACTCTAGCAAATGCCTCAGGATCACACCTATGGGCAACCCTTGGATGCGGTAGGGCCGGTCCCTACCTAAAGGTAGTGGATTATTTATACCTGAACACACGTTTCCCGGTCCCTTTGGACCTATAATATGACCACTTCCGGCCTATAAAAAAACCCGAGGTACCTCAATCCAAAATCCACATAAGTAAAATGCCGGGCCGTGTCAAAACCCAAGCACCACTCCTAGCTAGAAAGAAACGTGTGCACTCCCTATGGTCCATATCCCGTTTTTGACTCATACCGGGATGTGAGGCTCGTGAAGTCACGATATACACAAAGCTATGCCTAAACAGGCTATGCTTCGATCATCAGCCACAAGGCCTGCTTTTCAACAAAGCCTTGATCATTGCATCTTGGCGTGCCACATTGACCATTCAACGTCATGCTATCGATAACTACTACTACGTATCCGGGTGTTAAGTAGAGAATAAATTCTCCACCACCAAATAGACATATATTAATAGAAAGCGATTTAATTACATGAAGTGAATTTCAACGTCAGACACGCATCCATTTACAAGTCCGTTCAGGGTCTGAACGAAAACCGGAGACACCAAAAAGGCGCTCGCTTATCCGCACGACCAACACACACGTCCGGACAATTACCGCTTCAACCCAGTCCTGGGAGCAAGTCAGTCCAAGGTATCCGAAATCATCGTCCATTCGATGTGAAGATCGCTGGTCTTCAACCGTCGTCTTCTTGTATCTTTTATTCAGTCGCCGTTCAATTATTTGAAATGAGTTAACCTCGGCCTTTTCAAATAATTGTCGCATAATTATAGTTTAAAATATTTCATATATATACATATAACTATTTATCGCTATTTTTATTTATTAAAAATAGCTCGAAATATATAAACGACGTTTCGGGTCAATGGGTGGCGTTGGCGCTGCTTTTTCCAAAATTTGGTTTACACATATCTTAAAATCTAACCGTCGGATTTTGATGAAATTCATCTCGTTGGAAAACTCTTCCCAAATCGGTCCTAATGGTTCCAACTTTGGGAAAATCCTACGGTCGGATCTTTCTATATATTCGTTTGAAGTTACGATTGCCGATACACGAACTGCAGCGCTCATTTCGTTAAATTTTATATTTTATATTTATATATAATATATTGGGCGATTTCCTTTATTAAAAATGAGGATTTCAACAATGTATCATTTTACATCAAATAAAAATGGCATTTTTGTTCGCCAATTCTAATGCGACCAAAAATGATCATTCAACGATGTACATTTCTATATTCAACAAAAATGACGTTTTTGTTCGCCAATTCTAATGCGAGCAAAAATGATATTTTAAAATATATAATTCCAATGTTCAACAAAATGACATTTTTGTTCGCCAATTCTAATGCGACCAAAAATGATAATATAAAATGTATAATTCCAATGTTCAACAAAATAACATTTTTGTTCGCCAATTCTAATACGACCAAAAATGATAATTTAACGATGTATTTCAAATAAAAATGTAAAAGTCCCTTATTCTTTTATTTACATTTAAAATGTAAATCTCTTTTTATTCTTTCCAATTACATTGAAAATGAAAATGTCTTTTTATTCCTTCCTATAACTTTGAAAATAAACATGTCTTTTATTCTTTCCTATTACATAAAAATGACTTTTTATTCTATTCTATAACATTGAAAATAAAAATGTCTTTTTATTCTTTTCTATTACATTGAAAATGAAAATGTCTTTTTATTCCTTCATATAACTTTGAAAATAAAAATGTCTTTTATTCTTTCCTATTACAATGAAAATAAAATTGTCTTTTTATTATATTCTATAACATTGAAAATAAAAATGTCTTTTTATTCTTTCCTATTACATTGAAAATAAAAATGTCTTTTTATTCCTTCCTATAACTTTGAAAATAAAAATGTCTTTTATTCTTTCCTATTACATTGAAAATAAAATTGTCTTTTTATTCCTTCCTATAACTTTGAAAATAAAAATGTCTTTTTATTCTATTCTATAACATTGAAAATAAAAATGTCTTTTTATTCTATTCTATAACAAAGAGAACTCAATTAAAAAGTAAATTCATCTTTCTATGTAATATTTGCATTGAAAAATGCAATTAAAAAGGTGGACTTTATTTCCAATGTAAACGTCTTTTCTAGCATCAATATTCCTAAAATAAATATAATTTCCAATGTCAAGATTTGATTCATTTCAACTATATTAACATAACGATGAAATTTTGTTCGTTTCAACCATATAGACATGACGATGAAATTTTGGTGTCATTTTAACTCTATAAATCTGACGATACAATTTTGGTGTCATTTCAACTCTATAAACATGACGAGGCAATTTTTGTGTTATTTCAACTCTATAAACATGACGATGCAATTTTGGTGTCATTTCAACTAATTTAAGGTACGATGAATTTTGTGCATTACAACAATGGAAACATATGATTGGTTGTAAAATTTCTATGAATCAAAAATAATGGACCCCACCTTTATTTTGTGAAATAAAACAAAATATATGAACTTTATTCATTTTATAGGATAAAAGATCAAATCTTTATTCATTGTATGAATTCAACTTCTTTTATTTTATATGTCAAAATAAAGGATCAAATCTTTATTTATTATTTAAAACAAAAATGAAAGGAAAATAAAAGATTGAACTTTATTTTATTTTGTTTTAAAAAAAAAAACAAAAGATCAAACTTTCCTTTATATTTGTTTTTGAAAAACAAGATTCTGTTAATCAAAACAAAAGACTAAAACTTTGTTTTATTCGTAGAACAAAAACAAAAGATTCAACTTTAATTTGTTTTCAAAAAAACAAAAGATTAGAACTTTAATTTGTTTTCAAAAACAAAAGATTAGAACTTTATTTTTTTTTTTCAAAACAAAAGATTAAGTCTTAATTATATTTCATTTCAAATCCAAAAAAGAAAATCAAAACCTTTACACAAAGATCCCAACTTTTTTATATTTTGTTTTCAAATCAAAAGATTAGTTTAAAGAGAAAGGAACAAAAAAAATAAAAAAAAACAAAGGCGAAAACTTTATTATGATTACATCCGAATTTTACAGATCGAAACAGTCAAATTATAACATGACATCACAACGAATAAGATTCAACAATACAACAATCACCACATAACAGATCAGAATAATATACAATGATTCAACCGATCGAATAGAATTTAAAATAATTTATTTAATTATTTAAATTCAGAATCTCACAGTCGTTGACGATTTTTGGCCAAAATTCAAACTGTTCAGAATCAACTCCAGCCAGTTTCGATGCGTAGATCTCAGTCACACGATTACAACGTCGCTGAAATCATCGAATTGAAATGATTTAGATATGGCTAATCGAAGTTTTAAAATAATTTAAATTAATTAAATAATAAATTCCTAAGGTAAATCACCTTCTTCCTCTCAGACACTACAGGCCGCACGTTTATGGTTCCTCCTTCAATCCTAGGGTTCGATTTTTGTTCAAATCAGTAGCAGGGTTCGTCGATCAGGATGTGGCACGCTGGAGCAGGTGGGACGGCGCACGCGGGGCGGGGGGGATGGGGGGTGGTTTGGTCAAACTCAGCGGTGGCTAGGGGGCCCTATGGAGGACAGAAGGGCGCGGGTTTGTGTCGTCGATGCTTGGTGGTTGCGGCACTAGGAGATGATCAGGTGGTATGGAATTATAAAGGAGGAGAGCTTTGAAATGGTGTGAAGTATGGGGTTAAATTCTTGGAGGAGAGGGAGAACGAAGTGGAGGAAGTTCAAAAATAGGTGGCCATTGGTTTGAGGGGGCGGCGGCTACACGAAGATGAATAGGAATTAGGGTTTTCAATCTCCTATTTTTATAATACTAAAAATGTATTTTTATAAAAAAAACCATATCTTCCAAACCGGTTCAAATTCAGTCCAGCAGAAAGTGACCCTAGCCAATAGCCCATATTCCGGATCCAATGGGACAGGTCCCGTCATCCTAAACGGCTGTCTGTGGCCCGTATTACTTAATTTAATTTTTAATTCCTTTATTAATTTAATTCATCTGCATAAATAAATTCACCGAGGCCACAAACTGACTCAGAAAAATCCAGAAAAAATATATTTGTCTATGTTATAACGATACGGTCCTAACAAAATTAATTTTTTCGAATTCTGACACTGTTTGAAAAATGGCTATTTTTCAGTCGATTAAATTTGACTATAATCGACCAAACACATTTTCCTTCACCACGCTCACATATTAAATCGAAAAATTCTAAAAATTGAAACTTGGCAATAATATGACATTCCGGTTCCAATGAAAGTGGTTTTGTCAAAAATGGAGATCGTTTGAAAATTGGCTATTTTCACTTGCTTTAATATTATTTAAAAATCGAATTTTTAATTTCTGCCACATTTTTCCACCAAATAATTTAAAATAAAAATTTTAAATTGGTTCGGATTTTCCGGGTCATTACAATCTCCCCCACTTAAGAATTTTTGTCCTCGAAAAGAAACAAAGTAAAGTAGGAACCACGATGGAAAATGTAAATTGAGGAAAATGTACCTTAACACGAGAGTTATTCGGAGATATCCACTCTGCACTTGGGGTAAGCCTTTTTGATGCTATCATCTGTCTCCCAAGTACAATCTCTAGGATCCCCACTCCATTGAACCTTGACTAGGTTGATCTTCTTGTTCCTCAAGATTTTGGTTTCTTTGCCAATGATCTTAATCGGGTCCTTTCTCACTGTCAGATTTGGAGCAATGTCTAGGGCCTTTTGGTTTAATTCATCCTCAATCAGATCTGGATCGTGCACATGCTTGCGGAGTTGAGACACATGAAATACATCATGCACCCCTGGCAACCAGTCGGGCAGCTGCACTCTATAAGCGAGAGTACCAATCCTTTCGAGAATAGGGAATGGACCAATGAATCTCGGTGCCAACTTTCCCGTCTTGCCAAAATGAATCACGCCTCTCAGAGGAGAAACCTTCAAGTATACTCGATCACCCACAGAGAATTCAAGATTCCTTCTTCGCTGGTCTGCATAGCTCTTTTTTCGACTTTGTGCAGTCAATAAGCGCTTCTTAATCAAGTCAACCTTATCTGATGCTTCACGGACCATGTCGGGGCCCAAGACTAGTCGATTGCCCGACTCCACCCAACATGCTGGAGATCTGCACGGCCTGCCGTAAAGTAATTCAAATGGTGACATCCCCAAGCTTGCTTGGTAGCTATTATTATAGGAGAATTCCACTAAGTGCAAGTGGTCCTCCCATGAGCCGCCATAGTCAAGAATGCAAGCACGCAATAAGTCTTCCAAAACACGATTCACCCTCTCAATATGGCCAACTGTCTGAGTGTGATAGGCAGAGCTCAGATTCAACTTGGTCCCAAGCTCTTCTTGAAAAGCTTCCCATAATTTACTGGTAAACAGTGGATCCCGATCACTGACAATGCTTTTGGGAACCCCATACAGTCTGACTATCTCTTTAAGATAGAGCTGTGCTAAACTTCGAGATGTTCTATTGGACCGAACAGGGATGAAATGGGCAGATTTTGTTAAGCGATCGACAATCACCCATATGATATCGTTGCCCTTTTTGGTTCGGGGCAAGACATCTATAAAGTCCATAGAAATTTCCTCCCACTTCCAACCAGGAAATCCTAGCGGTTGTAACAAAACTGCCAGTTTTTGTTGATCACTTTTAACTTGTTGACACGTGGGACATCCAGCAACATAAATGAAAATGTCTCTCTTTATCGACCTCCACCAAAATGTACGCTTGAGGTCGTGATACATCTTGCTCACTCCAGGGTGAACACTAAGCTTAGATTTATGACATTCATCAATAACCTCCCTTCTGAGCTTAGAGTCGTATGGGACACAGATTCGGCCCAATAGCCGCAGAACCCCTTTGTCATCAATTTGGAAACTTGTGGTTTCGCCATCCTGAATTCTTTTAATAATCCTCTAAATAAATTTATCATCCTTCTGAAGAGTAGAGACTTTATCAATCAAAGAGGGAGTGATAATGAGACTGGCGATAGTGAGATTATTTCATTCTGCATTCTTTCTACTGAGTGCATCGGCTACAACGTTTGCTTTTCCTGGAGTATATAGGATATCCAGGTCATATGATGCAAGAAATTCGACCCAGCGTTGCTGCCTCATATTCAAATCTTTTTGGGTAAAAAGGTGCTTCAAAATTTGTGGTCGGTGTAAATTTCAAACTTTTCACCCAAATGATAATGTCTCCGTATTTTAAGAGAAAACACAATGGCCATTAGTTCAAGGTCATGCATGACATAATTCTTCTCATGTGATTTCTGTTGGCGGCTAGCATATGCGACTACCCTGCCTCTTTGCATCAGCACAGCACCAATACCTTAAATAAATAAGGGATAACATGTTAAAATGAGATTTGTCATTTAAAGGAAAAATGTTATCTTAGACATGTAAATTTATAAAGAGACAACCTTGCTTAGAGGCGTCGGTCCAGACCTTCAAATCCTGATTACCATCTATGATGGTCAACACAAGAGCATTGGTCAACCTCTTCGTTAGCTCTTGGAAAGCTGCCTCGCATTCGGGTGTCCACTTGAATTTCGTATGCTTCTTGGTCAGGTTTGTCAATAGACAAGCTACCTTCGAAAAATCTTTGACAAATTTCCGATAATAGCCGGCCAGTCCCAAGAAACTTCTGACCTCCGTCGGAGTTCTAGGCAGCTTCCATTCTTGGATGGCTGAGATCTTTTCTGGATCTACTGAGATTCCCTCCTTTGATACAACATGGCCGAGGAATTTCACCTCCTCTTGCCAGAATATGCATTTAGAAAATTTTTCTTTCAGCACATTTCTTCGCAAAATGTCTAAGACTTCTCTCAGATGCTCTTCATGCTCAGCAGCGGATTTAGAAAAGATGAGGATGTCATCGATGAACACGAGCACAAATTTATTTAAAACATCTCTGAATACTTTATTCATCGAATCAACAAAATATGCTGAAGCATTACATAGACCGAAAGGCATTACTAGCCATTCATAAAAGATGTCAGGGCCTCTGAAAGCAGTTAAAGGCACACACTCCTCTGTAATGCGAAGTTGACAGAAGCCTGTAGCTAGGTCCATCCTAGAGAATACTCGTGCCCCATGCAAGTGGTCAAGCAAGTCATCAATACGAGGCAGTGGATATTTGTTCTTAAGAGTTTTCTTGTTGAGATCACGGTAGTCTACACATAGCCTGAGAGTACCATCTGATTTTGGGACAAACACCACTGCTGCTCTCCATTCTGAGAAGCTGGGCCTGATCAGACCCTTCCACAAAAGTTGTTTGGTTTGATTTTTCATCTCCTCTCTTTCCTTTGGTGACATTCTCCGAATGGGATGTACAACAGGCCTTGCATTCGGAGCTAAATCAATTCGGAAGCTGATTTCTCTATGTGGAGGTAGGCCCTCAACTTCTTTGAAAACATCAGCGTAATCTTTGACGACAGGGATATCCTCAAGAGAAGTAGGGGTAACTTCTAGAGAAGACCAGAAGGTTTTCCTATCGATGGCTGAGCCATGGCAGGGGATACATACATTACTGAGTTTAGTTTTAACTTTGACGATTCTTTCGGCGCATACTAACTCAGCTTCATATTTTCCTAACCAATCTATACCAAGTATGATGTCATATCCAGAAAACTCCATGATGATCAAATTAAAAGGAAACTGATAGCGAGAATAGGAGATAAGCACTTTACAATAATGATCTAGAATGAGGGAACCTCCTATTGGACAATTAGCTCTAATCAAATTTTTGATTTTTCTAGGTTTCAATTTCAACTTTTTACTTGCATCTTTAGAAATAAAGCTTCTTGCAGCACCAGTCTCAAATAAGACAGTAATAGGGATGTTCTTAATATTAAGCGTACCTCCTAAGACATCGGGTTTATTAGGCCCCTCAGTCGAAGCTGGTGCAACTGCTCCCTCCTAAACATGTGCCACTTCGGTTTTCTTCAACAGAGGACAGTTTCTGGCAAAGTGCCCCGGCTTATTGCAGTTATAGCAATCCAGTGTGTTCCAGGGGTTCTGACCACGATTCTGAGAATTCTGACCACGGTTGTGGGAGCTCTGACCACGGTTCTAACTAGGGCGTGAATCATCTCTCTTGACCCTTTTTGGTACTCTACACTCGTTGTAACACCCCACGTCCATTAATGTCACTCACAAAGGGAATGCATTAACTTCCATGGAGGTTTTAAGTGAATGTAGAATAGAAAAATTACAACAAGACAGATAATAAGTAGTACTTGGAAATCTAAAACTTTATTTCATTGCAGCGGAAATTAAACATGTTTGTTACATCATAAAACCATAAATCAGAGTCAAGTACAATATCCATCTTGATAAAACAAAATACATAATCCCATTACATAAATAGCCATTAAAGAAGATAACAAGCTGGACTTTACTTCAACGGTCCAAGTTTTCCAAAAGAGAGATAAAGCAATCCAATCAAACTCCGCTAGAGTTGGGCGCACCCTGAGGACCTGGTGGGGGGGAAAAGATAGGAATGGAGGGGTCAGACATAAAGTCTGGCGAGTATGATAATTCTAACAATACTATTATCAAAATAATTAGACTGAGGCACAAGCTGGAAAATAAGGAAATGTCTATGAACTATTGGGTATGGAAGAGTAGATAAAGATAACGTTAAAGTCACACCTAATACTAACGAATAATTACTACACTGCACCACACCAGTCACCCTAAAGGTTGATCCCACTTGCTTCACTTAGAAATTTTATAAATAGCTTCGTGTACCCCTAGCTGACTACATACGGGCCGCCTGCCCCTATCTCCGCTAGGTGTACCCCTCACCGAACTTAGAAATTATATAAATAGCTTTGTGTACCCCTAGCTGACTACATAGGTGCCGCCTGCCCCTATCTCCGCTAGGTGTACACCACTACCCACTTGCGATCGGCTCCCTACCCGTAGATACCCGTGCTGGTCCCATAGTGGGGTGTATCACTCCCCTAAAGTGGAAACCCGATACAACTTGAGGATGCATGGCATATACCTACACGATGCAACAACATCTTACCTACCAGCCCGGGTCCACACACGCATATGAAACCCGTTGGACTTGCGTTGCCACCGCTAACCCGTTTGACCTCTTATAGTCAAGCCCAGTATGTGTGTCCCGTCCTCGACTTGGGTCGAGCCCACAAAGATACGTTTGGGTTACTGGTTGAAATGGGCCCACAATTACTTACCATATGCTATCCACCTAAGCTTGTCCCCACTAGTACATCCCACTTAACCCTCTTAGTCATGTTCATTTACATGTGTGTTTGGTTAATTCTTACTAATCGTATTTCAAATGCCACTAAAGGCACTCACTAGATTCCTCATGCCACCCAAGGCACCTACTTAACCACCATGTCACACCATACATGTTTATCTGGTTATGTATTTCTTAATTCATTAAGGCCATAACCTTATAAAGACCTCTCACATTAGACTGGCATTTATGGCAGCCGGATTTGCCGGGCGGGTCCGTGCAGTCTTACACCATAAAAGAGTCTAACCTCGTGTCTTTACAACTGTTATGCTTTGATTTGGGCCTAGGACCTCTCACATTGGGCTGACATTTGTGACTGCTGGATTCGCCGGTCGGGTTCGGGCAGGTTTACGTCACAAACGAGTCCAACCTCGTGTCCTAAGCATTGATTAACACTTATAATCTTTTACCCCAGTTTTAAATATATCCCTATTCAAATCATTAATTAATTCCAATTTTAATGATGTCCATAATTGACTCAATTATGGCCATCCACTTATGGTACGCAAAATCATATCAATTGCATCCCAATTTCTTAATATTAAATCCTTAATATTACCCCTACCCCACGTTATACGTTCGCTTATTCAACGCAAAATATACGTTAGACTCGAATAGTCTAACTCATAACACAAAGATAAATTGTCACAACATATAGACAAATAAAATAGATATAATCATAAACGGGGTGAAACTTGCATGTGTGATAGATGTCCAACAGCTAAACTTGCATAGGCAAAAACTACAACTTGCATAAAGCTACACATGTCATGGATCTAAAGGTGTCAACTTGTTTGGTAAAATGTCACAATTTACATAATATGGTCATAATCCAAATTCATGTATAAACTTGCATATGTGGTTTATGCAACATAATGATGGTGAAAACTAGCATCTAACCCATAGAACTCACACATGTTATAACCTAATTTTAGATCTAAATAGATGTCATAGGATATGTGAGATTATACATACTAATCAATCTAAACTGGCATAGGTACATGTGATTTATCATGTGAATCATCATAGCCCAAACATATATATAATCAACATCATGATTTGATCAAGAATAAGCTAACTATAACATAAATAATAACATCATGACTTTGTAACATCGCAACTTAGCATAGAAATTTTCAACATATATAATATCATCATAGCATGATTTACAACATATAGGATATCATCATCACATAACATAGAATTTACAACATACATGATAGCATAAGGTTTACAACAACATATATGATAATTCCCATCATTTTCTTATGATCCATATCACATCTTAATCTAATTAGTTTGCTAATAATCTTATTAACATCATCATACTCACAATTAGAAAAGAAAGAGAGTCTTGATTTGCTTTAGAGTTGAGTAGAATTAGAGTTTTGATTAGCTTTCTTCCTTCTTAGTTGGCGGCGGCTGCACTGAGTTCCATGGCGATGGCATGACGGTGGCTATTCAATTTTTCATGTGAATTTAGAGTGAGACTACCTAGGTATATATAGAGTTTAGGATTTATTTAGACCGTCAGATCAACTCAGAACTAACCTGAACCATTAAATTTGCCAACTCAGCCCTAAAGACAAATCAACAGCTCAAGATTGGGCTCAGGCAAAACCTAGCCGACTGGACCAGGTCGACTGCGCAGTCGACCTGGTTCTGGGGGTGTCGACTGCCCAGTCGACTCCCCAGTCGACCTGGGGTGCTGGGCGGGAAATTTCCCGCCTAGCCTGTTTGACTTCGAATTTTGAATTTTCTGAAACTTCCGATGGCCATATCTCCTTCATACGAAGTCCAAATCATGCAAACTCCGACTCTATTTCAACCAGAATTCCGAGACGAACACAATGGCGCAACCCGTTTCCCAAAATTCTCACGTCTAAGACTAGTTAATCTTTAATTTGTGAATATTAATATTAACAGAAGTACGGGGTGTTACATTCTCCCCTCCTTAAAGGATTTCGACCCCGAGATCTTCAAGTCAAAAAGAATGTATATCCTAACATCCAATCGTCCATCTACTCAACCATCAAACACAGTCATCTATTGTCCTTATATACTTCTAATGCTTTCATGTTTAAATGCGCAGTGTCTGTATATGTCCATATCTAATGCAAAATCAGGCGGTCCACTGATTCAGTTGACCTCCTTAATGCAAATCATGATAGTGCCATGCATCCATTATGTATGCAAAAGAACCCTATCGATACATATTATCTCTATATGCGCGCACAATCATCATCTGAATGCAGCATCCATATGATAATACAATCATCATACATCCATTTTACTAAATACATTCATTTATATGCAATATGAAGTGATTGAGCCGATCTAGTGCCCTATAGTGTGTGTGTATATGCGTCCACGAGCAACCACTAGCAAACACTTGCATCCACTTTTCATCCATCATACATAACATGTCTCAAACACATGTTTCAACCATAGGATTATCCTAACTAAAGGTCAAAGATACTAGCGAGAGGACATACTAAAGATAAGATAAGTACAAGCTAAGTGATAAAGGAGAAATTAAAAGACCTACCCTCAAAAATAAAAAGGTACAACGAACGCATCTTCGCTTCTGTCTCCCAAGTAGCGTTGCTCTCATCATCTCCCCATTGCACTTTGACTAGTCTGACCTCTCGATTTCTCAACTTCTTGATCTCCGACCCAAGAATGCATGTAGGAGCTCATCGAATCGTCGCATCACGCTCTATCTCCACCTATCTAAGCAAGCTCGGCTCTACCACTTCCACGGTCTCGTGCAAGCACTTCCTAAAATGTGACACATGGAATACGTCGTGTACACCACTAAGTCTCTCAGGCAACTCCACTCTATACGCCACCTGTCCAATCTTCTCCTTAATAGGAAACGGCCCTACGAACCTTGGTGCTAATTTCCCAAAGGACCCAAAGCGAACAACGTTATGTAATGGAGACACTTTGATAAAGACCATGTCCCCAACATCAAACTCAAGATCTGTCCTCCTCTTATCCGCATAAGAATTCTGCCTATCTTGCACTGTCTTCATCCTTCTTCGAATCAAGTCGATCTTTTTCGAAGTCTCTCTAATCATATCGGGCCCAAGTAAGATCTTATCGGTAGATTCCCACCAACATGTAGGTGAACGACAAGGTCGTCCATAAAGAGCTTCGAAAGGTGTAACACCCCACCTCCGCTAGGGCCACTCACAAAAGGGAATGCACTAGGTTTGGTGAAGCATTATCGAGGTAAACATGCACAAAAATATTTGAAGACATAACATATATGAAACAGCGGAAGTAAAACAAATTTCATTACCTTATAAAATAAGCTCCAAAGCCTTTTACACCAGAATACATCAAAACCTGTCTTGCAATAGTAAAGAAGCATAAAACCTTTTCATAAATTATTCCCCAAAATAAAGCGGTGAAGCAGCCATAGCCAAGAGAAGACCAAGCTATACATGATGACCTTCAAGCATAAGAGGTCTGAACTAAACAACATCATTTCCTCCCTGAAACCTGGGGGGGAAACGGAAGGCAAAGAGGCGAAAGAAAACGGGGTCAGTCATAAAGACTGGTAAGTCCTATCTACTTCCAGTATAAAAACAGGTAAAGGTAACATGACATGCATAAACTGAAAGTAAACATAAGGATGACGGCAAGATAGATAAGCTAAACCAAGATAACTGGATGAACTACTATAGCAAGATAAACTAAGGTATCATGATAAACTACGGTGTCAAGATAAATCAAGCTATCATATCGTCAGGTTTCTATCGAGTATACAATCCCAAGGTATCTATCATGTATAACATTCCACGGTATTTATCATGTATGTTTGCTCTGCACCTCTCGTACTAGTATCCCAACCCGCGACATGTGTTAACTATGAATGTCCTTTGCCCCATGTCATGTAATGGTCCATGTCAACCTAATATATAGCATATGTAGGAGTTTCCCAACTCGTATGTTTCTTTCCATGTATAAGTTCAATCCTTTGCCGTAGGCCGTACGGGCTTTCCCATGTAAATCTATACCACCTCACCGTAGTAAAATTTTATCCTTGAGGTTGTTTTGGATTGCTTCCCTTGATCTTGTTATGTTTTCTTGCCATGAACTATCGCGTGTTCACTTAGGATTTATGCCACCTAGGACCACTAGGGATTATGCTACCTAATGAACGTTTCCGTGTCTCGATTTTGGTTCAAGCCACCTAGGGCCACTAGGGATTATGGCACACGTCAACCACGCCCTTTATCCCACGTATATATCGTGAATCGTTTTCCATGTCTAGACGCACATGTTCCTCAATGTGCCATCCGAGTTCCGTGCCAGGGAAAATCAAGAAATACGGAACTCGGTCGGGAGCTTTAAATCGTCTGCTGATGCAGATATCAAGGTCTGTTTTTGTACCCGTGGCTATGGTCCCGCGTGACCCCTCCATCAACTACTGAAAGGCAATCCAAGAAAAATCGTGTATGAGAACCACATCCCGGCCCTACTATAGCCCCACTTTCCTATGGGCCAACCTCACCCATGACTCGATAGCAAGAACATGGTCTGTTGGGGGTTCTCTGCCTTTCCGTTCGTACACGATTGACTCAAGATGGTAGGTAGTCGGCGACGTGCTATCCAGGGCAAAATCAAGTATCGTCGACTCCACGCTAATCCATCCCAGTCTTTAGGTCGCTCGCATAGCAACCAAGGCATATTCTTGGCTCTTCTACCGCAGACCTTAACCTCTGTGAGGCCGGGTTTCATGGACCATCTGCCACCTCACAGGGGGATACCAAGAGTACCCTCACGTCCCCCGAAGCTACCGCTTCGTCACCCAGTTCACTGGAGCTTTTTATCCAAGTCAGATAAGTTGCTCCTCCTCGTATACTAAGCGATGACCCACCGTTATCAGATTACTTATCTATTTGTGAACTAGTCCCATGTCCTTGGCTAAGAATTATTACTTAGTTATTCTTTAACTAAGGTTTACCACTTAGCTTCTTTTCCCATTATCCCTGATTAACAACGATCTTCTACCTAGTTCCTCTAACTTGGGTTTTGTCTATTGGGTTAAGTGTTGTTATTCAAGCCTATGACTTAACCCGCATGTCAACCATGTGATAATCGACTAAGTGTTCAAGTTCAAGGCTTAGCCCTACACCCTGTATGTCGAATTGGCTAAGTATATCAAACGGTTTACGACTTAACCTTATCCACATGTTATTTTAGATCGGTTAAGTGTAGGTTACTTATCCTCACCTAAGTATCGTGTTTGGATTAGTTAAAGTGTAGATTACTTAACCCCATCTCCTAATCGTCTTATATGGTTAAGCGTCATTAAAAATCAAGTCCGGTTTCACTTAACCTACCCATTCGTGTCATATCGGTTAAGTGTCATTAGTCAAAATTACTTAACCTTTTCTTGTGGCATTAATTAGATTAATGCACCCCAACCTCTCACATTAGACTTTGTTGTGGTTACTAGTTAAGCCGGGCGGGTCCGGGTAGCTTTACACCACAACCTAGTCTAACCTCGGGTTTTAAGTGCTATATAACCAACTACTCACATTGGGTCCTATTGTTTGTAGCCACTAGTTAAGCCGGGAGGGTCTGGGTAGATTTATGCTACAAACTCAACCCAACCTCGAGTTGGCCACTTTCATGTTTTCTACGTATCAAGTTCGTGTCAAATTTAGACCCCTTTTAAGTCCATGTTTCCATGTAGCCCCATGTCAAGTTTTCGTGTCATATTCACGTTATTTATCATTTCACGTTACATGTAATTTCACGTCAAGGTCATAGCCAATTTTCAAGTTTGCCAAAGCTACCCAAAGCGTGTCCCCAACGCACATGAAAGCGAAACATATTTGGAATAATATGAAAAAGATGGGTACAAGTTGGCAAAGATGAATCACAAGTTAAACATGGCGAAAGTTGAGGCAAAGGTGTACATATAACTAGCATATTGCATATTGGCCACTAAACATGCACGATGTCATAAAGGGATTGGCCACAAACGTGAATATTGTCATAAAGGATTTGGCCACAAGCATGCAAAGTATCATAAGGGGGTTTTGGTCCCAAACATGCATATTATAATGAGGGGTTTGGGTTCATTTATATGCATAAGACCCAAGTCACGTTCATGCACATATTTCACAAGTCAAAGTTGTTCCAAGCTTTCATCCCAACTTTCCACAAGTAAAGGTTCAGTCTTGCATGGCAAACTAAGTCCAATGCAACATGAGTAACTTGATTTAGTCACTAAACATAGCCTAAGGTTATAGGTTCAAGCAAAAGAGACATGACAAGGTTCATATAGGCTAGCATACTTAGTTTAATCTTGTTTCATTCCATGCCATCATTAAGACTACCGTTTAGATCTAGAAGTAGCTAGAACTTACATAGCGAGGCTTAGGAAAGGATCGTGCATCATTTTGACGAAGAAAGGTGGCTCCTTTGTTGAAGAATCGTCATGAAACTTGCATAGCAACGTTGATCCACCCCCTTGATTTGATGTAGCAAGCTAGCACCTTTGATTCGGATCCGATTTGAATGCATATTCTGTAGGAATTGGAGATGGAGGCCATGATCACTTGGCATTTGGGCAGCACTTCGTGGCATGAGTGATTTGTGAGGGTTTAGGGTAGGCTTAGGGGTCTTTTTATAGAGATTAGGAGTAGTTTAGGCCCTTAGATTAACCCTAGGATAGATCAGAACCGTCAGAATTCGTCACAAGCCCCCAAAATCAGTTCAAATAGCAAGCAGGTGCACCCAGGTTGCCTGGGCTCGACCAGGCAGGTCGACACCGTGTCGACTGGGCAGTCGACACGGCGGTTGCTGTGTCGACTGCACAGTCGACACGCCTGTCGACACGACCCGGGCGGGAATTCTCCCGCCCTTCCCCCTGTGTTTTTGAATTTTGAATTCTGCTCTAATCTTAAACTGTTTTGAAAACTTCGACGGGCCATATCTTGGTCATACGGACTCTGATTTTCGAAAACTCGGACTCTATTTCGCGTATTTTTCCGAGACGAACGGAATGGTGAAATCCATTTAACTTAATTCTTAGAATATAAACAGAATATCTCTTATTACCATAGTTCTTTAATTAACCCGCTCACGTATTCCTATTTATAAATATATAAATCTCTTATTTTCAAAGCTAAAAGAATGCGGGGCGTTACATTCTCCCACCCTTAAGGAATTTTGTCCCCGAAATTCAATAAGAGTAGGATTTATGTCCTCCCATTACCACCCAAAAGTGTTCAACCAATTGTTGCAACCATGTGCACATGTGCAAAGTGAATTACATTGTAGTAAAATATGTGTGCTTAACTTGTGGTACCACCTATATGGATGCAATTTCCTTGAAAATTTCTTTTTCAAAACATGATGCTGTCACCCTAAATATACTTGCAGTTCTAAATGAATGAAAAAATTTATGAAAACATTTTCATCCAAATTTTCCCACACCCTTACAAAATAAGAGTGAAGTTCATCCAATTGGCGCATCCAAGATCCTACCATCCATTTTTAATTTTAGAAAAATCTAATTTTCTAAATCTTACACAACGGAAAAATTTACCTTTTTCCCATTTATTTACTTTCCCGTTTTTCCTCGTCTATATATATTACCGTGCAATATTTTCAGGGTTATCTCAAGCACAACAGTTTTTATTAAGCAAACAACGTGCGGATTACATTAGGATAATTTCAGTACATGGTTACAACTAGATAAAAATAAAATGCTACCCTACGGATACACTAATAGAGGTCAAGCCTAACGGAAGTTGCTACGAATGAGCTCCTCTATGCTATCAAGCCTCTCTCCGTGTCGTCGATTCCCCTGCCTAACCTCTAACTGTAAGTCCTGAAGTCCAGCTCCTAACTGATCGTAGGAGGTACCCATATCGTGTAGCATCTGCTGCTAAGTCTGGGCTAGGTCTACTTATGCCTGTAGCATCTCCTGCTGTTTCCTCAGTATGTCATGGTGGCCCCTAACTATACGAGCTTGCTGCTCTGAAACATACCTCAGCTCAGACCTCCAATCTGGATCCCTACTAACCCATGGGTCCCACACGGACGTATCTGCAGTCCCCTGTGCCGGGGTCTGGGAAGTCCAAGCTCCTTCCCAAGCCTGCTCTGCATTTGCTTGCCCAAACCCCTCTGATGTCATCTGCTGGGGTTCCTCGAAATATCCGACCTGACTATCATGTGGCTCGTCCTCTTGTTCTTCCTCCTCCTCACCCTCATCCTCTCCATCATGTTCCATAGGCTGTGGCTCTTGCAGCTGTTGCAATTGTATACCCATCCTTGTCAGTGCAGCCACGCTAATAATACTAGAGGGATGAGAAGAAAGTACTTCAAAATCCTCATCGTGTAGATCAACGCCACTCCGCATAAAAACCGTTGTCCATAAATTTCCAAAGCAAATATTGGAAATCCTTACTTCCCTAGTGGTATGGTACTGCTGTAAGATAGTTCGGGCCCAGTTCATCTGTATACCCCCAAATATAGCATAGGTTGCAATCTTAATGACGTGTGGGATTCTATCGAACCCAGCATTCTGCCCCGCAAGATTATACTGCAATATCCTGATAACAAATCTAGCTAGTGGGCGTAGATGATCATAATCCCATTGTCTTTCAAGCTCATTAAAGAAAATCCTACGCCATATAGTATTATCATTCATCTCAAGATCCGCTGTATCCATTCCCGTACCGCGGATATTTAACATTTCACCAAACTGAACCTCATTAATGTAAATATGAGTACCCTTAACCTTTGAACTATAGGTTACTAAACCCTCATCATCCTCACCAATTTCTAAAAATGCGTCAAAAAGCCTTACCAAACGCTTGACGCCCCTTCTCTCGGCGGTGCGTGAGTCTAAGATAGAAATCAAACCCGCTTCCTCAAATAAGCTTTCCACGGGGGTCCCCGCAAAATCAGCAAATCTCACCGGACGGCCTAATAGTAACTTCATGTTGGCGCTCTTCGCGTATTGCTCAACTATCTCCTGCCGCTCATCGCACCATTCTATCTCTTGTGGTGTTAATTGAGGGTAAAGCTCAAGAAGGTTTTCCATGGCGATTTGAGCCCAAATTGAGAGAGGAAAATTATAGATCTGGATAGAGGATGGCCTTAGCTTCGATTTGAGATCAGTTTTACAGAAAAGAGCGGAGAAACAAAGCAGTAGGAGGTGGAGGAAGTGAGGGGGTTTTTGGGTTTCTTGGTGGTTGGAACGGAGACGCACGAAATGTGCTTTGGAGCTGAAGGCTGTCGGCCTTCGTGCCTTTTTATTTTATTTTCTGCTACAGGGGGGGATGTCGACAGGGCAGTCGACACGGGGGGGGGGGGGGGGGGTCGTGTCGACTGCGCAGTCGACACCCCTGTCGACTTGCCCCCTTCAATATATTTTTTCTTGCACAACGATCCTCTTCCTTACCATCCCTTCTTATAATACGGCTACACGCCTCTCGGGGACTACCTCCATCTCACGGAGAACACTTTTGTAGCTAGAATAGGCAAGTCGTACTTAAAACCACTGTGGCTACAGGTGGAGGAGAGAAAGGAAAAGAGATTCGACAAGGAAACAAAGGATAGTGCTAATGGCTTTTGGGGAATAGCCTTTAAAAACTTTTCTTGAAAAATGATTCTTTATAAATGGTTTCTCAAATAGTTTTCAGAAGGTTTTAAAAACTTTTGCCCAGTCTGGTAACCTTCTGCTCTGATACCAAATGTAACACCCCACCTCTGTTAAGGCCACTCACAAAAGGGAATGCACTAGGTTTGGTGAAGCATTATCGAGGTAAACATGCACAGAAATATTAGAAGACATAACATATATGAAACAACGGAAGTAAAACAAATTTCATTACCTTATAAAATAAGGTCCAAAGCCTTTTACACCAGAATACATCAAAACCTGTCTTGCAATAGTAAAGAAGCATAAAACCTTTTCATAAATTATTCCCCAAAATAAAGCGGTGAAGCAGCCATAGCCAAGAGAAGACCAAGCTATACATGATGACCTTCAAGCATAAGAGGTCCGAACTAAACAACATCATTTCCTCCCTGAAACCTGGGGGGGAAACGGAAGACAAAGAGGCGAAAGAAAACGGGGTCAGTCATAAAGACTAGTAAGTCCTATCTGCTTCCAGTATAAAGACAGGTAAAGGTAACATGACATGCATAAACTGAAAGTAAACATAAGGATGACGACAAGATAGATAAGCTAAACCAAGATAACTGGATGAACTACTGTAGCAAGATAAACTAAGGTATCATGATAAACTACGGTGTCAAGATAAATCAAGGTATCATATCGTCAGGTTTCTATCGAGTATACAATCCCAAGGTATCTATCATGTATAACATTCCACGGTATTTATCATGTATGTTTGCTCTGCACCTCTCGTACTAGTATCCCAACCCGCGTCATGTGTTAACTATGAATGTCCCTTGCCCCATGTCATGTAATGGTCCATGTCAACCTAATATATAGCATATGTAGGAGTTTCCCAACTCGTATGTTTCTTTCCATGTATAAGTTCAGTCCTTTGCCGTAGGTCGTATGGGCTTTCCCATGTAAATCTATACCACCTCACTGTAGTACCCTTTTATCCTTGAGGTTGTTTTGGACTGCTTCCCTTGATCTTGTTATGCTTTCTTGCCATGAACTATCGCGTGTTCACTTAGGATTTATGCCACATAGGACCACTAGGGATTATGCTACCTAATGAACGTTTCCGTGTCTCGATTTGGGTTCAAGCCACCTAGGGCCACTAGGGATTATGCCACCCGTCAACCACGCCCTTTATCCCATGTATATATCGTGAATCGTTTTCCATGTCTAGACGCACATGTTCCTAAATGTGCCATCCGAGTTCCGTGCCAGGGCAAATCAAGAAATACGGAACTCGGTCGGGAGCTTTAAGTCGTCTGCTGATGCAGATATCAAGGTCTGTTTTTGTACCCGTGGCTATGGTCCCACGTGACCCCTCCCTCAACTACTAAAAGGCAATCCAAGAAAAATCATGTATGAGAACAACATCCTGGCCCCACTATAGCCCCACTTTCCTATGGGCCAACCTCACCCATGACTCGATAGCAAGAACATGGTCTGTTGGGGGTTCTCTGCCTTTCCGTTCGTACACGATTGACTCAAGATGGTAGGTAGTCGGCGACGTGCTATCCAGGGCAAAATCAAGTATCGTCGACTCCACGCTAATCCATCCCAGTCTTTAGGTCGCTCGCATAGCAACCAAGGCATATTCTTGGCTCTTCTACCGCAGACCTTAACCTCTGTGAGGCCGGGTTTCATGGACCATCTGCCACCTCACAGGGGGATACCAAGAGTACCCTCATGTCCCCCGAAGCTACCGATTCGTCACCCAGTTCGCTGGAGCTTTTTATCCAAGTCAGATAAGTTGCTCCTCCTCGTATACTAAGCGATGACCTATCGTTATCAGATTACTCGTCTATTTGTGAACTAGTCCCATGTCCTTGGCTAAGAATTATTACTTAGTTATTCTTTAACTAAGGTTTACCACTTAGCTTGTTTTCCCGTTATCCCTAATTAACTACGATCTTCTGCCTAGTTCCTCTAACTAGGGTTTTGTCTATTGGGTTAAGTGTTGTTATTCAAGCCCATGACTTAACCCGCATGCCAACCATGTCATAATCGACTAAGTGTTCAAGTTCAAGGCTTAGCCCTATACCCCGTATGTCGAATTGGCTAAGTATACCAAACGGTTTACGACTTAACCTTATCCACAGGTTAATTTAGATCAGTTAAGTGTAGGTTACTTATCCTCACCTAAGTATCGTGTTTGGATTAGTTAATTGTAGATTACTTAACCCCATCTCCTCATTGTCTTATATGGTTAAGCGCCATTAAGAAATCAAGTCCGATTCCACTTAACCTACCCATTCGTGTCATATCGGTTAAGTGTCATTAGTCAAATTTACTTAACCTTTTCTTGTGGCATTAATTAGATTAATGCACCCCAAACTCTCACATTAGACTTTGTTGTGGTTACTAGTTAAGCCGGGCGGGTCCGGGTAGCTTTACACCACAACCTAGTCTAACCTCAGGTTTTAAGTGTTATATGACCAACTACTCACATTGGGTCCTATTGTTTGTAGCCACTAGTTAAGCCGGGCGGGTCCGGGTAGATTTATGCAACAAACTCAACCCAACCTCGAGTTGGCCACTTTCATGTTTTCTACGTATCATGTTCATGTCAAATTTAGACCCCTTTTAAGTCCATGTTTCCATGTAGCCCCATGTCAAGTTTTCGTGTCATATTCACGTTATTTATCATTTCACGTTACATGTAATTTCACGTCAAGGTCATAGCCAATTTTCAAGTTTGCCAAAGCTACCCAAAGCGTGTCCCCAACGCACATGAAAGCGAAACATATTTGGAATAATATGACAAAGATGGGTACAAGATGGCAAAGATGAATCACTAGTTAAACATGGTGAAAGTTGAGGCAAAGGTGTACATATAACTAGCATATTGCATATTGGCCACTAAACATGCACGATGTCATAAAGGGATTGGCCACAAACGTGAATATTGTCATAAAGGATTTGGCCTCAAGCATGCAAAGTATCATAAGGGGGTTTTGGTCCCAAACATGCATATTATCATGAGGGGTTTGGGTTCATTTATATGCATAAGACCCAAGTCACGTTCATGCACATATTTCACAAGTCAAAGTGGTTCTAAGTGTTCATCCCAACTTTCCACAAGCAAAGGTTCAATCTTGCATGGCAAACTAAGTCCAATGCAACATGAGTAACTTGATTTAGTCACTAAACATAGCCTAAGGTCATAGGTTCAAGCAAAAGAGACATGACAAGGTTCATATAGGCTAGCATACTTAGTTTAATCTCGTTTCATTCCGTGCCATCATTAAGACTACCGTTTAGATCTGGAAGTAGCTAGAACTTACATAGCGAGGCTTAGGAAAGGATCGTGCATCGTTTTGACGAAGAAAGGTGGCTCCTTTGTTGAAGAATCGTCATGAAACTTGCATAGCAACGTTGATCCACCCCCTTGATTTGATGTAGCAAGCTATCACCTTTGATTCGGATCTGATTTGAATGCATAGTCTCTAGGAATTGGAGATGGAGGCCATTATCACTTGGCATTTGGGCAGCACTTCGTGGCATGAGTGATTTGTGAGGGTTTAGGGTAGGCTTAGGGGTCTTTTTATAGAGATTAGGAGTAGTTTAGGCCCTTAGATTAACCCTAGGATAGATCAGAACCGTCAGAATTCGTCACAAGCCCCCAAAATCAGTTCAAACAGCAAGCAGGTGCACCCAGGTTGCCTGGGCTCGACCAGGCAGGTCGACACCGTGTCGACTGGGCAGTCGACACGGGGGTTGCTGTATCGACTGCACAGTCGACACGCCTGTCGACATGACCTGGGCGGGAATTCTCCCGCCCTTCCCCCCTGTGTTTTTGAATTTTGAATTCTGCTCTAATCTTAAACTGTTTTGCAAACTTCGACGGGCCATATCTTGGTCATACGGACTCCGATTTTTGAAAACTCGGACTCTATTTCGCGTATTTTTCCGAGACGAACGGAATGGTGAAATCCGTTTAACTTAATTCTTAGAATATAAACAGAATATCTCTTATTACCATAGTTCTTTAATTAACCCGCTCACGTATTCCTATTTATAAATATATAAATCTCTTATTTTCAAAGCTAAAAGAATGCGGGGCGTTACAAAAGGTGCCATGACAATGCTAGATTGAAAGCTGTTATTATATGCAAACTCTACCAACAGAAGATGCTCTTCTCATGTACCCCCAAAGTCTAGGATACATAGCCTCAAAAGATCCTCTAGAATACGATTCACCCTCTCGGTTTGGCCGTCCGTCTGAGGATGATATGCGATGCTCAAACATGGCTGAGTCCCTACCGCTTCTTTTAAGCTCTTCCAAAATTCTCTAGTGAAGATAGGATCGCGGTCGCTTACTATGCTAGAAGGAACACCATGAAAACGAACTATCTCTCGGACGTATACAGAAGCTAACCATGGAGCAATCCTCTTACTCTTCACGGGAATGAAAAGGGTGCTTTTAGTAAGTCTATCTACTATAACCCAAATCCCCGTATTACCCTTCCTTGATCTTGGTAATCCATCCACAAAGTCCATCGAGACACTCTCCCACTTCCATTACGGAACCTCCTATGGGTGAAGCAACCCACCGGGTTTCTTTTGCTCCGCTTTTACTTGTTGGCACAACAAGCATCTAGCAACATACTCGGCCACATCCCTCTTCATACCGGTCCAAAAGAAAACTCGCTTCATGTCTTTGTACATCTTGTCCCCGCCGGTATGAATGGTCATCTTCGAACGATGTGCATCATCAAGAATAGTCTTCCTCAAGTCCTCGTCTCGTGGTACACAAAGTCTACTGTAACATCCCATAATTTTCCGCATATTTAAAACTTGAATTTAATTAAATAAATCAAATAACATGGGTTTAAAAATCAAATTTTGACGATTTATAATGATGAGGATTGTTGGGTTGGGTAAAATTAATTTTTCAAATTTAGTAATTAAGAATGTTGTAAAAGGGAATTTAATATTTTTAATAATTAACTGGAATTTTAGTTAGTTAAATTAAAAGGGAAATTTATATTTAAATTTAAATTGGTGAATTGGTGAAATTCTAAGTTATTTAATAATAATTGAAATATAAGTTTAAATGGATTGATAATTAATTCAGGAACTTAAAATATGTGAAATTGATTATAAAATTTTATTTAAGTTATAAATTGATTTAAATGGGATTTTTTTTAGATATTTAAATTCGAATTAAAATAGTTAATCGAATAATTGAATATTTTATTTATTTAATTAACTGTGAAATTTAACTGTTTTGACGACGGTCTCGGAATTCGATGAAACTGGAGCCATCAGAACCAGAACGGTGAATTATGATAGGATTTAAATTTGCGTTACAATCCGACTTACCGTTTGATCGTACGAGAGGAAATGTGAACGAGATTAGTGTAAATGGATAATTTGGTTAGTTCTCTTTTGGGCCTCATATATATATATGAATAAAACTCCACATCCATCTCATTCAGCCCCTTTTCATTGTACGTTCATTTTTTTCATCTTCTCTTTTCTCTAATGGCAGAAAGAAAATCAAATTTCAAAACCTAGCTAAGTAAAAATACAAACTTCCAATTCAAATCTCCTCAAACCATAGCAAATTATATACCGTTTCGAAGAGCTCGACGATACAAAGCTGATGGTGTGATTTGTTTCGACATGCAGTGAGTAGGTTTAACAGAAATCGCAGTCAAAGTTTCTGATTTCGAGACCCTAAGCCTAATTTGGGGGCTTTTTGATTTAGGGCTTAATTGAAGAATCGGGAATATGGGTTTTGAAGAGGCGATCCTCACGAGTTCAGTGGAGGTGGTCGGAGGTTCGATTGTTAAGTAGGTTATCGGATTTTGGTGTTTTAGGGTTTGAAAACCCTTTGGTTTATCACGACGACGGCGGAAAAGGGGACCACCGGAGTTGAACTCGAGGATGCTGGGTGTTATGCCTCGATGACGGGGAAAGGATGGCGGTGGTCTCAAGTCGCGAAGTGGCCGGAGCTGAGTGCATTCGTCGGTCAAAGTTGCATGCGGTTGGGTGTTTTTCCGCTTCGGTTCCTGTAGCTGGAAGAAGTTGGAGCGGGAAGAAAGAAGGTTGGGGTGGTGACGTGGCGCTTTTTATTGGTAAGAAATTTGTTTTTAATTATTTTATATAATTTGAATTCTAAAAGTAAAATGCTTATAACTTTCGCGCATTAACTCGGATTTGGACGCGGTTTGTTGCATTGGGATCATGGCGGAATTGCGGACGTTTTGGTACTAACCTGGCTGCATTTAGAGACTGTGAAATTTTGGGCTTCTTTTGGACGTCCGATCCACTAAGGACCCAAAGGTGAGTGATTCTTCGCTCACGAAATACTGAATTTATTCTCATATTTATTGAATTAAATTATGAAGTAAGTTTGGTTGTATGGATGTGTTGGATGGTTGATGTGTGGTTTAAATTTAACATGCAAGTGTGTTAACATGCAATCTAAGTAAATGATTTATTATTTAATTTAATTTAAATCTATAGTTGAATTCGAACCCTTGTTAAATCCTGAAACAGTTTAATGCTGAATCAGTTGAATAAAATTGTTGTGATGGATGTTGGTTGAAATTTATTACTGGATTTATAGTGACATTTTAAATGCTCTTTATTTCAGTATATTGTAATGCATGTTGATTGTGACGATAAATCCCATTTACCCTTGATGTTACGGGCATCTAATAGACCCGGGATTTATCGATTTGAATAAATTAAGAACACAGGTTGAAATGATACATACCTGTGACCCTGATTTGGATTGAAATGATAGATCCATCCTTGGAATATCAATAAATTAAATTTAAATCACTCGGCCATTGGATAGACAATTAAATACAGACATCGGTTGGTTAAATGGTTTTTAAATATTCGAAATTCTGTCTTATGGAAAAACTTCATGTAAAGGAATGTGTCGATTTCAATAATTTTATTCTTCCTTTAAGATCTGAATCCTGGACATTATTGAATGGTTAAGGAAATTTTTTCCAAGGAATTTGGAGTTTTGAATTTGAATTCGAACAGGATTTGGGATTTATCCCAAAAAATTGGGAAAACTCGAATTAAGTAAATTCTTGTTGAATTTCATTTAGGAATAAAGATAATCGAGTTTGTTCAAATGAAATATGAATATGGTTTTGAAATCCTTTAAATGGAAAGATGGGTTTAAATGGAGTTGGAAACAAGATATTGAACTATGTTAACTCCATTGAGACTGGAGTATAGGTCCAAGTGTTGGAATTCGGAAGAAAAGAACGATTTTTGTTAAGGGATTTTATTATATATATATTTTACACCTTTGATTTCAAATAACTATTCTTTTCAAAAATTTCAATTATCAAAACCTTTACCTATAAAACTATTTTGTTATAACTAAATTTCCTTATATTTTATTACTTAACTAATCTGCAAGAACTTTAAATCACGTATATACATAGTGTTAAATTATCTTATTATATTCTAGCTATTATATTATATATATATATACATTTTATAAAAAGACTTTTATTTTAAGAGCAACTGTTTTCAAATTTTTGTCAATGATCGTAAATTTTCTTCCGAATGGAAAATGCTGGATTTAAACCACAGTTCGAGATGGAGTCGAAATAAAGTATTCAAATATGGAATCGACGTTAACCAATTTTATATGAAAATGAAATTGATATTTTATTTGAATATAATGGATTTCACAAATGATATGAATGTGGGTTATGGAGATTTATACTCTTTTGAATATAAACGGATTTAGAATTCAAATCGATTTGAGATAAGTATAACCTTTGAGGTAAAATATATTCTGTTTGAATATAGGTCGATTATGAAACATTATATGGTTATAATATAAGGATATGAAATATATTCTAGTTTAGAATAAAATTGGTTTTGGGTATGATTGTGATATGTTGATATGAAATTTTTATTCTTTTGAATATAAAATGGATTCGAAACAAAATATGATATTTTGAGATGAAAACAAACCTTTGAAATGTAAAAGAACCAACCGATGTGAAAAATGTAAACGTAGGTTGTTAAAGAGACCGGAGTCGACATAAGGCATACTCTCTGTCAGTGTCGATACCACTTTGACAACTGTGAACGTTTTGACGTATCCAGAACGAGATATGATGACTTGGAGTCGATTATTGAATCGAAGAAGATGATCGAGGACGAAATAGCCCTGACCTTTGGGTCATAATTGAAATGACTAAAACAGGAGCTATACCGTGACTAACTGAGGTAGCACCTTTGATCGGACACACTTCTTCGATACTATTTCTATGACTATGATGATGATGATTTGGGTCCATTTATGAATTATGGGAGTGTGTTCCGAGGTGGGCGGTAGTGGCTGCTATGCGTTACCACCGGTCCGGGAGTGCAATTGGTAGAATCCTACCCTGGGCATTGCCTCGAGTGCCTTGTCATATATATCCATATCGAGCCCCATATGATTTTGATTTAGCATTGCCTTCTATGGAGTGCCCTCTGATAACACCAGTACGGTGAATTTACGGTACTGTATAGACTGTTGGTGCCTATAAACGGCGTAAGGGTAATATGGTAATCCCGCTTACGCTATTTTCAGTATTTATACTTTGCTGGATAGACACTATCATAATAGCGTACTATATTATGTATGTATAAGTTTAACGGATCCTTGAGAGATGGAAAAATCCCGTAACATCTCTTGAGTTACTGTACCCATGACACTGATGTTATTTCGTATTTTGATTTGACAAATATGAGATGATTTAGTGCTGACCCGAGTGTTTGTTGTGTTTTCGTTTTTATGCAATACGCTCGGGTCAGCAGATGTTGCAGTTAGCGAAGATTCCCTTGCCTTGGAGGACGAAGACGAAGTTTGGCGTATATATCTATTATGAGTATGGTTTAACCACTGCATTTATTTCCACTGCTTATTATGTACATCCCTGTATATGTATAACTCTGATAATCAATGTATACATTGCAATTGGTTTTTTACTGCTATTTGTTTATTATATGTTGTCCTACCGCTGTGAGATTCTGTTATTGTTTTTCTCTTCTTTCTTTCTTTTTCTCTTCTTTCTTTCTTTTTCTTCTTTTCCCAATAACTACCTGCATTTGCGATTTGTTTGGGTCGACATGTGTGGCTTATTGTCGATTTGAACGGTTAAAAATATGGGTCGTTACAGTTGGTATCAGAGCGATGGTCAGCGATAACCTTGGCTTTGTTTGGGAATTTACTCATTAGATATAGGGAGAGAAATGCCCTAGAATGAGTTTGAGTGATATGAGAGAGCGTACTTGTATTTTGATATAAATTGGTTTTCTGTTGTGTTGACTTATTTTGTTGAATATTTATGGGTTCTGGTCGATATATGGGACGCCATAGAATCGATAGGAATTTCTAATTAATCGAACAGAATGATCAACATAATATGGTTTTCGATTATATTTTATATATTATATATACTATTAGTGGTTTTAAGTGTAAAATCTTGGGCCGTTGGTAGGCAATAATATTAAGTTAATACCTATTGAGGTTGATTCGATAATAAATAAATCTAATAAGGAAAATTAAATGGATTTAGAAAATATTTGAAATGAAATGCCTATAGGTATAATTGGGATTAAAGGGTTGTGATTGAAATAGAAATGAACTTAAAACTTGATCCTGGGGTATTTTTGAAATAGTTTTGCCAAACTTTTAAATAATATCATATCATAGGTATGATCCAAAAGAAATGGTTTTTAAAGATTTTTACAAAGTGGGTATAATCCCTTCTTGGACCTTAGAAACAATGTCGGTAATGAGTGCGCACATTATCGATGTTTATTCTGAAAGGTTTAAGTGGGGCAGGAACCCTCAGTAATTATCATAAATGGATTCGACAAAGTATTTTTGTACTTAATTTCACATGGTATAAATATTATATAAAGGTATTAGTATAGGTTATTTAAAGTTGAATTTGGATTAAGCTAGAATTGAAATTTCCATGTTATTTGTTAATTAAGGTTTAGATTTCAAATTTTTTGGTATGATTTTTTTCCTATAAAATTGCATAAGTACATATGTTATTTAAAACTTGGCTTATAACCCGGAATCGAGTATTTGAGTCCACCTTAACTAATAATAATAACTCGCGTACTAGGGTTAATCGAGATGTTAGAATTTTGGTTATGAAACCAGGAAATTTACTTAAGCATTAAGAAAAGGGAAATGGTCGTCGAAATGCTTAAGTATGGGTGATAGTAAGTTTAAACGAATTTCAAAACATTGGTCGATAAGGATGTTGAAAAAAAAAGTTAACCATGAAATAAAATTCAAATAAAGCCAACTAAATCAATTGAAATTTGGTTGTGTGATAAGAACGATAACACATGTCGTGGTTAACTCATAAGTTATAGAGTTAGCCGGGAAGGAGGTTGGAAGAGACTTATGGTTTCCGATAATAGGATCGCTGAAAAAAAAACTTAAAAGAACGAAGAGGTTAATGGAATTTGAATGGTCAATGAATTGGAAATGAAAGAGATCTAAGTGGAAAACCTCATTTGGAAAATATATCGAATACAAATCTAAGTATGAACAATGAAATGAGTAGAGTGTAAACCATTTTGTCGAAGGGAATATAACTTAATTCGAGTAAAGGAATCGAGTTAAATAAATTATACTTAGGGAATTGAATAGCAATTGATTGAGGACTAAGTATAAATTTGAGTATGAACCATCCTTAACTCGAACCATGATTTGAGAATCGAATAAATAAGTTGATATAGTATTTCCATATTGTTGGATTTAGTAAGAAAAGTGAAATTTCGAAACAAGAAAAAAAAATAGAATGGTTTATATAAAAACCATCATTGAGCTTAACCCGTGATCATAAATTCGAAGTCAACTAAATGAAATGACCTTCATGTAATATGGACGTAGTAAATAAGAACAAGTAATGAAATTTGGTGAGTTGGTCCATGTTAATGAAGTGAAGATTTAATATAATCGAATTCGTTGAAAAGGTAAAGTGAATTCAGGTTGTAACCAAAATTAATGTTGGAATGAAACGGAAAATGAATTGGAAGTATATCTGAATGGAGTAAGCAAATTGAATACGAGTCCATGTCTCGAATAATGAAGTGATAACAAAGTCAAGTGTCAGGGATTTACAAAAGTATTGGAATCGAAAATGTTGAAATTTCGAATAGGAATAAACCAATGTTTATGTAAATCTGGAATAGTCAATAAGCTGAAATAAAATAGGCATAACTTTTGATGGGATGATCGGAATCTGACGATTCCAGACTTTTCGGAAACCTTAGAAACCGAGTTAAAACCTTCGTTTATAAAGCTCTGTCGAATTCCTATATTTACTAAGCTAAAATGCAAGTTTAGTCATAGTTGTATGTGCAGAAAAATAAAAATCTGAACTGAATACCCATGTTGTTTTGACCATAACTCCCAAACGAAACATCGGATTTTAACGTGCGAGTACAATTTGGAAAGGCCAAAATCTGAAATAAAACATTTCCTAAATATGCTGGTGAAATTTTGAGATTTAAAGGGGTAAAAACTGGGTGAACAATTCAGATCTGCAATTTTATTTGCCAGGGCGGAAGCGTTCGCCTTCGCTATAACGGCCATAACTTTTGAACAAGTTATCCGAATTCGTTGAATCTAGAAAATTCGGAAAGCCTGAAACAAATGCTACAACTTTTACCTAGTGGGTTCTAGTCAAATTCCAACATCTAAGGGGTGATAACCATTGATTTGTTTGCTGGCCTGTTATGAAAATCTTGGTTTTGTGATTTTATTGCTTTGTATATGTTGTTTAAGCTATATAAATTTGCCATGGATTGTTATATGTTTGATTCTTATGCATGTTTGAGTGTTTTAGTAGGTGCAAGGATGGGTACTACGCTTCGGAGCATGCTTGCGCTAAATGCTAAATGCAAAGGTAAATAAAAACCGCAAAATAAACGCTTAAAGAGGTACGTATTTGGGATTATATTGCTTTTGGGGTTTTGTTTGTGTTTTTCCCCATTTCTGGGATGCCTCATCGTGTGATGAGATGATATTTGAGTCATATGTATGTAGGGATTTTTCCCCGGACCTCTCCGTACAAAGGAGATGCTGCCGAAATTTTCCGTGATTTCGGGAGTTAGAAAAATTTATGAGTTTTACAACTATATACTTATTTTGTAAATACTATTTTAAGTATGGATTTGAAATAGATATGTGTTTAATATCGTTTCGTTCTCTTTTCGAGGACGAAAAGATTTTTAAGTGGGGAAGAATGTAACATCCCATAATTTTCTGCATATTTAAAACTTGAATTTAATTAAATAAATCAAATAACATGGGTTTAAAAATCAAATTTTGATGATTTATAATGATGAGGATTGTTGGGTTGGGTAAAATTAAATTTTCAAATTTAGTTATTAAGAATGTTGTAAAAGGGAATTTAATATTTTTAATAATTAATTGGAATTTTAGTTAGTTAAGTTAAAAGGGAAATTTAAATTTAAATTTTAATTGGTGAATTGGTGAAATTCTAAGTTATTTAATAATAATTGAAATATAAGTTTAAATGGATTGATAATTAATTCAGGAACTTAAAATATGTGAAATTGATTATAAAATTTTATTTAAGTTATAAATTGATTTAAATGGGATTTTTTTTAGATATTTAAATTCGAATTAAAATAGTTAATCGAATAATTGAATATTTTATTTATTTAATTAACTGTGAAATTTAACTGTTTTGACGACGGTCTCGGAATTCGATGAAACTGGCGCCATCAGAACCGGAACGGTGAATTATGATAGGATTTAAATTTGTGTTACAATCCGACTTACCGTTTGATCGTACGAGAGGAAATGTGAACGAGATTAGTGTAAATGGATAATTTGGTAAGTTCTCTTTTGGACCTCATATATATATGAATAAAACTCCACATCCATCTCATTCAGCTCATTTCCATTGTACGTTCATTTTTTTCATCTTCTCTTTTCTCTAATGGCAGAAAGAAAATCAAATTTCAAAACCTAGCTAAGTAAAAATACAAACTTCAAATTCAAATCTCCTCAAACCATAGCAAATTATATACCGTTTCGAAGAGCTCGACGATACAAAGCTGATGGTGTGATTTGTTTCGACATGCAGTGAGTAGGTTTGACAGAAATCACGGTCAAAGTTTCTGATTTCGAAACCCTAAGCCTAATTTTGGGGCTTTTTGATTTAGGGCTTAATTGAAGAATCGGGAATATGGGTTTTGAAGAGGAGATCCTTACGAGTTCAGTGGAGGTGGTCGGAGGTTCGATTGTTAAGTAGGTTGTTGGATTTTGGTATTTTAGGGTTTGAAAACCCTTTGGTTTATCACAACGGCGGCGAAAAAGGGGACCACCGGAGTTGAACTCGAGGATGCTGGGTGTTGTGCCTCGATGACGGGGAAAGGATGGTGGTGGTCTCAAGTCCCGAAGTGGCCGGAGCTGAGTGCATTCGTCGGTCAAAGTTGCATGCGGTTGGGTGTTTTTCCGCTTCGGTTCCTGTAGCTTGAAGAAGTAGGAGCGGGAAGAAAGAAGGTTGGGGTGGTGACGTGGAGCTTTTTATTGGTAAGAAATTTGTTTTTAATTATTTTATATAATTTGAATTCTAAAAGTAAAATGCTTATAACTTTCGCGCATTAACTCGGATTTGGACGAGGTTTGTTGCATTAGGATCGTGGCGGAATTGCGGACGTTTTGGCACTAACTTGGCTGCTTTTAGAGACTGTGAAATTTTGGGCTTCTTTTGGACGTCCGATCCACTAAGGACCCAAAGGTGAGTGATTCTTCGCTCACGAAATACTGAATTTATTCTCATATTTATTGAATTAAATTATGAAGTAAGTTTGGTTGTATGGGTGTGTTGGATAGTTGATGTGTGGTTTAAATTTAACATGCAAGTGTGTTAACATGCAATCTAAGTAAATGATTTGTTATTTAATTTAATTTAAATCTCTAGTTGAATTCGAACCCTTGTTAAATCCTGAAACAGTTTAATGCTTAATCAGTTGAATAAAATTGTTGTGATGGATGTTGGTTGAAATTTATTACTGGATTTATAGTGACATTTTAAATGCTCTTTATTTCAGTATATTGTAATGCATGTTGATTGTGACGATAAATCCCATTTACCCTTGATGTTACGGGCGTCTAATAAACCCGGGATTTATCGATTTGAATAAATTAAGAACACAGGTTGAAATGTTACATACCTGTGACCCTGATTTGGATTGAAATGATAGATCCATCCTTGGAATATCGATAAATTAAATTTAAATCACTCGGCCATTGGATAGACAATTAAATACAGACATCGGTTGGTTAAATGGTTTTTAAATATTCGAAATTCTGTCTTATGGAAAAACTTCATGTAAAGGAATGTGTCGATTTCGATAATTTTATTCTTCCTTTAAGATCTGAATCCTGGAAATTATTGAATGGTTAAGGAAATTTTTTCCAAGGAATTTGGAGTTTTGAATTTGAGTTCGAACAGGATTTGGGATTTATCCCAAAAAATTGGGAAAACTCGAATTAAGTAAATTCTTGTTGAATTTCATTTAGGAATAAAGATAATCGAGGTTGTTCAAACGAAATATGAATATGGTTTTGAAATCCTTTAAATGGAAAGATGGGTTTAAATGGAGTTGGAAACAAGATATTGAACTATGTTAACTCCATTGAGACTGGAGTATAGGTCCAAGTGTTGGAATTCGGAAGAAAAGAACGATTTTGGTTAAGGGATTTTATTATATATATATATTTTACACCTTTGATTTCAAATAACTATTCTTTTCAAAAATTTCGATTATCAAAACCTTTACCTATAAAACTATTCTGTTACAACTAAATTTCCTTATATTTTATTACTTAACTAATCTGCAAGAACTTTAAATCACGTATATACATAGTGTTAAATTATCTTATTATATTCTAGCTATTATATTATATATATATATACATTTTATAAAAAGACTTTTATTTTAAGAGCATCTGTTTCCAAATTTTTGTCAATGATCGTAAATTTTCTTCCGAATGGAAAATGTTGGATTTAAACCCCAGTTCGAGATGGAGTCGAAATAAAGTATTCAAATATGGAATCGACGTTATCCGATTTTATATGAAAATGAAATTGATATTTTATTTGAATATAATGGATTTCATAAATGATATGAATGAGTGTTATGGAGATTTATACTCTTTTGAATATAAACGGATTTAGAATTCAAATCGATTTGAGATAAGTATAACCTTTGAGGTAAAATATATTCTGTTTGAATATAGGTCGATTATGAAACATTATATGATTATAATATAAGGATATGAAATATATTCTAGTTTAGAATAAAATTGGTTTTGGGTATGATTGTGATATGTTGATATGAAATTTTTATTCTTTTGAATATAAAATGGATTCGAAACAAAATATGATATTTTGAGATGAAAACGAACCTTTGAAATGTAAAAGAACCAACCGATGTGAAAAATGTAAACGTAGGTTGTTAAAGAGACCGGAGTCGACATAAGGCATACTCTCTGTCAGTGTCGATACCACTTTGACAACTGTGAACGTTTTGACGTATCCAGAACGGGATATGATGACTTGGAGTCGATTATTGAATCGAAGAAGATGATCGAGGACGAAATAGCCCTGACCTTCGGGTCAGAATTGAAATGACTAAAACAGGAGCTATACCCTGGCTAACTGAGGTAGCACCTTCGATCGGACACACTTCTTCGATGCAATTTCTTTGACTATGATGATGATGATTTGGGTCCATTTATGAATTATGGGAGTGTGTTCCGAGGTGGGCGGTAGTGGCTGCTATGCGTTACCACCGGTCCGGGAGTGCAATTGGTAGAATCCTACCCTGGATAGACACTATCATAATAGCGTACTATATTATGTATGTATTAGTTTAACGGATCCTTGAGAGATGGAAAAATCCCGTAACATCTCTTGAGGTACTGTACCCATGACACTGATGTTATTTCGTATTTTGATTTGACTAATATGAGATGATTTAGTGCTGACCCGAGTGTTTGTTGTGTTTTCTTTTTTATGCAATACGCTCGGGTCAGCAGATGTTGCAGTTAGCGAAGATTCCCTTGCCTTGGAGGACGAAGACGAAGTTTGGCGTATATATCTATTATGAGTATGGTTTAACCACTGCATTTATTTCCACTGCTTATTATGTACATCCCTGTATATGTATAACTCTGATAATCAATGTATACTTTGCAATTGTTTTTTTTACTTCTATTTGTTTATTATATGTTGTCCTTCCGCTGTGAGATTCTGTTATTGTTTTTCTCTTCTTTCTTTTTTTTTCTTCTTTTCCCAATAACTACCTGCATTTGCGATTTGTTTGGGTCGACATGTGTGGCTTATTGTCGATTTGAACGGTAAAAATGTGGGTCGTTACATCTACTATCCCTACGTAACCAACCCTTATCATCTAGGGTATACCTACAGAGATGGCTTGATGACTCCCCTCTTTTAAGATTCTCCACTAACTCAACCAACTGTGGGTCGTCTCGCTGTGCCTCACCAATCCATCCCCAAAGCGTAGGTCTGACCTCCAAGGATGCTAGCAAACCGGGTACAAAGTCAACGGAAGGTCTAAAGTCAAACATAGAGATGAATTCTAAGTTTTGCCTCGCAACAAACAACGGACTCAAGGACAGCCTTTTCCAACTTAAGGCGTCTGCCACCACGTTACCCTTGCCAGGGGTATATGTTATTTCGAAATCGTAGGACGCTAAGAATTCCATCCACCTTTGCTGCCTTAAGTTCAAGTCCTTCTGAGTGAATAAGTATTTTAAAGATTTGTGGTCAGTGAACAATTCGAATTTCTCGCCAAGAAGATAATGACGCCAAGACTTAAGCGCGAAAACAATTGCAGCCAACTCTAGGTCATGCATGGGGTAATTCTTCTCATGCACCCTTAACTGTCTTCCCCCATAGGCTATTACCCTTCCCTCTTGCATTAAGACTGCGCCTAGTCCTGTCCCACAAGCATCGGTATAAACAGTAAACGGCTAACTCCCGTCTAACAGTACTAAGACTGGGGCTGAAGTTAAAGCTCTCTTCAAACGTTGGAACACATCATCACAATCTACGTCCCATGTGAAAACTAGGTTCTTCTTCATCAAACGCGTTAATGGAGCTGATATCTTTGTGAAGTCTTTGATAAACTTCCTATAGTAGCCAACCAACCCCAAGAAACTCCTTACTTCGGTAGCATTTTTAGGGACCTTCCAATCTTGGATGGCCACCACCTTCGAGGGATCCACAGCTATCCCTTCATTGGAAACCACATGCCCTAAGAATCGCACTTCCTCACTCCAGAAGTGACACTTAGTAAATTTAGCTTTAAGGTTATGCGCTCGTAGATTCTCCAACACTTCCCTAAGATGTAGGGCATGCTCTTCTTCATTCCTAGAAAAGATCAAGATGTCGTCTACAAAGACCACCACGAATTTATTAAGGTACTCCCTAAACACCCTACTCATCAAATCAACAAAGTAAGCGGGGGCATTTGTCAAACCGAAGGGCATCACTAGCCATTCATAGAAACCGTCTGAAGTCCTAAAGGCAGTCTTGTCAATTCTATCCTCAGCCACTCTCAACTGATGGAAACCAGTGGCTTAGTCCAACTGCGAAAACACTGAGGCGCCAACTAAATGATCGAAGAGATCGTCATTCCTCGGCAGTGGGTGTCTATTTTTCTTAGTAAGTTTATTAAGTTTTCTATAGTCCACACAAAGTCTAAGGGACCCATCCGCCTTCGTGGCAAATACTACTGGAGCACCCCACTCCGATATACTTCGTCTTATGAACCCCTTCTCAAGCAACTCCTTCACTTTCTTATTGTGTTCCCTACTTTCACGAGGAGCCATGTGGCGTACTGGCAAAGATACTGGTTTTGCATTATCCACAAGATATATTCGAAAATCTATCCCCCACTTCGGAGGCAAGCCCTTCACCTCCACAAACACATCCGAGTATTCTCCAACCACTTTAACAGATCGTAGATTTTCCATGATGCGTCAAGCGATTCTAGATAACTTAGCATAACGGAATTTATGGGATTACAAAAGATTTCGAGAGTGTTGCCAAGGCGAGTCATGAGCCTAACTACTCTCCTTTCACAATCAAGAACGGCCCCATTTCTGGATAACCAATCCATTCCTAAGATTAGCCCGTGAAGCCCAAAACATAAGCATCACATCTAAACTCAACGCTAAGTATAGAAATTTTCAAATCTAAACATATCATGGACAAATAAGCTGAGCCCCCAATTGTATTCGAAACAACTAAGGGATCCTCTACTAAACTGGTGTTTAAGTGCAGTGATTCAACTAATGATGTAGAGATAAACGAATGCGTTGCGCCCGAATCGAATAAGGTACGGACAGGATGATCAAACAGAAAAACTTAGCTTTCAACAGAAATGGTTCTACCTCGTTCTTGCAGCGGTTGGACCGCGAGAGCCTGAACTTGTCCCCTTGCCTACCCTGGTGCCATAAGAGCCTGCACCTGTCCTCCCGAGGTAGACCCTGCCCTCTGCCCCTTCTTTGGGCAGTCCTTCACTAGATGTCCCGCTTCACCACAGTGAAAACAGCCAGTCTTCTTTTTCTTTCTGCAATCCTTGCTGAGATGGCCTGGTGTCCCACAGTTAAAGCATCTTTTCTTTCCTTTGCCATTATTGTCTTTACCACCCTTCTTGTTTTGCTGTTGTGGTTTCTTCTGATCCCCTTTCTTCTCGGGTGCCTTATTAGCATTAGCGCCTTTCTCCTCGTGCATGAGTGTCATGTCTACTAGCTTCTCAAAGGTGGCCCAAATAGGGATGTGGGTCATTGCTAACCCCTGCAACGGCTCATTCAAGCCTTTAACTAACGTCAGAGCCTTCTTCTCCGTCGTGTTCACTAAGTCCAATCCAAACCTTGCTAACTGATTAAATTTGTTGACATATTCTTTCACTGATGAGCTTCCTTGCTTTAAGGTCAAGAACCTTTCCATATATTGATTCTCTTCTGCCCTTGAGAGAAATTTTGCCTCAAACCTATGTCTGAAATCCGCCCAAGAATCAATAGGACGCTCCCCATTAGTGACCTCCCACCAAAACGAGGCCTCTCCCTTCATTAACCAAGCTGCTAATTTGACTTTCCTTTCTTCTTCTACTTCAAAGATTTCTAGCAATTCTTCCACCTCCTTAAGCCAATCTCTAGCTTCCACAAATGTCCCTGACCCTTGAAAAGGTTTTCCACCCATAGCCTTAAATTCCTTACATGTCTTTGCAAAAGTATCAACGCGGGGAGGGGGAGGAGGAGGAGCGGGTGCAACTGGTGGTGGAGGAACATTGGTTGGACCTGCAGCGGCCCTAGCCTCTAATAACCTCCTATATCATCCTGGTATCGTTACACCCTCCGGAAGGTTAAGATCTTCAACCATGCTGAAACGAAAAAGGAAAGATTCAAAATGGAGAATTCGAAAGATAAAGATATATGGCTATTGGGGATTATGTTTTTCATAAAAAGCTTTCCTCTTTAAATTACTCATCAAGACATGTTTTTGAAAACACTTCTTCCAAAAATACGTTAGAAAAATAATTTTTCTAAAAAATTTATCTGTTCTGGTAACCTTAATCTCTGATACCACGTGTAACACCCCACGTCCATTAATGTCACTCACAAAGGGAATGCATTAACTTCCATGGAGGTTTTAAGTGAATATAGAATAGAAAAATTACAACAAGACAGATAATAAGTAGTACTTGGAAATCTAAAATTTTATTTCATTGCAGTGGAAATTAAACATGTTTGTTACATCGTAAAACCATAAATTAGAGTCAAGTACAATATCCATCTTGATAAAACAAAATACATAATCCCATTACATAAATAGCCATTAAAGAAGATAACAAGCTGGACTTTACTTCAACGGTCCAAGCTTTCCAAAAGAGAGATAAAGCAATCCAATCAAACTCAGCTAGAGCTGGGCCCACCCTGAGGACCTGGTGGGGGGAAAAAGATGGGAATGGAGGGGGTCAGACATAAAGTCTGGCGAGTATGATAATTCTAACAATATTATTATCAAAATAATTAGACTGAGGCACAAGCTGGAAAATAAGGAAATGTCTATGAACTATTGGGTATGGAAGAGCAGATAAAGATAACGTTAAAGGAACACCTAATACTAACGAATAATTACTACACTGCACCACACCAATCAACCTAAAGTTTGATCCCACTTGCTTCACTTAGAAATTTTATAAATAGCTTCGTGTACCCCTAGCTGACTACATAGGTGCCACCTGCCCCTATCTCCGCTAGGTGTACCCCTCACCGAACTTAGAAATTATATAAATAGCTTTGTGTACCCCTAGCTGACTACATAGGTGCCGCATGCCCCTATCTCCGCTAGGTGTACCCCACTACCCACTTGCGATCGGCTCCCTACTCGTAGATACCCATGCTGGTCCCACAATGGGGTGTATCACTCCCCTAAAGTGGCAACCCGATACAACTTGAGGATGAACGGCTTATACTTACACGATGCAACAACGTCTTACCTACCAGCCCGGGTCCACACACGCATATGAAACCCGTTGGACTTGCGTTGCCACCGCTAACCCGTTTGGTCTCTTATAGTCAAGCCCAGTATGCGTGTCCCGTCCTCGACTTGGGTCGAGCACACAAATATAAGTTTGGGTTACTGGTTGAAATGGGCCCCCAATTACTTACCATAAGCTATCCACCTAAGCTTGTCCCCACTAGTACATCCCACTTAACCCTCTTAGTCATGTTCATTTACATGTGTGTTTGGTTAAGTCTTACTAATCGTATTTCAAATGCCACTAAAGGCACTCACTAGATTCCTCATGCCACCCAAGGCAACTACTTAACCCCCATGTCCCACCTTACATGTTTATCTGGTTAAGTATTTCTTAATTCATTAAGGCCATAACCTTATAAAGACCTCTCACATTAGACTGGCATTTATGGCAGCTGGATTTGTCGGGCGGGTCCGGGCAGTCTTACACAATAAAAGAGTCTAACCTCGTGTCTTTACAACTGTTATGCTTTGATTTGGGCCTAGGACCTCTCACATTGGGCTGACATTTGTGACTACTGGATTCTCCAGTCGGGTCCGGGCAGGTTTACGTCACAAACGAGTCCAACCTCATGTCCTAAGCATTGATTAACACTTATAATCTTTTAACCCAGTTTTAAATATATCCCTATTCAAATCATTAATTAATTCCAATTTTAATGATGTCAATAATTGACTCAATTATGGCCATCCACTTATGGTATGCAAAATCATATCAATTGCATCCCAATTTCTTAATATTAAATCCTTAATATTACCCCTACCCCATGTTATACGTTCGCTTATTCAACGCAAAATATACGTTAGACTCGAATAGTCTAACTCATAGCACAAAGATAAATTGTCACAACATATAGACAAATAAAATAGATCTAATCATAAACGGGGTGAAACTTGCATGTGTGATAGATGTCCAACACCTAAACTTGCATAGGCAAAAACTACAACATGCATAAAGCTACACATGACATGGATCTAAAGGTGTCAACTTGTTTGGTAAAATGTCACAATTTACATAATATGGTCATAATCCAAATTCATGTATAAACTTGCATATGTGGTTTATGCAACATAATGATGGTGAAAACTAGCATCTAACCCATAGAACTCACACATGTTATAACCTAATTTTAGATCTAAATAGATGTCATAGGATATGTGAGATTATACATACTAATCAATCTAAACTTGCATAGGTACATGTGATTTATCATGTGAATCATCATAGCCCAAACATATATATAATCAACATCATGATTTGATCAAGCATAAGCTAACTATAACATAAATAATAACATCATGACTTTGTAACATCGCAACTTAGCATAGAAACTTTCAACATATATAATATCATCATTGCATGATTTACAACATATAGGATATCATCATCACATAACATAGAATTTACAACATACATGATAGCATAAGGTTTACAACAACATATATGACAATTCACATCATTTTCTTATGATCCATATCACATCTTAATCTAATTAGTTTGCTAATAATCTTATTAAGATCATCATACTCACAATTAGAAAAGAAAGAGAGTCTTGATTTGCATTAGAGTTGAGTAGAATTAGAGTTTTGATTAGCTTTCTTCCTTCTTAGTTGGCGGCGGCTACACTGAGTTCCATAGCGATGGCATGACGGCGGCTATTCTATTTTTCATGTGAATTTAGTGTGAGACTACCTTGGTATATATAGAGTTTAGGATTTATTTATACTGTCAGATCAACTCAGAACTAACCTAAACCGTTAAATTTGCCAACTCAGCCCTAAAGACACATCAACAGCTCAAGATTGGGCTCAGCCAAAACCTGGCCGACTGGACCAGGTCGACACCCAGGTCGACTGCGCAGTCGACCTGGTCCTGGGGGTGTCGACTGCCCAGTCGATTCCCCAGTCGACATGGGGTGCTAGACGGGAAATTTCCCGCCTAGCCTGTTTGACTTCGAATTTTGAATTTTCTGAAACTTCCGATGGCCATATCTCCTTCAAACGAAGTCCAAATCACGCAAATTCGGACTCTGTCTCAACCAGAATTCCGAGACGAACACAATGGAGCAACCCGTTTCCCACAATTCTCACGTCTGAGATAAGTTATTCTTTAATTTGTGAATAATAATATTAACAGAATTACAGGGTGTTACACTCGTAATCGAAATGTCCAATCTTGCCGCAGTTATAGCAGGTCACCTTGCTCCTATCTCTCTTCTTCCCTTTGGACTTAGCTGTAGAAGAATTGCTCGCCTCCTGTTTCTTGTTAGCCTGTTCCATTTGGTTGTTGCTTTGACCTTTCCCCCTATCCTGCGGTCCAGACTCATCATTCTCCTTCTAGCGGCACGCCATCTCCACTACTTCATTGAAAGGAAGCTTAATATTTGCAGTGACTCGATTCAAATGTTTCTTGGACAGCCCCTAGATAAATTTCTTATTCTTCTCTACTGGATCTTGAATCAAACTAGGGGCATATCGTGAAAGCTCATCAAACTTCCTCACATACTCATAAACGGTCATACTGCTTTGCTGCAGGTTAACGAACTGCTTACGCAGACGCTCTCTAGCTTGTGGGGGTATATACTTCTCATCGAAAAGCTCCTTGAATCTGGCCCAAGACATATTGGCCACGTCATTGCAGATTTTAATTGTATCCCACCAATGCCCTGCTTCCTCCTTTAGTTGCCAAACTGTCAGGTAATGCTTTCGCTGATCTTCCAGTTCCAAGCCTTCTAGGATCTTTTCGCAATCTTTAAGCCATGCTTCCGCCTGAATCGCGGACTCCCTCCCTGTAAAAGGTACACCTACAAGGTTCTTGAATTTTTTTGACATTCTCTCCAAATCGAAAGGATGTGGAGGTGGAGGTGGTTCGACTACGACCTCTGAATTATGCTGCTCTTAAGTGATGGGTGTCTCGTCTTTAGCTTGCCCTCCAGCTCCAACTTGGGCTCCTCCTCTAGCCCCGCCTCGAGCTCCACCAAGGGCTCCGCCTCGGGATGTTCTTGATCTAGTATCCATTTAAATCAGTCTGTACCATCAAGGAAAGTGTCAGACCAACAAAAATGAGAATTTTCAAGAAAAGATATGATAAGGACGAGGTGAAAAGATGATGATGTAATGACTGGTAAATATGTGCTATTCTGGTGTGCTCACTCCAGGACATTACTAGTCCTATCTCTAATGAGCTACTCGTCTTAGAATAATGTGGATTCTATCTAGACGAATTGTTCTAAATATGTTATATTCCATAGCTAAGGTAAACCTTAGGCTCTGATAACAACTGTGATGACCCCAAACTTCCTTAGACCGAAAGTAAGGATAATCATTTTGGAATACAACATATTTACAAACAAAAACAGATCTCAGATAATTATCGCAATACATAAACATTTGCAGTGGAAATAAACGTCATCAGCATCACAGTAAAACATCAGAGTACGCAGTTTTATAGGATCCACTTAGCATAATAGAAGTCTTAACAAAAGAGGAACAAGTCTCAAATGAAAAGAAATGAGTTTCAAATCCCATTACATACATCAAAAGCAAAAGATAGAAAAATGTCTCAAAAGCAGAATAAAAGATGGAGAAAAGGTCTTCTTCTTCTTCCTCCCAAAGCTAGCTCCCACTAAAATGTATCACCTAGAAACCTATCAATTGGCTGCCCGTGTGGAAAGAGGGCACCCGAGTTTGCAAAAGTGAAACAAACTACGAGTCAGTCATGGGACTGGTGTGAGAATTCTTAACTAAATTAACTATCAAGATGGCGAATCTCAGGACCACGCCGCTACCGCGGAACGGATTTACTCCATTGGATTGCCAGTGCAATATTTTATAAAATTTATATAAAATAGCAGAATGACTTTTGAAAAATGAAACCATCATAAGACTCAAGTCCTATCACAAAATGCAACGCACACAGGAGGATAGAGTTTTCCCTTATGATGATCAAACATGCTCAATACGTGAAAAGTAATGTTTTGATATTATCATTAGTGTTTTAACAGTATTAAAATACTTCAAAATACATATATCAATCCTAGACGGCATAGGTAGCATATACTACGTCGCCGTATATAAGTTTACAATCAAAACCGAAATGTCGTCGTATTGGGAATTGGTTTTCTGTAACAACCCGAATTTTTAGCAACGTGTTAAGACAAGAATCAAGGTAGAATTAAATTATAAAATCTAAATCAAGATAAACGGGTTGCGCCATTGCGTTCGTCTTGGAAAAATACGCGAAATAGAGTCCGAAATTTCGTAAATCGGAGTCAGTATGAAGATGAAATGGACGAACGAAGTTAGGCAGAAAAACCGAAAACAAGCCAGAATGCACTGGCGCACTTGTGAAGTGCGCCAGCACAAAAATACACTGGCGCACTTGGGAAGTGCGCCCGTGTCGAGCCAGAAACCTGCACAGCCTTCTGGCTTGACCCTGGCTGGCCTGGTGCACCAGTTTTGGCCCTTGGTCTTGTTTTGGAGGCTTGTGACGATTTTTGAGGGCTGGGATCTATCCTAGGGTTAATCTAACGGCCTAAACTACCCCTAATCTCTATAAAAAGACCCCCTAACCTAGCCTAAACCCTCATTAATTGATCCTACAACTAAACTATGCCAAAATTTCTAGTGATCATGGCCTCCACTCAAAACCCTAGCCTCCATCCTCTTGCCAAAATGCTATCTTCATTTCTATGAGAGGTTTCATGATCATGAGAGTATTAGAGAGTCCCTATGTTAGTATGAGAGCTCCTCAAGTTGATTTCAAGGCAAAAGTTTTGGTCTTTGTTCATAAAGATGGTGTATTTGTTGATTTGGAGCATCCATCTTTGGGTTTTTGGATGATGGCATGCATAAGCTTCATCACAAGCTTTAGTTTAATCGATTTAGGCCTTCATAGCAATGTAAGCCCTTTCCCTACTCTTAGATATTAACTATGAAGTTAAATGTTCATGTTGCAAGTTTGGGTTTGATCATTGAGTATGATACATGCTATCATGTCATGCAAGTTTATGAAGTCATTATCTTGATCTTGTGAGCAAAAAGCCACAACCTTTATGTTGAAATGTTGCATTATGCAACATGAGAATCTTCATAATCATTATGTCAACTTGCATATGAAGTCATAATCCTTATATGATGATATATGCGAGTTTCTAGCCATCATTCCATGTCTTTTGTCACCATGATTCGCTTATGTACCAAGTTTGGGTTTATGCATGTTTTTGAGGCTTAAGAATGTAACATGCAAGCTAATGAACACATTTGTGCCTCATTTGCCACCATGATTAACTTGTGGCTTAATACCCATTTTTGTCATTCCTTTGCCAAGTCTCTTCTTTTAATCCATCACGTTGTTGCGAACGTATATGCTAGTTTAAAAAGCGTTGGGGTCACATTATGGGGAAACATTATGACATGAATATGACTTGGGTAAATGGGTATAAACATGACAACATGTAATGTTAAATATGACATGTGTTTATACTTGAAAACATGACTTGAAATATAACATGGAAGTTGACATGTAAGTATGCATAAAAACATAAGCTTGGGAATTTACCTATTAAGTTAGGTCTACCCATTGGGAATTTACCTATTAAGTTAGGTCTACCCAATTGCTTGAAAACTTGACTATGAACATGACACTAGACTAAACATGAAAGTGGCCAACTCGAGGTTGGGTTGAGTTTGCAACGTAAAACTACCCGGAACCGACCGGCCTAACTAGTGGTTGCAAACAATAAGACCCAATGTGAGAAGTTGGTCATGTTGTGCTTGAACCCGAGGTTAGACCAAGTTGTGGTGTAAAGCTACCCGGAACCGACCGGCTTAACTAGTAACCACAACAAAGTCTAATGTGAGAGGTTGGGGTGTATTAAGTAATTAATGCCACATGATAGGGTTAAGTTAATTTGATTAATGACTCTTAACCAAATATGACATGGGTAAATGGGTTAAGTAAATTGGTTAGGCTAATGATACTTAACAAAACATGACAAGGTTGGGTAGGTTAAGTGATTTGATTTGCCTAATGACGCTTAACCATTTTTATACGACTAGTGGACGGGGATTAAGTTAACCAACACTTAATCAATCAAACATGTTAATTTGACAAGGTTAAGTAAGTTTTCTTAATGACACTTAACCATACAAGATGATTAGGGGATGGGGTTAAGTAATTTACACTTAACTAATCCGACACGGTAATTAGATGCGGTTAAGTAATCCACACTTAACTAATCTAAACACGGAAATTCGATGGGGTTAAGTTAAACACTTAATGAATTTAAACTCGGTAATTCAATGAGGTTAAGTAACCAATACTTAACCAACTTAACGTGACAATTTAATGGGGTTAAGCAACTTATACTTAACCAATTATAAATGATGATTTGATGGGGTTAAGTAACTTACACTTAACCAATCTAATACGCGGACCTGATAAGGTTAAGTCACAAGACCTTTTTAGAATATACTTAACCATTATAGTACGATTAGAGGATGGGGTTAAGCCAACCTATACTTTACCAATCCGACTCGATAATTTGATGGGATTAAGATAATCTATGCTTAATCGATCTAGCAAGATAATCCGATAGAATTAAGGTAAGCTAGTACTTGACCAATTTGACTTGATAAGGTTAAGTCATGAGCCTCTGGGTACACTTAACCAACTTGTGGGACTAAGTCTTGAACTTAAATACTTAGCCAATCTTTGACGTGATTCGTGGGCGGGTTAAGTCATGGACTTGAATGATAACACTTAACCCAATAGACAAACCCTAGCTAGAAGAACTAGGTAGAAAACCGTGGTTAATCAAGGATAACGGGAAAGGAAGCTAAGTGGTAAACCTTAGTTAAGGGTAACTAAGTAATAATTCTTAGCTAAGGACATAGGACTAATTCTCAAAACGATGAGTAACCTGATACGGTAGGTCATCGCTTAGTATACGAGGGGGAGCAAGTTATCTGACTTGGATAAAAGCTCCAGCGCAGTGGGTGCCGAAGTGGAAGCTTCAGGGGACGTGAGGATATTCTTGGGATCCCTCTGTGGGCTTCCAGGTAATTATACTAGGCCCATGAGAGGTTAAGGTCTGCGTTAGAAGGACCAAGAGTATGCCTTGGTTGCTATGCGAGCAACCTAAAGACTGGGATGGATTAGCGTGGAGTCGACGATTCTTGTTTTTGCCCTGGATAGAGCATCGCCGACTACCTACCATCTTTAGTCAATCGTGTACGTGCGGAAAGGCAGGGAACCCCCAACAGACCATGTGCTTGCTATCGAGTCATGGGTGAGGTTGGCCCGTAGGAAAGTGGGCTATAGTGGGGCCGTGGAGTGGTTCTTATACATGATTTTTCTTGGATTGCCTTTCAGTAGTTGAGGGAGGGGTCACGTGGGACCATAGCCACGGGTACAAAAACAGACCTTGATATCTGCATCGGCAGATGATTTAAAGCTCCCGACCGAGTTCTGTATTTCTTGATTTGCCCTGGCACGGAACTCGGATGGCACATTGGGGAACATGTGCATCTAGACATGGAAAACGATTCACGATACATACGTGGGATCAAGGGCGCGGTTGACGGGTGGCATAATCCCTAGTGGTCCTAGGTGGCCAAAACCCAAACCGAGACACGGAAACGTTCATTAGGTAGCATAATCCCTAGCGGTCCTAGGTGGCATAAATCCTAAGTGGACGCGCGATAGTTCATGGTAAGGAAACACAACTAGATCAAGGGTTGCAGTCCAAAACAACTCCAAGGATAAACCGTTTACATGGGAAAGCCCGTACAGCCTACGGCAAAGAACTGAACTTATACATGGAAAGAAACATATGAGTTGAGTAACCTATATATGCGGCATATTAGGTTGACATGGACCATTACACGAATTTTGAGTAAGGGTCATTCACGGATAACACGTGATACAATTGGTATACTAGTACGGTAGGTGCAGAGCGGGCAAACAGGATAGATACCATGGGACGTTATGCGTGATAGATATCTTGGGATATTATACTTGATAGAAACCTGACGATGTGATGCCTTGTTTCATTTTGACATCGTAATTTATCATGACACTTTAGTTTATCTGAGTTCAGTAGTTCATCCTGTTATTTTGATTTAGCTTGTCTATCTTGTTATCATGCTCATGTTCATCTCAGTTCCTCATGACAGTTAACTTTACTAGTTTTTATACTAATAGTAGATAGGGCTTGCTCAGTCTTTTTGACTGACCCGTTTTGTTTCGCCTCTTTTCTTCCGTCCCCCCCCCCCCCCAGGTTACAGGGAGGAAATACTGTTGTTTAGTTCGGACTTCTCCTGCTTGAAGGTCATCATGGATGGCTTGGACTTTTCTTGGCTATGGCTACTTTACTGTTTTTACTTGGGGAATAATTTATGAAAATGTCTTTATGCTTCTTTACTATTGCAAGACAGGTTTTGATGTACTCTGATGTAAAAGGCTTTAGACCTTATTTATTCATGTTATGAAAGGTTGATTTTACTTCCGCTATTTTATATGTTCTGTCTTGTGATAATTCTGTGCATGTTTACCAATAATGCACCTCTAAAGCTAGTGCATTCCTTTGCGAGTGACCCTAGCGGAGGCGAGGTGTTACATTTGGTATCAGAGCAGAAGGTTACCAGATTGGGCAAAAGTTTTTAAAGACCTTCTGAAAACTATTTGAAAATCGTTTATAAAGAAGCATTTTTCAAGAAAGTTTTTCTTTTAAAAGAAAAAGGCTGTTCCCCAAAGGCCATTAGCACTATCCTTGTTTCCTTAATTGAATCTCTTTTCCTTTCTTTCCTCCATCTGTAGTCACAGTGGTTTTAACTGCGACTAGTCTTTTCTATCTACGAAAGTGCTTTCCATGCGATGGAGGTGGTTCTCGAGAGACCAGTGGTTGCGTTATAAGAAAGGATAGTGAGGAAGAGGATAAAGGATAAGAGTTTAAGGATGAGCAACTTGTTGGTATGGCTCAACCCAGAATGAGAGAGAAGGATGAACAATGAAACCCATGACGAGAGAGTACCTTTGGCATGGTAAAACGGGACGGATAGTTAAGTATTATGGGAAAAGGACAATATCATCGGGAGGGCAGCAGTATGCTCTCATTTCTGGTGTACCTCGGAAGGAGGGTGACGATCTTGTTAAAGGTTTAGATTTTCTTCTCTATCATCCCGTTAGGACTTTGTTTTGATCATCGTATCATTTAAGTCTACTTCGATAGTTGAGTCTCTGCACCTTAAGTACTAGCGTAATAGAGAATCCCATTTTTGTCTCAAAGTCCTATTGGAGAATCAGTCCATTTATACATGACTTGTTTGGATTTGGGAATGTCTATGCCAAGTGTTGAGTTTGGAAATAATGCTTATGTTTATAAGCTATGGATGGATTCTAGGGATGAAGTGGTTATCCAGTAGGGGATGCCACTCTCGGTTTTGATAGGAGGGTAGTTAGACCTTTTGACTAGCCTTGGTAATACCCTCGAAGTATCGTGTAACCTTTTTGAGGTTCTGTCATGACTAGTTACTTAGAATCCCTTGATGCCTTTATTGGAAATTTGAAGCCCGATCGAGTGGTGTTCGCCGATAAGACGGACGGTTTACTTCATTTATGCATGGGTTATAGAGATCACCCTAGTAAGTGCGCTTGATAACCTGGTTGACATCTGTTTACTTTCAAGAGAAAGTTCTTCTACATGGAATACCTTATAGTATATAAACGAGATCCAAGATTCACTAGTGAATTTTGGAAAGCTTGCATGAGATCATGAGTACGCAGTCATGTTTGCGTCAAGTATTTTAGAAAAAGGATAAGTGCAAGTGGAACGAGAGGCGACGAAGGAATGAGTTCCAGCTCATGTTATGGAAACAGGAAATAAGAAGCTACGAAATCGCAAAGACGGTCAAGGCACAATGGAATTGAGTTCAAGGAAATACGACTTTGATGGTCAAAGACTAGATACGCGCATGATATCTCTTTTTGGGAGTATATCCTTGATCCCTGTTTTCTGTAGAGCTTACTTGTAGGCTATCTTTTGTGGACATCCTCTTGGTCCTATTTTCTGTTACAAACCCTATAAGGAGTTTGTCTTGTTTATCTTCTCGACCCTATTTCAGGGAATCCTAGGTAGAACTCTATGGATGTAAACATGTATTTAAAACATGTTATGATTGATATGGTTGCAAGTGGTTGCTCGTGGATGCGCGAATACACATTAGATACTAGCTCGACTCGGTCACATTTCATATTGCATATGCACGAGTATTTATACTTGTTTATGGATGAAATCGAATGTACTATCATGCGGTTGTTGCATATGAATGGATGATTGTGCACGCATATAGTACCTATATGGCTAGGACTATTTGCATACATGTTGGATTCATGGCACTATACATATTTTGCATTAGAAAGATTATTCAGGCCTGATCATTAGCATTAGCTAAGGAACATGTACACACACGTTTTTCATATATTCATACAGCATTAGAAATCATCTAAGGACAATGGTTGCTTGTGGATGATGTTTTGAGTAGATGGATGACGGATGGTAGGATACGTTCTTCCTAACTTGGAGATTTCGGGGACGAAATCCTTTAAGTTAGGGTGGATGTAACAACCCGAATTTTTAGCAACGTGTTAAGACAAGAATCAAGGCAGAATTAAATTATAAAATCTGAATCAGGATAAACGGGTTGCGCCATTGCGTTCGTCTCGGAAAAATACGTGAAATAGAGTCCGAAATTTCGTAAATCGGAGTCCGTATGAAGAAGATATGGACGAACGAAGTTAGGCAGAAAAACCGAAAACAAGCCAGAATGCACTGGCGCACTTGTGAAGTGCGCCGGCACAAAAATACACTTGCGCACTTGGGAAGTGCGCCCGTGTCGAGCCAGAAACCTGCACAGCCTTCTGGCTTGACCCTGGCTCGCCTGGTGCACTTGTTTTGGCCCATGGTCTTGTTTTGGAGGCTTGTGACGATTTTTGAGGGCTGGGATCTATCCTAGGGTTAATCTAACGGCCTAAACTACCCCTAATCTCTATAAAAAGACCCCTAACCTAGCCTAAACCCTCATTAATTGATCCTACAACTAAACTATGCCAAAATTTCTAGTGATCATGGCCTCCACTCAAAACCCTAGCCTCCATCCTCTTGCCAAAATGCTATCTTCATTTCTATGAGAGGTTTCATGATCATGAGAGTATTAGAGAGTCCCTATGTTAGTATGAGAGCTCCTCAAGTTGATTTCAAGGCAAAAGTTTTGGTCTTTGTTCATAAAGATGGTGTATTTGTTGATTTGGAGCATCCATCTTTGGGTTTTTGGATGATGGCATGCATAAGCTTCATCACAAGCTTTAGTTTAATCGATTTAGGCCTTCATAGCAATGTAAGCCCTTTCCCTACTCTTAGATATTAACTATGAAGTTAAATGTTCATGTTGCAAGTTTGGGTTTGATCATTGAGTATGATACATGTTATCATGTCATGCAAGTTTATGAAGTCATTATCTTGATCTTGTGAGCAAAAAGCCACAACCTTTATGTTGAAATGTTGCATTATGCAACATGAGAATCTTCATAATCATTATGTCAACTTGCATATGAAGTTATAATCCTTATATGATGATATATGCGAGTTTCTAGCCATCATTCCATGTCTTTTGTCACCATGATTCGCTTATGTACCAAGTTTGGGTTTATGCATGTTTTTGAGGCTTAAGAATGTAACATGCAAGCTAATGAACACATTTGTGCCTCATTTGCTACCATGATTAACTTGTGGCTTAATACCCATTTTTGTCATTCCTTTGCCAAGTCTCTTCTTTTAATCCATCACGTTGTTGCGAACGTATATGCTAGTTTAAAAAGCGTTGGGGTCACATTATGGGGAAACATAATGACATGAATATGACTTGGGTAAATGGGTATAAACATGACAACATGTAACGTGAAATATGACATGTGTTTATACTTGAAAACATGAGTTGAAATATAACATGGAAGTTGACATGTAAGTATGCATAAAAACATAAGCTTGGGAATTTACCTATTAAGTTAGGTCTACCCATTGGGAATTTACCTATTAAGTTAGGTCTACCCAATTGCTTGAAAACTTGACTATGAACATGACACTAGACTAAACATGAAAGTGGCCAACTTGAGGTTGGGTTGAGTTTGCAACGTAAAACTACCCGGAACCGACCGGCCTAACTAGTGGTTGCAAACAATAAGACCCAATGTGAGAAGTTGGTCATGTTGTGCTTGAACCCGAGATTAGACCAAGTTGTGGTGTAAAGCTACCCGGAACCGACCGGCTTAACTAGTAACCACAACAAAGTCTAATGTGAGAGGTTGGGGTGCATTAAGTAATTAATGCCACATGATAGGGTTAAGTTAATTTGATTAATGACTCTTAACATAATATGACATGGGTAAATGGGTTAAGTAAATTGGTTAGGCTAATGATACTTAACAAAACATGACAAGGTTGGGTAGGTTAAGTGATTTGATTTGCCTAATGACGCTTACCCATTTTTATATGACTAGTGGACGGGGATTAAGTTAACCAACACTTAATCAATCCAACATGATAATTTGACAAGGTTAAGTAAGTTTTCTTAATGACACTTAACCATACAAGATGATTAGGGGATGGGGTTAAGTAATTTACATTTAACTAATCCGACATGGTAATTAGATGGGGTTAAGTAATCCACACTTAACTAATCTAAACACGGCAATTCGATGGGGTTAAGTTAAACACTTAACCAATTTAAACTCGGTAATTCAATGAGGTTAAGTAACCAATACTTAACCAACTTAACGTGACAATTTAATGGGGTTAAGCAACTTATACTTAACCAATTATACATGATGATTTGATGGGGTTAAGTAACTTACACTTAACCAATCTAATACGCGGACCTGATAAGGTTAAGTCACAAGACCTTTTTAGAATATACTTAACCATCATAGTACGATTAGAGGATGGGGTAAGCCAACCTATACTTAACCAATCCGACTCGATAATTTGATGGGATTAAGATAATCTATGCTTAATCGATCTAGCAAGATAATCCGATAGGATTAAGGTAAGCTAGTACTTGACCAATTTGACTTGATAAGGTTAAGTCATGAGCCTCTGGGTACACTTAACCAACTTGTGGGACTAAGTCTTGAACTTAAATACTTAGCCAATCTTTGACGTGATTCGTGGGCGGGTTAAGTCATGGACTTGAATGATAACACTTAACACAATAGACAAACCCTAGCTAGAAGAACTAGGTAGAAAACCGTGGTTAATCAAGGATAACGGGAAAGGAAGCTAAGTGGTAAACCTTAGTTAAGTGTAACTAAGTAATAATTCTTAGCTAAGGACATAGGACTAATTCTCAAAACGATGAGTAACCTGATACGGTAGGTCATCGCTTAGTATACGAGGGGGAGCAAGTTATCTGACTTGGATAAAAGCTCCAGCGCACTGGGTGCCGAAGTGGAAGCTTCGGGGGACGTGAGGATATTCTTGGGATCCCTATGTGGGCTGCCAGGTAATTATACTAGGCCCATGAGAGGTTAAGGTCTGCGTTAGAAGGACCAAGAGTATTCCTTGGTTGCTATGCGAGCAACCTAAAGACTGGGATGGATTAGCGTGGAGTCGACGATTCTTGTTTTTGCCCTGGATAGCGCATCGCCGACTACCTACCATCTTTAGTCAATCGTGTACGTGCGGAAAGGCAGGGAACCCCCAACAGACCATGTGCTTGCTATCAAGTCATGGGTGAGGTTGGCCCGTAGGAAAGTGGGCTATAGTGGGGCCGTGGAGTGGTTCTTATACATGATTTTTCTTGGATTGCCTTTCAGTAGTTGAGGGAGGGGTCACGTGGGACCATAGCCACGGGTACAAAAACAGACCTTGATATCTGCATCAGCAGACGATTTAAAGCTCCCGGCCGAGTTCCGTATTTCTTGATTTGCCCTGGCACGGAACTCGGATGGCACATCGGGGAACATGTGCATCTAGACATGGAAAACGATTCACGATACATACGTGGGATCAAGAGCGCGGTTGACGGGTGGCGTAATCCCTAGTGGTCCTAGGTGGCCAAAACCCAAACCGAGACACGGAAACGTTCATTAGGTAGCATAATCCCTAGCGGTCCTAGGTGGCATAAATCCTAAGTGGACGCGCGATAGTTCATGGTAAGGAAACACAACTAGATCAAGGGTTGCAGTCCAAAACAACTCCAAGGATAAATCGTTTACATGGGAAAGCCCGTACAGCCTACGGCAAAGAACTGAACTTATACATGGAAAGAAACATATGAGTTGAGTAACCTATATATGCGGCATATTAGGTTGACATGGACCATTACACGACTTTTGAGTAAGGGTCATTCACGGATAACACGTGATACGATTGGGATACTAGTACGGTAGGTGCCGAGCGGGCATACAGGATAGATACCATGGGACGTTATGCGTGATAGATATCTTGGGATATTATACTTGATAGAAACCTGACGATGTGATGCCTTGTTTCATTTTGACATCGTAATTTATCATGACACTTTAGTTTATCTGAGTTCAGTAGTTCATCCTGTTATTTTGATTTAGCTTGTCTATCTTGTTATCATGCTCATGTTCATCTCAGTTCCTCATGACAGTTAACTTTACTAGTTTTTATACTAATAGTAGATAGGGCTTACTCAGTCTTTTTGACTGACCCGTTTTGTTTCGCCTCTTTTCTTCCGTTCCCCCCCCCCCCAGGTTACAGGGAGGAAATACTGTTGTTTTGTTCGGACTTCTCCTGCTTGAAGGTCATCATGGATGGCTTGGACTTTTCTTGGCTATGGCTACTTTACTGTTTTTACTTGGGGAATAATTTATGAAAATGTCTTTATGCTTCTTTACTATTGCAAGACAGGTTTTGATGTACTCTGATGTAAAATGCTTTAGACCTTATTTATTCATGTTATGAAAGGTTGATTTAACTTCCGCTATTTTATATGTTCTGTCTTGTGATATTTCTGTGCATGTTTACCAATAATGCCCCTCTAAAGCTAGTGCATTCCTTTGCGAGTGACCCTAGCGGATGCGGGGTGTTACATTTTCTATCATGAAATTGAGGCTAGGGATCATCCTCTTCCGATTCGAGACACTCTAGCAAATGCCTCAGGATCACACCTATGGGCAACCCTTGGATGCGGTAGGGCCGGTCCCTACCTAAAGGTAGTGGATTAGTTATGCCTGAACACACGTTTCCCGGTCCCTTTGGACCTATAATATGACCACTTCGGGGCTATAAAAAAACCCGAGGTACCTCAATCCAAAATCCACATAAGTAAAATGCCGGGCCGTGTCAAAACCCAAGCACCACTCCTAGCTAGAAAGAAACGTGTGCACTCCCTATGGTCCATATCCCGTTTTTGACTCATACCGGGGTGTGAGGCTCGCGAAGTCACGTTATACACAAAGCTACGCATAAACAGGCTATGCTTTGATCATCAGCCACAAGGCCTGCTATTCAACAAAGCCTTGATCATTGCATCTTGGCGTGCCATATTGACCATTCAACGCCATGTTATCGATAACTATTACTACGTATCCGGGTGTTAAGTAGAGAATAAATTCTTCACCACCAAACAGACATATATTAATAGAAAGCGATTTAATTACATGAAGTGAATTTCAACGTCAGACACGCATCCATTTACAAGTCCGTTCTGGGTCTGAACAAAAATAGGAGACACCAAAAAGGCGCTCGCTTATCTGCACGACCAACACACACGTCCGGACAATTATCGCTTCAACCCAGTCCTGGGAGCAAGTCAGTCCATGGTATCCGAAATCATCGTCCATTCGATGTGAAGATCGCTGGTCTTCAACCGTCGTCTTCTTGCATCTTTGATTCAGTCGCCATTCAATTATTTGAAATGAGTTAACCTCGGTCTTTTCAAATAATTGTCGCATAATTATAGTTTAAAACATTTCATATATATACATATAACTATTTATCGCTATTTTTATTTATTAAAAATAGCTTGAAATATATAAACGACGTTTCGGGTCAATGGGTGGCACAGGCGCTGCTTTTTCCAAAATTTGATTTACATGTATCTTAAAATCTAACCGTCGGATTTTGATGAAATTTATCTCATTGGAAAACTCTTCCCAAAGCGGTCCTAATGGTTCCAGTTTTGGGAAAATCCAACGATCGAATCTTTCTATATATTCGTTTGAAGTTATGATTGCCGATACGCGAATGCAGCGCTCGTTTCGTTAAATTTTATATTTTATATTTATATATAATATATAAACCATTTGGGCGATTTCCTTTATTAAAAATGAGGATTTCAACAATGTATCATTTTACATCAAATAAAAATGACATTTTTGTTCGCCAATTCTAATGCGACCAAAAATGATAGTTCAACGATGTACATTTCTATATTCAACAAAAATGACATTTTTGTTCGCCAATTCTAATGCGACCAAAAATGATATTTTAAAATGTATAATTCCATTGTTCAACAAAATGACATTTTTGTTCGCAAATTCTAATGCGACCAAAAATGATAATATAAAATGTATAATTCCAATGTTCAACAAAATGACATTTTTGTTCGCCAATTCTAATACGACCAAAAATGATAATTTAACGATGTATTTCAAATAAAAATGTAAAAGTCCCTTATTCTTTTATTTACGTTTAAAATGTAAATCTCTTTTTATTCTTTCCAATTACAATGAAAATGAAAATGTCTTTTTATTCCTTCCTATAACTTTGAAAATAAACATGTCTTTTATTCTTTCCTATTACATAAAAATGTCTTTTTATTCTATTCTATAACATTGAAAATAAAAATGTCTTTTTATTCTTTCCTATTACATTGAAAGTGAAAATGTCTTTTTATTCCTTCCTATATCTTTGAAAATAAAAATGTCTTTTATTCTTTCCTATTACATTGAAAATAAAATTGCCTTTTTATTCTATTCTATAACATTGAAAATAAAAATGTCTTTTTATTCTTTCCTATTACATTGAAAATAAAAATGTCTTTTTATTCCTTCCTATAACTTTGAAAATAAAAATGTCTTTTATTTTTTTTTCCTGTTACATTGAAAATAAAATAGTCTTTTTATTCCTTCCTATAACTTTGTAAATAAAAATGTCTTTTTATTCTATTCTATAACATTGAAAATAAAAATGTCATTTTATTATATTCTATAACATTGAAAATAAAAATGTCTTTTCATTCTATTCTATAACAAAGAGAACTCAATTAAAAAGTAAATTCATCTTTCTATGTAATATTTGCATTGAAAAATGCAATTAAAAAGGTGGACTTTATTTCCAATGTAAACGTCTTTTCTAGCGTCAATATTCCTAAAATAAATATAATTTCCAATGTCAAGATTTGATTCATTTCAACTATATTAACATAACGATGAAATTTTGTTAGTTTCAACCATACAGACATGACGATGAAATTTTGGTGTCATTTCAACTCTATAAACGTGACGATGCAATTTTGGTGTCATTTCAACTCTATAAACATGACGAGGCAATTTTGGTGTCATTTCAACTCTATAAACATGACGATGCAATTTTGGTGTCATTTCAACTAATTTAACATACGATGAATTTTGTGCATTACAACAATGGTAACATATGATTGGTTGTAAAATTTCTATGAATAAAAAATAATGGACCCCACCTTTATTTTGTGAAATAAAACAAAATATATGAACTTTATCCATTTTATAGGAAAAAAGATCAAATCTTTATTCATTGTATGAATTCAACTTCTTTTATTTTATATGTCAAAATAAAGGATCAAATCTTTATTTATTATTTAAAACAAAAATGAAACGAAAATAAAAGATTGAACTATATTTTATTTTATTTTTCAAAAAAAACAAAAGATCAAACTTTCCTTTATATTTGTTTTTGAAAAACAAGATTCTGTTAATCAAAACAAAAGACTAAAACTTTGTTTTATTCGTAGATCAAAAACAAAAGATTCAACTTTAATTTGTTTTCAAAAAAACAAAAGATTAGAACTTTAATTTGTTTTCAAAACAAAAGATTAAGACTTAATTATATTTCATTTCAAATCAAAAAAAGAAAATCAAAACCTTTACACAAAGATCCCAACTTTATTATATTTTGTTTTCAAATCAAAAGATCAGTTTCAAGATAAAGGAACAAAAAAAACAAAAAAAAACAAAGGCGAGAACCTTATTATGATTACATCCTAATTTTACAGATCCAAACAGTCAAATTATAACATGACATCACAACGAATAAGATTCAACAATAGAACAATCACCACATAACAGATCAGAATAATATACAATGATTCAACTGATCAAATAGAATTTAAAATAAATTATTTAATTATTTAAATTCATAATCTCACAGTCGTTGACGATTTTTAGCCAAAATTCGAACTGTTCAGATCAACTCCAGCCAGTTTCGATGCGTAGATCTCAGTCACACGATTACAACGTCGCTGAAATCATCGAATTTCGAATTGAAATGAGTTAGATATGGCTAATCGAAGTTTTAAAATAATTTAAATTAATTAAAATAATAAATTACTAAGGTAAATCACCTTCTTCCTCTCAGACACTACAGGCCGCACGTTTATGGTTCCTCCTTCAATCCTAGTGTTCGATTTTTGTTCAAATCAGTAGCAGGGTTCGTCGATCAGGATGTGGCACGCTGGAGCAGGTGGAACGGCGCACGCGAGGGGGGGGGGGTGGTCAAACTCGGCGGCAACTATTGGGCCCCACGGCGGACGGACGGGCGTGGGTTTGGGTCGTTGGTGCCTGGTGGTTGCGGCACTAGGAGATGATCAGGTGGTATGGAATTGTAGAGGAGGAGAGCTTTGAAATAGTGTGAAGTATGGGGTTAAATTCTTGGAGGAGAGGGAGAACGAAGTGGAGGAAGTTTAGAAATTGGTGGCCATTGGTTTGAGGGGGCGGCGGCTACACGAAGATGAATAGGAATTAGGGTTTTCAATCTCCTATTTTTATAATATTAAAAATGTATTTTTACAAAAAAAAAACCTTACCTTCCAAACCATTTCAAATTCAGTCCAATAGAAAGTGACCCTAGCCAATAGCCCATATTCCGGATCCAATGGGATAGGTCCCGTCAGCCCAAATGGCTTTCTATGGCCCGTATTATTTAATTTAATATTTAATTCCTTTATTAATTTAATTCGTCTGCATAAATAAATTCACCGAGGCCACAAACGGACTCAGAAAAATCCAGAAAAAATATATTTGTCTATGTTATGACGATACGGTCCTAACAAAATTAATTTCGTCGAATTCTGACACTGTTTGAAAAATGGCTATTTTTCAGTCGATTAAATTTGACTGTAATCGACCAAACACATTTTCCTTCGCCACGCTCACATATCAAATCGAAAAATTCTAAAAATTGAAACCTAGCAATAATATGACATTCTGGTTCCAATGAAAGTGGTTTCGTCGAAAACGGAGATCGTTTGAAAATTGGCTATTTTCACTGGCTTTAATATTATTTAAAAATGGAATTTTTAATTTCTGCCACATTTTTCAACCAAATAATTCAAAATAAATTTTTTAAATTGGTTCGGATTTTCCGGGTCATTACAAGTTATCACACCAGTCGATTGGAAATATATAGATATCCCACTTTCTGAACTCGAATATAAACACTGATGATACTAGTAATCATCAGTATCATCCCCGGGGACTGGAGTGTGATTCTATATCTGTCTAGTATATTTGAGACTCTGAATACACATGGATCAGACGTATATGCAGAATCTTCTTATACTTGATAGTCCAAATTCAAAATTAAATAAAGTAATCAAATACATATAATAAGATATAATTTACAAAATTGAATTCATTTTTATAAATAGCACTCTTCAAAATCATTCTAGGATGCTACTGATCCTATCTCTAACGAGTCAGTCTTATAGTATATTACTAATCTTATTTCTGATGAATTCTTTCGTTTGGTTCTAATGTGTCTTATTCTTGAGCTCTGTAAACCAAAGCTCTAATACCAAACTGAAATGACCCAAACTTCCCCGATCACCGAAAAGTCAAAGGAGCCTAGATTACTTTGAGAACATGACGCATCAGAACACAAACATAAGAACATTTCATTGCTAGTAAAACAATTACATCGGACTACAAGATATTAGAGAATAAGTAATATACATTGGAAAATTAACATCATAGATTAAAATACATAGCAGTGAAAATTAAATGGATAAATACAATGTACAACGCAAATACATCACATAACACAACTGAATGAAATACATGGATACAAAGCTTTTTGAGTATAGCTCCAGCTATAATCCAGGATCCTGGGAAAAGAAATATATGCGAAACAAAAACTACTAGCTGCTCGTGTGGAAAATATGGGCACCACCAGAGTTTAGGTGGAAACAATAAATTCTGAGTTAGTCATGGGACTGGTGTGAGAACTAAACCAGTTACTAACTTGATTTTAAATTTAGGTAAATTAAGGGACCATGCCTTATAACACGGAACGGGTTTACCCGCAAGAGTACGAGTGCATAAAAAGCAGTGCAGTGCTAAATAAAAAAACAATGAAGCAACTATAAGACTCAGGTCCCATCACACAATGCGACGCAAGTCAAAGGATAGAGTTTTACCTTATAATAGCCATGTAACGGCCCGGAAATTTGCGATCTTTGGTCATCGACATAAAACCCACGTTGATTATCCAAACATCGAAAATACCGGTAGTTAATGAAAGAAATTAGAGGGTGAGAATTGATAAGATTGAAATTTAGAATAGAAGAAGAAGAAGAAGAACATACAACATCAGAGTAAACACGAATCTCACAGCGGAACGAATAAAAATATTTCATAACATAACTTTGAAATAAAACAATATCTGTATACAATACCATTATTAGAGTATAACACTTACAACACAGCGGAAATAACAATAGCTATATAATCTTGAAGCCTCCAGCTTCAGTTCTTCAAGTATCTGTAAATCCCGACTACTTGACTGCCCGTACAAAATTGGGGACCCAAGAGCTTAGGGAAAACAAAACAAAATAAACTCTGGGTCAGTCATGTGACAGGTGTAAACTCAAATCATTTGATTTAACTTTTAAAATCCTTTTGAAACAAAGGATAATCATAAGACCGATCCACACATAAACACAGATGGCTTTTACCTTACGATAACCCAAAATATTTCTAAAACGATACTTGTCTGATATTAATGTCTAGATCAAGTAAATAGAAATCTAGCAGAAACGCTTGCATCTAACGTTCTACATATATAATATACAATCAAAACCACGGGCTTTTATTTGGGGAATGGATTCCAACTATGACAAGGTATGGATCCACCTTCCGATCAGTGTACTCTATAAGCGATACACTGGAGTTCAACAAGAACATCTTGTAACTCGGCCACACATGACCGACCATTCATTTCTCTTGAATGTATCGAATATATTGCCACCCCTCAGTTAGTATTCCAACATAACCGTTCCCCGGGGATACAGAATTTAAAGAAGTACAAATATGAATATTCTCTAGATGGTGACAATATATCCTAAATGGGTGCGGCCCACTTAGCCATGCTTCCTGCCCGATTTCTGTCATTTCCTAGTTGATGAGACTTGAGCCTATAACGTATCTCTATATAGATAAAATCTTCATTTACTTTGAATGCCACATCATCATACCCGTCAAATAAAAAATTTATTTCCCCAAAAATACCATGGGTATAAGCTAAGAGAAACGAATTCCTCCGCCACCAACGTAAATACGTTTGAAACGATCAACTTACACGATCTACCAGATATACTCTGTTAGACATTCATCCATTCAAGTTGTCCTGGGACAAGAAAAACCGAAGGCACTATTTGGTACATCCATCTTAGGCAATCTCTACATAAGATTTATACAATAGCCCTTGCACTTTACTCCATCTTCAATATATTCAACATACTTGGTTTGCAACGCTTATGCCAATACGGAGTGGTTCTTTGGATAATAATCCAACCGACCTCTCTATATTAACAACATAAAAATGGTTAGAAACTTTGATAGTCGGTGATTTAACTATCAATTGAAAATACGTGCGCAAACAACAATCTTATTTCCAATTGGAATTTCTATTGATCAGTCATCATATATATATATATATATATATATATATATATATATTCATTCATATTTCCTTATTCTCTATATTCAGAAAATATATGTTATGAACATTGGAAAACATTCCTATTGCTTATTTACTTATCACTATTCTGCCACATCTATCAGTCTCTGACTGTAAACTAGTATGAGAACAATTCCTTAAGTATCAATCCTGAAGATCAAAACCAACATCAGATAGGCGCTTAGAAAATCATTCAACTTAACTAATCTCTAGTCAGTTTCTAATTTAGCTTAACTCCACTTCTTAATTCCTTATAAATAAAAAATTCCATTTTCTATGTTTAGAAAATATCTCTGATTCTATATTTGGAAAACGTTTCCAAAACTCATTTATATGTATTTCAAACTAACGTTGTATAAAACATCGTTACGACTGCTCCATCTATAAATCGCTTATTACTTAATTGTATTTCTAACTAACTCTCGCCCTCGAACCTCACTTATTTCTTAGTTAAATAAGGAAGTCAATCAAGTTGGGGTATAATTACCTCTTAGACCTTAATTGAACAACGTTCTTAACCTTGAAGTAGACAAAGCTCACCGCACCAATTTCTACAATCATTTGCTTACGCAAATTCTCGGATTTAGATTATGAATCCACTTGTTATATGAAAACATTTACTATAATGCTAACGTTATAAACCCTACTTTTGAAATACCTAACCTAGAAATCTTACTTAAATTCTTATTTTGAATAAATAAGCCAACAACTAATTTATTTATAAATAAACAAATCTTGATTAAACACCGGAAAGTAAATAATACTTCCCTGAATTCGACGTATAAATCTCTTTCGAGTAATCTCTCTTCGATTAACTCCTTCGAATAACTAATATTCGATTATCTCACTTCGAATAACTTATATTCGATTATCTCACTTTGAATAACTTATATTCAATTATCTCACTTCGAATGACTTATATTCGATTATCGCACTTCGAGTAACTAATATTCGATTATCTCACTTCGAATAACTTATATTCGATTATCGCACTTCGAATAACTAATATTCGATTATCTCACTTCGAATAACTTATATTCGATTATCGCACTTTGAATAGCTAATATTCGATAATTCTATTCGAATAAACTATATTCAATTATTCCTTACTTCGAATAACTATATTCGATTAACTCCTTTCGAATAAACTAATATTCAATAACTCCTTTCTTCGAATAACTATATTCGATTAACTCCTTTCGAATAAGTAATATTCGATAACTCCTTTCTTCGAATAACTATATTCGATTAACTCCTTTCTTCGAATAACTATATTCGATAAATTCACTTTCGAATAAGTAATATTCGATTAACTCCTTTCTAATAAACTATATTCGATTAACTCCTTCTAAATCTATTTGAATAACTAATGGTCGACAATTCGTTTTAACTCTATTCGAATAACTAATATTCGATTAACTCTATTTAACTAACTCTATCGACTAACTCTAACTGGTTAACTCTAACTGATTAACTCTAACTGATTAACTCTAACTGGTTAACTCTAACTGGCTAACTCTAACTAATTGACTCTAACTGATTAACTCCAATCAATTAAATCTAACTCTAATCGATTAACTCTAACTCTAATCGATTAATTCTAACTGTATTCGATTAACTCTAACTCTAATTGATTAAATCTAACTCTAATCGATTAACTTTAATTCGATTAGCTCCTTTGACTAACTCCTTTGATTTAACTCTACGACCATATTCAGTTTCAAATATCGATGTTGAAATCGGTTCTTACTTCTCTATTTAAGTCCTGACTTATATATTCTATTTATCCAATGATAAACATTTTATTTAATTTATAAAATATTATTTATAAATTTATCTTCTGAAGCGACCCGAACTTCCCCGGTCTCCGAAGAGAAGAGAAAGAACGAATTACTATGAGAACACGACAAAATAGAACGCAGACGGAAGAACATTTCATTGTTTATTACAACAATACCATCAGATTACAAGAATATACAGAGTATAAATGAATCAATATTACACAGAAATATCAGAGATTTAAATTACATTTAAATACATCACAGCGGAAATAATACAAAACACAACTAGAAGGAGATATACAGATATAAACCTTTCCGGATATCATTCCAGCTGTAAACCAGGATCCTGTGAATATAAATCTACAAAACCAAAACTACTAGCTGCCCGTGTCAAAATAAGGGCACCCAGAGTTTAGGTTAAAACAATAAACTCCAGGTCAGTCATGTGACTGGTGTGAGAATTAAACAGTTATTAATCTTTATTTTTAAAGTTAGGTAAATCAAGGGACCACGCCGTATAACACGAAACGGGTTTCCTCCCAAGAACACTTGTGCATAAAACAAACAGCGCAATGCTAAATAAAGAAAAATGAAGCTATTATAAGACCAAGGTCCCATCACACAATGCAACGCAAGCCCGAATATAGGGTTTTTACCTTATAACAGCCAAGAATGCTTGATACGTTTAAAACAAATCATTTGATACTATTATAAGTGCATAGTGTATAAAACAACTTCAAATCATAAGTATTAATCATAGACGGCATAAGCGCCCCATCCCACTATTTCGCCACACTAGGCTCTACAAATAAAACCGCAGAATCACGTATTTGGAAATTGGATTTCCATCTATGAGCCGAGGCAAAAGATAGTCCTCAACCGATTCGAGACGCTCTAGTCCGCCCCTCAGGACCCAGACTCAGGTGGGCCCTTGGATCGTCAGGGCCGGTTCACCGATGTGGATAAAAATGCATGAACATGCGTTTCCCCGCCCTATGGGGCGTAAATGAGCCAACGAATGGCTCCATCGGACCCGGATCGTCCGATCTAACCGAGGCGCCTCGCAATAGCAACAACCACATAAGTCAAACTCGTCAGGGCGTGTAAAACCACTGACGCCACTTCTAACTAGAAAGCAACGCATGCCCTCCCTGAGGTCCTTCTCCCGTTTTTGGTTCATACCGGGTGTGAAGCTCACGAATCAACGTTACACAAAGCTACGCCACACAGGCCGTGCTTTGATCATCAACCACAAGATTTGCTTTTCAGCAGAAGCCTTGCTCATTTGCCACATAGGCATGTCACACAGGCAATTCACTCCATGCGTTTGATATCCATCAATATATAACCCCTTAGCTCATACATCTCAGAGAAGGGCGTTAAGCAAGAGAATAAATTCTCCGCCGCCAAACAGATATATATTTAATAGATATCAATCACACAGACTAAAATCCAATGTCAGACACACAGTCCATTTACAAGTTCGTTCTGGGTCTGAACAAAACCAGAGGCACCTAGTACCCCGCATATCCATCGATCCCCAAGTACGTCTGGACGATCACCAACTGTTTCCATCTTCTTGGGTGTACAGCCCAATCAAGGTCATCAATAATTACCCAAACGACGTGAAGACCTCCGGTTTTCAACCACCATCTTCATCTTCGACACCACGTCGAATCAGTTATTCAGAATGGGATAAACCCGGTCTTTCTGAACAACTCGCGTATATATATATAATAAACACGTGTTACACAAACACAACATACGCCTCATTCCAATTCAGAATATTCTTTTATTCAAATACTCTTATATTTTGGGAAAGGTTCCCATTAATTTTATCAAAGATAAATTCTTTAAATTTATTCTTTAATCTCCTTTGAATATCAATTCATACTAGTCGGGATTAAAGAACCACACTGAAGTAATCATTTATTTTAATTTCCCAATCCCAACCTATTCATCCGATGAAGTAAAACTGGTAATACTTCACATCTAACACCACGATGTTATCGGTAAATTCAATTACCATTTCATGTTCAAATCTAATTAAAGATTTAACTATCGCCTGGAGTAAAACTAGTGATACTCCATTTTCGATATTTTCAATCTAATTAAAATGCATTAAAACTCCACTTAGTTTTAATCTTTAACTGGGTTAGAGAATCGGTGTCATTTAAAACACGGTTCACGATAAACCCAAAATCACATTAGATTAATTATCGGGTTAAAGAACAAGTGTTTTTTAAAACATTGTTCACGATAAACCCAAAAATCAATACCAATTCAATTCCAATTAAATATTATTTAATTGCTACACTTCATTAAATCTGATTAAAATGATATAATATTTTCTCATCTCGGTTCAAGAACAGTGTTAATGAAGACACCATTCACGACAAACCCAAATCACATTTGATATTAAACACAAGGCTCTGAATAGAAAATATATCGGCTTATATTCAATATCAAATTCTACAACCAACAAATATCGTATTGGAAATAACGATGTATATATCTATATCTTTCAAATTCCCATAACGTTATCTGTATCATCACGAAATCCAACATCGAAATATTCCGAAGACAATTTCGATTCAAATCCATTCCAATGCAATTATTGGAAAATCTGGTTATTTTCAAAACCATTTTAAAATCCAATTTATTTATTTCAAAATAAATAAATTATTATTCTAGTTCAAAACTAGTTCATTTCGATAAAAAACTATTTTTATCTTTTCAAATATGGAGTTTTTCATCCCAAATCTTCACAAATCATTTCTTATGATTTTACACAAATTATTACTATTTTTAATAATTTTATCAAGGCGCGTACAGTCGATTTCCATCAACGGCCATCGAACTGCACTTATAACGACCTTTTTCAAATTTGATTCGGACGTAATTCCAAATCCAACCATTAAATTTCTAATTCTCACATTCTGTAGAAAGCTCTTTTCGATACGAACCCAACGGTTCCAGTTTTAGGAGAATCCGACGGTCGGATCTCCCGTAATATCCGTTCGAAGTCAATGGTCGAAATTAGCGAACTGCCGCGGCGCGGCGCGTTCTATTCAGGCCATTATATTTTATGTATAATATATATAATATATAATTCATCGGTTTCCTTTTAAAACGTATTATGTAAATCATTTTAAATTCGTTTTCAAAACGATTTTAACTTCTTTTCAAATTCAAATCAAAATTGAATTTTTCCTTATAAATTCATTTCAAGTTGATTTCAATTCAATTGATTTCTAATTCAATTTCAGTTCGTTTTCAATTCAATTCAATTTCAATACGAATTCATTTCTATTCAATTTCAATTCGAATTCAATTCTATTCTATTTCAATTTGAATTCATTTCTATTCAATTCCAATTCGAATTTCAATTCTTTTCAAAATATCAGATTTTGAAATCACTTTCGATATTCATTATAAAATGAGTAAAATCGATATAAATAACGTTCACGTCAAAATGGCGTCAATCTAATCAACACGGCTTCATATATTCCTATTTTCAAATATTCTATTTCGAATATTTCTATTTCAAATATTTCTATTTCAAAACTGGAATGAGGCCCAATCAATTACCATATAATGTTAATTATATGGATTTTCTACAACTCATGTATAAAATAACAACGATAAATAATCGACCATCATCCAGAGTGCATTCTACACTGTATAAGCATCAAATATAAATATTCAACGCTTATAAGAGTCTGTCAATCAACCGATCGACATACAACTAAACAATCGGGATTAGTGTACGTCAAATATCATCCCAATACCCTTGTGGGGTTTTCAAACCATCAAACACAGATTTTATTTGTACAGTTAGGCGAAGTGTAAAATTTATCGACCCAATCAATATCAGTCAAATGTGTGTATATAAACAAATCGTCCGATTTGTTTATTTTTATTTCATATACACGTTAAAAATTCTCTTTTTAACTATAAAATATTTTCAACTATATAAATATTTTATTTCATTTCACATCACATCACATAATCAACTACACAGCAAAATCAAACAACCAAGCATACAAGCCGTCCATGGCCTGTGGACGACGGGTGTCGAGTGCTACTGAACACCGTCTGCATCCTAGTATATATTTCATCAAGAAAAATAAATTAAAGGTGAGAAGTTCTCACAGATTAGCCAATCCAACACCACGACTCTTCATATGTAGGAAATCTTCACCGTTTCTTGCCTCTTGTCACTTTCGTTGCCCGTAGTCACTACATATATAAAAATCGAATTTTTACTTCGCTATTCAATATTTAAAAATCAAATTTTTACTTCGCTATTCAATATATAAAAATCGAAATTTTACTTCGCTATTCAATATATAAAAATCAAATTTTTACTTCGCTATTCAATATATAAAAATCGAATTTTTACTTCGCTATTCGATATATAAAAATCGAATTTTTACTTCGCTATTCAATATATATAAATCGAATTTTTACTTTGCTATTCAATATATAAAAATCGAATTTTTACATCGCTATTCAATATATAAAAATCGAATTTTTACTATGCTATTCAATATATAAAAATCGTTTGTTTACTTCGCTATTCAATATATAAAAATCGAATTTTTACTTTGCTATTCAATATATAAAAATCAAATTTTTTACTTCGCTATTCAATATATAAAAATCGAATTTTTACTTCGCTATTCAATATATAAAAATCGAATTTCTACTTTGTTATTCAATATATAAAAATCGTTCCTTCATATCTAAAAATCTCGTCTTTTACATACTAAAAATCTCGCCTTTCACTTTCTGAAAACCTCGCCTTTCACTTTAACAAAAATATGGTTTTTTCTTTTTTTTTCCACAAAAATCTCAGTTTTTGTCCTACTCAATACATAGAAGATAAGTAATCAAATTAAATTAAATTAGTAAAAACTTACTGGTCATTTTCGTTCGGGTGGTGGATGCTCGTCGGGGAGGGGGTTTCTTGGCGTCAGAATAGGGTGGAAGAAGAAGAAGTAGCGGCCGCAGCAGCAGGAGGAGAGGGGGGTATCGCGTGTCGCAGGAGAGAGGGGGTATCGCGTAGCGCAGTAGAGGGGGCGTATCGCGTCATCGCCGGCGCCTAGGGGGGCGTCGATTAGGAAGGAGGGGGGTCTGGTTCTTGTGCTGGAGGAGGAGCAAGAAGGTTGGGGGAGGGGGAGTGGGTCGGTTGGAGGTGCGGCGGGTCAGAGCCTGGGGTTGGGGGGTGACAGTGACCCCTTGGCGGCTAGGGTTCCGTTGCGATTTTTTTTTCTGTTTTGAAAGTAACGGGGAGAGAGAAAAGAGGAGGGGGTGCTTATTTATTTTAATTTTATATTATATTTTAATTCCAAAAGTTGACATTCAATCCGAACACCAAATGAGTCCCAACGACTGTCTTCTCTAGCAAACTACCCCCATTCTGAACACAATGGGATATACTGCATAAGCCAATTCGGCCGTTACGATCAGTTTTCGTTTAATTTAAAATATAAATCAGTATATATTCAATTTGAACGCACATTTCAATTTACCGGGGTCACATACTAACTCGAAAAATTCCAGAAAAATATTCTCTAGCTTCGTATTGACGATACGGTCCTAACAAAACTAATTTCGTCAAATTCTGAGACCATTTGAAAAATGACCATTTTCCAGTCGATTAAAATCAACTAAATCTGGTCAAACACGTTTTCCTTTGCCACGCTCACATATTGATTCGAAAAATTATGAAAATTGAAATCTAGCAATAACTTAACATCCTGGATCCAACAAAAGTGGTTTCATCGAAAACCGAGGTCGTTTGCAAAATTCCCATTTTTAAGGGCCTGAATTCCATAGCGACTATTCAGAAATTTCAACTGGACATATCTTTTGATTCCCGTTATGAAATTTCGATTTTTCGGGTTCGTTGGAAAGATATTATCAATTAGAATCAAATATTTTTGGTTTCTCTAAAATCCGGTTTATTTTGCACCCGGTAAGTTCAATTAAAGTTTGAAATCGAATTATCGAACTACCGCGCCATTTTCAATTCCTTTTAAAAATATAAATAAATATTTATATTCTATCGTCGATTCAAACGAATATATACATTAGAATTCTATTCAAAAAAAAATTCTCGTCGATATTATTTAAAATAATTCATTTTAAATAATCAAAATTCACTAAAATTGCCAAAATAAAATTTTTAAATTGGCCAGATTTCTGGGTTATTACAATCTCCCCCACTTAAAACTTTTCGTCCCCGAAAAGGAACAAAGCCGAAAGTTGTTTCACAAATCAACTCAACTTCCAGTGTTTTGATTACGGCTTAAGTTCTTCAACTTTTCAGTTTCTAAGAACTTTTCAAATTTTTCAAAAATTTGGCTAACACAATAAATTTTCGAAAAATTTCGCCATAACCTCCCCTGCACCGGGAGCACGGGAAAATACCGAAATTGCCATACAGGCCTTCTGATCTCAAAAAGAAAAAGCCAAGCGGCTAGCCAATCGGCTCATAAAATCATCATCACCCAAACAAAACAGTAATCGGCTCATAAAATCATCATCACCCAAACAAAACAGTAAATTATGGTAAACATGTACCTATTTGTCGGGCAAACAATTTTATTCTTCTGCTCTAGCCGCTTTGCTATGACCTGTTCAATGTAAGTACATGTGTATGCAAGCAAACGCGACTAATTTTCAATACAATTCAATGTTTGACCAATTTTGTTAAAGGTTCAACATTTAATTATTCAAACAATAATCAAACAATACAACCATCAATCAATTAGTGAATTATCATTTCAATTTCATAATTTTGATATATAGCCTAAAAATCAGATTTTTGATGCAAAATCACAACAATAAGCCCTATCTAATTTTGGTTCTCACACCAGTCAATAGGAAATATATAAATGTCACACCTTTGAAACTCGAATACCAATTCTGATGATGTTCGAACTATCATTAGAATCATCTCCGGGCGCCTAGAGTGTGATTCTATATCTATCCAGTATATTAAAACTTCGAATACACGTGGATCAGATGTATACACAAAATCTTTATATACCGGATTGTCCCAATTCAATATATAATAAATAATCAGGTACGCATAATTGATTTAAAATTTCAAAACAAAATTCGGTTTCATTTCAAAAATATACCCTTCACACTCGTTCTAGGATACTATTGATCCCATCTCTAACGAGTCAATCTCGTTGGATATTACTAATCCAATTCTGATGAATTCTTTCGTTTGGTTCTAATGTGTCTTGTTCTCTGAGCTTTGCAAACCAAAGCTCTGAAACCAACTGAAGCGACCCGAACTTCCCCGGTCTCCGAAGAGAAGAGAAAGAACGAATTACTTGGAGAACACGACAAAATAGAACGCAGACGGAAGAACGTTTCATTGTTTATTACAACAATACCATCAGATTACAAGAATATACAGAGTATAAATGAATCAATATTACACAGAAATATCAGAGATTTAAATTACATTTAAATACATCGCAGCGGAAATAATACAAAACACAACTAAAAGGAGATATACGGATACAAAGCTTTTCGGATATCATTCCAGCAGTAAACCAGGATCCTGTAAATATAAATCTGCAAAACCAAAACTACTAGCTGCCCGTGTCAAAATAAGGGAACAAAGAGTTTAGGTTAAAACAATAAACTCCAGGTCAGTCATGTGACTGGTGTGAGAACTAAAACAGTTATTAATCTTTATTTTTAAAGTTAGGTAAATCAAGGGACCACGCTGTATAACACGGAACGGGTTTCCTCCCAAGAACACCTATGCATAAAACAAACAGCGCAATGCTAAATAAAGAAAAATGAAGCTATTATAAGACCCAGGTTCCATCACACAATGCAACGCAAACCGGAGGATAGGGTTTTTACCTTATAATAGCCAAGAATGCTTGATACGTTTAAAACAAATCATTTGATACTATTATAAGTGCATAGTGTATAAAACAACTTCAAATCATAAGTATTAATCATAGACGGCATAAGCGCCCCATCCCACTATGTCGCCAAACTAGGCTCTACAAATAAAACCGCAGAATCACGTATTTGGAAATTGGATTTCCATCTATGAACCGAGGAAAAAGATAGTCCTCAACCGATTCGAGACGCTCTAGTCCGCCCCTCAGAACCCTGACTTAGGTGGGCCCTTGGATCGTCAGGGTCGGTCCACCGATGTGGATTAAAATGCCTGAACATGCGTTTCCCTGCCCTATGGGGCGTAAATGAGCCAACGAATGGCTCCATCGGACCCAGATCGTCAGATCTAACCGAGGCGCTTCGCAACAGCAACAACCACATAAGTCAAACTCGTCAGGGCGTGTAAAACCACTGACGCCACTTCTAACTAGAAAGAAACGCATGCCCTCCCCGAGGTCCTTCTCCCATTTTTGGTTCATACCGGGTGTGAAGCTCGCGAATCAACGTTACACAAAGCTACGCCACACAGGCCGTTCTTTGATCATCAACCACAAGACTTTGCTTTTCAACAGAAGCCTTGCTCATTTGCCACTTAGGCATGCCATACAGGCAATTCACTCAATGCGTTTGATATCCATCAATATATAACCCCTGAGCTCGTACGTCTCAAAGAAGGGCGCTAAGCAAGAGAATAAATTCTCCGCCGCCAAACAGATATATATTTAATAGAAAGAAATCACACAGACTAAAATCCAATGTCAGACACACAGTCCATTTACAAGTTCGTTCTGGGACTGAACGAAACCGGAGGCACCTAGTACCCCGCATATCCATCGATCTCCAAGTACGTCTGGACGATCACCAACTGTTTCCATTTTCTTGGGTGTACAGCCCAATCAAGATCATTAGTAATTACCCAAACGACGTGAAGACCTCCGGTCTTCAACCACCATCTTCATCTTCGACACCACGTCGAATCAGTTATTCAGAATGGGATAAACCCGGTCATTCTGAACAACTCGCGTATATATATAATAAACACATGTTACACAAACACAACATACGCCTCATTCCAATTCAGAATATTCTTTTATTCAAATATTCTTATATTTTGGGAAAGGTTCCCATTAATTTTATCAAAGATAAATTCTTTAAATTTATTCTTTAATCTCCTTTGAATATCAATTCATACTAGTCGGGATTAGCGAACCACACCGAAGTAATCATTTATTTTAATTTCCCAATCCCAACCTATTCATCCTATGAAGTAAAACTGGTAATACTTCACATCTAACACCACGGTGTTATCGGTAAATTCAATTACCATTTCACGTTCTAATCTAATTAAAGATTTAACTATCGCCTAGAGTAAAACTAGTGATACTCCATTTTCGATATTTTCAATCTAATTAAAGATTCATTAAAACTCCACTTAGTTTTAATCTTTAACTGGGTTAGAGAATCGGTGTCATTTAAAACACGGTTCACGATAAACCCAAAATCACATTCCATTAATTATCGGGTTAAAGAACAAGTGTTATTTAAAACACTGTTCACGATAAACCCAAAAATCAATACCAATTAAATTCCAATTAAATATTATTAAATTGGTACACTTCATTAAATCTAATTAAAAAGATTTAATCTTTTCTCAACTGGGTTCAAGAACAGTGTTAATGAAGACACCATTCACGACAAATCCAAATCACATTTGATATTAAACACAAGGCTCTGAATAGAAAATACATCGGCTTATATTCAATATCAAATTCTACGACCAACAAATATCGTATTGGAAACAACGATGTATATATCTATATCTTTCAAATTCCCATAACGATATCTGTATCATCACGATATCCAACATCAAAATATTTCGAAGACAATTTCGATTCAAATCCATTCCAATGCAATTATTGGAAATTTTGGTTATTTTCAAAACCATTTTCAAATCCAATTTATTCATTTCAAAATAAATAAATTATTATTCTAGTTCAAAACTAGTTCATTTCGATAAAAATCTATTTTTATCTTTTCAAATATGGAGTTTTTCATCCCAAATCTTCACAAATCATTTCTTACGATTTTACACAAATTATTACTATTTTTAATAATTTTATCAAGGCCCGTACAGTCGATTTCCATCAATGGCCATCGAACTGCACTTATAGCGACCTTTTTCAAATTTGATTTGGACGTAATTCCAAATCCAACCATTAAATATCTAATTTCTCACATTTGTAGAAAGCTCTTTTCGATACAAACCCAACGGTTCCGGTTTTAGGAGAATCCGACGGTCGGATCTCCCGTAATATCCGTTCGAAGTCAATGGTCGAAATTCGCGAACTGCCGCGGCGCGACGCGTTCTATTCAGGCCATTATAATATATATATATAATATATACTTCATCGATTTCCTTTTAAAACGTATTATATAAATCATTTTAAATTCGTTTTCAAAACGATTTTAACTTCTTTTCAAATTCAAATCAAAATTGAATTTTTCCTTATAAATTCATTTCAAATTGATTTCAATTCAAATTGATTTCAATTCAAATTGATTTCAATTCAAATTGATTTCAATTCAAATTGATTTCTAATTCAATTTCAGTTCATTTTCAATTCAATTCAATTTAATACGAATTCATTTCTATTCAATTTCAATTCGAATTCAATTCTATTCAATTTCAATTTGAATTCATTTCTATTCAATTCCAATTCGAATTTCAATTCTTTTCAAAATATCAGATTTTGATATCACTTTCGATATTCATTATAAAATGAGTAAAATCGATATAAATAACGTTCACGTCAAAATGGCGTCAATCTAATCAACACGGCTTCATATATTCCTATTTTCAAATATTCTATTTCGAATATTTCTATTTCAAATATTTCTATTTCAAAATGAAATGAGGCCCAATCAATTACCATATAATGTTAATTATATGGATTTTCTACAACACATGTATAAAATAAAAACGATAAATAATCGACCATCATCCGGAGTGCATTCTACACTGTATAAGCATCAAATATAAATATTCAACGCTTATAACAGTCTGTCAATCAATCGATCGACATACAACTAAACAATCGGGATTAGTGTACGTCAAATATCATCCCAATACCCATGTGGGGTTTTCAAACCATCAAACACAGATTTTATTTGTGCAGTTGGGCAAAGTGTAAAATTTATCGACCCAATCAATATCAGTCAAATGTGTGTATATAAACAAATCGTCCGATTTGTTTATTTTTATTTCATATACACGTTAAAAATTCTATTTTTAACTATAAAATATTTTCAACTATATAAATATTTTATTTCATTTCACATCACATCACACAATCAACTACACAGCAAAATCAAACAACCAAGCATACAAGCCGTCCATGGTCTGTGGACGACGGGTGTCGGGTGCTACTAAACACCGTCTGCATCCTAGTATATATTTCAACAAGAAAAATAAATTAAAGGTGAGAAGTTCTCACAGATTAGCTAATCCAACGCCACGACTCTTCATATGTAGGAAATCTTCGCCGTTTCTTGCCTCTTGTCACTTTCGTTGTCCGTAGTCACTACATATATAAAAATCGAATTTTTACTTCGCTATTCAATATTTAAAAATCGAATTTTTACTTCGCTATTCAATATATAAAAATCGAATTTTTACTTCGCTATTCAATATATAAAAATCGAATTTTTACTTCGCTATTCAATATATAAAAATCGAATTTTTACTTCGCTATTCAATATATAAAAATCGAATTTTTACTTCGCTATTCAATATATAAAAATCGAATTTTTACACTTCGCTATTCAATATATAAAAATCGAATTTTTTCTTTTCTATTCAATATATAAAAATCGAATATTTACTTCGCTATTCAATATATAAAAATCGAATTTTTACTTTGCTATTCAATATATAAAAATCGTTCCTTCATATCTAAAAATCTCGCCTTTTACATACTAAAAATCTCGCCTTTCACTTTCTGAAAACCTCGCCTTTCACTTTAACAAAAATATGGTTTTTCCTTTTTTTTCCACAAAAATATTAGTTTTTATCCTACTCAATACATAGAAGATAAGTAATCAAATTAAATTAAATTAGTTAAAACTTACTGGTCATTTTCGTTCGGGTGGTGGATGCTCGCCGGGGAGGGGGTTTCTTGGCGTCGGAATAGGGTGGAAGAAGAAGAAGTAGCGGCCGCAGCAGCAGGAGGAGAGGGGGGGTATCGCGTGTCGCAGGAGAGAGGGGGGTATTGCATGGCGCAGTAGAAGGGGGGTATCGCGTCGTCGCCGGCGCCTGGGGAGGGGGGCGTCGATTAGGAAGGAGGGGGGTCTGGTTCTTGTGCTGGAGGAGGAGCAAGAAGGTTGGGGGAGAGGGAGTGGGTCGGTTGGAGGTGCGGCGGGTCGGAGCCTGGGAATGGCGGGGCAATGGCGACCCCCTGGCAGCTAGGGTTCCATTGCGATTTTTTTTCTGCTTTGAAAGTAACGGGGAGAGAGAAAGGAGGAGAGGGGGTGCTTATTTATTTTAATTCCAAAAGTTGACATTCAATCTGAACACCAAACGAGACCCAACGACTGTCGTCCCCAGCTAATTACCCCCATTCTGAACACAATGGATATGCTGCATAAGCCAATTCGGCCGTTACGATCAATTTTCATTAAATTTAAAATATAAATCAGTATATATTCAATTTGAACGCACATTTCAATTTACCGGGGTCACATACTAACTCGAAAAATTCCAGAAAAATATTCTCTAGCTTCGTATTGATGATACGGTCCTAACAAAACTAATTTCGTCGAATTCTGAGACTGTTTGAAAAATGGCCATTTTCCAGTCGATTAAAATCAACTAAAACTGGTCAAACGCGTTTTCCTTTGCCACGCTCACATATTGATTTGAAAAATTATGAAAATTGGAATCTAGCAATAACTTAACATCCCGAATCCAACAAAAGTGGTTTCGTCGAAAATCGAGGTCGTTTGCAAAATTCCCATTTTTAAGGGCCTGAATTCCATAGCGACTATTCCGAAATTTCAACTGGACATATCTTTTGATTCCCGTTATGAAATTTTGATTTTTCGGGTTCGTTGGAAATATATTATCAATTAGATTCAAATATTTTTGGTTTCACTAAAATCCGGTTTATTTTGCACCCGGTATGTTCAATTGAAGTTTGAAATCGAATTATCGAAGTATCGAACTACCGCGCCATTTTCAATTCCTTTTATAAATATAAATAAATATTTATATTCTATCGTCGATTCAAACGAATATATACATTCGAATTCTATTCAAAATAAATTTCTCGTCGATATTATTTAAAATAATTCATTTTAAATAATCAAAATTCACTAAAATTGCCAAAATAAAAATTTTAAATTCGCCCAGATTTCCGGGTTATTACATCTTCTCCACTTATCTGTTAAAATAGATTTCTATTTAAAATCTACTTTATATTCATATTCTGTTATACCCGTGTGCGAAGCACGGGTCTAAACTTTTCTTAGTGTAAAATTCTCTTTTTATAACTTCCTTCATTTTTCAATTATTTCCTTTTATAATCTATTTATTTTCTAAATAAATATTTCCTTTATAATTCTATTTATTTTCTAAATTAATATTCCTTTATACTTCTATTTATTTTCTACATACTTCATTTTCAATTCTATTTATTTTCTATATACTTCCTTTTCAATTCTATTCGTAAATGTTTTACAAATATTTCTCTTTCTATTTTATTCTTATTTATTATATAAATAATTCCTTTTATAAAATTCTATCCATTTTAAAAATATTTCTTTTTATAAAATCCATTGATTTTATAAATATCTCTTTCTATAAAATCCTTTGATTTTGTATATATATTACTTTTTCAATACAACATTGAAAATTTCCTTTTTAACATTCTAGTATTCCTTATGGTATTTAAGTTACCAAATAACAATGATCAATATCATTTTAACACACATCATCAACATCAGATTATATATCACATCATATATAAAAAACAATAAAATAAATGTTGAGGAATCCAGTTGGATTCCTCTGACCTGTTTCCCTGCATCCACAGATGTTAAACAATACAATTAACATCAATTTCATTTCACTATGAAATATTCTGATAGACGGAATCAATTTTTAATTAACGATTTTTATATATATCGTTATCTATAATTTCAAACAATTAGTCAGCAATTCAATCAACAGTCAACACACAGATATCAATCATCATTTATTAGTTCTAAAAATACGATATAAAAGCATGAACTGATAGAGTTGGTGAGTTTTACTTACATGGGACGGTCATCGTTAATAATGATAACCATCGCTTGATTCAGACGGACAATTTATTTCGATATAAATTGTAACGAGATCTGATTCGCTCCGGGTCAGTTCCATTGTGTAGCCACCGTCCATACGGTCCTAATGGATCCGACCGTTCAAAAAACTAACACTGTATGGACAAGTTATTGCGTTAACAAGTTGTATACATTATTTTAAATTAAAATAGACTAGAATTGTTTTTTATAAAATGCGCCTCACCCCATTTTAAATACCATAGCCCAATTCAAACGAACCAAACCCGCTTGTAGCTTCACCCCCGTTAGAATCCTGATGCCGCACCCATTTCAGTATACTTCCTCCATCCAATACCTCTTCAATCAGTTCACTAAATCCCAAAATCTCTTCACTAACATCTCTCTCTTCGAAATCTCAACCATCTACACACTACCACTCCAAGTACGACTCCCTCCACCATATCACATTGTTCCTCCTTTTCACATGGCTTTGAAGAAAACCGCAACCCAAATTATTACAATAACTCACCAAATCTTGCCAACAGCCACTAAATGACTTGCTGAGACAAAACTCAAACTTGAAATCGAAGATAATTGCCTAAATTTCTATTGCATACGAACCCTAGGTTCGTTTGGACCTCACGCATGTTATACAGCTGCGACAACAAGGTTTCGAACTCCATGAAACTCGCACCAAATCGAAGAGGACAGCTTCACGATCTCATATAATTTCATCTTGTGATTTAATGATTTTTGTTTCGATTGTTTTGATTTTTCAAAGTGGATGCTTTACTGTGAAAATATGAAGAACAACGCCGCATGCTACTTTGACCGGAGATATTGAAAATTTAGGTTTAGGGGAGTTAATGGTATATTTATAGGTAGATTTTCTTATTTTTATATTCAAATATTATATTGAATTTTAATCAACTGCTATTTATATTTGTCCTTTAAAATTCCTATGATCACACATGATATCCAAAATTCATGAAAATGGACATACCACTAGAGTTTGATATTACGGACCCAACGAAACTGGTTTCGTCGAATTCCGACTCTGTTTGCTCACACAGTGTATGTAACAACCCAAAAATCTGGGCCAGTTTAAAATATTTTGGCAATTTTAGCGAATTTTGATTATCTAAAATAGATTATTTTAAATAATATCGACGAGAAAATTTCTTTTGAACAAAATTCAATCGTATATAGTTATATAGATCGACGATAGAAGATAATTATTTATATATACTTATAAAAGGAATTGAAAATGGCGCGGTAGTTCGATAATTCGATTTCAAACTTCAATTGAATGTACCAGGTGCAAAACAATCCAGATTTTAGTGAAACCAAAAATAATAGGATCTATTTGAGAATATCATTCCAAGGAATCCGAAAAAAATGAGATTTCATAGCGGGAATCAAAAGTTATGTCATGTTGAAAATGCTGAATAGTCGCTATGGAATTCAGGCCCTTAAAAATGGAAATTTTGCAAACGACCTCGGATTTCGGCGAAACCACTTTTGTTGGGTCCGTGATGTCAAGTTATTGCTGGATTCCAAATTTCATAATTTTTCGAATCAATATGTGAGTGTGGCAAAGGAAAACGTGTTTGACTAGTTTCAGTTGATTTTAATCGACTGGAAAATGACCATTTTTCCAACGGTCTCAGAATTTGACGAAATTAGTTTGGTAAGGACCGTATCGTCGATACGAAGCTAGAAATAATTTTTCTGGAATTTTTAGAGTTCGTATGTGGCCCCGTTAAATTGAAATGTGCGTTCAAAGTGAATATATACTGATTTATATTTGAAATTCAACGGAAACTGATTGTAACGGTCGAATTGGCCTGGGATACATATCCCATTGTGTTCGAAATGGGGGTAAAACGCTAGAGATGACAGTCGGTGGGCTTGATTTCGAGTTCGTATTTAAAAGTTACCATTTTGAAATTAAAGATAATAAAATATTTATATATTATAACTTCCTCTCTCTCCATATTCTCTCACCCCGACCTCAGAATAAAAAAAAATGCAAAAGGGGGAAACCCTTGTCGAGCCCGCCACCGCCACTATCCGCCAACGCGCCGCCCCACTTCACCATCGCCGATTCCCCCCAACGCTCCTCCTCCGATCCCCATCACCAGCCACCCCTCGACGTGAAGAATCGCCGTGATTTCAGGCCTCAAACCCCAAGCGTTCGATCACTGGTTCCATGCGCTAGAGATCGCCGAGCTCCCCCTCACGCTCGACGGTGGCAGAGTAGGCACGGGGCAATGTCATGGCGACATCGAAGTAGGGACAGCCGCCTCGTGGCGCGTGCGAGTTTGAGCCCTAGATGGCCAGCTCTGTCGAATTTGGTTCCAGAGAAATACAGGGAAGAAGATGACTCCAGTAGGTGATAAAGAGGTGAGGAAATTGAATTCTTCTCTTTAAAATCTGAAATTTATAATTATTTATTTATTTTTCTTTATAGTATTGTAGTTAAAATCTGTTTATACATGAAAAAAAATAAGATTTTTATTTGTTAACAAGGATTTGATTTTAATTTAGAAAAGTATATACATTGTCTTTAGAAATATATATACATTGTCTTTAGAAAAATAAATGCATTGTTTTTAGGAAAAATGACAGTGTTTTCAAATATACAAGAGCGATGTTAGTAAATGTGTTTTCAAATATACAAGGGCGATAGTAGATGTGTTTTCAAATATACAAGGGCGATAGTAAATGTGTTTTCAAATACACAAGAGCGGTGTTAGTAAATGTGTTTTTAAAAATAAAATAGTGATGTTCATTTAAGCAAAGAAGTGATGTTTATTTAAGCAAAGAAGTGATTTTTATTTTATGCAAAAAAGCGATTTTTATTGGAATAACTTCATTTTAAAAAAATGTGATTTTTATACAAATGATATAAGGATAAGAATATGATTTTTATTAATGTAGAATAACAAAAATATGATTTTTATTTAGACAGAGTAATAAAAATATAATCTCTATTAAGCGAAGAGAAATATAAAAATATAATTTTTATAACGAAGTGAAAGTAAAAATTCGATTTTTCTATATTGAATAACGAAGTAAAAATGTGATTTTTATATATTGAATAGCAAAGTAAAAATGTGATTTTTATATATTGAATAGCAAAGTAAAAATGTGATTTTTATATATCGAATAACGAAGTAAAAATGTGATTTTTACATATGTAGAGAATACGGGCAAAGAAAGTGACAAGAGGTGAGAACGACGAAGATTTCTACATAAGAAGAGTCATGGGATTGGATTAGCTATCGGTGAGAATTTCTCACTCTTTAATTTAATTTTCTAGTTATATATATACTAGGATGCAGACGGTGTTTAGTAGCACCCGACACCTGTCGTCCACAGACCATGGACGGCTTGTATGCTTATTTGTTTGATTTTGCTGTGTAGTTGATTGTGTGATGTGATGTGAAATGAAATAAAATATTTATATAGTTAAAATATTTTATAGTTAAAAATAGAAATTTTAACGTGTATATGAAATGAAATAAAAATAAACAAATCGGACGATTTGTTTATATACACACATTTGACTGATATTGATTGGGACGATAAATTTTACACATCGCCCAACTGCACAAATAAAATCTGTGTTTGATTGTTTGAAACCCCACACGGGTATTGGGATGATATTTGACGTACACTAATCCCGATCGTTTAGTTGTATGTCGATCGATTGATTGAAGACTGTTATAAGCGTTGAATAATTATATTTGATGCTTATACAGTGTAGAATGCACTTTGGATGATGGTTGATTATTCATCGTTGTTATTGTATACATATGTTGTAGAAAATCCATATAATTAACATTATATGGTAATTGATTGGACCACATTCCAGTTTTGAAAAGGAAAGTTTTGAAATAGAAATATTTGAAATAGAAATATTTGAAATAGAATATTTGAAAATAGGAATATATGAAGCCGCGTTGATTAGATTTACGCCATTTTGACGTGAACGATATTTATATCGATTTCATTCATTTTATAATGAATATCGAAAATAAGTTCAAAATCTGATATTTTGAGAAGAATTGAAATTCGAATTGAAATTGAATAGAAAGGTATTTGAATTGAATTGAATGCAAAATGAATTCAAACTGAATTGAAATCAATTTGAAATGAATTTAAAACGAATTTATATTGGAATATTCAATTTTGATTTGAAATTGAATATGAAGTTGAAACCGTTTTGAAAATGAATTTAAAATGATTTATAAAGCACGTTTTGAATTGGAATCGACGAAGTATATATTATATATATTATATATATAATATAATGGCCTGAATAGAACGCGCCGCGCTGCGGCAGTTCGCGAATTTCGACCATTGACTTCGAACGGATATTGCGGGAGATCCGACCGTCGGATTCTCCTGAAACTGGAACCGTTGGGTTCGTATCGAAAAGAGCTTTCTAACAAATTTTAGAAATTAGAATCTAATGGTTGGATTTGGAATTATGTCCAAATCAAATTTGAAAATGGTCGCTGTAAGTGCAGTTCGATGGCCGTTGATGGAAATCGACTGTACATGCCTTGATAAAATTATTAAAAATAGTAATAATTTGTGTAAAATCATAAGAAATGATTTGTGAAGATTTGGGATGAAAAAGTCCATATTTGAAAAGATAAAAATAGATTTTTATCGAAATGAACTAGTTTTGAACTAGAATTATAATTCTATTTATTTTTAAATAAATAAATTGAATTTGAAATGGTTTTGAAAATAAACAGAATTTCCAATGATTGCATTGGAATGGAATTGAATCGAAATTGTCTTCGGAATACTTCGATGTTGGATTTCGTGATTATACAGATGTTGTTATGGAAATTTGAAAGATATAGATATATATATCGTTATTTCCAATACGATATTTGTTGGTCGTAGAATTTGATATTGAATATAAGCCGATATATTTTTCTATTCAGAGCCTTGTATTTAATATCAAATGTGATTTGGGTATGTCGTGAACGGTGTCTTCATTAACACTGTTCTTAAGCCCAGTTGAGAGAAGATTAAATCTTTTTATTTAGATTTAATGAAGTGTACCAATTAGATAATATTTAATTGGAATTGAATTCGAATTGATTCTTGGGTTTATCGTGAATGGTGTTTTAAATAACACTCGTTCCTTAACCCGATAATTAATAGAATGTGATTTTGGGTTGTCGTGAATGGTATCTTCAATAATACTATTCTTAGACCTAAAGGAGTTAAGAAAATTAGAAACTAATTGTCGGTTAGCTAAGCAGAATGGTTTTCTGGATATTGATCTGATGTTGGTTTCGGCCTTCGGGGTTAATATTTGGGGAATTATTCTCTTGATTAATTTACAGTTAGTGACTGATGAATTGGAATGAGGCGTATGTTGTGTTTGTGTAACACTTATTTAAAATATACGCGAGTTATTCGGAAAGACCGGGTTTATCCCATTCTGAATAATTGATACGACGATAAGTCAAAGATGAAGACGGTGGTCGAAGACCGGAGGTCTTCATGTCGTTTGGGTGATTACTGATGATCTTGATTGGGCTGTACACCCAAGAAGATGGAAACAGTTGGTGATCGTCCAGACGTACTTGGAGATCGATGGATATGCGGGGTACCAGGTGCCTCCAGTTTCGTTCAGACCCAGAACGGACTTGTAAATGGACTGTGTGTCTGACATTGGATTTTAGTCCGTGTGATTGATTTCTATTAAATATATATCTGTTTGGCGGCGGAGAATTTGTTCTCTTGCTTAACGCCCTTCTCTGAGACGTACGAGCTCAGGGGTTATATACTGATGGATATCAAACGCATGGAGTGAATGGCCTGTGTGGCACGCCTAAGTGGCAATTGATCGAGGCTTCTGTTGAAAAGCAAAGTCTTGTGGTGGATGATCAAAGCACGGCCTGTGTGGCATAGCTTTGTGTAACGTGAATTCGCGAGCCTCACACCCTGGTTGTGAACCAGAAATGGGAGAGGACATCAGGGAGGGCATGCATTTCCTTCTAGCTAGGGTGGTGTCAGTGACCTACCATCCCTGACATTTATATACTTTTCACCTGTGTGGTTGTTGTTGTTGCGAGGCGCCTCGGTTTGATCGGACGATCCGGGTCCGATGGAGTCATTCGTTGGCTCATTTACACCCCAAAGGGCAGGGAAACGTAGTGTTCAGGCATAATAATCCACATTGGTGGACCGGCCCTGACGATCCAAGGGGCAGTTGCGGCTGTTCCTAGACATGGGCTAGATTGTCTAAAATCGGTAGAGGACGATCCCTTGCCTCGGTTCACAGATGGAAATACAACTTCTAAATACGTGACATTTGCGGTTTTATTTGTAGAGCCTAGTATGGCGACATGGTATATGGTACCCATGCCGCCTATGATTGATACTTATGATTTGAAGTTGTTTTATACACTATGCACTTATAATAGTATCAAATAATCTGTTTTTAAACGTATCAAGCATGCTTTGGCTATTATAAGGGAAAACCCTATCCTCCGGCTTGCGTTGCATTGTGTGATAGGACCTGGGTCTTATAATAGCTTCATTTATCTTTATTTAGCATTGCGTTGTTGGTTTATGCACTGGTGTTCTTGGGAGGAAACCCGTTCTGTGTTATACGGCGTGGTCCCTTGATTTACCTAACTTTAAAAATAAAGATTAATAACTGTTTTAGTTCTCACACCAGTCCCATGACTGACCTGGGGTTTATTGTTTTAACCTAAACTCTCGGTGCCCTTATTTTGACACGGCCAGCTAGTAGTTTTGGTTTTGCAGATTTATATTCACAGGATCCTGGTTTACAGCTGGAACGATATCCAGAAAGCTTTGTATCTGTATATCTCTTCTAGTTGTGTATTGTATCATTTTCCGCTGCTATGTATTTAAATGTAATTTAAATCTCTGATATTTATGTGTAATATTTATTCATACTCTGTATATTCTTGTAATCTGATGGAATTGTTGTAATATACAATGAAATGTTCTTCCGTCTACGTTCTATTATGTCGTGTTCTCAAAACAATCAGGTGTTTCGAACGGTCTAGATCGGTTTAGCGACTAATTCGGATCGAGCGAAATTCTTTGTCGTCACAGGTGGTATCAGAGCTTTGGTTTACAAAGTTCAGAGAACAAGGCACATTAGAACCATACGAAAGAATTCATCAGATATTGGATAAGCAATATCCAATGAGAATGACTCGTTAGAGATGGGATCAGTAGTATCCTAGAACGAGTGTGAAGAGTATATTTTTAAAGTAAAAACAAATTTTGTTTTGAAATTTAAATCAATTATTCGTATTTGATCATTTATTGTATATTGATTTGGGCAATCCAATATATAAAGATGTTGCATATGCGTCTTGCAAACGTGTATTTGAAGTTTTAATATACTGGATGGTTATAGAATCATACTCTAGTTGCCCGGGGATAATTCTGGTGATGGGGCACCGTCGCCAGTATTTATTTTCGAGTAACGAAAGTGTGATTTCTATATTTCCATTAGACTTGTGTGAGAACCGAAATTAGATAGGGCTTATTGTTGTGATGTGGCATCAAAAATCTGATTTTTGACTATGTATCAAAATTATGAATTTGAAACGTTAATCCACTAATTGATTGATGTTTGTGTTGTTCGTTTATTTGTTTGATAATTTTGAACCATTACGCCTAATTTGAACCAAAAGGTGAATTGTATTGAAAATTTGGTCGCATTTGCTTGCATATACTTGTACTTACATTGAACAGGTCATAGCAAGGAGGCTAGAGCCAAAGAATGAAATTTGTTTGCCAGACAAATAGGTACATGTTTACTATAATTTACTGTTTTGTTTGGGTGTTGATGATTTTTCGAGCCTATAGGCTAGCAGCTTGGCTTTTTCTTTTTCTTTTTGAGATCAGAAGGCATGTATGGCAATTTCGGGATTTTCCCGTAGCTCCCGGTGCAGGGGAGGTTATGGAGAAATTTTTCGAAAATTTAGGGAGTTAGCCAAATTTTTAAAAAATTTGAAAACTATTTAGAAACTGAAAAGTTGAAGAACTTAAGCCGTAGCGAAAATACTGGTAGTAGAGTTGAATAATCAAACCACTTTCGACTTTGTTCCTTTTCGGGGACGAAAAGTTTTAAGTGGGGGAGATTGTAACAACCCGAAAATCTGGGCTAGTTTAAAATTTTTATTTTGGCAATTTTAGCGAATTTTGATTATCTAAAATAGATTATTTTAAATAATATTGACGAGAAAATTTCTTTAGAATAAAATTCAATCGTATATAGTAATATAGATTGACGATAGAATATAACTATTTATTTATATTTATAAAAGGAATTAAAAATGGCGCGGTAGTTCGATAATTCGATTTCAAACTTCAATTGAATGTACCAGGTGCAAAACAATCCGGATTTTAGTGAAACCAAAAATAATAGGATCTATTTGAGAATATCTTTCCAACGAATCCGAAAAATTGAGATTTCATAGCGGGAATCAAAAGATATGTCATGTTGAAAATGCTGAATAGTCGCTATGGAATTCAGGCCCTTAAAAATGGAAATTTTGCAAACGACATCGGATTTTGGCAAAACCACTTTTGTTGGGTCCATGATGTCAAGCTATTGCTAGATTCCAAATTTCATAATTTTTCGAATCAATATGTGAGCGTGGCAAAGGAAAACGTGTTTGACCAGTTTCAGTTGATTTTAATCGACTGGAAAATGACCATTTTTCCAACGGTCTCAGAATTTGACGAAATTAGTTTTGTTAGGACCGTATCGTCGATACGAAGCTAGAAATAATTTTTCTGGAATTTTTAGAGTTCGTGTGTGGCCCCGATAAATTGAAATGTGCGTTCAAAGTGAATATATACTGATTTATATTTGAAATTCAACGGAAATTGATTGTAACGGTCGAATTGGCCTGCGATACATATCCCATTGTGTTCGGAATGAGGGTAGAACGCTAGGGACGACAGTCGGTGGGCTTGATTTCGAGTTCGTATTTAAAAGTTACCTTTTTGAAATTAAAGATAATAAAATATTTATATTTATATATTATAACTTCCTCTATCTCTCCATATTCTCTCACCCCGACCTCAGAATAAAAAAAACGTAAAATGGGGAAACCTTTGTCGAGCCCGCCACCGCCGCAATCCGCCAACGCGCCGCCCCACTTCACCATCGCCGATTCCCCCCAACGCTCCTCCTCCGATCCCCATCACCAGCCACCCCTCGACGTAAAGAATCGCCGTGATTTCAGGCCTCAAACCCCAAGCGTTCGATCGCTGGTTCCATGCGCTGGAGATCGCCGAGCTCCCCCTCACGCTCGACGGTGGAAGAGTAGGCACGGGGCAACGTCATGGCGACATCGAAGTAGGGACAGCCGCCTCGTGGCGCGTGCGAGTTTGAGCCCTAGGTGGCAGCTCGGTCGAATTTGGTTCCAGAGAAATACAGGGAAGAAGATGACTCCAGTAGGTGATAAAGAGGTGAGGAAATTGAATTCTTCTCTTTAAAATCTGAAATTTATATTTATTTATTTATTTTTCTTTATACTATTGTTGTAAAAATCTGTTTATACATGAAAAAAATAAGATTTTTATTTGTTAACAAGGATTTGATTTTAATTTAGAAAAGTATATACATTGTCTTTAGAAATATATATACATTGTCTTTAGAAAAATAAATGCATTGTTTTTAGGAAAAATGACAGTGTTTTCAAATATACAAGAGCGATGTTAGTAAATGTGTTTTCAAATATACAAGGGCGATATTAGATGAGTTTTCAAATATACAAGGGCGATAGTAAATGTGTTTTCAAATATACAAGAGCGATGTTAGTAAATGTGTTTTCAAAAATAAAATAGTGATGTTTATTTAAGCAAAGAAGTGATGTTTATTTAATCAAAGAAGTGATTTTTATTTTATGCAAAAAAGCGTTTTTTATTGGAATAACTTCATTTTAAAAAAATGTGATTTTTATACGAATGATATAAGGATAAAAATATGATTTTTATTAATGTAGAATAACAAAATTATGATTTTTATTTAGATAGAGTAATAAAAATATAATCTCTATTAAGCGAAGAGAAATATAAAAATATAATATTTATAACGAAGTGAAAGTAAAAATTCGATTTTTCTATATTGAATAACGAAGTAAAAATGTGATTTTTATATACTGAATAGCAAAGTAAAAATGCGATTTTTATATATTGAATAGCAAAGTAAAAATGTGATTTTTATATACTGAATAGCAAAGTAAAAATGTGATTTTTATATATCGAATAGCGAAGCAAAAATCTGATTTTTACATATGTAGAGAATACAGGCAAAGAAAGTGACAAGAGGCGAGAACGACGAAGATTTCTACATAAGAAGAGTCGTGTGATTGGATTAGCTATCGGTGAGAATTCCTCACTCTTTAATTTAATTTTCTAGTTATATATATATATATACTAGGATGTAGACGGTGTTTAGTAGCACCCGACACCCGTCGTCCACAGACCATGGACGGCTTGTATGCTTGTTTGTTTGATTTTGCTGTGTAGTTGATTGTGTGATGTGATGTGAAATGAAATAAAATACTTATATAGTTAAAATATTTTATAGTTAAAAATAGAAATTTTAACGTGTATATGAAATGAAATAAAAATAAACAAATTGGAAGATTTGTTTATATACACACATTTGACTGATATTGATTGGGATGATAAATTTTACACATCGCCTAACTGCACAAATAAAATCTGTGTTTGATTGTTTGAAACCCCACACGGGTATTGGGATGATATTTGATGTACACTAATCCCGATCGTTTAGTTGTATGTCGATCGATTGATTGACAGACTGTTATAAGCATTGAATATTTATATTTGATTCTTATACAGTGTAGAATGCACTTTGGATGATGGTTGATTATTCGTCGTTGTTATTGTATACATGTGTTGTAGAAAATCCATGTAATTAACATTATATGGTAATTGATTGGGCCTCATTCCAGTTTTGAAAAGGAAAGTTTTGAAATAGAAATATTTGAAATAGAAATATTTGAAATAGAATATTTGAAAATAGGAATATATGAAGCCGCGTTGACTAGATTTACGCCATTTTGACGTGAACGATATTTATATCGATTTCATTCATTTTATAATGAATATCGAAAATGAGTTCAAAATCTGATATTTTGAAAAGAATTGAAATTCGAATTGAAATTGAATAGAAATGAATTCGAATTGAATTGAATGCAAAATGAATTCAAATTGAATTGAAATCAATTTGAAATGAAATTAAAACGAATTTATATTGGAATATTCAATTTTGATTTGAAATTGAATATGAAGTTGAAACCATTTTGAAAATGAATTTAAAACGATTTATAAAGCACGTTTTGAATTGAAATCGACGAAGTATATATTATATATATTATATATATAATATAATGGCCTGAATAGAACGCGCCGCGCCGCGGCAGTTCGCGAATTTCGACCATTGACTTCGAATGGATATTGCGGGAGATCCGACCGATGGATTCTCCTGAAACCGGAACCGTTGGGTTCGTATCGAAAAGAGATTTCTAACGAATATTAGAAATTAGATATCTAACGGTTGGATTTGGAATTATTTCCAAATCAAATTTGAAAAAGGTAGCTGTAAGTGCAGTTCGATGGCCGTTGATGGAAATCGACTGTACTAGCCTTGATAAAATTATTAAAAATAGTAATAACTTGTGTAAAATCGTAAGAAATGATTTGTGAAGATTTGGGATGAAAAACTCCATATTTGAAAGGATAAAAATAGATTTTTATTGAAATGAACTAGTTTTGAACTAGAATTATAATTCTATTTATTTTTAAATAAATAAATTGAATTTGAAATGGTTTTGAAAATAACCAGAATTTCCAATGATTGCATTGGAATGGATTTGAATCGAAATTGTCTTCGGAATACTTCGATGTTGGATTTCGTGATTATACAGATGTTGTTATGGAAATTTGAAAGATATAGATATATATATATATCGTTATTTCCAATACGATATTTTTTGGTCGTAGAATTTGATATTGAATATAAGCCGATATATTTTCTATTCAGAGCCTTGTATTTAATATCAAATGTGATTTGGGTATGCCGTGAATGGTGTCTTCATTAACACTGTTCTTAAGCCCGGTTGAGAGAAGATTAAATCTTTTTATTTAGATTTAATGAAGTGTACCAATTAGATAATATTTAATCGGAATTGAATTCGAATTGATTCTTGGGTTTATCGTGAATGGTGTTTTAAATAACACTCGTTCTTTAACCCGATAATTAATAGAATGTGATTTTGGGTTGTCGTGAACGGCATCTTCAATAATACTGTTCTTAGACCTAAAGGAGTTAAGAAAATTAGAAACTAACTGTCGGTTAGCTAAGCAGAATGGTTTTCTGGATATTGATCTAATGTTGGTTTCGGCCTTCGGGGTTAATATTTGTGGAATTATTCTCTTGATTAATTTACAGTTAGTGACTGATGAATTGGAATGAGGCGTATGTTGTGTTTGTGTAACACTTATTTAAAATATACGCGAGTTATTCGGAAAGACCGGGTTTATCCCATTCTGAATAACTGATACGACGATAAGTCGAAGATGAAGACGGTGGTCGAAGACCGGAGGTCTTCACGTCGTTTGGGTGATTACTGATGATCTTGATTGGGTTGTACACCCAAGAAGATGGAAACAGTTGGTGATCTTCCAGACGTACTTGGAGATCGATGGATATGCGGGGTACTAGGTGCCTCCGGTTTCGTTCAGACCCAGAACGGAGTTGTAAATGGACTGTGTGTCTGACATTGGATTTTAGTCCGTGTGATTGATTTCTATTAAATATATATCTGTTTGGCGGCGGAGAATTTATTCACTTGCTTAACGCCCTTCTCTGAGACGTACGAGCTCAGGGGTTATATACTGATGGATATCAAACGCATGGAGTGAATGGCCTGTGTGGCACGCCTAAGAGGCAATTGATTGAGGCTTCTGTTGAAAAGCAAAGTCTTGTGGTGGATGATCAAAGCATGGCCTGTGTGGCATAGCTTTGTGTAACGTGAATTCGCAAGCCTCACACCCCGGTTGTGAACCAGAAACGGGAGAGGACATCAGGGAGGGCATGCGTTTCCTTCTAGCTAGGGTGGTGTCAGTGACCTACCAGCCCTGACATTTATATACTTTTCACCGGTGTGGTTGTTGCTGTTGCGAGGCGCCTCGGTTTGATCGAACGATCCGGGTCCGATGGATTCATTCGTTGGCTCATTTACGCCCCAAAGGACGGGGAAACGTAGTGTTCAGGCATAATAATCCACATCGGTGGACCGGCCCTGACGATCCAAGGGGCAGTTGCGGTTGTTCCTAGACATGGGCTAGATTGTCTAAAATCGGTAGAGGACGATCCCTTGCCTCGGTTCACAGATGGAAATCCAACTTCCAAATACGTGACATTTGCGGTTTTATTTGTAGAGCCAAGTATGGCGACATGATATATGGTACCGCCTATGATTGATACTTATGATTTGAAGTTGTTTTATACACTATGCACTTATAATAGTATCAAATAATCTGTTTTTAAACGTATCAAGCATGCATTGGCTATTATAAGGGAAAACCCTATCCCCCGGCTTGCGTTGCATTGTGTTATAGGACCTGGGTCTTATAATAGCTTCATTTTTCTTTATTTAGCGTTGCGCTGTTGTTTTATGCACTGGTATTCTTGGGAGGAAACCCGTTCCGTGTTATACGACGTGGTCCCTTGATTTACCTAACTTTAAAAATAAAGTTTAATAACTGTTTTAGTTCTCACACCAGTCCCATGACTAACCTTGAGTTTATTGTTTTAACCTAAACTCTGGGTGCCCTTTTTATGACACGGGCAGCTAGTAGTTTTGGTTTTGCAGATTTATATTCACAAGATCCTGGTTTACAGCTGGAACGATATGCGGAAAGCTTTGTATCCGTATATCTCTTCTAGTTGTGTATTGTATTATTTTCCGCTGTTATGTATTTAAATGTAATTTAAATCTCTGATATTTCTGTGTAATATTTATTCATACTCTGTATATTCCTGTAATCTGATGGAATTGTTGTAATATACAATGAAATGTTCTTCCGTCTGCGTTCTGTTATGTCGTGTTCTCAAAACAATCAGGTGTTTCGAATGGTCTAAATTGGTTTAGCGACTGATTCGGATCGAGCGAAATTCTTTGTTGTCATAGTGTATTTTTAACCGTCAAAATACTGACTGATTTCCACATTAAAAATCCGTACGACCACGTACTGACCCCAAAAATCACGAAAATTGAAATCTAGCTATAATTTAATATTGCGAATCCAACAAAATTAGTTTCGTCGAAAACGAAGGTTGTTTGCAAAACTGGCTAATTTTATAGCTCTAAATAACCCATTTAAGTATATAAATATATTTAGAAATAATTAAATTAAATATTTTAAAAATAAATATTATTGTATATATTCACAATAGAATATCATACACCTCCACTGGGATTTATAACTCGATATTTCAAAATTCCCAGTTATATCGATATTCGATTTATATATAAAATCCTTTTATAATATAAATATATATTTATAAATTTCAAAGGAATTCCTTAGGGACTTTTATGAAGTTTGATTTGGACATAAATCAAAATCTACCCAATGAAATCCCGATTTTTCTCTTTCGGTAGGAAAATATATTTCACAAGCTCCGAACGTTTCTTGTTTTACAAAAATCCGATTTAAAATGGACCCTGTATGTTCAGTTGAAGTTCAAATCGCCAAATAGCGAACTGTCGCGCCATTTCGAGCTCGATTTTAATTGTATTATAATTATACGTTCAACTGTCATTTATATAATATATTCGTTATTCGAATTCAATTCTAAACTGAATTATATATATTTTGAATCGTCCAGTTCACATTATATTGTCAATTCACTATTTCCGACTATTTCAGAATTAAATATATTATTCTATTATTTAAATTAATTAAATATTCAATATTATTTAATTAAATGGCCATTTAGTTCTCTATATCACTATTTAAATAATTAAATAAATTAATTACTATACCGTAAAAATATGGGACATTGCATTATTTCCCCATTAAAATAATTTCGTCCTCGAAATTGCTAAGGTTAGAAGACTAACCCTTTTAACTGGTTAAAAATATTTGTTTATTTCTTCACTCAGTTTCACTAAACCAATTTATTTCAATTAAAATATTAATTTATTCCTACTAAAGAAAATTTCCATAAACGCTGAAAATTTTCTAACTCCCGAAATTTCTAAAAAATTTCACCAGCACCTCCTTTGTACTGGTCAATCGGTACAACTACAACTCGCCTCTCTGGGCCTTCTACAACTGAAAAGGAAATCAAATAGCCAAGGGGCTTGCCAAAAAGAGTTACCAAAATCTAAACCCATGTATAATGTAAACCTTTTTGTCGGCATATCATTATATCATTTCCATCTCTGCTACTTATTCAGCATATACCAATGTCATTCCAGTCAAACTCAAATTACTTTTATCTCCTACACCACCATTTGCTTATCCAAGTCAAATTTAATTTCAAATCAAAGTTCCATTCTCGGTTTTCAAATTTTTAACTCATCAATCCCATACCATTTCGGACTCCTATGTCACAAATCCAATTTTCTCGATATCATTCTAATCCAATTCAGTTTCCACTTAATTTGTTTTCAATTCAATTCCAATTTATCTCCACAATTTTTTTTTTAATTTTTTTTTTAATTCACAGTCTATTCCTGGGAGTTTTAAATAGCTTTTCTTTTCACAAAATCAATCTTTCCTTTTTAGGATTTCAAACAACTTGTTTTTCTCAAAACAATTCAAAAACAAAATCTTTGGTAGTAATCCGTCACTTACATACTCGAAAATGAACACCGATGATGGTCGACTTCATCATCGGGATTTATTTTCCAGCGATCGAATTGAGTTCAATACTATATCACTTTCAAAGCCATTTATAAACACTTCCATTTTGAATACATTTCAAAATATCATTCACAATGCTTGTAAAACAATTTAAAATCTCCCAAGATTTTAAACTTTCCTTATATTTAATTCATTTCGTAACACTTACAAGAATTTTGATTGGTTATTTACATAACCGTTTCAATTATAATCTTATCTGATTATAATAAAAATCAATATATCCAATATATATTATAATAATTCCAATATAAATCCTTTATATCAAAATATAATCTGGTTAAAATTATTTCAATGCCCTTCTTTTCAAAACGTAGTGTCAGCTCATCGTATTCGAGTGTTTATAAACCCCTACCGATACAGTGGATCAAACTGATCGACCAGAACCAACAAACAACACAACCAATAAATCTCCACAATATAAATCAATTTTTATATCAAATAATAAATATGCTCACTCGTATAGATACGCTCAACTCAATCTGGGGTATTGCTAACCCCATCTCTACTGAGTCGCGCCACAGAGCCAAGGTAATTACTTAACCTTAAGCTCTAATATCAACTGTAACGGCCCGAAAATTTGGTAGGCTTTTCAACCATTCCTCATCCCCCAAGGCAGAGGGCTAACCTCACCCCATGGCTTACAAAGGTACCCCAACTCCATGCTTTACGGCTAGCCTCTCGACTTGACCAACCCGCTGTATTGCAAGACCTGTAGGGGTAAGAGTCTCTCGTTCGCCACCAAACCGCAAAGCGAGAACCCTCTATCAGACGTACCAGTTAAGCAACATGGACTGGTGTGAGTAAACTCAAATCATTTGATTTAACTTTCAAAATCCTTTTGAAACAAAGGATAATCATAAGACCGATCAACACATAAGCACGGATGGCTTTTACCTTAAGATAACCCAAAATATTTCTAAAACGATACTTATTCGATACTATAATAATGTCTAGATCAAATAAATAGAAATCTAGCAGAAACGCTTACATCTAACATTCTACATATATAATATACAATCAAAACCGCGGGCTTTTATTTGGGGAATGGATTCCAACTATGACAAGATATGGATCCACCTTCCGATCAGTGTACTCTAGTAGCGATAGAGTGGAGTTCAACAAGAACATCTTGTAACTCGGCCACACATGACCGACCATTCATTTCTCTTGAATGTATCGAATAAATTGCCACCCCTCGGTTAGTATTCAAACATAACCGTTCCCAGGAGATACAGAATTGAAAGAAGCACAAAATATGAATATTCTCTAGATGGCGACAATATACCCTAATTGGGTGCGGCCCACTTATCCATGCTGCCTGCCCGATTTCTTTCATTTCCTAGTTTATGGGGCTTAAGGTTATAACGTATCTCTATACATATCACGTCTTCATTTACTTTGAATGCCACATCATCATACCCGTCAAATCACAAATTGATTTCCCCAAAAATACCACCGGTATAAGCTAAGAGAAATGAATTCCTCCGCCGCTAACGTAAATACGTTTGAAACGATCAACTTACGTGATCTACTAGATATACTCTGTCAGACATTCGTCCATTCAAGTTGTCCTAGGACTGGACAAACCAAAGGCGTTATTCAGTACATCCATCTTAGGCAATCTCTACCTAAGATTTATACTATAGCCCTTGCACTTTACTTCGTCTTCAATATATTCAGCATACTTGGTTTGCAATGCTTATGCCAATACGGAGTGGTTCTTCGGATAATAATCCAACCGGTCTCTCCATACTAACAACGTAAAAATGGTCAGAAACTTTGATAGTCAGTGATTTAACTATCAAATGAGAACACATGTGCAAACAACAATCTTATTTCCAATTGGAATTTCTATTGATCAATCATATATATATATCCATATTTCCTTATTCTCTATATTAAGAAAATATATGTTATGAACATTGGAAAAACATTCCCATTGCTTATTTACTTATCACTATTCTGCCATATCTATCAGTCTCTGACTGTAAACTAGTATGAGAACAATTCCCTAAGTATCAATCTCGAAGGTCAAAACCAACATCAGATAGACAAATAGAAAATCATTCAATTTAACTAATCTCCAGTCAGTTTCTAATTTAGCTTAACTCCATTTTTTAATTCCTTATAAATAAAACATTCCATTTTCTATGTTTAGAAAATATATCTGATTCTATATTTGGAAAACGTTTCCAAAACTCATTTATATGGATTTCAAACTAACGTTGTATAAAACATCGTTACAACCGCTCCAACCATAAATCGCTTATTAACTAACTGTATTTCTAACTAACTCTCGCCCTCGAACCTCAACTATTTCTTAGTTAAATAAGTAAGTCAATCAAGTTGGGGTATAATTACCTCTCAGACTGTAACGGAAAGGAATTTCTCTCGATCCGAATCGATCGTTAAACCGACTAAGACCGTTCGAAACCCCTGATCGTTTTGAGAATAGGACAAATTAGAACGCACACAGAAGAACAATTCATTGTTATTACAACAATTCCATCAGATACAAGAATATACAAAGTATAAATTAATAAATTACATTCGATAAATATCAGAGATTACAATAAATTACATAGCAGTGGAGAAATATACAAAACACAAATGAAAGTGATACACGGATACAGAGCTTTCCGAGCATCGTTCCAGCTGTAGATCAGGACCCTGTGAATATAAATCTGCAAAACCAAAACTACTAGCTGCCCGTGTCGAAAATAGCGGCACCCGGAGTTTAGGTTAAAACAATAAACTCCAGGTCAGTCATGTGACTGGTGTGAGAACTAAAACAGTTATTATTCTTTATTTTAAAGTTCGGTAAATCAAGGGACCACACCGTATAACACGGAACGGGTTTCCTCCCAAGAATACCAGTGCATAAAACAAACAGCGCAATGCTAAATAAAGAAAGATGAAGCTGTTATAAGACCCAGGTCCCATCACACAATGCAACGCAAGCCGGAGGATTGGGTTTTTACCTTATAACAGCCAAAGCATGCTTGATACGTTTAAAACACATTATTTGATACTATTATAGGTGTATAGTGTCAAAACAATTCAAATCATAAAAATCAATCATAGGCGGCATAGCTACCATCTACTATGTCGCCATACTAGGCTCTACAAATAAAACTGAAACACACGTATTGGAAATTGGATTACATCATGAGTCGAGGCAAGGGGCAAGCTCCTCTCCGCGTTCGAGACACTCTAGCAAATGTCCCAGGACCCCACTTTGATCCTTGGAATCGGCTGGGCCGGTCCTCTCTTACTTTTGAGGATTGGCAATTCCCGAACACACGTTTCCCGGTCCTTACAGACCTATATCCGAGGCGCCTCGTATCCAACAACCACACAGGTGAAAAGTATATAAATGTCAGGGCTGGTAGGTCACTGACACCACCCTAGCTAGAAAGAAACGTCGTGCTCTCCCAGCGGTTCGTCTCCCGTTTTTGACTCATACCGAGGTGTGAGGCTCGCGAATTCATGTTATACACAAAGCTACGCCACACAGACCATGCTTAGATCATCAACCACAAGACTTTGCTTTTCAACAGAAGCCTTGATCAATTGCCACTTATGCGTGCCACACTGGCAATTCACTCCATGCGACCGATGTCCATCGATATACAACCTTTGAGCTCGTACGTCTCAGAGAAGGGCGTTAAGCAAAAGAATAAATTCTCCGCCGCGAAACAGATGTATATTTAATAGAGATCAATCAACACAGAATAAAATCCAATGTCAGACACACAATCCATTTACAATTTCGTTCTGGGTCTGAACGAAACCAGAGGCACTTTCCTCGCATATCCATCCATCCCCAAGTACGTCTAGACGATCACCAATTGTTTCCCTCATCTTGGGTGTACAACCCAATCGAGATCATCAGTAATCACCCAAACGATGTGAAGACTTCCGGTCTTCAACCACCGCTTTCATCATCGACATCTCGTCGAATCGATTATTCAGAATGGGTTTAAGCCGGCCTTTCTGAATAACCCACGTATATAATAAACCAATGTTACACAAACACAACGAACGCCTCATTCCAATTCAGAATATTCTTTTATTCACAAAATCACATTCTTAGGGAAAGGTTCCCATTAATGTTATCCAAGATAAATTCTTCTAAATTTATTCTTTGATCTTCCTTTGGATATCATTTCAAACTAGTCGGGATTAGCGAACCACACCGACGTAATTATTTATTTTATTTCCCAATCCCAACCTATTCATCCCATGGAGCAAAACTGGTAACACTCCATAACTAACACCACAGTGTTATCGGTAAAATTAATTACCATTTTACGTTCAAATCTAATTACAGATTTAACTACCGCTTTGGAGCAAAACTGGTGGTACTCCATTCTCGATCACCTTTCAAATTTGATAATTTAAATTATCAATTCACATTTTTAATCTAATTAAAGATTCATTAAAACTCCACTTAGTTTTAATCTTTTCAAAAATCAACATCCTATCTTTAACTGGGTTAAAGAACCAATGTCATCTAAAACACGATTCACGACAAACCCAAATCACATTTGATATTAATTACAAGGCTCTGAATATAAAATATACCGGCTTATATTCAATATTAAATTCTGAAACCAACAAATATCGTATTGGAAATAACGATATAAAGTATATCTTTCAAATTCCCATAACAATATCGGTATTGTCACGAAATCCAACATCGAAATATTCCGAAGATAATTTCGATTCAACTCCAGTCCAATCCACATATTGGGAATATTGATTATTTTTAAAATCACTTTAAAATTCAATTTATTTATTTCAAAATTAAATTGATTTTAATTCTAGTTCAAAACTAGTTCATTTCGATAAAAATCTATTTTTATCTTTTCAAATATAGAATTTTTCAGCCCAATTTTTCCCAAATCATTTCTTATGGTTTTACACAAATTATAGATATTTTTAATAATTTTATCAAGGCCCGTACAGTCGATTTCCATCAACGGCCATCGAACTGCACTTACAACGACTTTTTCCAAATTTGTTTTAGACATAATTCCAAATCCAACCGTTAGATTTCAAATCTCTAATATTCATTGGAAAGCTCTTTTCGATACGAACCCAACGGTTCCGGTTTTAGGAGAATCCGACGGTCGGATCTCCCGCAACGTCAATTCAAAGTCAATGGTCGAAATTTGCGAACTGCCGCGGCACGTTCTATTCAGGCCATTATATATATATATATATATATATATATATATATATATAATATATATATATATTATATATATATATTTCGTCGATTTCCTTTTAAAATGTATTTTATAAATCGTTTTAAATTCGTTTCAAAACAATTTCAACTTCATCTTCAATTTCAAATCGATTTGATTTCAATTCAATTCGAATTCATTTCAAATTGATTTCAATTCAATTTCAGTTTGTTTTAAATTTCATTCAAAACGATTTCAATTCGTTTTTAATTCAATTTCAATTTAATTCAATTTGAATTCATTTCTATTTTATTCGAATTCAAACTCACTTTCTATTCAATTCAAATTCTAATTCACTTTCTATTCAATTCGAATCGAATTCATTTTCTATTCGATTCGAATTCATTTCAAATTGATTCAATAAAATTTCAATTTGAATTTTAATCTAATTCAATTTGAATTTCATTTCAAAATATTAAATTTTGAAATCACTTTTCAATATTCATTATAAAACGAATAAAATCGATATAAATATCGTTCGCGTCCAAATAACGCATCTCTAATCCACACTGCTTTATATTTTTCAAAAACTTCTTTATTTTATTCAACAAGTGAATATTTATTCTATTCAACACATGAATCTATATTTCTTTCAATACACGACTATTTTTGTTATGTAAAATATTTTATAAAATCATGGTATCTATCGTTTGATTTTCAATTAGACTTTACCGTGAAGTAGTTCAAATTTTAAATATGATAAAGATGTAAATTTTATTATTTAAAAATATTTTACTCAACACTTGAATAGTTTCAACGCATGAATATCGTCAACACATGACTATTTTTATATTCAACAAATGAATTTTCTTTTATAATATTCATTATTTTCCCGATTGGAATGAGGCCCAATCAATTACCATATAACGTTAATTATATGGATTCCATACAACACATGTACATAAAAGCAATGATAAACAATCAACCATCATCCAAGGTGCACCATACAACTGCATAAGCATCTAATATAAATAATCAACGCTTACACAGCCTGTCGACCAACCAATCGACATACAATTAAATAATTGGGATTAGTGTATGCCAAATATCATCCCAATACCCATGTGGGGTTTCAAATCAACAAACACAGATTTTTATTTGTGCAGTTGGGCGATGTGTAAAATTTATCATCCCAATCAATATCAGTCAAATCAGTGTAAATAAACAAATCGGCCGATTTGTTTATAAATATTTATTTATTCACTTTCACGTTAAAAATTATATTTTTAACGATAAAATATTTTTACCTATATAAATATTTTATTTCCTTTCAACACAAGAATATTTTATTATCTATTTCACATCAACTTCACAAACAAATTTCACAACACATCAAACAAGCATACAAGCCATCCATGGTCTGTGGATGACGGGTGTCGGGTGCTGCTAAGCACCGTCTGCATCCTAGTATATATATAACTAGAAAAAGAAATTTGAGTGAGAAGTTCTCGCCAATAGCTAATCCAATCATCTCGAATCTTCTTAAGTAGAAATCTTTGTCGTTCTCGCCTTTCGTCACTTTCGTTGCCCATAGCCACTACATATATAAAAATCGAATTTTTACTTCGCTATTCAATATATAAAAATCGATTTTTTACTTCGCTATTCAATATATAAAAATCATATTTTTACATCGCTATTCAATGTATAAAAATCTTATTTTTACTTCGCGATTCAATATATAAAAATCATATTTTTACTTCGCTATTCAATATATAAAAATCGAATTTTTACTTCGCTATTCAATATATAAAAATCATATTTTTACTTCGCTATTCAAAATATAAAAATCATATTTTTACTTCGCTATTCAATATATAAAAAACATATTTTTACTTTGCTATTTAATATAAAAAAATCATATTTTTATAATCACGCTATATGGATAAAAATTCTATTTTCACACCGCTACTATATAGATAAAAATTATATTTTTACATCGCTACTATATAGATAAAAATTATATTTTTACAACTCTACTATATAGATAAAAATTATATTTTTACAACGCTATTATATAAAGATTTCGCCTTTTCAAATATAAAGATTATATTTTTAAATTCTCTATTATATAGAAATTTTCTTTTTAATACACTACTTACATAAAGATAGTATTTTTATATCTTCTACCACATAAAGGTCATATTTTGAACACTTCTATAATGTAAAAATCATATTTTTATCCTTTTACAATATAAAAGATTATATTTTTATCTTCCTACACTATAAAAGATTATATTTTTTTATCTTTCTACAATATAAAAGATTATATTTTTAACACTTCTATAATGTAAAATAAAACTGAAATTAAATTAAAAACTGATTTAATAAAGGAAAATCACCTTCACTGTCGAACTGGAGCATCGTTGGAAGGGGGGTACGGCGGTTTTATTCAGAAGAAGAAGAAGAAGGAAGGGGGGTCACGGGTTCGTGGGTGGTGGTGGATCAGTGAAGAGGAGGGGCGGAGGAGAGGTGGAGGCGGCAGGGGGTGGGGGTGCTGCTCTGGTGGTGGGCACGCGTCGCTAGGGCTCGGGGTTTGGGGTATTCAGAACGGAAGAGGAGAGAAGAGGAGGAAGAGGGCGTGAAGAGGAGGGGGGGTCCGGTGGGGGAACCGTGCCTCGGCGACGGCGGTCGGCAGCACAGCAGCAGCCGCAGCTCTTTTTTTTTCGTTCGAATTAGAACTGATAAGGAGAAGGGGGCTAGAGGAATTAAAAGGGAGGAGAGAGAGAGAGGGTTTAATTTATTATTTTTAATTTCAAAAGTTGACTTTTTAATTCGAACACGAAACTAGGCCCACCGCCTGTCGTCCATAGCTAATTACCCCCATTCCGAACACAATGGGATATGTATCGTAGGCTGGTTCGATCGTTTCGATCAGTTTCCGTCAAAATCAACATATAACTCTATATATTGAATTTGAACGTGCATTTCTATTTACTGGGGTCACATACTAACAAGAAAAATCCCTGAAAAATATTTTCTAGCTTCGTATTGACGATACGGTCCTAACAAAACTAGTTTCGTCGAATTCTGAGACCGTTGGAAAAAAGGTCATTTTCCAATCGATTAAAATCAACTGAAACTGGTCGAACGCGTTTTCCTTTGCCACGCTCACATATTGATTCGAAAAATTATGAAATTTGAAATCTAGCAATAATTTGACATCACGGATCCGACAAAAGTGGTTTCGTCGAAAACCGAGGTCATTTGCAAAATTCCCATTTTTAAGGGCCTGAATTCCATAACGACTATTCAGAATTTTCAACTGGGCATATCTTTTGATTCCCGCTATAAAATTTTGATTTTCCGGATTCGTTGGAAAGATATTCCCAATTAGATCCTATTATTTTTGGTTTCACTAAAATCCTGTTTATTTTGCACCCGGTATATTCAATTGAAGTTTGAAATCGAATTATCGAACTACCGCGCCATTTTCAATTCTATTTATAATTATATATAATTATTTATATTCTAACGACAACGTATATAATATATACATCGAATTTCAATTCAAAATAAATTTCTCGTCGATATTATTTAAAATAATCATTTTTAAATGTTCAAAATTCGCAAAAATTGCCAAAATAAAAATTTTAAACTGGCCCAGATTTTTGGGTTGTTACACAGACATTAACTGAACAACGTTCTTAACCTTTCAATAGACAAAGCTCACCACACAAGTTTTACAATCATTTGCTTACGCAAATTCTTGGATTCAGATTATGAATCCACTTCTTTTATGAAAACATTTATTATAATGCTAACGTTATAAACCCTACTTTTGAAATAGCTAACTTAGAAATCTAACTTAAATTCTTATTTTGAATAAATAAGCCAACAGCTAATTTATTTATAAATAAACAAATCTTGATTAAAAACCGGAAAGTAAATAATACTTTCCCGAATTCTATAAAATCGAATTCGACGTATAACTCTCTTTCGAGTAATCTCTGTTCGATTAACTCCTTCGAATAACTAATATTCGATTATCTCACTTCGAATAGCTTATATTCGATTATTGCACTTCGAATAACTAATATTCGAATGTCTCACTTCGAATAGCATATACTCGATTATCGCACTTCGAATAACTAATATTCGATTATTGCACTTCGAATAACTAATATTCGATAATTCTATTCGAATAAACTATATTCGATTACTCCTTTCTTCGAATAACTATATTCGATTAACTCCTTTCGAATAAACCAATATTCGATAACTCCTTTCTTCGAATAACTATATTCGATTAACTCCTTTCGAATAAGTAATATTCGATAACTCCTTTCTTCGAATAACTATATTCGATTAACTCCTTTCTTCGAATAACTATATTCGATAAATTCACTTTCGAATAAGTAATATTCGATTAACTCCTTTCTATTAAACTATATTTGATTAACTCCTTCTAAATCTATTCGAATAACTAATATTCGATAACTCATTTTAACTCTATTCGAATAACTAATATTCAATTAACTCTATTTAATTAACTCTATCGATTAACTCTAACTGGTTAACTCTAACTGATTAACTCTAATTGATTAACTCTAACTGGTTAACTCTGGCCAGTTAACTCTAACTGATTAACTCTAACTGATTAACTCTAATTGATTAACTCTAATCAATTAACTCTAGCTTGAGTCGATTAATTCTAACTCTAATCGATTAACTCTAACTCTAATCGATTAAGTCTAACTCTAATTGATTAACTATAATTCCATTAACTCATTTGACTAACTCCTTTGATTTAACTCTACGTCCATATTCAATTTCAAATATCGATGTTGAAATCGATTCATACTTCTCTATATAAGTCCGACTAATATATTCTATTTATCCGATGATAAGCATTTTATTTAATTTATAAAATATTATTTATAAATTTATCTTCTCCACTTATCTGTTAAAATAGATTTCTATTTAAAATCTACTTTATATTCATATTATGTTATACCCGTGTGCGAAGCACGGGTCTAAACTTTCTTAGTGCAAAATTCTCTTTTTATGCACTTCTTTCATTTTTCAAGTATTTCCTTTTATAATCTAATTATTTTCTAAATAAATATTTCCTTTATAATTCTATCTATTTTCTAAATAAATATTCCTTTATAATTCTATTTATTTTCTACATATTTCATTTTCAATTCTATTTATTTTCAACATACTTCCTTTTCAATTCTATCTATAAATGTTTTACAAATATTTCTCTTTCTATTTTATTCTTATTTGTTATATAAATTCCTTTTATAAAATTATATCTATTTTAAAATTATTTCTTTTTAAAAAATCCTTTGATTTCATAAATATCTCTTTCTATAAAGTCCTTTGATTTTATATATATATTTCTTTTTTAATACACATTGAAAATTTCCTTTTTAAAATTCCAGTATTCCTTATGGTATTTATAATACCAAATAACAATGATCAATATCATTTTAACACTCATCATCAACAACAGATTATATATCACATCATATATCATCGTATATGTAAAACAATAAAATAAATGTTGAGGAGTCCAGTTGGATTCCTTCGACCTGTTTCCCTGCATCCACAGATGTTAAAAAATACAATTAACATCAATTTCATTTCACTATGAAATATTATGATAGATAGAATCAATGTTTGATTAACGATTTATATATATATATATATCGTTATCTATAATTTCAAACAATCAGTCAGCAATTCAATCAATAGTCAACACACAGATATCAATCATCATTTATCAGTTCTCAAAATACATTATAAAAATATGAACTGATAAAGTTGGTGAGTTTTACTCACATTGGACGATCATCGTTAATAACGATAACCATCGCTTGATTCATACGGACAATTTATTTTGCTATAAATTGTAATAAGCTCTGATTCGCTGTCAGTTAGTTCCATTGTGTAGCCACCATCCATACGGTCTCAAGATCTGACCGTTTGAAAAACTGACACTGTATGGATGAATTATTGCATTAGCAAGTTGTATACATTATTTTAAATTAAAATAGACTAGATTTGTTTTTTATAAAATGGGCCTCACCCCATTTTAAATACCACGCCCCAATTCAAACGAACCAAACCTGCTTGAAGCTCCTTCCCCGTTAAAATCCTGATGCCGCACCCATTTCAGTATACTTCCTCCATCCAATACATCTTCCATCAGTTCACTAAATCCCAAAATCTCTTCACTAACATCTCTCTCTCTCTCTCTTCGAAATCTCAACCATCTACACACTACCACTCCAAGTACGACCCCCTCTACCATAACGCGTCGTTCCTCCTTTTCACACGGGTTTGAAGAAAATCGCATCCCCAATTAATACAGTAACTCACCAAATCTTCCCACCAGCCACTAAAATGACTTGCTGAGAACAAAATCAAACTTGAAATCGAAGATAATTGCCTAGATTTCTATTGCGTACGAACCCTAGGTTTTTTTGGACCTCACGCACTTTATACAGCTGCGACAACGAGGTTTCGAACTCCCTGAAACTCACACCAAATCGTAGAGGACAGCTTCACGATCTCATATAATCTCATTTCGTGATTTAATGATCTTTGTTTCTATTGTTTTGATTTTTCAAAGATGGATGCTTTACTGTGAAAACAAGAAGAACAGCGACGGATGTTACTTTGACCGGTGATATTGAAAAATTAGGTTTAGGGGAGTTAATGGTATATTTATAGGTAGATTTTATTATTTTTATATTCGAATATTATGTTGAATTTTAATCAACTGTTATTTATATTTGTCGTTTAAAATTCCTATGATCACACACGATATCCAAAAATCATGAAAATGGACATAACATTAGAGTTTGATATTACGGACCTAACGAAACTGGTTTCATCGAATTCCAACTCCGTTTGCTCACACAACGTATTTTTAATCGTCAAAATACTGACTGGTTTCCACATTAAAAATACGTAGGACCACACAATGACCCCAAAAATTACGAAAATTGAAATCTAGCAATAATTTAGTATTGCAGATCCAACAAAATTAGTTTCATCGAAAACGGAGGTTGTTTGCAAAATTGGCTATTTTTAAAGCTCTAAATAACCTATTTAAGTATATAAATATATTTAAAAATAATTAAATTAAATATTTTAAAAATAAATATTATCGTATATATTCACAATAGAATACCATACAACTCCACTGGTATTTATAACTCGATATTTCAAAATTCCCAGTTATATAGATATTCGATATATATATATATATATATATATATATATATATAATCCTGTTATAATATAAATATATATTTATAAATTTCAAAGGAATTCCATAGCGACTTTTCTGAAATTCGATTTGGACATAAATCAAAATCTACACAATGACATCCTGATTTTTCTCTTCCACTAGAAAAATATACTTCACCAGCTCCGAACATTTCTTGTTTCACAGAAATCCAATTTAAAATGGACCCTGTATATTCGGTTGAAGTTCAAATCGCCAAATAGTGAACTGCCGCTCCATTTCGAGCTTGATTTTAATTATATTATAATTATACGTTCAAATGTCATTTATATAATATATTCGTTATTCGAACTCAATTCCAAACTGAATAAAATATATTTTGAATTGTCTAATTCACGTTATATTGTCAATTCACTATTTCCAACTATTTCAGAATTAAACATATTATTCTATTATATAAATTGATTAAATATTCAATATTATTTAATTAAACGACCATTTAATTCTCTAAATCACTAATTAAATAATTAAATAAATTAATTATTGTACCGTAAAAATACGGGACATTACAAGCCAAATATGCTTGATACGTGAAATTTATCTATTATTACTATAAGTTTATTGTGCATAAATCAACTTTAGATATAAATATATCAATCCTAGATGGCATAATACCCCATCCTATTATGTCGCCATATATATAGGTATACAAAAAAAACTACAAAGCTCGTATTGGAAATTGGATTTCCATCATGATGGCTGCTGATTCGAAAGATCTATCGCATAGTCCAATACTCAACGGCTTACGTCCTGTGCATGAGAAAACAACATAATGCACATCCGCCTTTTTGGGAAATCATGTATCACTGCGGCTTACGTCCCGTACATGAGAAAACACCGCTTCCTTTATCCCTCGGGGGGTGTGCCCTATCTCTCTGAGAGTGGAGCGACCAACCTCATCTCATACAATCGACCAAATCCGTGACAACCCTAAAGGTGTCTATCTTCATCTCAAAAGCATATTAACCTGATCATCAGTTCACCATCATAGAGGTGTGTGAGGCTCGCAAATTAATGGTACACCAAGCTATGCCAATTAAAGCTATGCTAATTAAAGCTATAATTTGATCATCATCCACAAGGCTCTGCCTTTCAACAAAAGCCTTGATCCATGCATCTCAACATGTCACATTGTCAATCCATACCACACCATTGATTTCCGCCAATATATAACCTCAAAGCTCATACCTCTCAAAGAAGGGTGTTAAGCAAGAGAATAAATTCTCCGCCACCAAGCAGATATATATTTAGCTGAGATCAACCAATACAGCGTAAAGGAATACAACATCAGACATACCTTCCATTTGCAAGCCAGTTCTAGGTCTGAACGAAACCGGAGGCACCTTATTCCTTGTCCCATATGTCCAGTACAGGAGAGAGGCCCTCGCATATCCGAACAATCAACAAGTACGTCTGGACAACTACCACTGTAACCCCTTCAAGGTAGCTACTCCAATCATGGGTATCAGTAGCAACCCATCCAGTCAATGTGAAGATTGTCGCTCTTGTACCGTCTTCAATATCTTCGACTTTTAGTCGTAGTATCAATTATTCAGAATGGGTTAAACCCGGTATTTCCGAATAATTCGTGTATCTTATAATCAAGTGCTATAAAAACACATCATATGCCTTATTCCAATCCAGAATACTGTTTTATTCAAATATTCTTTACATTGGGAATTATTCTCATAAATCTTAACAAAGATTTAATTCATTTAAATACCTTGTTTAAATCTTCACTTGGAAACCATTTCAGAAGATTTAGTATTATCTTTTCACAACTTTAAACCAAATTATGGTTTTGCCAACTAGTTGGGATTATCAAGCGTTACTGAAGCAATCATTTATTTCATTTTTCCAATCCCAACCTATTCATCCCACGGAGAAAAACTGGTAGTACTCCATATCTAACACCCACTGTGTTATTGGTAAATTCAATTACCATACTACGTTCAAATCTAATTAAAGATTTAACTATCGCGTGAAGTAAAACCAGTGATACTCCATTCTCAAACACTTTCTAAATTTGGCAAATTTAATTACAACATTAACATTTCAATCTAATAAAAGATTTATTAAAAATCCACCTAGTTTTAAGCTCCAAAAATCTTTATTTAATGAATATTCAAATTTAGGAAATAAATCCTGTGTTTAACTAGGTTAAAGAACGAATGTCATTTAAAACATCACTCACTATAAACCCAAAATCATATTCCATCAAAATGGAATCTACACAGAAATCATAACAGTATATAATCGATATAAATTTCCATATCAATTTTAACAACCCAGAAAATAAGAACAAATTTAAAATTTTTATTTTATCAATTTTAATGGATTTCGAATATTTAAAATGATTTATTTTAAATAATAATGACTAAAAATTTATTTTAATTGAAGTTAGAATGAATAAAATTATTTTAATTATATAACGAGCCTGAAATAGTGCGATAGTTTGAAAATTCGATTTCAAAATTCAATTGAATGTACAGGATTCAGAATAAATTGGATTTCAGTAAAACCAGAAATATTTGAATCTGTTTGAAAATATCTTTCCAATGAATGTGAAAAATCAATGGGAATAAAAAGTTATGTCCAATTTAAAATTTAAAATAGCCGCTATGGAATTTATATATATATATATATATATATATTAATATAATATATAGCCATTTTGCAAACGACCTCTGTATTCGACGAAACCACTTTTGTTGGATCTGAAATGTCATATTATTGTCAGATTTCATATTTCATAATTTTTGGAATTAATATGTAAGCGCAGTAAATTTAAATGTGTTTGAAAATTTAAATTTGAATTGGATCGACTAGAAAATGGCCATTTTTCAAACCATTTCCAAATTTGGTGAAATTAGTTTTGTTAGGACCGTATCATCAAAACATAGCTGGATTTAGTTTTCTGGAATTTTCGGAGTCCGTATATGGCTCCAGTAAATTAAAATGTATGTTTAAATTCAGTATATATTGATTTATATTTTAAATTTAATGAAAACTAGTCAAAACGATAGAATTGACTTACGAAAAATATCCCATTGTGTCTGGAATAGGGGTGTTTGGCTAGGGTCGACATTCGTTGGGTATGATTTGGATTTTCTGATGATGTGGAGTTTAAAGTTAATTAAATAATATTAAAAATTAAATATAAAAAAAACTATCCATTATCGCTTGTTGTCGCTTGGGTTATAAACGAACCATGAAAACCTTTCAACCTATCCCTACAAAAAATTTCCCCACCATGCCTCGATTTCAAGTGATTCCAAAGAGAAAATCAAAGCGTTTTCCCCCCTCTTTCAATCCATACCACCCTCATCACCTAAAATGGAGTATGGTGCTCGATTTCTGGGCGTAAAGTCCGTCCGTTCACACGCAAATCGGAGGCGATAGAGAGTTTTGATTCTGATGTGTTTCATGGGGGAGGTGCGCGAGGCGTAGGCATAGCTCGTGGTAGAGGGGGGTCGACCACCGATCATCTCAGGTGGCGGCGACATCCAATTTCTTCGATTGACGATGGCGAGTTGGTTTCAAAAAATAACAAAAGGGAATTTAGATAATATTGATTTTAAAATGTAAATAGCTTGTATTAGGGGTAATTAATTTTTATTATAATTAAATTATTTATTTATGTAATTAAATATCAATTAATTTATGTATAAAACTTTGTTTTAAAATATGGTTTTTAAAAACAAATTATATTGTTTAAATTTTTGATTTTTATATAAATTATATTGGTTAAAAATCTGAAATATATATATATATATATATTGTTGTTTTAAAATCTAAGATAAATATATATAGTATTGATTTAAAAATGTAAATAGCTTGTTTTTGAAAATAAATATACATTGTTTTTGATAAAAATATAAATATCTTTGTTTTTAAAATGTAAATAGCATGGATTTTGTTAAATGAAAATAACATCGTTTTGAAAATAAAAATAACATTGTTTTTGAAAATATAATACACATATGTTTATGAAAATAAATATACATTGTTTTTGATACAAATATAATTGTTTTTAAAAAATAAAATTAACATTGTTTTTATTATGTATCGAGTAATATAAAAATGTGATTTTTATTATATATAGAATAATATAAAAATAGGATTTTTATTATATATCGAGTAATAAAAAATGTGATTTTATTACATATAACATTGAAGTAAAGATTTGATTTTTATATATAAATAGCAATGTAAAAATTTGATTTTTTATATATAAATAGAAATGTAAAGATTTGATTTTAAATATATATATACACCGCATGAAACAAATTGAGATGGAACTAATTGGATTTGATGGAACTAATTGGAAACAAATCCAAATCCAAACCGTTCGATTAAAGTCTAACGGAGTGGAAACCCAATGCACGAACTCCTTCTCACTCAATTTATTTCCTAGTAAAATATATACTAGGAGCAGACGGTGCTTAGCAACACCAGACACCATTGATTGTACAAACCATGATTATTTGATTGGATTGAATTGACTGTGTTTTTTTATTAAATGAATAAAATATATAAAATATTCATGCATGGAATAAAATATTAGAACAGTAAAAATATCATTTTTATTGAATTAATAATTTATATAAAATATTTATGTGATGAATAAAATATTCTATTATTAAAAATAGTATTTTTAACGTATATATGAATGGTATAAAACTCTCCTGAAATGAAAACAAATATTCATTTGCAAATCGGACGATTTGTTTATGTACACCCATTTAACTGTTATTGATTGGGACGACAATTTTACAAATCGCCCAACTGCACAAATAATATTCAATATTTGGTGGTTGAAACCCCACACGGGTATTGGGATGATATTTTACGTACACAAATCCCAATTGTTTAGTTGTATGTCAATTGATGGGTTAACAGACTGTTGTAAGCATTAGTTATCTATATTTAATGCTTATGCAATTGTGTAACGCACTCTGGAAGATGGTTGAATATGTTTGATTATTGTTGTGTACATGTCTATATGAAATCCATATATATAAAATTATATGGTAACTGACTATATCTGATTCCAATTCGGAAAGAACGAATATTTTAAATTAACAAATATTTTAAAATGACGAGTAACGAATATTTTAAAATAACTAGTATTTTAAATTAATATTCAGCAATGGATCAAAATATGGTTTTGATGTCCGATTTTGGATGGATACGAAAATATTTAAACATATATAAAGACGTGTTGATTAGTTATGCGCCATTTTAACGCGAACGAGATTTATATCGATTTTATTCATTTTTATAATGAATATCGAAAAGGAAATTGTTTCAAAATCAAATATTTTGAAAATATTATCATTTATATATTAATGATATAGAATATTCAGTTTTGATTAAAAATTGAAAATGAAGTTGAAATCGTTTTTAAAACAAAATTAAAATGATTTATAAAATACATTTTAAATGGAAATCGACGAAATATATATTATCTATATTATATATGTAATATAACGGCCTGAATAGAACGCACCGCGCAACGACCGTTCACGAATTTCGACCATTAACTTCAAATGGACATAACGGGAGATCCGACCGTTGGATTCTCCTAAAACTAGAACCAATGCGTTGTATTGAAAAGAGCTTTCCAATGAATAAAAGATATTTGAAATCTAACGGTTGGATTTAGAATTAATTCCAAATCATATTTGGAAAAGGTCGTTATAAGTGCAGTTCGATGACCGTTTATGAAAATCGAATGAAAGGGCCTTATTAAAATTATTAAAAATATTAATAATTTGTGTTAAATCATAATAAATGATTTGGAAAGAATTGGGATGAAAAATTCCATATTTGAAAAGATAAAAATATATTTTTATCAAAATGTACTATTTATTGACTAGAAATGAATTCCAATAATTTTAAATAAATAAGCGGGATTTGGAAAGGTATTTTAATATAACCAGAAATTTCCAACATATAAATTGGAATGGGTTTGAGTAGAAATAATCTTCGGAATATTTCGATATTGGATTCCATGATTAAACGAATATTGTTTTGGGAATTTGGAAGATATTGATATCGTTATTCCAATACGATGTCCATTGGTTTCAAAATTTGATATTGAATATAAGCCAATATAATTTCTATTCAAAGCCTGTATTTAATATCAAATGGGATTTTGGGTTTGTCATGAATGTTGTCTTTATTAACATTTTTCTTAAACCCAATTGAGAAAAGAATAAATCTTTAATTTAAGATTCAGTGAAGTTTTCCAATTAATTAATATTTAATTGGAATTGAATAAAAGAATTGGATTTTTGGGTTTACAGTGAACGATGCTTTAAAAACCACACTTGTTCTTTAACCCGATTTACAGTGAATTATGATTTGAAATTTATAAATTTTTTTATTATGATTTAAAGTAAATTTTCCAAAGTAAAGTTTTCCAATTTAATATAATAAATTTGAATGGAATGGAATTCGATTTGATAATAATAGAAGTGAGCTTTTGGGAAGGAAGAATGTTAATATAAATGGAATATAAAAGGCTTTGTCGTTATTTCATTTATATTATTAGTCAGATACGGAAATTGATATCGATTATGTATTGATCTGTTTTCCGTGAAGATTCCATAATTAATTGAATATGATTTGGGTTTATTGTGAACTGTGTTTTAAATGACATTAGTTCTTTGACCCAGTAAAAGACAGGATTACATGTCTAACATTGCATTTCAAACTGTATGGTCGATCTCTGCAAAATATATATCTGTTTGGTAGAGGAGAATTTATTCTCTTGCTTAACACCCTTCTCTAAGACGTACGAGCTTAGAGGTTATATATAGGCAGAAATTAATAGTACGGTATAGACTGCCGATGCGGCATGTTTGATTTTCCAAAGTTAAATAATCATTAATATTGACATTTTGCAAGATTTAACCTGAGTGGAGTTTTAATGAATCTTTAGTTAGACTGAAATGAGAATGTGATAATTTAAATTATCAAATTCGGGAAATAATCGAGAACGGATTATCATTAGTTTTGCTCCAAGCGATAGTTAAATATTTAATTAGATTTGAACGTGAAATGGAAATTAAATTTACCAATAACACCGTGGTGTTAGATATGGAGTATTACCAGTTTTACTCCATAGGATAAATAGGTTGGGATTGAGAAACTAAACAAATGATTACTCCGGTAAGGTTCACTAATGCCGACTAGTTGATAAACCTTAATTTGGTTTAGAACTGATATACAAAGGAAGATAAAGAATAAATTTAAAAGAATTTAGCTTTAATAAAATTAACGGGAAACTTTACTTAATGATGTGAATATTTGGATTAAAGAATATTCAGAATTGGAATGTGGCATATATTGTGTTTTTATAGCACTTGTTTATAAAATACGTGAGATAGTCGGAAAGGCTAGGTTTATACCCATTCTGAATAACTAATTAAGTCGACAATGAAGACAGTGGTAGAGGACCGGAGGTCTTCATATCGTTTGTATGATCACTGATGTCTTGATTTGGCCATACACCCAAGACAACGTAATAAGTGGTGATCGTCCAGACGTACTTGGAGATCGACCAAATATGCGTGGACCTCTCTCCGTTATTGGACATATTTCCATTAAACTGAAAATCATAAATTCATAATGCAGATTTATAAATAAAATTAAAGGAATAAAATTTAAAAACTTACCTATTTCGATTCCTTTAGCAAAGGGCGTGCGAGGGGGAATGGGTCTGCGTCAGATGAGAAAGAGGAGGAGGGTTTGCGTTCGAGTTTTGGAGCAAGGGAGCGGGATCGACTGGAGGGGGTCTGGGTTTATTTGAAGAAGGGGAGAAGGAAGAGGAGGAGGGGGCGAGGAGGTGGCGCGAGAGGCTGACGGTGGCAAGAGGGGGGATCGACGGCGCCGTGGGGTAGGGCTTCGGGCGATGGAGCATTCGAGGGTTGGGGGGTTTTGGAGCAGCGGGATTGGGGAAGGAGAATCGAGGCAGCGGAGGAGAAGAAGAAGGGGAGGCCGCGGTGGTGGCGCCCCACGTGGGAAGGAGCGGTGCGCGACGGTGGGAGGAGCGACGGCTCCTCCCCCTTCCTTCTCTTTTTTTTTTATTTTCTTTGAAATGGAATCGGGGAGGGGGGGCTGAGAGGAAGTAAGGAGAGGAGAGAGAGTTAAATTTTAATTAATTTATTTATTTTAATTTCAAAAAGGTACTTTTATTTTCGCCCTCGAAACAAGGCCCACCGCCTGTCGTCCATAGCTAATTACGACCATTCCAAACACAATGGGATATGTATCGTAGGCTGATTCGATTGTTTCGATCAGTTTTCGTCAAAATCAACATACAACTCTATATATTGAATTTGAACACGCATTTCAATTTACTGGGGTCACATACTAACTCGAAAAATTCCAGAAAAATAATTTCTAGCTTCATATTGACGATACGGTCCTAACAAAACTAATTTCGTCGAATTCTGAGACCGTTGGAAAAATGGCCATTTTCCAGTCGATTAAAATCAACTGAAACTGGTCAAATGCGTCTTCCTTTGCCACGCTCAAATATTGATTCGAAAAATTATGAAATTTAAAACCTAACAATAATTTGACATCCCAGATCCAACAAAAGTGGTTTCGTCGAAATCCGAGGTCGTTTGCAAAATGGCTATTTTTATGGGCTTGAATTCCATAGCGACTATTCAGAATTTTCAACTGGACATATCTTTTGATCCCCGCTTTGAAATTTCGATTTTTCGGATTCGTTGGAAAGATATTCTCAACTAGATTCAAATATTTTTAGTTTCGCTAAAATCCGGTTTATTTTGCACCCGGTACATTTATTTGAAGTTTGAAATTGAATTATCGAACTACCGCGCCATTTTCAATTCCTTTTATAATTTGAAATAAATATTTATATTCTAACGATGATCTATATAAATATATACGCTCTAATTTCATTAAAAATAAATTTCTCGTCGTTTTATTTAAAATAATTCATTTTAAATGTTCAAAATTCATTAAAATTGCCAAAATAAAAAATTTAAACTGGCTTGCATTTCCGGGTTGTTACAATTTAGCAGCACCCGACACCATTGATTGTACAAACCATGATTTTTTGGTTGGATTGAATTGACTGTGTTTTGTTATTAATGAATAAAATATATAAAATATTCATTTATGGAATAAAATATTGGAACAATAAAAATATCATTTTTATTGAACGGATAAATTATATAAAATATTCATGTGATGAACAAAATATTCTATCATTAAAAATATAATATTTAACATATATGTGAATGGTGTAAAACTCTCCTGAAATGAAAAAAAAAATATTCATTCACAAATCAAACGTTTTGTTTATGTAAACCCATTTAACGGATATTGATTGCGACAATAATTTTACACATCGCCCAATTACACAAATAATATTCAATATTTGTTGGTTGAAACCCCATACGGGTATTGGGATGATATTTAACGTACACTAACCCCAAATGTTTAGTTGTATATCAATCGATGGGTTGACAGACTGTTGTAAGCATTAATTATCTATATTTAACGCTTATGCAGTTGTGCTAATGCAATCTGGATGATCGCTGACTGTGTTTGATTATTGTTATGTACATGTGTGTATGAAATCCGTATAAATAAAATTATATGGTAGTTGACTGTGTCTGATTCCAATTCGGAAAGAACGAATATTTTAAATTAAAAAATATTTGGAAATGACAAGTAATGAATATTTTAAAGTAACTAATATTTTAAAATAATATTAAGTAATGGATCAGAATATGATTTTGATCTCTGATTTGGGATCGATACGAAAATATTTAAATATATATAAAGTCGTGTTGATTAGGTATATGCTATTTTAACACGAACAAGATTTATATCGATTTTATTCATTTTTATAATGAATATCAAAAAGGAAATTATTTCAAAATCTGCTATTTTGAAAATATTATCATTTATATATTAATGTTATAGAATATTCAATTTTGATTAAAAATTGAAAATGAAGTTGAAATCGTTTTTAAAACGAAATTAAAACGATTTATAAAATAAATTTTAAATGGAAATCGATGAAATATATATTATATATATTATATAACAGCCTGAATAGAATGCGCCGCGCAGCGACTGTTCAAAAATTTCAACCATTTACTTCAAATGGACGTAACGGCAGATCCGATCGCTGGATTCTCCTAAAACCAGAACCTTGGGATTGCGAAATGCTGACTAGTTAATAAAGATTAATTTGGTTTAGAATTGATATCCAAAGGAAGATTAAAGAATAAAATTCTTTGATAAAATTAATGGGAACCATTCCCTAATGATGTGAATATTTGGATAAAAGAATATTTAGAATTGGAATGAGGCGTGTGTTGTGTTTCTATAGCACTTGTTTATAAAATACGCGAGTTAATCGGAAAGACCGGGTTTATACCATTCTGAATAAATGATTCGACGATAAGTCGATGGTGGTTGAGGAACGGAGGTCTTCTCATCGTTTGGATGATTATTGATGTCCATATTGGGCTGTACAACCAAGACAAGGTAATAAGTGGTTATCGTCCAGACATACTTGGAGATCGACCGGACATGCAAGGACCTCTCTCATGTATTAGACATATGGGACGCGGAATAAGATGCATCGAGTTTCATTCAGACCCAGAACGGACTTGTAAATGGATGTGTGTCTGACATTAAATTTTATTATGTGTTGATTGATTTCTATTAAATATATATCTGTTTGGTGGCGGAGAATTTATTCTCTTGCTTAACACCCTTCTCCAAGACGTACGAGGTTAAAGGTTATATATCGATATATATCAGTCACATGGCGTGAATTGTCATATGGCACGGTGAGATGGAAATGATCAAGACTTTTGTTGAAAAGCAAAGCCTTACGGTTGATGATCAAAGCACGACTTTAAATAGCATAGCTTTGTGTAGCATTAATTCACGAGCCTTGCATGCAGGTGTTAACCAAAAAAGGGATAGTGACTGCATGGAAATGGACATATGTTAGTTCTAGCTATGAGTAACACCATGGTATGGAGCCCAAACTGTTTACACATGTGGATCTTGCACACTATTATTACTTGTTGGGAGACGAGGTACCTTGTAACACCCCGTATTTTCTGTAAACATTAAAGTGACAAATTAAAGAATAATTAATTGCAAGTGTGAGAATTAAGGGAAACGGGTTAATTCATTGCGTTCGTCTCAGAATTCTACTTGAGGTAGAGTCCGAGTTTGTGTAAATCGGACTCCGTATGAAGGAGTTATGACCTTCAGAAGATTCAAGAATTTAAATTATAAAACCAACCTGAAATTCAAATTCAAGTTTCGAAATTCAAGAACCTCGGAGCAGGCTAGGCGGGAAATTTCCTGCCCAGAAATCAGGTCGACGAAGGGGTCGACCTGGGGGTTGACCTAAGTACATAGGTCGAACAGGGGGTCGACCTAGGGGTCGACCTCCCCCTCGGGCCAGATCTGAAACCTGACATGTTTCTTTGTGTGACGATTCTCTGAGTCATAACGGCTCCTTTTAAATCAAACTTCTACATAAGCAACCTAAATCTACCCTAAGCCACACAAAAATATTCCTCAGACCGTCATGCTATCAATACTCAACCTAGAGTAGCCGCCATTCTCCTTCGACTAGAAAGCAAGTTAGGAATTATAAATCAAATCTAATTCAACTAAGAGAATTCAACGTCCTCAACAAAGGAGAGCTATTCAATTTCAGAATACATATCCCAGAACACAAGACTAGTCTCCTTTTTCTAAGTCCAGTTATCATTTAGACCTAAATGACATTAGAATCGTGACTAAAATAAATGGATGTATAACAACGCCTTATGTAAATTTATGCCTATCCTTTTTTAAAAAACTGAATGGATTAAGACTATGACTCTTATCATGCTAAGATAGTGCTCGTGTTATATGTAATTTGATGATTAATGTTAAATGTTTAGCAATGACATGTCATATTGTATAATTTGGCGATGACATATCATCTTGTATAATTTGGCAATGGCATATCATGTTGTATAATTTGGTGATGAAATACCATGTTGTAAAATTTGGCGATGACATTTCGTGTTGTATAATTTGGCGATGACACCTATATGCTGTATGTCAATTTGGGATTTTTGCTATGTTTATGCAAGTTCAATCATGTTCACATACATGACTAGAACTACATGCTAATTTGCAAGTTCACAACTATATGCCAAATTTTAAGTTTGTGTAGTTCTATGCAAAACCCCTATTTCACGATTCATGTTGAGTAGATCTAAATTTGTAAGTTCATAATTAAACGGTTATTGTTCTATGCCGAATTCATATGTCACATGTGTAATTAGATTCATATTTTTATGATGCTGGAATATTACATGTTCCTCTATTCCCCCTTTTGTGTATGAGTTAGGCTAAGTAGAGAGTCTAACATTTTATGTGATTTATTCGAACATTTAACGGGAGTAACATTGGGGAAAAAACATGAAATTATATATAATTGGCATATTTGGCTCATAAACATGTAAATGTTTTATGGCACAAAGTGGTATAATTTTTATACTAGAAATTATTAACTTGATTTAAAGGGAAAGTGGGGCTTGACTTGAATGACAATAATTTACTTTCAAACATAAAGAGGTAAATATGTAAATTTAGAAAAGATGAATATGCCTAACCCGAGGTTGGATTGAGTTACAGTGTAAGACTGCCAGGAACCGCCCGGCACATCCAGCAACCGTAACAATATATATCCAATGTGAGAGGTTAGTGCATTGAGCCCAAAAGAACTTGAGGTTAGACTGAGTTACGGTGTAAAACTGCTTAGAACCGACCGGCACATCCAGTGACCGCAACAATACCTGTCTAATGTGAGTGGTTGGTGCTTTAATGAATGAATTAAAGCTAAGTCAGTAATGGTAGTGTTAAGTTAGTTAACGTAACACTTAACCAATACAACATGTTAACTAAACTGATGGGTGGGGTTAGGTTAACTTGGACACTTAACCAATTTAACATGTTGATTAGGGAGAACCTTGTAACGGGTAACCATTTCAGTAGTAACCCACATCGATGTATCATGGTACCCTGAACTAGGTAGGGTGGGGCACGATTATTGGGCTGATTATAAGCAGTCAAAACAACGGCGATTAGTGCGTGAGTGTTGGTTCCGATGGAGTACGGGCATGCACGTACTCCGGAGTGGAAAAGATAGGCATTGGGCATCAGTAGTTATACACTGTGCATCTTGAATCGTGTCGGGTTGCCACCAAAGGATTTGATACACCCCATGGTGGGACTAGCACCGGTATCTACAATCGAGCGGGGCCATATGACACAAGTAGTAAATGCATATGGGTAGGAGCCGATCAAAAAAAGGGATCACTGGATTTGAACTCATGATGATTATTGAAATATCTAGTAGGTGCAAAGAATATGGATATGAGTGCGATAGTCTGATTAGTTTATCTTGCCTTGTTTATCTTGCCTTATCCTATGTTACCTTATTTCTTTGTTACTGTCCTATGTCCAGTCTATTCATGTCATGGTTCTCTTACCAGTTTACATGATGAATAATCACTGGACTTAATAGACTTATGTATGTTCTTTCGTTTCCCTCGCCCCTCAGGTAGCTAGGGAGGGAATAGCTCAGCTTAATTTGGACCGTTCATCTTTCCAAGCTTGAAGACTCTATAATGTATGACTTGGAACCTCTCATCTTTGGCTATGGCTTTGGACACACTACTAGTCAGGGATTTATGCAGTTTTATTTGTGTTTTATGCTTCTTTATGTTATAATCAAGACAGAGATTTTGATGTAATGATTTGGAAGTTGTTTTGAAACAGTTTGTTGTAATGTTTTGTTATGGACCACGTATAAAATAAATTTAGTTTTTTTTTCGGTGCTTATATATGTCTGTCTTGTAAATTATCTGTGTCTTTTACCTATAATGCTCCACCAAAGTTAAGGCATTCCCTTTGTGAGTGACCTTAACGGAGGTAGGGTGTTTCACTTAGTATCAGAGCAAAGGTTTACCAGATCATATAAAAATTTTGAAAGCTGTTTTCAAAAAGAAGTTTAAAGAAGCAATTTTCAAGAAAAAGTGTTGTTTTATTTTAAAAAGGCATACTCCTCCCAAGCCATATGTACTATCTTTCTGTCCTTTGTTTTGAATCTTTCCTTTTTCGTTTCAGCATGTCTCGGGATCTTAACCTTCCAGAGGGCGTGCCGGTACCTGGCTGGTTCAGAAGGTACCTAGAGGCTAGCGCTAATGTCGCAGGCCCAGCAGACGTTCCTCCTCCCCCAGCTGCAGCGGTTCCTACTCCTCCTCCTCCGCGTGTAAATGCTTTCTCAAAAATATGCAGGGACTTTCGAGCCATGGGTGGAAAGAACTTCAATGGAAATGAATCCTTCATGGAAGAAAGAAATTGGCAAAACGAAACTGTGGATTTGTTTTTTATCTTCGAAGTGGACGATAGGCATAAGGTACAGTTGTCCGTATGGTTGCTTAAAGACGAAGCCTCCTATTGGTGGGCAGTTACTAATGCGGAAAGACCATTTGAAACTTGGATGGTTTTCCGAATGAGGTTTGAAATGAAATTCCTCTCACAAATTGAATGAATCCTACAGATGGAGAAGTTCTTAGCTCTCAAACAGGGGAGTATGTCGGTCAAGGAATACGTTAACCAATTCAACCAGCTGGCTATGTTCGTTTTGTTAAAGGATTGAATGAGCCACTGCACAACGTAGCAATGTCCCATATACCTATGGGTGCGACTTATGAGAGACTGGTGGACATGGCACTGTTACAAGAAGAAGATAAGTCTGGCAAGAAAGAGACAAAGTTGGAAGAATCTCAAGATAAGAAAGTGTAGGGATCACAGAGCAAGAAGACAGATTCCAAGAAGGGCGAGAAGAACAATAAACCCCATGACAAGAGGAAGTGTAATTTTTGTGGCATTCCTGGACATCTGGTTAAGGACTGCAGAAAGAAGAAGAGGAAGATGGGTGGTTGTTTCCATTGTGGCGAGACAGGACACATGGCTAAGGATTGCCCAAGAAAGCAAGGGCAAGGGCAGAGAGCTGGATCTACTTCTGGAGGGTAGGTTTACGCTCTCATGGCACCTCCGCAAGAACGAGGTAGAAATATTTCTGTTGAGAGTTTAGTTTATCTTTTTGACCATCCAGTTCGTACACTCTTTGATTCTGGCGCATCACACTTTTTTATATCTACTTCTTTAGTTGAATCTCTGCATCTAGACACCAATTTAGTAGAGGATCCCTTGGTTGTTTCAAATCCAATTGGGGGCTCAACTTATTTGTCAATGATTTGTTTGGATTTGGAAATTTCTATGCTAAGTGTTGGGTTAAGATGTAATGCCTATATTTTGGGCTTCACGTCTATAGCTTGATTCATGGCATGGATTGGCTATCCAGTAATGGTGCCATCCTTGATTGTGAAAAGAGAGTGGTTAGACTCATGACTCGCCTTGGTAACACTATCGAAATTTCTTGTAATCCCATGAACTCTGTTATGCTTAGCTATCTAGAATCTCTTGATGCGTCTGTTGGTAATTTGCAGTCTGTTAGAGTAGTCCGTTAATATTTGGATGTCTTTGAAGATGTGAAAGGGTTACCTCCAAAGCAGGGGATAGACTTCCGCATATACGTTGTTAATAATGAAAACCCCATTGTTTTACCCGTTAGACACATGGCTCCGAGGGAGAGGAAAGAACTCAGCAGGCAAGTTAAAGAGTTGCTTGAGAAGGGTTATATAAGGCAGAGTATTTCTGAATTGGGTGCCCTAGTAGTATTCCCAACCAAAGCGGATGGTTCGCTTCGCCTATGCGTTGATTATAGGGAGCTACACAAGCTGACCAAGAAGAATAGGCACCCACTTCCAAGAACAAAAGACTTGTTCGATCAGCTTTTAGGTGCATCGGTTTTCTCCCAACTAGATCTAGCTACCGGGTTTCATCAGTTAAGAGTGGCTGAAGACAGTATTGATAAGACCACGTTCAAAACCCCAACGGTTTCTTCGAGCGGCTTGTCATGCCTTTCGGCTTGACAAATGCACCCGCTTATTTAGTTGACTTAATGAGCAGGGTGTTCAGGGAGTTCCTTAATAAGTTTGTGGTAGTCTTTGTAGATGACATTTTGATTTTCTCAAAGAGTGAGGAAGAGCATGCTCAGCATTTAAAAGAAGTCATGGATACTCTTCGAGCACATCAGTTGAAAGCCAAATCTCCAAATGCCACTTCTAGAGAGAGGAAGTAAGGTTTCTTGGACATGTGGTGTCCAAGGAAGGGTTAGCTGTGAACCCCGCAAAAGTAGTTGCGGTGCAAGATTGGAAGGTTCCACGGAATGCGACCGAAGTCCGAAGCTTCCTCGAGCTAGCGGGCTTTTACCGAAATTTCATCAAAGACTTTGCTAAAATCTCAGCTCCACTTACAAGGTTGACGAAGAAGAACCTAACTTTCAATTGGGATTTGGATTGCGATGTTGCTTTCCAACGATTAAAGAGGGATCTAACAACAGCCCCAGTTCTGACATTGCCGGATGGGAGCAAGATGTTTACCGTATACATGGATGCATGTGGTACGGGACTAGGTGCTGTCTTGATGCAAGAAAGGAAGGCAGTAGATTATGGAGGCAGACAACTGAAAGTACATGAGAGAAACTACCCAACCCAGGATCTAGAGTTGGCTGCCATCGTCTTTGCACTTAAGTCTTGGCGCCATTATCTCCTAGGTGAGAAGTTTGAATTGTATACTGACCATAAATCGTTGAAGTACCTTTTCTCGTAGAAATATCTTAACTTGAGGCAACAAAGATAGATGGAGTTCTTGGCATCCTACGATTTCGAGATTTCCTATACCCCTAGCAAGGGCAATGTATAACAGACGCCTTGAGTAGAAAGAAGCTGACCATAAGCCCTCTCTTTGTAGAAAGGTAGAGCTTGGAATACATAGCCAACTTTGACTTTAGACCCTCCATCGATCATGTGACTGGTTTGTTAGCATCACTACAGGTGCAGCCTACTCTTTTGGACTCAATAGGAACCGCGCAACGTGAAGACTCTCAGCTAGTTGATGTGATGGATAAGCTAATTAGGGGCGAGACTTCTAGTCACCTCAATAGATACTCCATCGATGATAAGGGTTGGTCGATGCGGGATGGAAGGCAATGCGTCCCACAAGCAAGGGATTTGGTGAAGAAGGTTCTCGAAGAGGCACACCATTCCAAGTTGACCATACACCCAGGTGGAGACAAGAAGTATAAAGAAGTAAAAATGGTTTTCTTTTGGAATGGCATGAAGAGGGATGTAGTTGAATTCGTTTCTAAATGCTTAATATGCCAGCATGTCAAGGCGGAGCAAAAGAAGCCTGGCAGTTTGCTCCATTCTCTAGAGGTCCCATAGTGGAAATGGGATAGCATTTCAATGGACTTTATTGATGGGCTTCCTAGTTCAAGAAGGGGCAATACCAGTATTTGGGTAGTAGTAGACAGGCTCAGAAAATGCACTCACTTTATACCCGTTAAAAGTAGAAGGACTGCCTCATCTTTAGCATCCATTTATCTTAAAGAGATAGTTCGACTACATGGGATACCGTCCAGCATTATGAGTGACCGAGATCCTATCTTTACGAGCGAGTTTTGTAAGAGCTTGCAAGAGGCTGTAGGCACACAGCTATGCTTAAGCACGACCTATCACCCCCAGCCGATGGCCAGACGGAGAGGGTGAACAAGGTATTAGAAGACCTCTTGAGATTATGCATTCTTGACTTTGTAGGAACATGGGAGGATCATCTTCCTTTGGTGGAGTTTGCCTACAACAATAGCTACCAAGCCACCATAGGCATGGCATCCTTCGAAGATTTATATGGAAGACCATGTCGATCACAAACTTATTGGTGGGAGTCTACAGACAAGCTCGTACATGGACCAGATAAGATTAGAGAAACTTCAGAGAAAGTGGACTTCGTACGAAGAAGAATGAAGACTGCCCAAGATGGGCAGAAGTCCTATGAAGATAAAAGAAGGACCGACCTTGAGTTTGAGGTTGGAGACAGGGTTTTCCTTAAAGTATCTCCTTTGAGGAACGTCGTTCGCTTTGGATCCGCAGGAAAGTTGGCACTACGATTTGTTGGGCCGTTTCCTATCATTGAAAGGATTGGAAAGATGGCTTACAGGTTAGAGCTGCCCAAAAGATTGGCTGGAGTTCATAATGTCCTTCATGATTCTCACCTACGAAAGTGCTTACATGAGTCTGCGGAAGTGGTGGAACCAAGCAAATTAGACAAAGTAGATGTAGAACGAGCGGCGACTGTGAGAAGAGTTCCAACTCGTATCTTGGGTACAGAAGTCAAAAAGCTACACAACCGTGATGTCAAACTTGTTAAAGTTCAATGGAGTGACGATGAGGAAGATGCGACTTGGGAGACTGATGCCAAGATACGCTTGGCCTACACTTTTCTTTTTGAGGGTACATCTTTGATCTTCTTTTTCCTTAAGTTTATTCATGCTTGTATCTATCTTTTTTTTAAAAGTAATTCTTCAGTGCTATTCTCGATCTTTAGGTAAAAACCAATTGATGTAAACATGTATTTGAAACATGTTATGATTGATGGTTGTAAGTGGTTGGAAGTGATTGCTAGTGGTTGCTCGTGGATGCATATACACACACATATTAGATGTTAGATCGGCCCAGTCACTTTCATATTGCATATGCATATATGTACTTGTATATGATTGAAACTTGATGCGTTATCATGTGGATGTTGCATTTGTATGAATAATTGTGCACTCATGTAGAAGGTATGATTAGGGATGATTGCATACATAATGGACTCATGGCACCGACATGACTTGTATTAAGGAGGTCAACTGAATCAGTAAACCGCCTGATTTTGCATTAGATAAGGACATGTACACACACTATGCATACGATCATGAAGCATTAGAAGTCTTTTTAAGGATAATAGACGCCTGTGTTTGATGGATGAGTAGATGGACGATTGGATGGTAGGATACACGTTCTCCTTCACTCGAAGATTTTGAGGACGAAATCCTTTAAGGAGGGGAGAATGTAACACCCCATATTTTCTGTAAACGGTAAAGTAACGAATTAAAGAATAATTAATTACAAGTTTGAGAATTAAGGGAAATAGGTTATGTCATTGCGTTCATCTCAGAATTCTGCTTGAGATAGAGTCCGAGTTTGCATAAATCGGACTCCGTATGAAGGAGTTATGACCTTCAGAAGATTCAAGAATTTAAATAATGAAACCAGCCCGAAATTCAAACTCAAGTTTCAAAATTCAAAAACCCCAGAGAAGGCTGGGCGAGAAATTCCCGCCTAGAAATCAGGTCGACCAGGGGGTTGACCTAGGTACATAGGTTGATCAGGAGGTCGACCTAGGGGTCAACCTGGGGCTCAACCTCCCCTCGGGCCAGATCTGAAACCTGACATGTTTCTTTGTGTGATAATTCTCTGAGTCATAAGGGCTTGTGTGGGAAATTCTGGTTGGTTCTCTTAGGTTTGAATGGCTTTGATTGGCCCTATGTTGATCTAACGGCTCCTATTAAATCAAACTTCTATATAAGCAACCTAAATATAAACCCCAAGCCACACAAAAATATTCCTAAGACCGTCATGCTGTCAATACTCAACCTAGAGTAGCCGCCATTCTCCATCAACTAGAAAGCAAGTTAGGAATTAAAAGTCAAATCTAATTCAACTAAGAGAATCCAACATCTACAACAAAGGAAAGATATTCAATTTCAGAATATACATCCCAAAACACAAGACTAGTCTCCTTTTTGTAAGTCCAGTTATCATTTAGACCTAAATGATATTAGAATCGTGACTAAAATAAATGGATGTAGGACAACGCCTTATGTAAATTTATGCCTATCCTTTTTGGTAAAACAGAATTGATTAAGACTATGACTCTTATCATGCTAAGATTATGGTCATGTTGTATGTAATTTGATGATAAATGTTAAATGTTTGGCAATGACATATCATATTGTATAATTTGGTGCTGACATATCATCTTGTATAATTTGGCTATGGCATATCATGTTGTATAATTTGGCGATGACATACCATGTTGTAAAATTTGGCGATCACATTTCATGTTGTATAACTTGGTGATGACACCTATATGTTGTATGTCAATTTGGGAATTTTGCTATGTTTATGCAAGTTCAATCATGTTCACATATATGACTAGAACTACATGCTAATTTGCAAGTTCACAACTACATCCAAAATTTTAAGTTTATGTAGTTCTATGAAAAATCCCTATTTCACGATTCATGTTGAGTAGATCTAAATTTGCAAGTTCATAATTAAATGTATATTTTTCTATGCCTAATTCATATGTCACCTGTGTAGTAAGATTCATATTTTTATGATGTTGGAATATTACATGTTCCTCTTTTTCTCCTTTTGTGTATGAGTTAGGCTATATAACGAGTCTAACATTTTATGTTATTTATGCGAACGTTTAATGGTGGTAACATTGGGGAAAAACATGAAATTACATAATTGGCATATTTAGCTCATAAACATGTAAATGTTTTATGGCATAAAGTGGTATAATTTTTATACCAAAAATTGTGAACTTGATTTAAAGGGAAAGTGGGGCTTGACTTGAATGACAATAATTTACATATTAACATAAAGAGGTAAATATGTAAATTTAGAAAAGATGAATATGCCTATCCCAAGGTTAGATTGAGTTACGGTGTAAGACGGCCTGGAATTGCTCGGCACATCCAGCAATCGTAACAATATATATCTAATGTGAGAGGTTAGTGCATTGAGCCCAAAAACCCCGAGGTTAGACTGAGTTATGGTGTAAAACTTCCTGGACCCGACCGACACATCCAGTGATAGCAACAATACCCGTCTAATGTGAGTGGTTAGTGCTTTAGTGAATGAATTAAAGCTAAGTCAGGAATGGTAGGGTTAAGTTAGTTAAGGCAACACTTAACCAATACAACATGTTAACTAAACTGATGGGTGGTGTTAGGTTAATATGGACACTTAACCAATTTAATATTTTGATTATGAAAAACCTAGTAACGGGGACCCATTTAGGTAGTAACCCACATAGATGTATCATGGTACCCTGAACAAGGAAGGGTTAGGGCACGATCACTGGGCTGATTATAAGCAGTCAAAACAACGGCGGTTGGTGTGTCAGTGTAGGTTCCGACGGAGTACGGGCGTGCGCATACTCCATAGTGGAAAAGGCAGGCACTAGGCATCAGCAGTTATACACTGTGCATCTTGAATCATGTCGGGTTTCCACCATAGGTTTTGATACACCCCATGGTGGGACCAGCACATGTATCTATAATCGAGCGGGGTCGTATGACACAAGTAGTAAATGCGTGCGAGTAGGAGCCGATCGATAAAGGGATCATTAGGTTTGAACTCATGAAGATGTTTGAAATATCTAGTAGGTGTAGAGATTGTGGATATGAGTGCAATAGTATGATTAGTTTATCTTGCCTTGTTTATCTTGCCTTATGCTATGTTACCTTATTTCTTTGTTGTTGTCCGGCGTCCAGTCTATTCATGTCATGGTTCTTTTATCAGTTTAAATGCTGAATAATCACTGGACTTACCAGATTTATGTCTGACCCATTTTTCTTTTGCTCTCTTTTCTTCTGTTCCCACCCCCAAGGTAGCCAGGGAGAGAATAGCTCAGCTTAATTTGGTCCATTCATCTTTCCAAGCTTGAAGACTCTGTGATGTATGACTTGGAACCTCTTATCTTTGGCTATGGCTTTGGACACACTACCACTTGGGGATTTATGCAGTTTTATTTGTGTTTTATGCTTCTTTATGTTATAATCAAGACAGAGATTTTGATGTAATGATTTGGAAGTTGTTTTGAAACAGTTTGCTGCAAAGTTTTGTTATGAACCACGTATGAAATAAATTTAGTCTTTTTTCCGCTGCTTTTATATGTCTTTCTTGTCAATTATTTGTGTCTTTTACCTATAATGCTCCACCAAAGTTAAGGCATTCACTTTGTGAGTGACCTTAACGGATGTGGGGTGTTTCATACCTCGGATATACCGGTCGCTACGGGGCTAATGGATATTATACGATCACTACGGGGCGGGTGGACATGGTCGACATATTGACCATTTTAAAGATTCGATAGAACCGGCTAACACATAGTTTATGGTATAACTAATCATCGACAGATGACCGACCATGAAGATCCAAGGGGTTCACTGCGGGGGACCCTAAGGCACTTGCTAGTGTGCCTCGAAATCAGTGAGGATAATCCCTTGCCTCGGTTCAAAGATTGAAAACCAATTTCCAATACTTGATATTCGGTTTTAGTTGTGTGTGTGTGTATATATATATATGGCAACATAAAATAATGGTACTTTTATGTCGCCTATGATTGATACATTTATATTTGAAGTTGATTTCTTCACTTATAGTAATAATAAAAGATGAAATTTCGTGCACCAAGCATATTTGGCTATTATAAGGAAAAACTCTATCCTCGAATGCGTTCATTGTGTGATGGGACCTGAGTACTATAATAGCTTCATTTTTCTGTTCAGCATTGCGCTATTATTTTTATGCATTGGTATTCATTGGGGATAAACCCGTTCCGTGTTATATGGCGTGGTCCTGCGATTTACCTAACTTGAAAATCAAGCTAATAACAGTTTTAGTTCTCACACCATTCACATGACTGACCTGGAGTTTATTTTTTTAACGTAAATTTTGGGTGCCTCTATTTTCCACACGGCCAGCTAGTAGTTTTGGGTTTGCAGATGTAACACCCCATAAATTTTAAATATTAAAGTTAACAAATTAAAGAATACTTAATCTTAAATGTAAGAATCAAGGAAAATGGGTTATGTTATTGTGTTCTTCTTGGAATTCTAATTGAGATAGAGTTCGAGTTTGCTTAAATTGGACTTCGTATGAAGAAGTTATGGCTATCGGAAGTTTCCAAAGATTGAAATTTAAATTCAAAAACGAATTCATACATGGAACTTGGAAGGGCGGGAAATTTTCCGCCCATGGCCAGGTCGACCTGGGGGTCGACCTTACTGTTGACCTCCCCATAGACAGGTCGACCTTAGTGTCGACCTGGTGGTCGAGCTGCCCCCCCCCCTCCCGGGAAGATCTGAACGATAACAATTTTGGAACTCAGTGCTGACTCAATTAGGGCTGAGGTGTCACCCTATCTTGGCTGGATGGTTTTGTTTGATTCTATGTTGATAGGATGACCTAAATTAATCCTAAATTCTATATAAACACATGTAGACTCAAAACCTAAAACAAAATAAAAATTAGAACCATGGTTAATATAGTAGGCAAGTTGGAGAGGTGCAGCGAAACGACCCACAATTTGTTGATATAGTAGGCAGGCTTATAGGAGGGGAGTCCTCGAGACATCATGATAGATATGCCATAGATGAGAGAGGTTGGCTACGTAGAGATGGAAAACTTTGCGTACCACAAGACGAAAGTTTGAAGAAGGCAATTCTTGAAGACTCACATCGCTCGAAGATGATCATACATCCCGGTGGTGATAAGATGTATAGGGATACGAAGCGAGTTTTCTTTTGGGCCGGAATGAAAAAGGACGTGGCCGAGTTCGCTGCTAGATGCTTAGTGTGCCAACAGGTCAAGGCGGAGCAAAAGAAGCTCGGAGGTTTGCTCCATCCCTTAGAGATTCTGCTTTGGAAATGGGAAAGCGTTTCCATGGATTTTGTAGACGGGTTACTAAGATCGAGGAAGGGTAATACGGGAATTTGGGTGATTGTAGACCGACTTACTAAAAGTGCCCATTTTATTCCCGTCAAAAGTAAAAGGACAGTCGCGTTGTTAGCATCTGTTTACCTTCGAGAGATAGTTCGTTTGCACGGCATACCCTCCAGCATTATGAGCAATAGAGATCTTATTTTCACAAGCGATTTGGGAAGAGCTTACAAGAGGCAGTTGGAATGCAATTATGCTTAAGTACCGCTTATCATCCTCAGATGGACGGCCAGACTGAGAGGGTGAATCAGATTCTAGAAGACCTTCTGAGGCTATGCATTCTAGACTTTGGAGGAACATGGGAAGAACACCTTCCACCAGTAGAGTTTGCCTATAATAATAGTTTTCAGGCTAGCACTGGCATGGCACCTTTTGAGGCTCTTTATGGACGACCATGCCGATCACCTACATGTTGGTGGGAATCCACGTATAATGTTCTGCTTGGACCCGACATGATTAGGGAGACTTCGGAGAAAATAGACCTGATTCGATGGCTAATGAAGGCGGCGCAGGACCGACAGAAGTCATATGCCGATAAGAGACGAACAGATCTTGAGTTCGATGTTGGAGACATGGTTTTTATTAATGTGTCACCGTTAAGAAATGTAGTCCGTTTTGGATCAGTAGGGAAGTTGGCACTAAGGTTCGTGGGACCCTTTCCAATTACAGAGAGGATTGGGCAGATGGCGTATAGAGTAAAATTACCAAAAAAGCTCAGCGGAGTTCATGACATGTTTCGCGTTTCACATTTGCTTAAGTGTTTGCACGATACGGCGGAAGTGGTAGAGCCGAGCACGCTCAAAGAAGTGGAAGTAGAGCACAATGCCACGATCAGACGAGCTCCTACACACATTCTTTGATCGGAGGTCAAAAAGCTTTGCAACAAAGAGGTCAAGTTGGTCAAAGTGCAGTGGGGAGATGATCAAAGAGACGCGACTTAGGAGACGGAAGATAAAATGCGTACGTTGTACCCTTTCTTTTTCGAGGGTATGTTTTAATTTCTCCTTTTTCTATCGCTTTGTTGATACTTGTCCTATCTTTTAGTATTATCTTTGCGATGACATCTTCGATCTTTAGTTAGGAAGAATCATATGGTTGAAACATGTGTTTGAGACATGTTATGACTGATGGATGCAAATAGATGCAAGTGGTTGCTCGTGGATGCATATACACACACCTTAGGCACTAGATTGGCTCAATCACCTTCACGTTGCATATAAATGTGCGGGCATATTTAAGTTAATGGTTGTATAGTGGTTGTGTTATCATATGGATGATGCATTTTGATGAATGGTTGTGCACACATGTAGAAATAATATGTATCGATAGGATTCTTTCGCACACATAATGGACGCATGGCACTATCATGATTTGCATTAAGGAGGTCAACTGAATTAGTAGACCGCCTGATTTAGCATTAGATAAGGAACATATACACACACTTCTTTCATATGTTCATACAAAATTAGAAATTTTGTAAGGACAATGGATGCCTATGTTTGATGGTTGAGTAGATGGATGATTGGATGTTAGGATATGCATTCTCCTTAACTTGGAGATTTCGGGGGCGAAATCCTTTAAGGAGGGGATAATGTAACACCCCGTAAATTTTAAATATTAAAGTTAACAAATTAAAGAATACTTAATTTTAAATGAAAGAATCAAGGGAAATGGGTTACGCCATTGTGTTCGTCTCGGAATTCTGGTTGAGAAACAATCCGAGTTTGCGTAAATTGGACTTCGTATGAAGAAGTTATGACTGTCCGAAGTTTCCAGAAATTCAAATTTAAATTCAAAAACGAATTCAGACATGGAACTGAGCAGGGCGGGAAATTTCCCGCCCAACGCCAGGTCGACCTGGTGGTCGACCTTAGTGTCGACCTGGGGGTCGAACTACACCCCTCCACCCCCACCGGGCAGATCTGAAAGATGACGGTTTTGTGACTCAGTGCTGAGTCAATTATGGCTGAGTTGTCACCCTATCTTGGCTGGATGGTTTTGATTGATTTTAAGTTGATTGGATGGCTTAAATTAATCCCAAAATTCTATATAAACACATGTAGAATCAAACCCTAAAACAAAATAAAAATTAGAACCATGGCCGTCATGCTATCATCTTGCAACCTAGAGTAGTCGCCACTAACTAGAGAGAAAGTGAAGCTAATCAACTCAATTCAACTCAAATTTATAAACAACAAAAATGAATTTGTCTACTTCAAAGGCGAGCTTAATCAATTTCAGAAGTCAGATTGCAGAACTCAAGAACTTCTTTGAGTTGTGAGTTCTATATCTTTAATAAGATAATTAATAAGTTAATTGGGTTAAGTTATAAATTGGGTTATATGGCTATGTTTGTGAGACATTGGAAAAAAGTAATATTCTATGAATTTATGTTAGTTGTTCATAAAGATAGTTTTGTTGTGGATCCCTTTTCATATGCCAAATCACTTATGTTCAACTTGATTCACGTTTGACATCATTTTATATGCAAGTTTGGGTGTAGATTATATGCTAGTTTCTGTATGAATTGTACATATGTTTGGTGAAGACTATATGTTAGTCTCTATATGAATTTTATACAAGTTTACATGTGAATCAAATAAAGTGACTATATGCAAGTTTAGCTAGAAATTGGATTCACATATATGCAAGTTTACACCTTTAGATTTAGATCTATAATGTACATATTTTATGCAATTTTGTGACTATAGCCTATGCAAGTTTTGGATGAAGAACTACACTCATATATGCAAGTTTTAGGTGAAAAGCTATATATATATATATATATATATATATATATATATATATGCAAGTTCACACCTTTAGGCCTATGTTTAGATTCATGACAATAACAAGTTTACGCAAGTTATCTTGTAATCCTTATTTGCAAGATTAGATCCATTTTGTGTGTTATGCAAATTTGCGATGTTTCTTCCCTTTTATGTATGTCATGATTAACGAACGAACAACGTGGGGACGATGGGGGTAATATTGAATATACACATATTGAGAATTGGCAAATGGCCTTAAAAAAGGCATATAATTAAATTAAGACATTAATAGGAAAAATTGGCATTTATGGACATAATTGAGTCAATTATGGACATAAGTATATTTGGAATTTATTAAAAAATTTTGAATAGTGATATTAATCTACTCTGGGGTTAAATAAAGATGTGTAATAATAAACCGCCTAAGACACGAGGTTAGACTCGTTTGTGGTGTAAGGCTGGCCGTACCTGCCTGGCAAATCTAGCAGCCACAAATGCCAGTCTAATGTGAGAGGTCGAAGGCATGAACTAAATGCGTAACAGTTGTAAAGACACGAGGTTAGGCTCGTTTGTGGTGTAAGACTACCCGGACCCGCCCCGCAAATCCAGCTGCCACAAATGCCAGTCTAATGTAGGAGGTGTTTACAAAGTTACGGTGTTAATGAATTAAGAAACACTTAACCAGATAAACATGTGTTGGGACATGAGGGGGTTAAGTGGGTGCCTTGGGTGGCATGTGGAATTAAGTGGGTGCCTTAAGTGGCATATGAAATACGATTAGATGCACTTAACCAAGATTGAAACATGTAAGAAGACATGAATAAGAATGGGGTTAAGTGGGGAAAAACCTTAGAGGGGACCCAGCATAGGTGGAAAGCTTGTGTCATGCATGGGGGCCCTTATCAAACCAGTAACACATTAAGTATCTTTATAGGCTCGACCCAAGTCGAGGACGGGACACGCGTACTGGGGTTTGATTGTAAGAGGTCAAAATGGGTTAGCGGTGGCAACGCAAGTTCAAGGAGTCATATGCGTGTGTCGGCCCGAGCTGGTGGGTAAGTCGTTATTGCATCATGTAGATATAAGCCGTGCATTTTGGTGGTATCAGGTTGCCACTTTGGGGAGTGATACACCCCACTGTGGGGCCATCACGGGTATCTATGGGTTAGGGAGCCGATCGAATGGGGGTAGTGGGTACACCTAGTAGAGATAGGAGCAGGCGGCACCTATGAAGGAAGCTAGTGGTACACGAAACTACCATTATCATTATTAAGTTCTGTAGGTCGGATCAACTTTGGGGTGTTTGGTGTGGTGCGGTGTAGTAATTATCCTGTAGTGACTAGGTACGCTCTTAACATTATCTTTATTCATCTGATTTCCTATGATTGCTTTGTCATACCCAATTGTTCATAGTCATTTCCTTATTTTCCGACATATGCCTTGTCCTAGTTACTTAATGATTATATTGTTAAAGTTATTGCACTCGCCAGACTTTATGTCTGATCCCCTTTGTTTCAAACTCTTTTCTTCTTTTTTTCCCCCAGGTGCTTAGGGTGGGACTAGTACTAGTGGAGCTTGATTTGGACAGCTTTATCTCTTTCTTTGGAAGTTGATTGGTTCGCTGAAGTAAAAGTTCTGCCTATCTTATTTATGGCTATTTTATGTGGGGTTATGTATTTCATTTTATGTACTCTGATTTAGTCAAGATGGATATTATGTACTTGACTCTAGTCTCTAGTTTATGATGATGTAATCAAACTTATTTGTTTACCGCTGCAATGAATGAAATTTAAATTATTTTTTTAGTCCTGTTTTGAATCTATCTTGTTGTTAAGTTTCTATTCTATACATACTTAAAACGCACCATAGAAGTTAATGCATTCCCTTTGTAAGTGACATTAATGGACATGGGGTGTCGCACGTGGTATCAGAGCTGAAGGTTACCAGAACAGATAAGATATTTTGAAAAACTATTTTTCAAAAGCATTTTATAAAGAAATACTTTCAAAAGTATGTTTTAAGGAGAGTACTTTCAAGATAAAATTTTATTTTGGAAACATAACCCCAAGAGCCATATATCTTTCATTCGAATTCTTCATTTGAATACCTTCATTTTCTTTTTAGCATGTATGGAATTCCGGAGATACCCGAGGTGATACCGATACCAGGATGGTTTAGAAGGTATCTGGAAGCTAGGGCTCATTCGTAGGCCCAGCAAATGCTCCTCCTCCTCCTCCTCCCCGTGTTGACACTTTCGCAAATATATGCAAGGACTTTCGGGCAATGGGCGGAAAACCATTTCACGGGTCGGAAACGTTTGTTGAAACTCAAAATTGGCTAAAGGAGGTAGAAGAACTGTTTGGAATCTTTAAGGTAGAAGACGGAAGAAAGGTCTAGTTAACTGCCTGGTTAATGAAGGATAAGGCCTCGTTTTGGTGGGAGGTCAATAATGGAGAGTGTCCAGTTGATACATGACCGCATTTCAGACGTAGGTTTGAGGCGAAGTTTCTCTCACGGGCTGAAGAGAATCTATACATGGAAAGGTTTTTGGCATTGAAGCAGGGGAATCTATCAGTGAAAGAATATGTCAACAAGTTCAATCAATTGGCAAAATTTGGCTTGGAAATGGTGAATACCACCAAAAAGAAGACCCTGGGATTTGTTAAGGGTTTGAACGAGCCACTACATGGGTTAGTTATGACCCACATCCCTATGTGGGCCACCTTTGAGAGACTAGTTGACATGGCGCTTATGGTTGAAGAGGAGAAAGGCGCCAATGCTAATAAGGCACCTAAGAAGAAAGGGGATCAAAAGAAACAGCAACAGCAAAACAAGAAGGGTGGTAAAGATAACAATGGCAAGGGAAAGAAAAGATGCTTTAATTGTGGGACACCAGGCCATCTAAGCAAAGACTGTAGAAAGAAGAAGAAGAGTGGTTGTTTCCACTGTGGTGAATGCAGGACATCTGATTAAGGACTGCCCAAAGAAAGGGCAGAGGGCAAGGCCTACCTCCGGAGGGCAGATTCAGGCTCTCATGGCACTAGGGCAGGCAATGGGGTAGGTCCAGGCTCTCGTGGTCCCACCGCTGCAAGAACGAGGTAAAACAATTTCCGTTGAAAGTTTAGTTTATCTTTTCGATCATCCTGTTTGGACACACTTCGATTCTGGTGCATCACACTCTTTTATATCTGCTACCTTTGTTGAGTCAGTACACCTAAACACCAGTATAGTGGAGGATCCCTTAGTTGTTTCAAATCCAGTTGGGGGCTCAGCCTATTTGTCGATTGTTTGTTTGGATTTGGAGATTTCTATACTTAGCGTTGGGTTTAGATGTGATGCTTATGTTTTTGGCTTCACGGGCTATGGGTTAATTTTGGGCATGGATCGGCTATCCAGTAATGAAGCCGTCCTAGATTGTGAAAAGAGAGAGGTTAGGCTTATGACTCGCTTGGGTAACACTCTCGAAATCTCTTGTAATCCCACGAATTCAGTTTTGCTAAGTTATCTAGAATCGCTTGACGCGACTGTTAAGGAATTGCAGTCTGATAGAGTGGTCCGTGAATACTCGGATGTCTTCGATGAAGTTCGAGGTTTACCCACGAGGCGTGAGATAGACTTTCGAATATGCTTAGTAGATAATGCAAAGCCATTTGCATTACCAGTGCACCACATGGCTCCGAGAGAGAGAAGAGAAATCAGTAAGCAAGTGAAAGAACTGCTTGAGAAGGGGTTCATAAGAAGAGTATTTTGGAGTGGGGTGCTCCAGTCGTTTTGGCTACTAAAGCTGATGGTTCACTTAGATTGTGCGTGGACTATAGAGAGCTGAATAAGCTAACAAAGAAGAATAGACACCCATTACCAAGGGTAGACGATTTATTTGATCAGTTGGTGGGAGCTTTGGTTTTCTCGCAACTGGATTTGGCTACAGGGATTCATCAGCTAAGGGTGGCTGAAAATAACATCGATAAGACTGCATTTAAAACTCCTAACGGTTTCTTTGAGTGGCTTTTCGTGCCTTTTGGTTTGACGAATGCACCTGCATACTTTGCTGGCTTAATGAGTAGAGTGTTTAGAGAGTTTCTGAACAAATTTGTGGTAGTCTTTGTAGACGACATTTTGGTTTTCTCTAAAAATGAAGAAGAGCATGCCCTATACCTTAGGGAAGTCTTAAAGACCCTACGGGCACATCAGCTAAAAGCTAAGTTCTCCAAGTGCCATTTTTGGAGAAAAGAAGTGAGGTTCTTAGGACACGTGGTCTCTAAGGAAGGGATGGCTGTGGATCCTGCTAAGGTAATGGCAATCCAAGATTGGAAAACGCCTAAGAAAACGCAACCGAAGTAAGAAGCTTTTTAGAGCTGGCTGGCTATCATAGGAAGTTCATTAAGGACTTCGCGAAGATATCAGCCCCTCTCACTCGATTAACGAAGAAGGATTTGACTTTTACTTAGGACGTTGACTATGACGATGCTTTCCAACGTCTGAAGAGAGCTTTGACGACCGCTCTAGTTTTAGTTTTTCCAGACGGGAGTAAGAAATTCACTCTATATACCATGCTTGCAGGATAGGGATTGGCGCAGTTTTAATGCAAGAGGAAAGGGTGATATGCTATGGTGGAAGACAGTTGGAAGCCCACGAGAAAAATTACCCTGCCCACGACTTAGAGTTGGCAGCCATAGTTTTTGTGCTTAAGTCCTAGCGTCATTATTTTCTTGGCGAAATGTTTAAGTTGTATACAGACCATAAGTCGCTAAAGTATTTATTCTCTCAGAAGGACCTAAACAAGAGGCAACAGAGATGGATGGAGTTTTTGTGCATCCTACGATTTTGAAATCGCATATACCCCTAGCAAGGGTAACGTTGAAGCCGACGCCTAAAGCAGAAAGAAGTTAACCTTAAGTCCTCTTTTCGTAGAGCGGCAGAGTTTGGAGTATATATCTTCCTTTGACTTCAGACCCTCTGTCGAATAAGTACCTGGATTGTTGGCTTCATTAGAGGTGCAACCAACACTTTTGAGCCGAGTTAAAGAGGCACAGCGAAACGACCCACAATTGGTTGATATAGTAGGCAGGCTTATATGAGGGGAGTCCTCGAGACATCATGATAGATATGCCATAGATGAGAGAGGTTGGCTACGTAGAGATGGAAAACTTTGCGTACCACAAGACGAAAGTTTGAAGATGGCAATTCTTGAAGACTCACATTGCTCGAAGATGATCATACATCCCGGTGGTGATAAGATGTATAGGGATACGAAGCGAGTTTTCTTTTGGGCCGGAATGAAAAAGGACGTGGCCGAGTTCGCTGCTAGATGCTTAGTGTGCCAACAGGTCAAGGCGGAGCAAAAGAAGCTCGGAGGTTTGCTCCATCCCTTAGAGATTCCGCTTTGGAAATGGGAAAGCGTTTCCATGGATTTTGTAGATGGGTTACCAAGATCGAGGAAGGGTAATACGGGAATTTGGGTAAATGTAGACCAACTTACTAAAAGTGCCCATTTTATTCCCGTCAAAAGTAAAAGGACTGTCGTGTGGTTAGCATCTGTTTACCTTCGAGAGATAGTTCGTTTGCACTGCATACCCTCCAACATTGTGAGCGATAGATATCCTATTTTCACTAGCGAATTTTGGAAGAGCTTACAAGAGGCAGTTGGAGCGCAATTATGCTTAAGTACCGCTTATCATCCTTAGACGGACGGCCAGACCGAGAGGGTGAATCAGATTCTAGAAGACCTTCTAAGGCTATGCATTCTAGATTTTGGAGGAACATGGGAAGAACACCTTCCACTAGTAGAGTTCGCCTATAATAATAATTTTCAGGCCAGCATTGGCATGGCACCTTTTGAGGCTCTTTATGGACGACCGTGCCGATCACCCATATGTTGGTGGGAATCCACTGATAAGGTTCTGCTTGGACTCGACATTATTAGGGAGAATTCAGAGAAAATAGACCTGATTAGAGGGCGAATGAAGATGGCGCAGGACCGACAGAAGTCATATGCTGATAAGAGACGAACCGATCTTGATTTCGATGTTGGAGACATGATTTTTACTAAGGTGTCGCCATTAAGAAACGTAGTCCGTTTTGGATCAGTAGGGAAGTTGGCACCAAGGTTCGTGGGACCCTTTCCAATTACAGAGAGGATTGGGCAGATGGTGTACAGAGTAAAATTACCAGAGAAGCTCAGCGGAGTTCATGACGAGTTTCAAGTTTCACATTTGCTTAAGTGTTTGCATGATACGACGAATGTGGTAGAGCCGAGCACGCTCGAAGAAGTGGAAGTAGAGCGCAATGCCACGATCAGACGATCTCCTACACACATTCTTGGATCGGAGGTCAAAAAGCTTCGCAACAAAGAGGTCAAGTTGGTCAAAGTGCAGTGGCGGGATGATCAAAGAGAGGCGACTTGGGAGACAGAAGATAAAATGCGTACGTTGTACCATTTCCTTTACGAGGGTATGTTTTAATTTCTCCTTTTTCTATCGCTTTGTTGATACTCGTCCTATCTTTTAGTTTTATCTTTGCGATGACATCTTCGATCTTTAGTTAGGAAGAACCCTATGGTTGAAACATGTGTTTGAGATATGTTATGACTGATGGATGCAAGTGGTTGCTAGTGGTTGCTCGTGGATGCATATACACACACCTTAGGCACTAGATCGGCTCAATCACCATCATGTTGCATATAAATGTGCGTGCATATTTAAGTTAATGGTTGTATAGTGGTTGTGTTATCATATGGATGCTGCATTTTGATTAATGGTTGTGCACACGTGTAGAAATAATATGTATCGATAGGATTCTTTCGCATACATAATGGACGCATGGCACTATCATTATTTGCATTAAGGAGGTCAACTGAATCAGTAGACTGCCTGATTTAGCATTAGATAAGGAACATAAACACACACTTCTTGCATAGGTTCATACATCATTAGAAATTTTTTAAGGACAATGGATGCCTGTGTTTGCTGGTTGAGTAGATGGATAATTGGATGTTAGGATATGCATTCTCCTTAACTTGGAGATTTCAGGGGCGAAATCCTTTAAGGAGGGGAGAGTGTAACATCCCGTAAATTTTAAATATTAATGTCAACAAATTGAAGAATACTTAATTTTAAATGTAAGAATCAAGGGAAACGTATTATGCCATTGTGTTCGTCCTGGAATTCTAGTTGAGATAGAGTCCGAGTTTGCGTAAATTGGACTTCGTATGAAGAAGTTATGGCTGTCGGAAGTTTCCAGAAATTCAAATTTAAATTCAAAAACGAATTCAGACATGGAACTAGGCAGGGCGGGAAATTTCCCGCCCAAGGCCAGGTCAACCTGGTGGTCGACCATAGTGTCGACCCCCCCACAAACAGGTCGACCTTAGTGTCGACCTGCCCCCCCCCCCCCCCCCGGGCAGATCTGAAAGATGATGATTTTGTGACTTAGTGCTGAGTCAATTAGGGCTGAGGTGTCTCCCTATCTTGGCTGGATGGTTTTGATTGATTCTAGGTTGATCAGATGGCATAAATTAATCCTAAATTCTATATAAACACATGTAGAATCAAACCCTAAAACAGAATAAAAATTAGAACCATGGTCGTTATGCTATCACCTTGCAACCTAGAGTAGCGGCCACCAAATAAAGAGAAAGTGAAGCTAATCAACTCAATTCAACTCAAATTTATAAAAAACAACAACGAATTTGTCTACTCCGAAGGCGAGCTTAATCAATTTCAGAATTCAGATTCCAGAACTCGAGACCTTCTTTAAGTTGTAAGTTCAATATCTTTAATAAGATAATTAATAAGTTAATTGGGTTAAGTTATAAATTGGGTTATATGGCTATGTTTGTGAGACACTGGAAAAATGTAATATTCTGTGAATTTATGTCTGTTGTTCATAATGATAGTTTTGTTGTGGATCCCTTTTCATATGTCAAATCAGCTATGTTCAACTTGATTCACGTTTGACATCATTTTATATGCAAGTTTGGGTGTAGATTATATGCTAGTTTCTATATGAATTGTACATATTTTGGTGTAGATTATATCTTAGTTTCTATATGAATTGTATACAAGTTTACATGTGAATCGAATAAAGTGACTATATGCAAGTTTAGGAACAAATTGGATTCACATATATGCAAGTTTACACCTTTAGATTTACATCTATAATGTACATAGTTTATGCAAGTTTGTGACTATGGCCTATGCAAGTTTTGGATGAAGAACTACATTCAGATATGCAAGTTTTAGGTGAAAAACTATTATACACATATATATGTATGTGTATGTGTATATATATATATATATATATATATATATATATATATATATATATATATATGCAAGTTTACACCTTTAGGCCTATGTTTAGATTCCTGACAATAACAAGTTTATGCAAATTATGTTGTAATATTTATTTGCAAGATTAGATCCATTTTATGTGTTATGCAAATTTGCGATGTTTCTTCCCTTTTATGTGTTAGACTAATTGCTAGTCTAATATACATATATGTCATGATTAACGAAAGAACAACGTGGAGACGATGGGGGTAATATTGAATATACACATATTGAGAAATGGCAAATGGCCTTGAAAAAGGCATATAATTAAATCAAGACATTAATTGGAAAATTTGGCATTTATGGACATAATTGAGTCAATTATGGACATAAGTGTATTTGGAATTTATTTACAAATTTTGAATAGGGATATTAATCCACTTTGGGGTTAAATAAAGATGTGTAATAATAAACCGCCTAAGACATGAGGTTAGACACGTTTGTTGTGTAAGACTGCCCGGACCCGCCCGGCAAATCTAGTAGCCACAAATGCCAGTCTAATGTGAGAGGTCGAAGGCATGAATTAAATGTGTAATAGTTGTAAAGACACGAGGTTAGGCTCGTTTGTGGTGTAAGACTGGCCAGACCTACCCGACAAATCCAACTGCCACAAATGTCTGTCTATTGTGGGAGGTCTTTACAAGGTTACGGTGTTAATGAATTAAGAAACACTTAACTAGATAAACATGTGGTGGGACATGAGGGGGTTAAGTAGGTGCCTTGGGTGGCATGTGGAATTAAGTGGGTGCCTGATGTAGCATATGAAATATGATTAGATGCACTTAACCAAGATTGAAACATGTAAGAAGACATGAATAAGAATGGGGCTAAGTGGGGAAAAAGCTTAGAGGGGACCAAGCATAGGTGGAAAGCTTGTGACATGCATGAGGGCCCTTATCAAACCAGTAACACATTAATTATCTTTGTGGGCTCGACCCAAGTCGAGGACGGGACACGCGTACTGTGGTTTGATTGTAAGAGGTCAAAACGGGTTAGCGGTGGCAACGCAAGTCCAACGGGGTCATATGCATGTGTGGGCCCGGGATGGTAGGTAAGACGTTGTTGCATCGTGTAGATATAAGCCGTGCATTTTGGTGGTATCGGGTTGCCACTTTTCGGAGTGATACACCCCACTGTGGGACCAGCACGGGTATCTATGAGTTAGGGAACCGATTGAACGGGGGTAGTGGGTACACCTAGTGGAGAAAGGAGCAGGCGGCACCTATGAAGGCAGCTAGGGGTACACGAAACTGCCATTATCATTATTAAGTTCTATAGGCGGGATCAATTTTAGGGTGTTTTGGGTAGTGCAGTGTAGTAATTATCCTGTACTGACTAGGTACGCTCTTAACGTTATCTTTGTTCATCCGATTTCCTCTGATTGCTTTGTCATACCCAATTGTTCACAGTTATTTCCTTATTTTCCAGCTATGCCTTGTCCTAGTTACTTAATGATTATATTGTTAAAGTTATTGCACTCGCCAGACTTTATGTCTAACCCCCTTTGTTTCCACCTCTTTTCTTCCTTCCCCCCCCCCCCTTCCATGTGCTCCGGGTGGGACTAGTAATAGTGAAGCTTGATTTGAACAGCTTTATCTCTTTCTTTGGAAGTTGCTTAGATCGCTGAAGTAAAAGTACAACCTATCTTATTTATGGCTATTTTATGTGGGGTTATGTCATTCATTTTATGTACCCTGATTAACTCAAGCTGGATATTATGTACTTGACTCTAGTCTTTGGTTTATATGATGTAATCAAACTTATTTGTTTACCGTTGCAATGAATGAAGTTAAAAAATTTTTAGTACTGTTTTATATCTATATTGTTGTTAAGTTTCTGTTCTATATACGCTTAAAATGCTCCATAGAAGTTAATGCATTCCCTTTGTGAGTGACATTAATGGACATGGGGTGTCACAGTAGATATTATGTTCACAGGATCCTGATTTACAGCTGGAGCTATATTCGGAACGCTCTGTATCCGTGTATTTCTTATAGTTGTGTTATGTATTATTTTTCCGCTGCTATGTAATGTATTATAAAATCTGATAATTTCCAATGTGTAATATTTATTCATACTCTTTCATATTCTTATACCCTGATGTAAATTATTGTAATAAGCAATGAAATGTTCTGTCGTTTGTGTTCTGATTTGTCGTGTTCTCAACTCAGTCCGGGCTTTCCTTTACGGGGAAGTTTGGGTCGCTTCATTAGACTAATAATATAAATGGAATAATGGCAAAGCCTTTTAAATTCCATATATAGTAACGATCTTCCTTCAAAGAAGCTCATCTCGATTACTCCCAAATCGAATTCCATTCAATTTCAATTTAATATATTAAATTGGAAAACTTTACTTTGGAAAATTCCCTATTCTTAATTAAAAAATCATAAATTCCAAATATGTCTTCGCTGTTAATTGGGTTAAAGAACAAGTGTTATTTAAAAAACCATTCACGATAAACCCAAAAATCCTATCTTAATTCAATTCCAATAAAATATTAATTATTTGGTAGACTTCTCTAAATCTGTATTAAAAGATTTATTCTTTTCTCAACTGGGTTTAAGAATAGTTTTATTGAAGACATCATTCACGACAAACCCAAAATCCAACTTGATATGAAATGTAAGGCTCCGAATAGAAATTACATTAGCTTATATCCAATATCAAATTGTGAAACCAACGGATATCGTATTAGGAATAACGATATATGTATCTTCCAAATTTCTTAACAATATTCGTATAATCACGGAATACAATATCGACATATTCTGAATAATATTACCATTCAAATCCATTCCAATTCATATGTTGGAAAATTCTGATTATTTAAAGCCCTTTTTAATCCAACTTATTATTTCTAAAAATAATTGGATTATAATTCTAGTTATTAACTAGTTCATTCAGATAAAAATATCTTTTATTTTTCAAATATGGAACTTTTCATCCAAATATTTTCAAATCATCTACTATGGATTTACACAATTTTTTCCATATTTTTAATAATTTTATTAAGGCCCTTATTGTCGGTTTCCAATAACGGCCACTGAATTGCATCCATAGCGACCTTTTCTGAAATTGATTTGGATATATTTCAAAATCTAGCCACCATAATTTAAGTATCCTATATTCATCAAAAAGATCTTTTCGATACGAACCCAACGTTTCATGTTTTCGGAGAATCCGACGGTCGGATCTCCCGTTACATCAATCTGACATCAATGGTTGAAATTCGCGAACGGTTGCTGCACGACGCATTCTATTCAAGACATTTTATATATATATATAATATATATATCGTTGATTTCCATGCAAAATGTATTTTCTAAATCGTTTATAAATTCGTTTTAAAAATGATTGTAACTATATTTTTAATTTTAAATCAAAATTGAATATACCATTTCATTATAATTTTAAAATGTTAATATTTTCAAAATATCCGATTTTGAAAAATTCTTTTCGATATTCATTACAAAATGAATAAAACCGATAAACAAATATGTTCGAGTTAAAAATGGAGTATATGCTTAACTTGGCTTTCATATTTTTATATTTTCGTGTCCATCCCAAATCGAACATCAAAATCGTATTTTGATTATTCATTTAATAATATTTTAAAATATTTGTTATTTATGAATGGATTCAAACTCAACCAATTACCATATAAATGTTATTTATATGGATTCCATACATCGCATGTATTAAAAAATATTGATAAATGGCTATTAAATAGTCAATTCACATCCAGAGTGTTATTTACTACTGTATAAGCATTGAATAATTAAATAACTCTTTTCACAGTCTATCTATTAGTCGATTGACATATAATTAAATTCAGGGGAGATGTGAATAAATTATCATATCCGGACCTATGTGGGTTTCCAAACAACAGTCGATTCAAAATAATCACTGGTAAATAAATTTAACCAATTCTAATTCGATATGAATCACTTATCTAATTAGCCAATTTTCGTTGTTTAAATTATAAATAGATATTTATAATTTAATTTCAACTACCACAAAATAATATTAAATTATTTTTAATATTTTAAACATTTCAGCATACAGTCAATTAAATCGTCCATGGTCTGTGGACGAGGGAGGCGAGCTAACAGGCACCGTATCAATTTATAATTATTAAAACTGATAAAAATCTACACTGGAAATTCTATGTATTTTTATACATGAATACAATAACATGATAAAATATAATTTAGTGAGAAGGAGTGCTCATCTTGGTTTCCACTTCGCCATTCTTTTATTTGGAGATATTATTACTGTTCGGATTTGAATTTGCCTCAATTTCTAGTTTGCTTCATTTCTAATCTATTCAGTTCCATTGTGAAGCTCTCCTCACTGCAATTCCAACGCTTCTGAAATTGCATGATTCCATGCTCGTATGACAAAGTTATCATAGTTTAAACATTAAACATATTATTAAAACAATAAAATAATTAATTATTATCTTTAATCCTCTTTTACCCAATTTAATTACGTTTATTAAAACATTGCTGATTCCGTTGTCTTCTTCATTACTTGGAAAATTCATCGACTTTGTTGAACAGCCGCGGCCTCCATTTTTGACCACCGGATCTAGATCTAATGCCACCAACGTGATGACCTTGCCGCCAGCCAGACCTACCATGAACGCCATGAAGTCCGATGTGACAACCCAGATTCCGACAGAACGAATTTTTCAAATTCTATCTATCGAAACCCGAGTTGGGTGCTATGGTATCCTGCAGAGAAAGACAGAGATAAAGAAACATGTCAGAATTCGTAAAGCATCTCACAACGTAAGGAAATAAAGTATAATATTCAAATATTGCTTTACCTTATTAAAAATACAACTAAACCAGTATCCAAAGCTATACCATCTCTGTCATAAACCTAACCTGGAAGTATGTAATGAGGAGTGGGTCAGAACATAAGTTGTGTGTGAGTGGAATTAGAATAAACTTTTGTATAATCCTACATATACCGTTCAGTTATATTTTCTTGCTTATTAGGTTATTCTGGATATTAGCTCTCTAGGCTATACTCATGTCCCACTAGAAGGTTAACCTAATACAACGTATATGTAGATACCCCCAGCTCTTCTAATCCTTTCCATGTATATATACAGTCCCTTGCCGTGTGTCATACGGGCTTCATCATGTTAATCTATACTACTTTAGTGTAGTGCCACCATTCACGAAATCGTTTGGACTACAACTCTTGATCTTGGTAGATTCCGTGTATCATCTAGATCTAATCTAAGGCTTACTATCGAGTGCTTCCTAGATTCAACCAGGGTTTACGCTACCCAGGGCCACTGAGGTTTATGCTACCTATTGAACGCTTCTCGAATTCAGGGTTTACGTGACCTAGGTCCAACTAGGGATTATGCTACCTATCGAACGATGCCCCCTGGTCTAGGACACACTACCCAGAGCGATGTATGTTCCTAGACTTTCCCTACGTACGTGTCGTGAATCGTTATCGATGTCTAGTTGCACATGTGCTCTATATATGCGGCCCGAGTCCCGTGGCAGGGCTAATCAAGAAACATAGAACTCGGTCGGGGGCTTTAAGTTATCTGCCGATGCAGATGCCGAGGTCTGTTTTAATCTGTGTGTGGCTATGGTCCCACTTGACCCCTCCCTCAACTAAAGAAAGGCACCCAAGAAAATTAAGAATGAGAAATGTACGCAGGCCCTCTATTCCCCATAAACCTATTGGCCAACCTCACCCATAACTAGATAGCAAGTATATGGTCTTTTTGAGTTCTCCGCCTTTCCGCTTCACATGCTCGATTGATTCAAGATGGTAGGTAGACGACGACGTGCTATCACAGGGCTAAACAAGATATCGCCGCCTCACGCTGGTCCATCCTAGTTTTAAGGTTGCCTTATATTGCAACCAAGGCATACTCTTGGTTCTTCTAATGCAGACCTTAACCTCTGTTAGCCCAGGAGGATCATCTGCAACCTCACAGCGGGATACCAAGAGTACCCTCACGTCCCCTCGAAGCCGCGTGCTTGTAACCTAGACCGTTGGAGCCTTCTTCTTGGTCCGACGGACGTTCGCTCCTTCTCGTTTAATACTTGGCTTTCTTAACTAAGGTTTATTACTTAGTTCTCTTAACTAAGGTTTACTACTTAGTTTCCTGAATCGTTAGCTTTCTTAACTAAAGTTTACAACTTAGTCCTCTTAACTAAGGTTTACTACTTAGTTCTCTTTCTCGTTACTTACTTAGTTTTCTTAACTAAGGTTTATTACTTGGTTCTCTTAACCATGGCTTAATACTTAATTTCTGTTACTCAGTTCTCTTTATCTTAACTAAGGTTTACCAATGAATTCAAGCATGACTTAAGCTCTCTTTATCAAATGATAGCGTACAGGTGTTTTTCCACATTTCCCGCTTAGATTAACTTATTTCATGGTATAATTCGTCCCACCCTTCGAGTCTTGTAATACATTTTAAGTCATATCCGCTTCTTATCCCTAGGATAGGTTTATTTATTATTTAATCTTATCATTCCTCACTTTTCCTTTCTTTGATATTGGCTAAGTTAGCCCATGTGTACAAGTTGACTTAACCCCCAATCACGTATTCAATTCAACCCACGTACCATGCAAAATTGGTTAAGTGTTCTCTATCAGTTCATGTTCGCTTAACCTACCCATATATCATGTCAAATTGGGTAAGTGTTATCTAGCGGTTCACGGTGACTTAACCCACCCATATATCATGTCAAATTGGTTAAGTGTTGTCTAGCGGTTCACATTGACTTAACCCACCTATATATCATGTCAAATTGGTTAAGATTTATCTAGCAGTTCACATTGACTTAACCCACCCATATATCATGTCAAATTGGTTAAGTGTTGTCTAGCGGTTCACGTTGGCTTAACCTACCCATATATCATGTCAAATTGGTTAAGTGTTATCTAGCGGTTCACGTTGACTTAACCCACCCATATATAATGTCAAATTATTTAAGTGTTATCTAGCAGTTTACGTTGACTTAACCCGCCCATATATCATGTCAAATTGGTTAAGTGTTGTCTAGCTGTTCACGTTGACTTAACATTACCATACTAACATGTGTTATTAGCATTAATTAATTATTAATGCCCAACCTCTCACATTAGACCTATCGTTGTGGTCACTTGATATGTCGGTTGGTTCCGGGCAGGATTACACCACAACTCAATCTAACCTCGGGTTTCAAGCACGTTATTAATAACTTTTCACATTAGAACCTATTGTTTGCGGTCACGGGATGTGCCGGGCGGTTACGGGCAGGATTACACCGCAAACTCGTTCTAACCTCGAGTTAGCCATGATTCATGTTTAGCCAATTAACAATTCATGTCTATTCTAGGTGTCATATGCCAATTATAAATTTACAAGCATGTTCATGTTCATTCTTGATATCAAATGTCAATTATCAATTCACAAGCGTGTTCTTGTTCAAGTTATGACATATTGTCAATTCCCTAGGATAAGTTTATTCATGTTCATTTCTTATCCCTAGGATAAGTTTATTTATTATTTAATCATATCATTCCCCGCTTTTCCTTGCTTTGATATTTGTTAAGTTTGCCCATGTGTCCAAGTTGACTTAAACCCTAATCACATATTCAATTCAACCAACGTACCATGACACATTGGTTAAGTGTTCTCTATCTGTTCATGCTGACTTAACCCACCCATATATCATTTCAAATTGGTTAAGTGTTATCTACCGGTTCACGTTGACTTAACCCACCCATATATCATGTCAAACTGGTTAAGTGTTGTCTAGCGGTTCACGTTGACTTAACCCACCCATATATCGTGTCAAATTGGTTAAGTGTTATCTAGTGGTTAACGTTGACTTAACCCACCCATATATCATGTAAAATTGGTTAAGTGTTGTCTAGTGGCTCACGTTGACTTAACCCACCTATATATCATGTCAAATTGGTTAAGTGTTGTCTAGCGGTTCACGTTGACTTAACCCACCAATATATCATGTAAAACTGGTTAAGTGTTATCTATCGGTTCACGTTGGCTTAACCCACCCATATATCATGTCAAATTGGTTAAGTGTTGTCTAGCGGTTCACGTTGACTTAACCTTACCATACTAGCATGTGTTATTAGCTTTAATTAATTATTAATGCCCAACCTCTTACATTAGACCTATCGTTGTGGTCACTGGATATGACGGTTGGTTATGGGCAGGATTACACCACAACTCAATCTAACCTCGGGTTTCAAGCATGTTATGACTAACTTCTCACTTTAGAACCTATTGTTTGTGGTCATTGGATGTGCCGGGCAGTTCCGGGCAGGATTACACTGCAAACTCATTCTAACCTCGAGTTAGCCATGTTTCATGTTTAGCCAATTAACAATTCATGTCTATTCTAGGTGTCATAGGCCAATTGTAAATTTACAAGCATGTTCATGTTCATTCTTTATATCAAATGTCAACTATCAATTCACAAGCGTGTTCATGTTCAAGTTATACCATATTTTCAATTTCATGTTATGTGTCGAGTTCCATAAATTACTTAAAAACATGGTTTGTCTAACATATTCCATTTTTTAATTATGTTTCAAGGATCTTAACAGCATGTCCAATTTTCAAGCATCAAATTCAAGCTTTACCCAAAAACCCCTATTTATGTTCATGCTTATAATCTCGTTAATAAGCTATACCTATTATTCCAATTCAATTTATAATTTAAACCCTCAATCCCATAATACCCAATTACATAAAATCAATATTTTTCCCAATATATTTCCCCACGTTTATACATATAATCTAATTCACCTTTTAGGCTTAATTTCAAGTCAAAAACAAATTCGACCAATTGTCCCAATATTTGCAATAATAATTTTTATACCACAATTCCCCAAATTTCAGATTATATTCCTCGACTGCATAAAATAGATTATGCCCAATATTCCCCTATTCCAACCGTACGTTTGTATAATAAGATTTTCGTCTAGGTTCGAGATAACCTGGATCCAAAATTAAAAACGGGAAGGAGAATAAAAGAACAATTATTATAACATTAATCTTGAATTGAATTTATAACTGGGGAATGATGAACGATAATAATACTATTATGCAACATGTTTATTGTAATCCCACTCACAGTATTTTTGCGCTCCAATTCATAGATCTTTGATTTTCTTCTTCAATTCATGAATTTGATTTGACTTTGATTGATCATGCCCCAATTTACAGATCTGATCTTCCTTTGATTTCCTTTCGCGGCGTAGGTTGCAATCTGAATCCCTCCTCTTTTCTTGCACGGTATTTTAGATCTGAATCTATCTTTTGTTTTATTTGCGGTAGTTGAAATCCTAAATCTCATTATTTTTAATTTTGGAATAGATTCGTGAAGAGAGAAGATGGATCTAAGATTTGGAGGAGAAGAAGAATTATTTAGATCGACTAAGGAGGAAGAATAAGAAAATTCTCTTTAGATTAGGTCAGTGTAGAGGTGTAATGAGTTATGCAGAGAAAGCACTAGGTCTAGGGGTGTCTATATAGGTAGGAACCAACGAATCTAGCCAGAAATCGTGTCCAGGTGCAAAAAAGTGAATTCTGCCCCAATCTGGGGGTAGGTCGACCCCTAGGTCGACCTCCCTAGGTAGGTCGACCCCCTGGTCGACCTGCCTGGGTATTTTCCTATGTAAATTCTGAATTTTTGTTGAATCTTCTGAAGGTCATAACTCTTTCATATGGAGTCCGATTTTCGAAAACTTGGACTCTACTGCAAGCAGAATTCCGAGATGAACGCAATGGTGATGTCCATTTTTCTTAATTCCTGATATTTAAATTAAGTATCCTTATTTTATTATCTTCTCTATTACGTACACTATTATCGAATTAATTTTTCCTTCTCTTCCATATATTAATAAATTTTCATTGTACATCACCATTATTTACCTAGCTATGTATATATACATTAATGTACATTTTTAATTCTATAAAAAATGCGGGGTGTTACGTTCTCCCACCCTTAAAGAATTTCGTCCCCGAAATTCGATAAGAGTAAAATAGATAATCCCTCGCAATATCCATCCATCAAGTGTGCATCCAATTGTTGCAAATATTATGCACATGTGCAAAGTGAGAAACATTATAATAAAGTATGTATGCCTAATTTGGATCCACCTATATGCATGTAAATTTTAAAAACTTTTCAAAACATGACGCTCACATCCTAAATATACTTGTAGTTCTATATGAATGCAATATTCTTGAAAAATCAAAATATTTTTTGTCCAAGTTTTCTCGTACTCTTATACACTAAGAGAATAGTTCACCCAATTGTCGCATCCAAAACTGTACCATCCATCATTAAATTCGAAATTTAGAAAAATCTAATTTTCCAAACTCGATTTCTTATGTTACGAAAAGGTATAAAACGGAAAAATTCACATCCTCTGTTTTTCTTTTCTAATCGTACTTGGATTTTTATATGACTATTCTATGAATATTTCCTATTTTCCTATCCAAGCACAATCACATAAGAAAATTTCTTCTCTTTTTCCACTTATATTGGAAAAAAATTCATATTTATTCATCTTTTTCTTAAGATTTCCATTTTCTTTTCCCGTCACATTTGTTGCCTTACTGAATTTATTATTTCTTGTCAGTTAGGCTATCCTTTTTCTTAGCTTATTTGACTTAATCCAATTACTTAAGTTTATTATTTCAAATAAGCTTTTTCTGTTTTCAACTGAAATAGCATCCTACATAGCTACTACTACGGGCCAAGAATCTTAGGACTTTGTCATCTCAGACAATTGTGAGTCCACACAACGGGATCTGCCCACTTACTTTCCCTTTACTACTTAGTAGTCACTACTAGTCCTTGCTGTGTATTACTAGCCTATCCCTTTTTCTTTTTCTCAAGCAACAAACCTAGGTTTCTCAATGCTTATGCATTCTATAGGAAATTTTCCATTAGCTAATCCCTGACTGTAAATTGGCAAGAGTGTAACTCCCTAAATATCAACCCCGAAGACTGAAATCAACATCAGATTGACACTCAGAGAACCACTCAACTTAGCCAATCTTTAGTTGGTTCCAATTGTTTAATCCATAGCTTTAACTTTCTCTTATTCTTCTCTAGGCACTAATCCTTACCTACTCCATTCTTTTTAAAACATTGTTTGGCCTTCTTTCTTTTCATTATATTTTCCTTTCAAAAATTAAAAGTGGTTGAAACTTCATTTTCTTCTCCAAAACTTGTTTTTCCCAAACCACAAAAACATATCAAAATAAAAATGCAAAACACATCTTTTTTTTTTCAAATCACAAAACTGGAGTAGACAAGGACAACCATCGAGCTTACACTTTTTCTACTTCAACTATTCGCTAAAAGGTGCAGACATTTATTCTATTCCTACAACTTATTTTGTTCACCCGACAAAATTTCTTTGTAAATCAGTAATCAAAATTTTATTAGTAACAGAATAGAATTTCAAAACTTCTTTTCATATATGAAAACTAGCAAGCTATTTATGCTCCATAATATGCAACTTTTTATGAGAGAATTCTTTTAAAAAAAGAAATTATTGTTTTACACAATATACCCCACTTTACTTTAAAACCCAACATGCATTTATCAAAATACTTTTAAGATTAAATCTTGGAAAATACCATAAATCCTTTTACAAATTCAAGTTCTTAAAAGTTTATTATTGGGTTAGACTCAAAGAGGGTTTTCAACTCAATTAGGCTTTCCTAGGCACTTTCATGAATTCAATTCTCTTAAATATATATATTCCTAATCCATTTTCCATATTTCAACCTTTTCTAGTTTCTAAAGTTTTATTTCCTACCCACTAATCTGAAATGCTAATATTTTAGTTTCTATCCTATGGGATACTTTTCTTTCTTTAGCTTCAAGTCATATTGTACACTTTCCCAACCACCTAAGGTTTCCAAATTCCTATGTTCATTCCTTGAGTGCACAAACTAGATATCCTAACTCTTTGTATGTCTAGTGGGCTACTATATGGATTTAGGTCTATATATATAATACATTTATATTTTAGAAAATAAATATACATTCACTTATTATCTCCCTAAGATCACTAAACCTAGCTCTGATACCAGATGTGACAACCCGGATTCCGACAGACCGAATATTTAAAATTCTATCTATCGAAACCCGAGTTGGATACTATGGTATCCTGCAGAGAAAGACAGAGATAAAGAAACATGTCAGAATTCATAAAGTATCTCACAGCGGAAGGAAATAAAGTATAATATTCAAATATTGCTTTACCTTATTAACAATACAGCTAAACCAGTATCGAAAGCTATACTATCTCTGTCACGAACTTAACCTGGAAGCATGTATTGAAAAGAGGGTCAGAACATAATTTCTGTGTGAGTGGACTTAGAATAAACTTCTGTATAATCCTACATATACCGTTCAGTTAAATTTTCTTGCTTATTAGGTTGTTCGCGATATTAGCTCTCTAGGCTGTACTCATGTCCTACTAGTAGGCTAATCTAATACAACGTATATGTAGATACCCCCAACTCTTCTAATCCTTTCCATGTATATATATAGTCCCTTGCCGTATGTCGTACGGGCTTCATCATGTATATCTATACTACTTTAGTGTAGTGCCACCGTTTTCAAAATCGTTTGGACTTCCACTCTTGATCTTGCAAGATTCTGTGTATCGTCTAGATCTAGTCTAAGGTTTGCTATCGAGCGCTTCCTAGATTGTAACAATCCGTATTTTCAATAACTTGTTATAACGTAAATAGAGGCAGAATTTAATTCTAAAATCTGAATCAAGGGAAACGGGCTATGCCATTGCGTTCGTCTCGGAAAAATACGCGGAATAGAGTCCGAGTTTTCGAAAATCGGAGTCCGTATGACCCGATTAAGGCCCAACGAAGTTTTCAGAAAATTTCTAAGTAAAAACAGATTTCAAATTCAAACTTGAATTTGGAAAATTGGGCCAGTTTGGTCCAGGCGGGAAAATTCCCGCCAGAGTACCCAAGTCGACTGCCGTGTCGACTTGGGAGTCGACTTGGTTGGACCCAAGTCGACAGCCCTGTCGACTTGGCTGTCGACTTCGTCCAGCCGGGCTGTTTAGCATGGTGCACCATTTTGAGATTGTGTTGAGCTTGGGGGCCAGATTCGGTTTTAAGGGCTGAGATTGCAACTAGGGTTTAATCCTATGGCCTAAAACACTTGCCTAATCTGTAAATAAGGCCCTAACCTAGCCCTAAATCATCATTAATCTATCCTACAACTAAACTATGGCAAAATCAATCCTCTCATGGCCTCCACTCTCTTCACAAAATTCCTAAACTATTTCTATGAGAGATTTTACATGCATACAAGTGTTTTCAAGCTTGTATAAGTGTTATTAGCTTGCATTCAAGACAAGTTTTTATATTTGCATCATAAAGCAAGGATTTTTATTGATTTGGAGCTTGCATTTTGGGTCTAATTGGTTGCTTAAGGGCTTTGTCATATTTTTGTGACTTCTTAAGCATTGTAAGCCCTATTCTACCTTCATACTTAAACTCTAAAGTTAAATGTATGATATGCAAGTTTACTATGCTATGAAATGAAAGTTTATCATGTTGTGATATGCAAGTTTATATGCAAGTTTATCATGTTGTGATATGCAAGTTTATCATGTTGTGATATGCAAGTTTATATGCAAATATGCCAAGTTATGTTATGCAAGTTTGGGTTGAACACTTTGTTCATACTATCATGTTATGCAAGCTTATCTTGGGTTTATGAACATAAAGCTTCAAGCTTTATGCCAAAGGTTGCATTTTGGCAACATGTAAGTTATCATATCTCTTATGATAACTTGCATGTGAGGCTAAATGCGAACTTATGGCCATGTCTACATGTCATTTAGCACCATGTATCTCCAATATGCCAAGTTTGGTTTTATGCATGCTTTTGGGGCCTAAAAATGTAATATGCAAGTATATGAACATATGTACATTTCATATGCCACCATGTTGAACTTGTGGCTTCAACACCCTTTATGTCATGATTATGCCAAGTTCCCTCTTTCTATCCTTTATGCGCTATTGCGATATGTAAGCGATGAGATTGCGTTTGGGGTTGGGTAAAAGTAAAAGACATAAAAACATAAGCTTGGGAATTTACCTATTAAGTTAGGTCTACCCTTTGGGAACTTACCTATTAAGTTAGGTCTACCCAATTGCTTGAAAACTTGTAACATGTTTTGGAAACATGATGGACATGACACTTAGAAAAGATAAGTGTGGCCAACTCGAGGTTGGGTTGAGTTTGTAGTGTAAACCTACCCGGAACCGACCGGCTTAACTAGTTGCTACAAACAATAGGACCCAATGTGAGAAGTTGGTCATGTTGTACCTTGAACCCGAGGTTAGACCAAGTTGTGGTGTAAAGCTACCCGGACCCGCCCGGCTTAACTAGTAACCACAACAAGGTCTAATGTGAGAGGTTAAGGCGCATTAAGATTAATTAATGCCTCGTGATTAGGGTTAAGTCATGGTCCATTTAATACTTAACCAATTTGGGCTTGGTAGATTAATCGGGGTTAAGTCGTGAACTCATCGTTACACTTAACCAACTTAATCCATGATTAGCAAGAGGGTTAATCCGTACTTAACCCACTAGAAAATCCTAGCAATGGGGGGCCCACTCCGCGGTAAATCCCCAAAAATTGGTATCATTAAGGCCCTAGGGACTAGGCTAGGGAGGGGGCACGATTACTGGGCTGGAGGTAAGCGACCCAATAAACGACGGCCGGGTGGTACGCCGATGTAGTTCCGGACGGACTATGGTCGTGCACGTAGTCCGTATTTGGAGAAGTCACCCATGGGTGCCAGTAGATCGAGACTGTGCACTCATGTTTATGGTGTCCAGGGGTTGGCACCCTAGGGCTTGATACACCCGAAGGGTGGACCCGGCACAGTTCGACTACAATTATGTTTGGGCCGTATTGACACCAACACGTGACGAGTTAGGCTTAGGGAGCCGATCGACTAGACCGTTTGGTTGGACCTCGTGTTAGGGTCATTTCATGTTATTGGGCCAAAGCATGGGCCAAGGGATCAATACTTGTTTATTCAAGTCATGTTAGTTTGCTAGTACACCTGTGGTGCAAAACCTTAATCCTGATTATGCGATGACAACTTTATCTACCTTGTTAGTAAATCATCATGCTAGTATCCTTATGATTATACCTGCTTCTCATGTCAGTTAACTTTATCAGTTTACATTGATTGTAGTAGGGCTTACTCAGCCTTTTTGACTGACCTGTTTTCTTTTGCCTCTTTTCTTCCGTTCCCCCCTAGGTTCACAGGGAGGGAATATTGGAGCTTAGCTTGGATTTCTGACCGCTTGCTTGAGGGATTTAGCTCATGTACGGTTTGACATGAAGCTAGCTATGGCTATCACTTCTTTTGGGGATTAGTACTTATGTATTTCAGTTTTTCAGTTGATGTTGTTTTATCTAGACTCATTTATTTGGGAAGTTGACATTATGTTGTACCAGACTGGTTTTGAAATGGTTTGAAATCTTCTGCTGTTTTATCTATGTTATTTACTCTATTTACATATATACATATGTTCTTGTTCTGCCTTGATATATCATTATGCATGTTTACCTGATTCAAACGCCCCTCCAAAGTCAGAGTGCTTGCAAGAGCCACCCTGGCGGAGGTGGGGTGTTACATAGATTCAACCAGGGTTTACGCTACCCAGGGCCACTGGGGTTTACCTATTGAACGCTTCTCGGATTCAGGGTTTACGCGACCTAGGACCAACTAGGGATTATGCTACCTATCGAACGATGCCCCCTAGTCTAGGACACACTACCCAGAGTGATGTATGTTCCTAGACTTTCCCCACGTACGTGTCGTGAATCGTGATCGATGTCTAGTTGCACATGTCCTCTAAATGTGCGGCCCGAGTCCCGTGGCAGGGCTATTCAAGAAACATGGAACTCGTTCGGGAGCTTTAATTTATCTGCCGACGTAGTTGCTAATTCTGTTTTTATTTGTGTGTGGCTATGGTCCCACTTGACCCCTCCCTTAACTAATGAAAGGCACCCAAGAAAATCAAGAATGAGAACTGTACACAGGCCCTCTATGACCGACAAACCTATTGGCCAACCTCACCCATAACTAGATAGCAAGTATATGGTCTTTTGGAGTTCTACGCCTTTCCATTTCACATGCTCGATTGACTCAAGATGGTAGGTAGACGACGACGTGCTATCACTGGGCTAAACAAGATATCGCCGCCTCACGCTGGTCCATCCCAGTCTTTAGGTTGCCTTATATTGCAACCAAGGCATACTCTTTGTTTTTCTAATGCAGACCTTAACCTCTGTGAGCCCAGGAGGATCATCTGCAACCTCACAGAGGGATACCAAGAGTACCCTCATGTCCATTTGAACCGTGTGCTTCGTAACCCAGACCGTTGGAGCCTTCTTCTTGGTTAAACGGACGTTCGCTCCTTCTCGTGCTCTACTTGGCTTTCGTGACTAAGGCTTATTACTTAGTTCTCTTAACTAAGGATTACTACTTAATTTTCTGAATTGTAAGCTTTCTTAACTAAGGTTTACAACTTAGTCCTCTTAACTAAGGTTTACTACTTAATACTCTTTCTCGTTACTTAGTTTTCTTAACTAAGGTTTATTACTTGGTTCTTTTAACCAAGGTTTGATACTTAGTTTTTGTTACTTAGTTCTCTTTAACTAAGGTTTGTTACTTAGTTCCTTTTAACTAAGGTTTACCAATGAATTCAAGCATGACTTAAGTTCTCTTTATCAAATGATAGCGTACGGGTGTTTTTCCACATTTCCCGCTTAGATTAACTTATTTCATGGTATAAGTCATCCCACTCTTCGAGTCTTGTATTACATCTTAATTCATATTCATTTCTTATCCCTAGGATAAGTTTATTTATTATTTAATCATATCATTCCCCACTTTTCCTTGCTTTGACATTGGTTAAGTTTGCCTATGTGTCCAAGTTGACTTAACCCCTAATCACATATTCAATTCAACCAACGTACCATGACACATTAGTTAAGTGTTCTCTATCTGTTCATGCTGACTTAACCTACCCATATATCATGTCAAATTGGTTAAGTGTTATCTAGCGGTTCACGTTGACTTAACCCACCCATATATTATGTCAAACTGGTTAAGTGTTGTCTAGCGGTTCACGTTGACTTAACCAACCCATATATCGTGTCAAATTGGTTAAGTGTTATCTAGCGGTTCACGTTGACTTAACCTACCCATATATCATGTCAAATTGGTTAAGTGTTGTCAAGCGGCTCACGTTGACTTAACCCACCCATATATCATGTCAAATTGGTTAAGTGTTGTCTAGCGGTTCACGTTGACTTAACCCACCCATATATCACGTAAAATTGGTTAAGTGTTATCTATCGGTTCACGTTGGATTAACCCACCCATATATCATGTCAAATTGGTTAAGTGTTGTCTAGCGGTTCACGTTGACTTAACCTTACCATACTAGCATGTGTTATTAGCTTTAATTAATTATTAATGCCAAACCTCTTACATTAGACCTATCGTTGTGGTCACTGGATATGACGGTTGGTTTTGGGCAGGATTACACCACAGCTCAATCTAACCTCGGGTTTCAAGCATGTTATGGCTAACTTCTCACATTAGAACCTATTGTTTGTGGTCATTGGATGTGCTGGGCAGTTCCGGGCAGGATTACACTACAAACTCATTCTAACCTCGAGTTAGCCATGTTTCATGTTTAGCCAATTAACAATTCATGTCTATTCTAGGTGTCATAGGCCAATTGTAAATTTACAAGCATGTTCATGTTCATTCTTGATATCAAATGTCAACTATCAATTCACAAGCGTGTTCATGTTCAAGTTATACCATATTTTCAATTTCATGTTATGTGTCAAGTTCCATAAATTACTTAAAAACATGGTTTGTCTAACATATTCCATTTTTTAATTATGTTTCTAGGATCTTAACGGCATATCCAATTTTCAAGCATCAAATTCAAGCTTTCCCCCAAAAACCCCTATTTATGTTCATGCTTATAATCTCGTTAATAGACTATACCTATTATTCCAATTCAATTTATAATTTAAACCCTCAATCCCATAATACCCAATTACATAAAATCAATATTTTTCCCAATATATTTCCCCACGTTTATACATATAATCTAATTCACCTTTTAGGCTTAATTTCAAGTCACAAAAAAATTCTGCCAATTGTCCCAATGTTTGCAATAATAATTGTTATGCCACAATTCCCCAAATTTCAGATTATGTTCCTCGACTGCATAAAATAGATTATGCCCAATATTCCCTTATTCCAACCCTACGTATGTATAAGAAGATTTTCGTCTAGGTTCGAGATAACCTAGATCCAAAATTAAAAAGGGAAAGGAGAATAAAAGAACAATTATTATAACATTAATCTTTAATTGAATTTATAATTGGGGAATGATAAACAATAATAATACTATTATGCAACAAGTTTATTTTAGCCCCACTCATAGTCTTTTTGCGCTCCAACTCGTAGATCTTTGATTTTCTTCTTCAATTCATGAATTTGATTTGACTTTGATTGGTTTCATGCCCCAATTTACAGATCTGATCTTCCTTTGATTTCCTTTCGCGGCGTAGGTTGCGAATCTGAATCCCTCCTCTTCTCTTGTGCAGTATTTTAGATCTAAATCTTTCATTTTATTTGCAGTAGTTGAAATCCAAAATCTCATTCTTTTTAATTTAGGAATAGATTCGTGAAGAGAGAAGATGGATCCAGGATTTGGTGGAGAAGAAGAATTATTTAGATCCATTGAGGAGGAAGAAGAAGAAAATTCTTTTTAGATTAGGTCAGAGCGGAGGCGTAATGGAGTTGTGTAGAGAAACCACTAGGTCTAGGGGTGTTTATATAGGTAGGAACTAACGAATCAAGTCAGAAATCGCGTCCAGGGGTGAAAAAGTGAATTCTGCCCGAATCTGGGGGTAGGTCGACCCCTAGGCCGACCTCCCTTGGTAGGTCGACCCACAGGTCGACCCCCATGTAATAAACCGGAAATCTGAGCCAATTTAAAATTTTTATTTTGCCAATTTTAGTGAATTTTGAATATTAAAATGAATTATTTTAAATAATAACTACGAAAAATTTATTTTGACGAAGTTAAAACGAATAAATTTATTTTAATTATAATTTGAGCCTGAAATGGTGTGGTAGTTTGAAAATTCGATTTCGAATTTCAAATGAATATATAGAATTCATTTTAAGTTGGAATTGGACGAAACCAAATATATTTTAATCTGTTTGACGATTTCTTTCTAACGGATGTAAGAAACTGAGATTTCAGTTTAAAAGTTGAGAGATACGTCCAGTTTAAAATTTAGAAAAGTCGCTGTGAAATTTATATATATTTTAATATATATATATATAACGGTCTTTCAAATAGCCATTTTGCAAACGACCTCTGTTTTCGACGAAACCACTTTTGTTGGATCCGCGATGTCAAATTATCGCTAGGTTTCAAAATTCATAATTTTCTGAGGGAATATGTGAGCGTGGCGAAGTTAAACGTGTTTTAACAATTTTAGTCAATTTCGATCGACCAGAAAATGGCCATTTTTCAAACGATATCGGAATTCAACGAAATTAGTTTTGTTAGGACCACACCGTCAATACAAAGCTAGAAATATATTTTTTGGAATTTTTAGAGTCCATAGGTGGCCCCGGTAAATTGAAATGTGCGTTCAAAATTGAATATATAGATTTATTTTTGATTTTGACGAAAACTAATCATAACAATCGAAATGGCTAACGAAACATATCCCATTGTGTTCGGAATGGGGGTAATTAGCTATAGACGACAGTCGGCGGGTTCAATTTCGAGTTTGAAATAAAAAGTTGCTTTTGAATGAATAAAATAATTAAATAATAATAAAAAAAGGGTCAACCCCCTCTTTACCTTCTCTCTCCCCACCCTCCCACGCTCATTTAAGAAATCAGTAAATAAATAAATAAAAAACGGGCTCATTGTTCTCCATCGCCACTCCTCTAGGTGGAGCTCCACCAGGCGCCGCACACTACCCAGGTCCGACGATCCCCTCCGCCTACCCCTCGAGCGATCCTCCCTCTTCCACCAAAACCGAAACCTAGCCCTCCTTTTCCACCTAAAAACCGCCGCACCTCCAGTCGAGACCACCGCCACCTGCTCCTGGCGCCGCCACAGGCCCACCACACTCCCATCCCTCTACTTGATCCACGAAACCCGCCACAGTACCCCTCCCCCCTTTATCTCGATTCTCCCTCCTCTTTCAATTAGACCGCACACCGCCATGAAAGCAGAGCACAACACCAACTCCTCCTCGCCTGACTAAGGCCGCGCTCACCTCCAGCGAGATCGAAAGGTGATTTTTCAATTTAAAATTCAGTTTTTAATTTTATTTGTTTATGTACAAGCTAAAGAAGTGATTTTTAAATATAAAAACATCACAATAAAAATATAATTTTTTATATAAGTATGAAGATAAAAATATGATTTTTATATAGTATAGATAATAAAAATATGATTTTTATGTGGTAGAAATTATAAAAATATAATTCTTGAAAGATAGTGGATATAAAAATACAATTTTTATATATGCAGCATAATAAATATATAATTTTTATTGTATGAGAAGTGAAATAAAAATATAATCTTTATAGTATGTGAAGTGGAATAAAAATATGAACTTCATTTTTATCATGAAGTAGTGAGGATAAAGATTGGATTTTTATATGAGTAGCGGATTAAAAATAGAATTTTTGTATAATATAGAATATAAAAATATAATTTTTGTATATATAGCGAAATAAAATATAATCTTTATAATGAAAACATCGTTTTAAGATGTTATCTTTATCATCTTGAAAACAAAGTAAAAATATAATATGTGATTTTTATATGTGTAGTTAATACGGATAACAAAAGTGGCAAAAGGCGAGAATGACGAAGATTTTCTACATATGAAGAGTCATGGCGATTGGTTTAGCTAGTCGGTGAGAACTCCTCACTTTTATTTTGATTTCAAGTTGAAATATATACTAGGATGCAGACGGTGCTTAGCAGCACCCGACACCCGTCGTCCACAGACCATGGATGACTTGTTTGTTTGATTTCTGTGTTGTGAAATTTGATTGTGTGATGTAGAATTAAATAAAATATTTTATAGTGGAAAATATTTTATAGTTAAAAATATAATTTTTAATGTGTATATAAAATAAATATTTATAAACAAATCGGACGATTTGTTTATATACACTGATTTGACGGATTTTGATTGGGACGATAAATTTTACACATCGCCCGACTGCACAAATAAAAATCTGTGTTTGTTGATTTGAAACCACACATAGGTATTGGGATGATATTTGACGTATACTAATCCCCATTGTTTAGTTGTATGTCAATCGATGGATTGACAGACTATGTAAGCGTTAATTATTTATATTTAATGCTTATGCAGTTGTGTGGAGCACTCTGGATGAAGTTTGATGATTTATCGTGGCTATCATATACATGTGTTGTAGGAAATCCATATAATTAACATTATATGGTAATTGATTAGGCCTCATTCCAATTTGGAAAATACAGAATATTATAAGAGAAAAATTCATGTGTTGAATAGAAAGAAAATTCATGTGTTGAATAGAATAAAAATTCATGTGTTGAATAGAATAAAGGTTCATGTGTTGAATAGAAATGAAATTCATATGTTGAATAAAATATATATTCATGTGTTGAATAGAAGAAAGATTCATATGTTGAATATAATAAAAATTCATGTGTTGAATTAAATAAAATATTCATGTGTTGAATAAAATAAATATTCATGTGTTGAATAGAATAAACATTCATGTGTTGAATAAAAGCCGGGTTGATTAGATTGCCGCCATTTTGACGTGAACGATATTTATATCGATTTTATTCATTTTTATAATGAATATTGAAAAGTAATTGATTTCAAAATATAACGTTTTGAAAATACTATCATTTATATATCGATGATGTGGAATATTCAATTTTGTTTCGAAATTGAATAAGAAGTTGAAATCGTTTTGAAAAAGAATTTAAAACGATTTACAGAATACGTTTTGAAAGGAAATCGGAGAAATATATATTATATATATATATATATATATATATATATATATAATGTCCTGAATAGAACGCGTCGCGCTGCGGTAGTTCACGAATTTCGACCATTGACTTTGAATTGACGTTGCGAGAGATCCGACCGTCGGATTCTCCTAAAACCGGAACCGTTGGGTTCGTATCGAGAAGAGCTTTCTAAAGAATATTAGAAATTAAAAATCTAATGGTTGGATTTGGAATTATGTCCAAATCAAATTTGGAAATGGTCGTTGTAAGTGCAGTTCGATGGCCGTTGATGGAAATCGACTGTATGGGCCTTGATAAAATTATTAAAAATAGTAATAATTTGTGTAAAATCATAAGAAATGATTTGTGAAGAATTGGGATGAAAATCTACATATTTGAAAAGATAAAAATAGATTTTATCGAAATGAACTAGTTTTGAACTAGAATTATAAATCCATTTATTTTTTAAATAAATAAATGGGATTTGAAATGGTTTTAAAAGTAACCAGAATTTCCAATAATTGAATTGGAATGGATTTGAATCGAAATTTTCTTTGGAATATTTCGATATTGAATTTTGTGACTATACAGATATTGTTATGGAAATTTGAAAGATATATTTATATCGTTATTTCCAATACGATATTTGTTGGTTGTAGTATTTGATACTGAATATAAGCCGATATATTTTCTATCCAGAGCCTTGTATTTAATATCAAATGGGATTTGGGTTTGTCGTGAATGGTGTCTTCATTAACACTGTTCTTAAACCCTGTTGAGAAAAGATTAAATCTTTTTATTTAGATTTAATGAAGTGTACCAATTAAATGGGTTTTAATTGGAAATGGATTAGAATGTGGTTTTGGGTTTATCGTGAACCGTGTTTTAAATGACATTGGTTCTTCAACCCAGTTAAAGAGAGGATATGATTTCCCAAGTTAAATAATCATTAATATTGATTTTTGAGAAGATTAAAACCAAGTGGAGTTTTAATGAATCTTTAATTAGATTGAAATGATCGAGAATGGAGCATCACCAGTTTTGCTCCAGGCGATAGTTAAATCTTTAATTAGATTTGAACGTGAAATGGAAATTGAATTTACCGATAACACGGTGGTATTAGATATGAAGTATTACCAGTTTTACTTCGTGGGATGAACAGGTTGGGATTGGGAAATTAAAACAAATGATTAATTCGTTAAGGTTCGTTAATCCCGACTAGTTTGGATAAACCATAATTTGATTTGAATTAATATTCAAAAGAAGATTAAAGAATAAATTTAAAGAATTTATCATTGATAAAATTAATAGGAACCTTTCCAAGAGTATAAGAATATTTGGATAAAAGAATATTCTGAATTGGAACGAGGCATATGTTGTGTTTGTGTAACACTTGTTTATTATACACGCGAGTTATTCAGAAAGACCGGGTTTTTCCCATTCTGAATAACTGATTCGACGTGGTGTCGAGAATGAAGACGGTGGTCGAAGACTGGAGGTCTTCACATCGTTTGGGTGATTACTGAAGATCTTGATTGGGATGTACACCCAAGAATAGGGAATCAGTTGGTTATCATCTAGACGTACTTGGAGATCGATGGATATGCGAGGTACAAGGTGCCTCCTGTTTCGTTCAGACCTAGAACGAACTTGTAAATGGACTTTGTGTCTGACATTGGATTTTATTCTGCGTGATTGAATTCTATTAAATATATATCTGTTTGGCGGCGGAGAATATATTCTCTTGCTTAACGCCCTTCTTCGAGACGTACGAGCTCAGGGGTTATATATTGATGGATATCAATCGCATGGAGTGAATTGTTTGTGTGGCATGCCTAAGTGGCAAATGATTAGGGCTTTTGTTGAAAAGCAGAGTCTTGTGGTTGATGATCAAAGCACGACTTGTGTGGCACAGCTTTATGTAACGTTGATTCGCGAGCCTCACACCCCGGTTGTGAACCAAAAACGGGAGAGGGCCTTAGGGAGGGCATGCGTTTCCTTTTAGCTAGGGTGGTGTCAGTGACAAACCAGCCCTAACATTTATATTATTTTCACCTATGTGGTTGTTGCTGTTGTGAGGCGCCTCGGATATATTGGTGACTGTGTGGAGCCGATGGAGTCATTTAGCTCATTTACGCCCCAAAGGGCGGGGAAACGCAGTGTCCAGGGTTGAAGTTTAATCCACATCGGTGGACCGGCCCTGTTGCTCCAAGGGTCACTCGAGCTCTGATCCTAAGGCTCGGGCTAGAGAGTCTCGAAATCGGTTGAGGACTATCTTTTGCCTCGTTTCACAGATGGAAATCGAACTTCCAATACGCGACTTTGCGGTTTTGATTGTAGAGCCTAGTATTGGCGACATGATATATGGTACCCATGCCGTCTATGATTGATACTTATGATTTGAAGTTGTTTTATACACTATGCACTTATAATAGTATCAAATGATTTGTTTTAAATGTACGAAGCATGTTTGGCTATTATAAAGGAAAACCCTATCCCCCGGGTTGCGTTGCATTGTTTGATAGGACCTGGGTCTTATAATAGCTTCATTTTTCAAAAAAGCATTGTGTTGTTTTGTTAAATGTACTGGTATTCGTGAGAGGAAACCCGTTCCATGTTATACGGCATGGTCCCTTTATTTATTTTATTTTAAAATAAAGTTTTAAATAACTGTTTTAGTTCTCACACCAGTCACATGACTGGCCTAGAGTTTATTTTTTTAACCTAAACTCAGGGTGCCCTTATTTTGACACGGGCAGCTAGTAGTTTTGGTTTTGCATATTTATATTCACATGAACCTGGTTTATTGCTGGAATGATATCCGGAAAGCTCTGTATCCATATATCTCTTTCAGTTGTGTTTTGTATTATTTTTCCGCTGCTATGTAATGTATTGTAATCTCTGATATTTTTCTATTGTGTAATATTTATTTATACTCTGTATATTCGTGTATTCTGATGAATTGTTGTAATTAACAATGAAATGTTCTTCTGTTTGCGTTCTGATTGGTCGTGTTCTCAAACAATCAAGGGTTTCGAACGGTCTTGGTTGGTTTGGCGATCGATTCAGATCAAGCGAAATTCCTTTTTGTTACACCTCAGGTCGACCTCCCTTGTTAGATCGACCCCCAGGTCGACCTGCCTGGGTATTTTCCTATGTAAATTCTGAATTTTTGTTGAATCTTCCGAAGACCATAACTCTTTCACACGGAGTCTGATTTTCGGAAACTTGGACTCTATTCCAAGCAGAATTCCAAGACGAACGCAATGGTGATGTCCATTTTACTTATTCCTGGTATTTAAATTAAGTATCCTTATTTTATTATCTTCTCTGTTACGTATACTGTTATCGAATTAATTTTTCCTTCTCTTCCATATATTAATATATTTTCATTGTACATCACCATTATTTACCTAGCTATGTATGTATACATTTATTTACATTTTTAATTCTGTAAAAAATGTGGGGTGTTACATTCGACGCCCCCAATCAACCGGAAAACATCCTCGAACGCCACCTGCTTAGAGCCCAATTTCAGCCATCACAGCACTCCATCGACGATCACACCCATACCCCTTGAAAGCTCTAACTTTTCTCTTCAATTTTTGTTTCGAATGAACCTACTGATTCGAAATCTTTTATGCGAATTTGAGGGAGGAATGAGAGAGGTTTTGGTTCACTCATTTCATTGAGTGGCGGTTGGTGTTGTTATTAGGGATAGGGCATTTTATAGAAATTTATATTATATTTTAATATTATTTAATTTCATTTAATTCAAATATATCTCGTTTATCATTCCGAACTCCAAATCAAACCCAATGATTGTCGCCCCTAGCTAAGTAACCCCATTTCGGATACGATGGAATATGTTTCGTAAGCCAATTCGACAGTCTCGATTAATTTTCATCAAAATAAAAATATAAATTAATATATATTGAATTCAAATGTAAATTTTAATTTAACGAAGCCATATACTGACTCCAAAAATTACCGAAAAATAAATTTGGCTATGTTTTGATGATATGGTCCTAACAAAATTAATTTCGTCATACTTGGAGACTGTTTGAGAAATGGCCTTTTCCAGTCGATTAAATTCAAATTGAATTAACAAAACAGGTTTAAATTTACCACGCTCACATATTGATTCCAAAAATTATGAAATTTGAGACCTAACCAAAGTTTGACATTCTAGATCCAACAAAAGTGGTTTCGTGGAAAATGAAGGTCGTTCACAAAATGGCTATTTTTAAGGGCTATATATTATATTAAAAAATATATAAATTCCATAGAGACTATTTTAAATTTTAAACTGGACATAACTTTCAATTTGTATTATGAAATCTCAATTTTTCACATTCAATAGAAAGATATAGTTAAACAGATTCTAACATTTCTGATTTGACTGAAATCCGTTTTATTTTTAATTCTATATATTCAATTGAAATTATAAATCGAATTTTCAAACTACCATGTCATTTCGAGTTCGTTTTAATTAAATTTTAAATTTATATGTTCTAACTTTGACTTAAATAAACTTTTAGTTGTTATTATTTAAAATAAATCATTTTAAATTCTTTGAATCCATTAATATTGCTAAAATATAAATTTTAAATTGGTTCAGAAATTCCGGGTTGTTACAGTTCAAAAGTCGGTATTATATTATGAGTTTTCCTAATATTAGTGAAATGAAAGATATTTTTCTTGATAAGAGCTCATGATGAATTTATACCTGTATATTTGATAAGATATTTTCAAGCTATGGGAAAGTTTGGTAGGGCTAATCAAGAAATCAGGAAAAAGACTACCATCACAGATTTTGTGGGGCGTGGGATTACAAGGCTCCACAACATTTAGTTTGATTGTTCGAGTACATAAGGAAGAAATTTTAATAAAAGACATGAAAATTTTAAATTTTGTAGCCTTCTGGGAAGTTTTAGGATTCTATGGTTGAACTGTGGTTTCTAAATTGGATCTTAGGAATTGTTTGCAAAAAAAAGGCATCAAGCACTCATATATAAATTAAATGCATATTAAGGCATTTTTCATACATTCAACATCACTTATTACAATTAAACACTAGGGTAGAGCTCAATTTAGAAAGTCTGTAGTGCATAATCACAACGATTAATTGATGTTTTATTGATGTATATTAAATAACATGTTTGTTAGAGTGAATTGTGTTTTTCTTCCCTTTAAAAAAATTTTGGGATGAAATCTCTTTTGAAAGGAAAAGATAGTAACACCCCGTAAAACATACCCAAGTTGGCCATGGTAATTTAATTAAAAATAAATAATAATAAATTAATAAAATATTAATTGGGTGAAAAAACGTATTTTAGATAATTAAGAATTAGTCCACGAAAGTATTAGTATTGTATTATGGTGATATTTTGATTTGTTTCAACGTTTTATTTATCGAAAACAGAGTCTGTATGAAGAAGTTATTAATATAATAGGTTGTATATAAAATACATACACAAGTTTTGAAATTATAACTAATTAAATATAAATCTGGAATATTAATAAATAATAATTGGCATGATAGAATATTACGGGAAGATTAAAAAGTGTGTGTAGATATACACACAATCACATAAAGGGGACAAGAATAAACACGAAATGGAAATGGTTAATTGGTTTTAACAATATAATTAATATAAAGCAACGTTACAAGGAATTCAAATTCTCTGGCTTGACACTAGGTGTGGGGTCGACCGCCCCTTCAGATGAGGTAAACTTTGGGGTCGACCGCTCTACTATATAGGGGTTCAACCGCCCTCTAGGGTAGGGTGGAGAAGGCCTGTTTTTTAATTTTTTTTTTTTATAATTTCACTTCAAACTGTCTGTCTATATTAATTCAAACTAATCCAATAGTCCATATACACACTAGCAACTATACATACATCCAGTTGCCTCTTCCTAAATTCTACCTTTTATTCTATTTTGCACCTCCATCTTGTCTCTGCAATATTTCTTAATTCCATAGGAAAGGTTAGGCATCTTCCTCTTAAATCTATATTTTATCTTTTCTAATCTAAATCTATATATAGATTCTATAATTAATATGTATATATATATGAGAATCAAAATCTTATTATTGTATATATATATATATATATATATATAAGAGAGAGATTGGAGCACGTTTCTTCGAAGGCTATAATCCAGACTTTTGATAGATTCTACACCAAAACCACTATTCTTCCCTTTCCTATCACTATGAGTGGAAATTATATGAGTTTGCTATTTCATATATCTTGTTAGTATAAATTTGGATTATTATGCTTGAAGGAATTTGTATTTGAACGAAAACAAAACAATATGAATCCTCAAAATTCCTTATTTTTGTTTTTTAGGAAATGGTCAATCAAATTGTGTATTTTAGGATTTGTTGTTATTGGTTTAATAAAAAATAACATTTGGGTATTGTACAATTTCGGGAATTTGTCTGATTCACTTATTTGTTACAGATATTTATATTTGTTTATACTAAAGCATAAGATTTGAATATTATAGAATTAATAGGTTTAACCATCTATTTTCAATAGATCATTTGAACGTAATATTCTCGAAATTACTGAAGTCTTAAATTTTGTATATAAAAATATATATAAGTGAAGCGGTACCAAAAAGGAAGTTTTACATATATAATTGGATTATTGCGCACCCTGTTTGTCTTTTGTTATTAAGATAAGTATTAAAATCCTAATTATAAGTTTTATGTTTACGATGTTATTTCTCTTTTATTTATTGAACGAAAATATGCATATATATGCCACATGACGAAATCGAGAAATAAACATGTATACCATAATTATGTTGTTAGGATTGACAATTCAACCAAGTTTGGATCTTTATTTTCATGCGCTTGATTTACATTTATTTACTACTGTTTATTAGCGTAATTAATGTATTATTGACGCGTATTAAATTCGTATTAAATAGCAGATTAAACATGTAAAATTATTAAAAGGGAAAGTAAAAATTAAATGTTCCCATAGGAAATTTGTATGTGGGTGAGTCAATCGCTGAATCAGTATTAATGACATACAGACACGAGGTTAGGTATTACTTGTAGTAGATGCCTTCACTAAACCGACCGGCATATCCAGCATCTACAAGTAAGAGTAGTTAATGCGAGAGTTATAGGTGTCATGGGTCATTATAATTATTCCACAAGGAAGCGAGGTTAAACCCAACTTGTAGTAGAAGTCTGCCTAAACCGCCCGGTAAATCCCAACATCCATAATTGGTCGGCATGATGTGAGACCCCTTCTGTTTGTGTGCTTATTCGTGTGTAGTAAGCTTGCATTGAGGAAGGTATTAAGTGTCTAACCAACCTAGTTTAGGTATTAAGTATTTAGGATGAGGTCCATTTCTAAGGTTCATTCCTTGGTTTAGGACCCATGCCATGGGACTTGCACTTACAAACTGTAATGGCTCGAAAATTCCTACCATTCGAATCGAGTATGACCAAACAAGTCCGATCCAAACCGTAAAGATACTCGAAACAAAAACTTGAGCATACAACACATCAGATAAAAACAAAACACTTTTCATTAATATCATCTCGATATTACATCAGAGTACAAGAGTATATATCAGAGTACATTAAATAATGCATTGCATGACGGAATACCAAAAATACATAAATCTAAGCGGAATACTTATAATGCTCTGAACACATCTCTAGCTTCAATCCCGGACCTGCTCAATAAAATATTTGCTAGCTGTCCGTGATGAAAATTATTTGAACCCAGAGTTTAAATAGGAGAACAATAATCTTCAACTCAGTCATGGGACTGGTGTGAGAACTTAAAACAGTTTTAATTCATCTCAAAGTAAGGTAAATCATAAGACCGGCCCGTATAACAAGGAACGGATTTGCCCTTATGAGTACCGGTCATACAACTATACAACATACCATAACCGATGTCATACAACCATCCATCAAGATTCAAAGGTTTCAAAATTCATGTTTTTTGGAAAATGAAGCTATTATAAGACTCATGTCCATCACACAATCCAATGCATACCGGAAGATAGAGTTTTACCTTATAGTATCCAAACATGCTTCATATTCTTTAAAATAAAACACTTGAAATTATTATTAATGTCTGGGTGTGGAAATCATTTTCGAAAGTAAACGTATCAATCTTAGCTCGCATAATGCCCCATCCCATTATATTGGCTATTAGGGTACAAATGAAAATGTAAGCTCGTATTGGATGTTGGATTCCAACAATGACCAAGGCAAAGGATATTCTTTAACCTCATTCGAAACACCTCTAGCAAGATGTCCCAGGAGTCAAACATTGAGTCCTTTCAGATCGACATAGCTGACCAACACTAACGGCTAATTAGGATCTTTCTTGGACATAATGTTTTTGTGGTCATAATTGACTATCATTCAAGGTGCCTCGATCTATCATCCACATAAGTAAACCTACCAGGGCTCCATACCATGGCATCAATTTTCAGCTACAAAGAAATGTTAGTCCTTGTATCTGTTGAAGCGACCCGAAACTTCCCCGGTCTCCGAAGAGATGAGAAAGAACGAATTACTGTGAGGACAAGACAAAATAGAACGCAGACGGAAGAATGTTTCATTGCTATTACAACAATTCCATCAGATACAAGAATATACAGAGTATAAATGAATAAATTACATTCGATAAATATCAGAGATTACAATAAATTACATAGCAGCGGAAAAATAATACAAAGCACAACTGAAGGTGATATACGGATACAGAACTTTCCGGATATCATTCCAGTTGTAAACCGGGATCCTGTGAATATAGATCTACAAAACCAAAACTACTAGCTGCCCGTGCGGAAAATAGGGGGCACCCAGAGTTTAGGTTAAAACAATAAACTCCAGGTCAGTCATGTGACTGGTGTGAGAACTAAAACAGTTGTTTAAAACTTGAATTTAAAAGAGAGTAATTCAAGGGACCACGTCGTATAACACGGAACGGGTTTTCTCCCAAGAATACTGGTGCATAGAATAAACAACGCAATGCTTTTTCGAAAAATGAAGCTATTATAAGACCCAGGTCCCATCACACAATGCAACGCAAGCCGGAGGATAGGGTTTTCCCTTATAATAGCCAAACATGCTTGGTACGTTTAAAACAAATCATTTGATACTATAATAAGTGTATAGTGTCAAAACATTTCAATCATAAATATCAATCATAGGCGGCATGGGTACCATCTATCATGTCGCTATACTAGTTCTACAATTAAAACCGCAATACACGTATTGGAAATTGGATTTCCGTCATGAGTCGAGGCAAGGGGCAAGCTCCTCTCCGCGTTCGAGACACTCTAGCAAATGTCTCAGGGCTACGCACTCTGGGCAACCCTGGGATCCTCCAAGGCCGGTCCTCACTTACGTTAGAGGATTGGCAATTCCTGAACACACGTTTCCCGGCCCTATAGGACCTATAATCGAGGCGCCTCGCATCCAAACCACAAGGTGAAAAGTATATAAATGTCAGGGCTGGTAAGTCACTGACACCACCCATAGCTAGAAAGAAACGTCGTGCACTCCTTGGGTCCTCATCCCGTTTTTGACTCATACCGAGGTGTGAGGCTCGCGAATCCACGCTATACACAAAGCTGCCACGTAGGTCGTGCTTTGATCATCAACCACAAGACTTTGCTTTTCAATAGAAGCCTTGATCCATGCAACTCAGCGTGCCACACTGGCAGTTCATGCCATGCGATTGATATCTATCGATATATAACCTCTAAGCTCGTACGTCTCATAGAAGGGCGTTAAGCAAGAGAATAAATTCTCCGCCGCCAAACAGATATATATTTAATAGAGATCATTCAACACAGAATAAAATCCAATGTCAAACACACAATCCATTTACAAGTTCGTTCTGGGTCTGAACGAAACCGGAGGCACTTTCCTCGCATATCCATCCATCTCCAAGTACGTCTGGACGACCACCAACTATTTCCATCCTCTTGGGTGTACTGCCCAATCAGGATCGTCATTAGTTATCCAAACGATGTGAAGACTTCCGGTCTTCAACCACCGTCTTCATCTTCGACATATCGTCGAATCGGTTATTCAGAATGGGTATAAACCCGGACTTTCCGAACGACCCGCGTATATTAAAACAAATGTTACACAAACACAACATACGCCTCATTCCAATTCATATTCTCAGGGAAAGGTTCCCATTAATTTTACCCAAGATAAATTCTTTAAAATTTATCCTTTAATCTTCCTTTGGATGTCATTTCAAACCAAATTATGGTTTCCCAAACTAGTCGAGATTAGTGAACCACAACGAAGTAATTATTTATTTTATTTCCCAATCCCAACCTATTCATCCCATGAAGGAAAACTGGTGATACTCCATATCTAACACCATGGTGTTATCGGTAAAATTAATTACCATTTCACGTTCAAATCTAATTAAAGATTTAACTATCGCTTTGGAGCAAAACTGGCGATACTCCATTCTCGCTCATTTCTAAATTTGATAATTTAGATTATAGATTCACATTTCAACCTAATTGCAGATTCGTTAAAACTCCTTTTACTTGGTTAAAGAACTTGGTGTTATTTATAACACAGTTCACGACAAACCCAAATCACATTCAATTTATTATTGGATTAAAGAACTAGTGTTATTTAAAACACTGTTCACGATAAACCCATTTCAAATCCAATCAAATATATTAGAAATTCCGATTATTTAAAACCCCTTTTTAAATCTAATTTATTTATTTAAAAATAATTGGGTTTTAAATTTAGTTCAAAACTAGTTCATTTCGATAAAAATCCATATTTATCTTTTCAAATATGGAGTTTTTCACCCCAATTTTTCTCAAATCATTTCTTATGATTTTACACAAATTATTACTATTTTTAATAATTTTATTAACGCCCGTACAATCGATTTCCAACAATGGCCATCGAACTGCACTTACAGCGACCTTTTTCAAATTTGATTTGGACGTAACTCCAAATCCAACCGTTAGATTTTGAATTTCTAATATTCGTTAGAAAGCTCTTTTCGATATGAACCCAACGGTTCCGGTTTTAGGAGAATCCGACGGTCGGATCTCCCGTAATGTTCGTTTGAAATAAATGGTCGAAATTCACGAACTGCCGCGGCGCGGCGCGTTCAATTCTGGCCATTATATTATATATATTATATATATATAATATATATTTCGTCGATTACCATTTAAAATGAATTTTATAAATAGTTTTAAATTCGTTTCAAAAACAATTTCAACCTTTATTTCAATTCAAATCAATATTGAATTCTTACTTATAAATTCGTTTTAAAATTTATTTCTATTCAATTCAAAATTCAATTCAATTTGAATTCATTTCAATTCGTTTTCAGTTCATTTCGAATTCGTTATATATTCAATTGAAATCAAATTCATTATAAATTCAAATCAAATTCGTTATATATTCAATTGAAATCAAATTCGTGATATATTCAATTCAAATTCGTTATATATTCAACTGAAATCAAATTCATTATATATTCAATTCAAATTCGTTATATATTCAATTGAAATCAAATTCGTTATATATTCAATTCAAATTCGTTATATATTCAATTCAAATCAAATTCGTTATATATTCAATTCAAATTCGTTATATATTCAATTGAAATCAAATTCGTTATATATTCAATTCAAATTCGTTATATATTCAATTCAAATCAAATTCGTTATATATTCAATTCAAATTCGTTATATTTTCAATTGAAATCAAATTCGTTATATATTCAATTCATTTCGAAATCGTTTTCAATTCAATTAATTTCGAAATCGTTTTCAATTCAATTCATTTCGAAATCGTTTTCAATTCAATTCATTTCGAAATCGTTTTCAATTCAATTCATTTCGAAATCGTTTTCAATTCAATTCATTTCGAAATGAATAAAATCGATATAAATATCATTCACGTCAAAATGGCGTCAATCTAATCAACATGGCTTCATATATTCCTTCATTCCATTCAACAAATGAATGTTTATTTTTGTCAACACACGACTAATCTCAACGAAGGAGTACTGTCCACGTGTGACCATTTTTGTTAAATTATTTCGTTCAACACATGACTAATCTCAACGGATGAGTATAGTCAACACATGAACCTTTATTTTATAGTGATAAAGATATATAATTTATTGTTAAAATATTACGTTCAACACATGACTAGTCTCAACGGATGAGTACAGTCAACACATGAAACTTTATTTTATAATATTCTTTATTTTCTAAATTGGAATGAGGCCCAATCAATCACCATATAATGTTAATTATATGGATTTTCACACATCACACATATATAATAGCATTGAAAATAATCAACCATCAACCAAAGTGCACTACACTGTATAAGCATCAAATATAGATATCCAACGCTTATAACAGCCTGTCAATCAATCGATCGACATGTTTAATCAATCAGGATGAGTGAACTTCAAATTTCATCCCAACACCCGTGTGGGGTTTCAAACAATCAAACACAGATTTTATTCGTGCAGTAGGGCGATGTGTAAAATTTATCGACCCAATCAATGTCCTTCAAATAGGTGTACATAAACAAACCGTCCGGTTTGTAAATGAATTTTTTATTTTATTCACTTCCACGTTAAAAATTATATTTTTAACGATAAAACATTTTATTCAACCTATGAAAATATTCTATTCGGTTCATTTATTAAATAAAATGATATCTTTATTTTTCTAACTTATTTTAGAAAATTTCGGCGGCATAACGGCACGATACTAGAAACGGGACAAGGCCTAGCCTTATCCCCGGTCTAGTGAAGGCCCACGCCATTCACACATCAATCAATCCATTTCATTTCACCAAACAATTCAATTTCAATAAAATAATCTAACTAATTTTTTGCAATCAAACAGATAAGTCCATGGTCTGTGGACGATTGTGTCGGGTGCTACTAAACACCATCTGCATCATAGTATATATATATAACTAGAAAAAGAAATTGAAAGGTGAGAAATTCTCATAGATAGCTATCCAACTTCATGGCACTTCATTTAGAGAAATCTTCATCGTTATCGCATTTTTGTCATCTTCGTTGCTGTAGCCACTACATATGTAAAAATCGAATTTTTACTTCGCTATTCAATATATAAAAATCGAATTTTTACTATGCTATTCAATATATAAAAATCGAATTTTTACTATGCTATTCAATATAAAAAAATCGAATTTTTACTATGATATCATATAGATAAAAATTCCATTTCAAAAATATAGATTTCGCCTTTATAAAAATAAAGTCTTTGCCTTTATAAAAGTATAGTCTTTGCCTTTATAAAAATATAGTCTTTGCCTTTATAAAAATATAGTCTTTGCCTTTATAAAAGTATAGTCTTTGCCTTTATAAAAATATAGACTTTGCCTTTATAAAAATATAGTCTTTGCCTTTATAAAAATATAGTCTTTGCCTTTATAAAAGTATAGTCTTTGCCTTTATAAAAATATAGTCTTTGCCTTTATAAAAGTATAGTCTTTGTATACAAAAAAAAACTGATTTTCCTACTATGTGAATACACACAAAAACTAATTTAAATTAAATATAAAAACTGATTTGAACTAAGTATAAAAACTGATTTGAACTAAATATAAAAACTAATTTTAACTAAATATAAAAACTGATTTTAACCTACAACTAATTTAATTAAATTAATTTACCTTATCATTGATGGGGAGGGTTTCAGAGCTCGGTAGTGGTGGTGACTCCGGCGTCGGAGGGTTGAAGGGGGTTCGTTGGCCAGGTGGAGGCAGTGGGTGGTGCTCGCGGTTAGGGTTTGCGGGGGAAATTGGGTTTGACGGTTTCAGATGAGGGAGTGGTCGCGTGTGGAGGTAGGAAGCTAGGGGGAGGACGACGGTCGAGCTGAGGGGGAGGTACGGTGGCGGTGGCGTCAGCTTTGGGCGGCGCGATGGGTAGTTGAAAGGGGGAAACGTGGATTGAGGGAGGGCGTCGCGCTGGGAAGGGCTTCCACCAGAGGTCGGCGGCTCCGACAGGGGGGGCGCGAGGTAGTGGCGGCGGCGGTGGTTCATCCCCCCCCCCCCCCGTCTCCCGCTTCTGATTTCTTTTTATTTAATTTTTTTTTTATATCGGGTCTGTTTTGAAATGATACGGGGGGGCTAGGTCTAGGGAGAAGAGTATATATTTTTTTTATTATTTAATTAATTTATTTTTCGCCAAAAAGCAACTTTTATTTTCGACCTCAAAACGAGGCCCACCGCCTGTCGTCTATAGCGTTTCACCCCCATTCCGATTACAATGAGATATGAATCGTAGGCTGATTCGATCGTTTGAATCAGTTTCCGTCAAAATCTACATATAACTCCATATATTGAATTTGAACGCGCATTTGAATTTACCGGGGTCACATACGAACTCCATAAATTGCAGAAAAATATTTTCTAGCTTCATATTGACGATACGGTCCTAACAAAACTAATTTCGTCAAATTCTGAGACCGTATGAAAAATGGCCAATTTCCAGTCGAATAAAATCAACTAAAACTGGTCAAACGCATTTTCCTTTGCCACGCTCACATATTGATTCGAAAAATTATGGAATTTGGAATCTAGCAATAACTTAACATCACGGACCCAACAAAAGTGGTTTCATCAAAATCCGAGGTCGTTTGCAAAATTCCCATTTTTAAGGATCTGAATTCCATAGCGACTATTCAGAATTTTCAACTGGACATATCTTTTGATTTCCGCTATGAAATTTCGATTTTTCGGATTCGTTAGATAGATATCATCAATTAGATCCTAATGTTTTTGGTTTCACTAAAATCCGGATTCTTTTGCACCCGGTACATTCAATTGAAGTTTGAAATCGAATTATCGAACTACCGCGCCATTTTCAATTCCTATTTATAATTATATATAAATATTTATATTCTAACGACGACGTATATAACATATACGTTGAATTCTATATTCAAAATAAATTTCTCGTCGATATTGTTTAAAATAATCTATTTTAAATATTCAAAATTCGCTAAAATTGCCAAACATAAAAATTTTAAACTGGCTCAGAATTTCCGGGTTATTACAATCTCCCCCACTTAAAACTTTTCGTCCCCGAAAAGGAACAAAGTCGAAAATGGTTTGATTAATCAACTCTACATTCGATCTGGCTTCCATTCTCCAACTTTTCAGTTTCTGAGAATTTTCGAAAATTTAGCTAATACCCTAAATTTTTGAAAAATTTCGCCATAACCTCCCCTGCACCGGGAGCCATTGGAAAATCCCGAAATTGCCATATAGGCCTTCTGATCTCAAAAAGAAAAAGAAAAGGCCAAGCGGCTAGCCAATAGGCTCATAAAATCATCATCACCCAAACAAAACAGTAAATTATAGTAAACATGTACCTATTTGTCGGGCAAAAAATTTTTATTCTTCGGCTCTAGCCTCCTTGCTATGACCTGTTCAATGTAAGTATATGTATATGCAAGAAAATGCGACCAATTTTTAATACAATTCAATATTTGGTTCAATTAGGCATAATGGTTCAAAAATTATCAAACAACTAAACAAACAACTCAAACATCAATCAATTAGTGAATTAAAGTTTCAAATCCATAAATTTGATATATATACAAAAAATCATGTTTTTGATGCCAATTCACAACAATGTGTTCTAGCTATATAAGTTTTGGTTCTCACACCAGTCTAATGGAAATATATAGGAAATCACACCTTCGTTACTCGAAAATAAATGCTGATGATGTTTCGAACCACCATCAGAACATCTCCGGGCTACTAGAGTGCGGTTCTATATCTATCCGGTATATTAAAACTTCGAATATACGTTCATGACGCGTATATGCAAAATCTTTATATAGCGGATTGTCCATATTCAAAATAAATAAATAATCAAATACGTATAAAGCGTTTTAAATTTTAAAATAAATTGTTTTCATTTGAAAATATACTCTTCACACTCGTTCTAGGATACTACTAATCTTATCTCTAACGAGTCAGTCTAATTGGATATTGCTAATCCAATATCTGATGAATTCTTTCGTATGGTTCTAATGTGTCTTGATCTCGAGCTCTGTAAACCAAAGCTCTGATACCAAATGAAGCGACCCGAAACTTCCCCGGTCTCCAAAGAGATGAGAAAGAACGAATTATTGTGAGGACAAGATAAAATAGAATGCAGACGGAAGAACGTTTCATTGCTATTACAACAATTCCATCAGATACAAGAATATACAGAGTATAAATGAATAAATTACATTCGATATATATCAGAGATTACAATAAATTACATAGCAGCGGAAAAATAATACAAAGCACAACTGAAGGTGATATACGGATACAGAGCTTTCCGGATATCATTCCAGCTGTAAACCAGGATCCTGTGAATATAGATCTGCAAAACCAAAACTACTAGCTGCCCGTGCGGAAAATAGGGGGCACCCAGAGTTTAGGTTAAAACAATAAACTCCAGGTCAGTCATGTGACTGGTGTGAGAACTAAAACAGTTGTTTAAAACTTGAATTTAAAAGAGAGTAATTCAAGGGACCACGCCGTATAACACGGAACAGGTTTTCTCCCAAGAATACTGGTGCATAGAATAAACAACGCAATGCTTTTTCGAAAAATGAAGCGATTATAAGACCCAGGTCCCATCACACAATGCAACGCAAGCCGGAGGATAGGGTTTTCCCTTATAATAGCCAAACATGCTTGGTACGTTTAAAACAAATCATTTGATACTATAATAAGTGTATAGTGTCAAAACATTTCAATCATAAATATCAATCATAGGCGGCATGGGTACCATCTATCATGTCGCCATACTAGTTCTACAATTAAAACCGCAATACACGTAATGGAAATTGGATTTCCGTCATGAGTCGAGGCAAGGGGCAAGCTCGTCTCCGCGTTCGAGACACTCTAGCAAATGTCTCAGGGCTACGCACTCTGGGCAACCCTGGGATCCTCCAAGGCCGGTCCTCACTTACGTTAGAGGATTGGCAATTCCTGAACACACGTTTCCCGGCATTATAGGACCTATAATCGAGGCGCCTCGCATCCAAACCACAAGGTGAAAAGTATATAAATGACAGGGCTGGTAGGTCACTGACACCACCCATAGCTAGAAAGAAACGTCGTGCACTCCTTGGGTCCTCATCCCGTTTTTGACTCATACCGAGGTGTGAGGCTCGCGAATCCATGCTATACACAAAGCTTCCACGTAGGCCGTGCTTTGATCATCAACCACAAGACTTTGCTTTTCAACAGAAGCCTTGATCCATGCAACTCAGCGTGCCACACTGGCAGTTCATGCCATGCGATTGATATCTATCGATATATAATCTCTAAGCTCGTACATCTCAGAGAAGGGCGTTAAGCAAGAGAATAAATTCTCCGCCGCCAAACAGATATATATTTAATAGAGATCAATCAAAACAGAATAAAATCCAATGTCAGACACACAATCCATTTACAAGTTCGTTCTGGGTCTGAACGAAACCGGAGGCACTTTCCTCGCATATCCATCCATCTCCAAATACGTCTGGACGACCACCAACTATTTCCGTCCTCTTGGGTGTACTGTCCAATCAGGATCGTCAGTAGTTATCCAAACGATGTGAAGACTTCCGGTCTTCAACCACCGTCTTCATCTTCGACATATCGTCGAATCGGTTATTCAGAATGGGTATAAACCCGGACTTTTCGAACGACCCGCGTATATTAAAACAAATGTAACACAAACACAACATATGCCTCATTCCAATTCATATTCTCAGGGAAAGGTTCCCATTAATTTTATCCAAGATAAATTCTTTAAAATTTATCCTTTAATCTTCCTTTGGATGTCATTTCAAACCAAATTATGGTTTCCCAAACTAGTCGAGATTAGCGAACCACAACGAAGTAATTATTTATTTTATTTCCCAATCCCAACCTATTCATCCCATGAAGCAAAACTGGTGATACTCCATATCTAACACCATGGTGTTATCGGTAAAATTAATTACCATTTCACATTAAAATCTAATTAAAGATTTAACTATCGCTTTGGAGCAAAACAGGCGATACTCCATTCTCGCTCATTTCTAAATTTGATAATTTAGATTATATATTCACATTTCAACCTAATTGCAGATTCGTTAAAACTCCTTTTACTGGGTTAAAGAACTTGGTGTTATTTAAAACACAGTTCACGACAAACCCAAATCACATTCAATTTGTTATTGGATTAAAGAACTAGTGTTATTTAAAACACCATTCACGATAAACCCATTTCAAATCCAATCAAATATATTAGAAATTCCAATTATTTAAAACCCCTTTTTAAATCTAATTTATTTATTTAAAAATAATTGGGTTTTAAATTTAGTTCAAAACTAGTTCATTTCGATTAAAATCCATTTTTATCTTTTCAAATATGGAGTTTTTCAACCCAATTTTTCTCAAATCATTTCTTATGATTTTACATAAATTATTACTATTTTTAATAATTTTATTAAGGCCCGTACAATCGATTTCCAACATTGGCCATCGAAATGCACTTACAGCGACCTTTTTCAAATTTGATTTGGACGTAACTCCAAATCCAACCGTTAGATTTTGAATTTCTAATATTCGTTAGAAAGCTCTTTTCGATATGAACCCAACGGTTCTGGTTTTAGGAGAATCCGACGGTCGGATCTCCCGTAATGTTCGTTTGAAATAAATGGTCGAAATTCACGAACTGCCGCGGCGCGGCGCGTTCTATTCAGGCCATTATATTATATTTCGTCGATTACCATTTAAAACGAATTTTATAAATAGTTTTAAATTCGTTTCAAAAACAATTTCAACCTTTATTTCAATTCAAACCAATATTGAATTCTTACTTATAAATTCGTTTTAAAATTCATTTCTATTCAATTCAAAATTCAATTCAATTTGAATTCATTTCAATTCGTTTTCAGTTCAATTCGAATTCGTTATATATTCAATTGAAATCAAATTCGTTATAAATTCAAATCAAATTCGTTATATATTAAATTGAAATCAAATTCGTGATATATTCAATTCAAATTAGTTATATATTCAATTGAAATCAAATTCGTTATATACTCAATTCAAATTCGTTATATATTAAATTGAAATCAAATTCGTTATATATTCAATTCAAATTCGTTATATATTCAATTGAAATCAAATTCGTTATATATTCTATTCAAATTCGTTATATATTCAATTCAAATCAAATTCGTTATATATTCAATTCAAATTCGTTATATATTCAATTGAAATCAAATTCGTTATATATTCAGTTCATTTCGAAATCGTTTTCAATTCATTTCGAAATCGTTTTCAATTCAATTCATTTCGAAATCATTTTCAATTCAATTCATTTCGAAATCGTTTTCAATTCAATTCATTTCGAAATCGTTTTCAATTCAATTCATTTCGAAATCGTTTTCAATTCAATTCATTTCGAAATGAATAAAATCGATATAAATATCGTTCACATCAAAATTGCGTCAATCTAATCAACACGGCTTCATATATTCCTTCATTCCATTCAACAAATGAATGTTTATTTTGTCAACACACGACTAATCTCAACGAAGGAGTACTGTCCACGTGTGACCATTTTTGTTAAATTATTTCGTTCAACACATGACTAATCTCAACGGATGAGTACAGTCAACACATGAACCATTATTTTATAGTGATAAAGATATAAAATTTATTGTTAAAATATTACGTTCAACACATGACTAATCTCAACGGATGAGTACAGTCAACACATGAACCTTTATTTTATAATATTCTTTATTTTCTAAATTGGAATGAGGCCCAATCAATCACCATATAATGTTAATTATATGGATTTTCACACATCACACGTATATAATAGCATTGAAAATAATCAACCATCAACCAAAGTGCACTAAACTGTATAAGCATCAAATATAGATATCTAACGCTTATAACAGCCTGTCAATCAATCGATCGACATGTTTAATCAATCAAGATGAGTGAACTTCAAATTTCATCCCAACACCCGTGTGGGGTTTCGAACAATCAAACACAGATTTTATTCGTGCAGTTGGGCGATGTGTAAAATTTATCGACCCAATCAATGTCCTTCAAATAGGTGTACATAAACAAACCGTCCGGTTTGTAAATGAATATTTTATTTTATTCACTTCCACGTTAAAAATTATATTTTATACGATAAAACATTTTATTCAACCTATGAAAATATTCTATTCGGTTCATTTATTAAATAAAATGATATCTATATTTTTCTAACTTATTTTAGAAAATTTCGGCGGCATAACGGCACGATACTAGAAATTGGACAAGGCCTAGCCTTATCCCCGGTCTAGTGAAGGCCCACGCCATTCACACATCAATCAATCCATTTCATTTCACCAAACAATTCAATTTCAATCAAATAATCTAACTAATTTTTTGCAATTAAACAAACAAGTCCATGGTCTGTGGATGATTGTGTCGGGTGCTACTAAACACCGTCTGCATCCTAGTATATATATAACTAGAAAAAGAAATTGAATGGTGAGAAATTCTCACAGATAGCTATCCAACTTCACGACACTTCATTTAGAGAAATCTTCATCGTTATCGCATTTTTGTCATCTTCGTTGCTGTAGCCACTACATATGTAAAAATCGAATTTTTACTTCGCTATTCAATGTATAAAAATCGAATTTTTACTATGCTATTCAATATATAAAAATCGAATTTTTACTATGCTATTCAATATATTAAAATCGAATTTTTACTGTGCTATCATATAGATAAAAATTCCATTTCAAAAATATAGATTTCGCCTTTATAAAAATATAGTCTTTGCCTTTATAAAAGTATAGTCTTTGCCTTTATAAAAGTATAGTCTTTGCCTTTATAAAAGTATAGGCTTTGCCTTTATAAAAGTATAGCCTTTGCCTTTATAAAAGTATAGTCTTTGCCTTTATAAAAATATAGCCTTTGCCTTTATAAAAATATAGTCTTTGCCTTTATAAAAGTATAGTCTTTGCCTTTATAAAAGTATAGTCTTTGTATACAAAAAAAAAAAAAACTGATTTTCCTACTATGTGAATACACACAAAAACTGATTTAAATTAAATATAAAAACTGATTTGAACTAAGTATAAAAACTGATTTGAACTAAATATAAAAACTGATTTTAACTAAATATAAAAACTGATTTTAACCTACAACTAATTAAATTAAATTAATTTACCTTATCATTGGTGGGGAGGGTTTCAGAGCTCGGTAGTGGTGGTGACTCCGGCGTCGGAGGGTTGAAGGGGGTTCGTTGGCCAGGTGGAGGCGGTGGGTGGTGCTCGCGGTTAGGGTTTGCGGGGGAAATTGGGATTGGCGGTTTCAGATGAGGGAGGGGTCGCGTGTGGAGGGAGAAAGCTAGGGGGAGGACGGCGGTTGAGCTGAGGGGGAGGTACGGTGGCGTCAGCTTTGGGCGGCGCGATGGGTAGCTGAAAGGGGGAAACGTGGATTGAGGGAGGGCGTCGCGCTGGGAAGGGCTTCCACCAGAGGTCGGCGGCTCCGACAGGGAGGGGCGCGAGGAAGTGGCGGCGGCGGTGGTTCATCCCCTCCCCCCCCCCCCCCCCCCGTCGCCCGCTTCTGATTTCTTTTTTATATATATATCGGGTCTGTTTTGAAATGATACGGGGGGGCTAGGTCTAGGGAGAAGAGTATATATTTTTTTATTATTTAATTAATTTATTTTCCGCCAAAAAGCAACTTTTATTTTCGACCTCAAAACGAGGCCCACCGCCTATCATCTATAGCGTTTTACCCCCATTCCGAACACAATGGGATATGTATCGTAGGCTGATTCGATCGTTTGAATCTGTTTCCGTCAAAATCTACATTTAACTCCATATATTGAATTTGAACGCGCATTTAAATTTACCGGGGTCACATACGAACTCAATAAATTGCAGAAAAATATTTTCTAGCTTCGTATTGACGATACGGTCCTAACAAAACTAATTTCGTCAAATTCTGAGACCGTATGAAAAATGGCCAATTTCCAGTCGATTAAAATCAACTAAAACTGGTCAAACGCGTTTTCCTTTGCCATGCTCACATATTGATTCGAAAAATTATGAAATTTGGAATCTACCAATAACTTAACATCACGGACCCAACAAAAGTGGTTTCGTCGAAATCCGAGGTCGTTTGCAAAATTCCCATTTTTAAGGGCCCGAATTCCATAGCGACTATTTAGAATTTTCAACTGGACATATCTTTTGATTTCCGCTATGCAATTTTGATTTTTCGGATTCGTTAGAAAGATATCATCAATTAGATCCTAATGTTTTTGGTTTCACTAAAATCCGGATTGTTTTGCACCAGGTACATTCAATTGAAGATTGAAATCGAATTATCGAACTACCGCGCCATTTTCAATTCCTATTTATAATTATATATAAATATTTATATTCTAACGACGACGTATATAACATATACGTTGAATTCTATATTCAAAATAAATTTCTCGTCGATATTATTTAAAATAATCTATTTTAAATATTCAAAATTCGCTAAAATTGCCAAAATAAAAATTTTAAACTGGCTCAGAATTTCCGGGTTATTACATCTGTTGTCCATCTTCCTATTTTTGGCCATTCACTGGTGGGTAGTGAGGTTCTAAAACCACGTTTCAATACAAAGCTACGCTATATGAGTCATTCTTTGATCATCTCCGCAAAACTTTAATTTTCAACAAAAACTTTGATTGGCTCTGCACTTAGCATGTCACATTGTCAGTTCGCGACATATAATCGGCGTCTGTTGATATATAATCCATCGAGTAAATAAGCCTCAAAGGAGAGTGTTAAACAAAAAGAACATATTCTCCTCCACCAACTGATATAACATCAATAGTAACCAATTGATTATGTTGTGTATTCAACGTTAGACATACATCCATTTACAAGTTCGCTCTCAGTTTTGAACAAAAGTGAAGGCGCTTTATTCCTTGACCCTATCTGGGTAAGAAAGCCCTTGAACCCGAATTGCTCCAAGTACAGTCAGATCATCATCACAATATAACCTCATACTGGGGGATCAACCCAAGGCATCGACAAGCAATCCTTCCTATGTGAAGGTCTCTGGTCTTCAATTATAGCCAACTACATTTTTACTACGTCATTTAATTATTTACAATGGGTCAAAACCCGGTCATTCCGAATAACTATTCCATCTTTCAGATCAATTAAGATTTACAAGATGTCCTAAGTCTTATTCCATTTTGGGAATATTATTTCACTCAAATCATTCTTTAAATCTGGGAATTACATCCACAAATCTTATCAAAGATTTTCATGCTTTAAACTTCTGTTTAAATGTTTCATTTGTCATATCTCTTGTCAAAATCGTATTTATGGTTTTCAATCTTATCACTTATGCAAAAAACATGCTTATCTTCCATTTAGCAATTCTTAATCTCGTTCTCATTATGTTAGTTTGGGAAAAATCTCTCATTCAAATCTTTATAATCAAATTAAATAAAAATTTATTTTCAACTAATCTTGAGAAATCATCTTCTCCTTTATTTGGGTTCAAGAACCATGTTATTGAAGACACCATTCGTTACAAACCCTAGACCAATTGATATTAAACATAAGAATTCAAACAGAATTATATCTGCTTATATTCAACATGTCTACAGCATAAGCCCTATGAATAAGGACTTGTGTCGAGGTAACAACGACGTGAGTTCTATACCCGGAATGGCATGCTAAAAGGGGTTATTATGTGCATACCCTACGATTAGCCACTTATGTGGTATCCGCGGACTGGGCTAGGTGCACTAGAGTGTTTTACGGCTCCGGTCGGTTTCCCCCTGAACAAATTAAAAAAACTTATATTCAACACCAATTCTCGTAATTAACAAATACTGTAAATAAAATAATGATAAAAATATCTTTAAAATTCCTCAAATGGTAAACATCTACACTATGATAATCAATACCAAATATTCGCAGATCATTTCTATCCATATCAAATTTTTATTAAAATTGGAAATGTTTTATAAATCAAAATTTTTACCTAAGCACTGTAGGATTTCCCGGTAAACGTCTACTGTAGGATTTCCCGGTACGTAAGTTTGAAGTCAATTATCGAAATTCGCGAATTACCGCTGCGCAAGGAGTTCTATTCAAACCAAACTTCGATTATATATTTAAATTAAACTGAACTGCTTCAAAAATAGTTTATTCATTATATAATAACTATATAATTTTTTTTCAGAAATTATATTTTCCATTTTCAACTCAAAATCTGAATATTCCTTTAAATGACTATTATAATATTATTTTATTATTAAAATATTATTATTTTTCATAACTTCTCCATTTTTGTTTAAATTTTGTTAACGCCCATAATAAAAATAAATAAGGAAGTTTTAAATTTTCAGAACAGAACTACACTTTTCCCTATTACTATTCATTTGTAAATAAAAACTTCGGCGGGCAATAACCTGCTTTTATTTTCTCCAAAACCATTTCTTTCTTTTACAGAAGTTCATGGTAATGATTTAAACTTCATGTCCATGAAAAATAGAATATCGAACTTAGACTTTTATTTTCGCCCATTATTTATATTAGTAAAATATTCAACAAAAATGTATTTGTCAATCAACAGATTAACCGCAATGTACGATCATCAACAAACACAACATTTAATAGAAAATGGGGTTCATACCTATATCCAATAACCAGTATAGAGTTAATTTCCATTTCAATGATATTTAAGGTTCAAACCAATTTCAATGTCCATAAATTCAGTTCTATATATCATATATGCAAGTGATTATATATACTTCACTTAAAAATTGTATCTTTTTCATACCAGACACTGTCACACCATATCATATTATCAACCAAATATCATTATATAACTCAATTGAGTTCTAAAACACAATAAATATTTAACTACTCCATTTTTAGATTAAATGTTCTGACCTAGGTTTCCACACCATGTAATTTTTAGCGTAGGATGTCTTAACAATCTCGAAAATTTTTAATAGCCTTTCGGCATCACTGGAGTTTTTGGGAAAAAAACGGGCAAGGGTTTGATATTGTAGGGATTTGTAAAATAATGGCGTATAAACGGACATATGTTTTTGGTTTGCGGAGCAAACGGAGAAAGGGTTTTAAGGCAATGGAGCTTAGATTTTTGAAGATGGCACCCGTTGACCTGGGTTGCACATGGGTAGGGCCTGTTTGGGCCATGGGTGCGGTTGTGGGATATTTGGGATGGAGTTGCTTGACTATTGGTGTAAAGGGGAAGAAGATGTGGGTTTTAAGGCTTTAAAGGAGTGGTGGAGCGATTTGGAGAGGAGAGGGCCTACGACCTGGTGGAGGCTGATGTCGGCAGGGTGGGGGAAGGAGGGGAGGAGGCTGCGTGGCTGATGTGGGGAGGGTGGTGCAATGGCCCGAATTTCCATACTGTTTGAGTTAACTAAATACACCACACTTCCAACCCAAATTGCCCAGAAATACGAGTCATTATGGAATAAAGAAAAAAAAGGTAGAAGAAGAACAGAAACAACAAAACAGAATGTAACACCCCGTAATTTTAACAACACTAAAGATGATAAACTAAAGAATACTTAATTAAATATTCAAAATTAAGTGAAACGAACTGTGCCATTGCGTTCATCTCAGAATTCTGGTCAAAATAGACACCTGGTTTGTGTAAAATGGACATCGTATGAAGAAGCTATTAAGGTTAGAAGTTTATATACACACAAAAGAAATATATATAAATAAAATAAATCCAGATATTCAAACAAATTCAAAAATCGAACAGCAGAAGGGAAGCGGGAAAATTCCCTTCTATGGGTGTCGACCCATGGGTCGATACACCAAGGGGGTCGACCCCCATACAGATCTGGGCAGATTCCTGGTGCTGAAAATGGACTGGATTCATGGCTATATTCATTGAGCGTAGGCTATAAATAAGACACATTCTCAATGTTTTATTCATTCAAAAATAATGGAGAACTAGATGCTGCCTCAGTCTAGATTAAAATAGCCTATTTTTCTTGTACAGCCAAAGTTAGAAAAATTCAGAGATCTTTACATCTACATCTGCAATTATTCTTCTGTTCTTAGATACAATCACAGTGAGTCTACGCTATTTTTAGATATAAACACTTAAAAGTTATTTTGGCATGTCTATGTATCATATCTAAGCCTATGACTATTTGAATCATATCAGATCTTCCATAACCTGTGTATCTAAGTTAATCTTGACATGTTATGAATTGGATCTAAGCCTGTGACTAGTTGAATTATAACGAACTGGTATTTTCGACCCAAAAAATCAATATAAAACCCATGTTAATTATTCAGGTATCGAACATTCCAGATCATTAATAGAAAGAAGTTATAGGGTGAGAATAGATAAGATAGAAAATTAGAATAGAAGAAGAAGAAGAAGAAGATCAGTACAGAGCAGAATCGGAGTAATACGAATCTCACAACGGAACGAATAAAATATAATATATAACATAACTTTACAATAAACACAGTATAATAACATTATCAGAGTACAACACTTACACACAGCAGAAATAACGATAGCTATATAATCCTGAAACCACCTGCTTCAAGCTCCTTCAAGTATATCTGTAAAGACCTGAACTACTTGACTGCCCGTACAAATTTGGGCACCCAAGAGTTTAGGGAAAAACAAAATTAACTCTGGGTCAGTCATGGGACTGGTGTGAGTAAACTCAAATCATCGGTTTAACTTTTCAAAATCCTTTTCAAAAGAAAAGATAATCGTAAGACTGATCCACACATTAACACGGATGGTTTTTATCTTACGATAACCAAAAACAGTTTTGAAAATCAATACTTCTCTGATATTATAATAATGTCTAATCACAAGTAATTAGAATCTAGCATAACGCTTGCATCTCACGCTCCACGTATATAGTATACAAACAAAACCGCGGGCGCTTATTGGAAATTGGATTCCAACTATGACAAGGTATGGGACCACCTGCCGATAGTGTATCCCTAGAGGCGAATACACTGGGTTCAACAAGAACATCTTGCAACCCGGCCCACACGTGACCGATCACTCATTTCGCTTGAGTGTATTGAATGTATATCACCAACGGTTGGGAGCTACCCGCCGTTCCCCGAAAAGGGACAGCATCGATCATAGATAAAAGAATGAAATGGATTTTCTCTAGATAGGTGATATACACCCTATTGGGAGCGACCCACTTAGCCATGCTGCCTGCCCGATTTCTGTCATTTCCCGGTTGATGAGGCTTGAAGTCATAACGTATCTTTGAAAGATCATACATCCATTTACTTTGAATGCCACATCGTCATACCCGTCAAATCACAAATTGATTTCTCCAAAAATACCATGTGTATAAAGCTAAGAGAAACGAATTCCTCTGCCACCAAACGTAAGTACGTTTGAAGAGATCAACTTACGTGGTTTGCTAGATATATTCTATCAGACATTCGTCCATTCAAGTTTGTCCTGGGATTGGACAAACCGAAGGCACTATTCTGTAAACAGGATAGCCCTTGCATAACTCTGTCTTCAATTATCTTTATCATAATTGATCGCAATGCTAACGTCCACAAAGAGTGGTTTTCAGATAAAAATCTAATCCTGGTCTCTCCGTATTGACGATGGAAAAATGGTCAAAAACTTCGATAGTCGGTGATTTAACTATCAAAGAAAATCAGGTGTGCAACCAACGATATTATTTCCAGACGGAAATTCTATCGATCAATCATCATTCAAAGGTTTATTTCTTTTAATTAAATTATCATTAATTTATCCATTTTCCCTTTCTATATATTCGTAAATTCGAAATTTCTAAATATGGAAAAAACATACTTTATAAATCATTTGGAACCCATCACCATATTTACTTCTGTTTCTTATTTCCTATATTGGAAAACATTTCTGATCCTTATTGGGAAAACATTTCCAAACTCCTTCATTTGATTTAAACCGATGTTTAAATAAAACATCACTAAGCCAATTCAAACCATTTCACTTATTAACTAAATTCACTCAATCAACCTTCACTATCGAACTTTAACCATTTCTTAGTTAAAAACGAGGTCAATCAAGTTGGGGTATAACTACCTCTCAGACCTTAACCAAACAACATTTCTAACTTCGAAATAGAAAAAGTTCACCTTTCAAATCTTTAACAAACTTCCTTACGTAACTCTAGGATTCTATTTACGAGCCCACTTCTTTATTTTAAAACATTTATTATAACTATAGCGTTATAATCCCTTCTTCCTAAATAACTACTTTCAAAATATAACTTTTATTCCTTAATTTAACTAAATAACTAAACCACTAATTAATTCATAAATAAGTAAATCTTGATTAAAACAAAAAGTAAATATTACTTTTCCCGAATTCGATATAATCGAATTCAATGTATAATTCTCTTTCGAATAAACTCTATTAGATAACTCCTTTCGAATAAACTATATTCGATAACTCTTTCTTCGAATTACTACATTTGATAATCTCTCTTCGAATGATTCACATTCGATTAACTTCCTACGAATGATTTACGTTCGATTAATCTCCTGTCGAATGAACTATGTTTGATTTCTCCTTTAATTTTATTCGAATAAACTATTTCGAATAACTCCTTTGGATTTACTCACTTGGATTAACTCGGTTTCATTAACTCATTTTGACTAACTCAACCAGATTAACTCAACTTGTCTGACTTAACTTGAATAGCTTACTTATTTAACTCAACTTATTTAACTCCAATAGAATAACTAATATTCGAATAACTTATATTCGAATAACTATGTATGTTTTAAGTTTATTTCGAATGGCCAGTATTCGATTTAACTCCATTCGCCTGACACTAGATCGCAGCGATCACAATGGTTACGCCTGAATCCCTCAGGAAACATCCGACCACCATAGGCTATCTGCAGCCCTGCGAATTATGCTAGCAGTCGTACGAAATGGCAACACATCCTAATTAACTATGTTTGACTAACTCCATCTCAAATAACTATATTCGGTCAACTCTAATTGAATAACTAATATTCAAATAATTCTAATTTGATTAACTCTATCTAATTAACTCTAACTGGTTAACTCTAATTGATTAACTCTATCTGATTAATTCTAACTAATTAACTCTAACTGATTAACTCTACGTTTATTCAGTTTCAAATATCCCGTGTGCGAAGCACGGGTTTAAATCTTTCAAATGTAAAATTCTCCTTTTATACAACTCTAGTCACCTTTCAAGTATTTCCTTTTTAAAATCTATTTATTTACAAAATAAATCCCTTTTTGATAATTCTATTAATAATATATTTTCTTTTTATAATATCTATTGATTTTATAAGTAATTCCTTTTATAATCTAACTATGCCCTTTCTATTTATTTTACACATATTTCCTCTTTCTATTCTATTTATTTTTCAAATAAATATCCCTTTTCAATTCTATTTGCAAATAGTTTACAAATATATTTTTTTCAATTCTATCTATTTGATTTACAAATAAATATTTCTTTTTATAAAATCTATTTATTTCCTTAATAAAGGGTTTTCTGTTTATAAAATCTTTCGATTTTATAATTATTTCTTTTTCAATATAACATTGAAAATTTTCTTTTTAACATTCCAGTAATCCTTATGGTATTTAACGTACCATATAACAATGATCAGTATCATTCAGCCATACAAAATCAACAACAGATTTCATATCACATCATATAACGCTTTATTTGAATACAGTAAAATAAATGTTGAGGAACCCAGTTGGGTCCCTCCGACCTGTTTCCCTGCATCCACAGATGTTAAACAATAAAATTAACATCAATTTTATTTCACTATGAAATATTCTGCTAAACAAAATCAATATTTGATTAAAGATTTATATCTATATAGTTATCTATATTTTCAATCAACTAACTAGCAGTTCAACCAACAGCCACACATAGCAAACAACCATCATTTATAAATTCTAAAAATATTGTATAAAAATATAAACTGAGTAGAGTTAGTGAGATTACTCACATTGATTAGTTATCGTTAAATAAGGATATTCGTCCATCGATTCTGGTCGGACAATTTATTTCGCCATAAATTCCAACGAGCTTCGATTCACTCCCAGTCAGTTCCATGGCGTAGCCACCGTCCATACAATCACAATGGATCTTACCGTTCGAAAAACTGATAATGTATGGAAAACTTATTGATTTAACAAGTTAATGTACTATTTATACTAAAATAAACTTAAGTTAAATTATAAATGGGCCTTACACTTTCATCCCTCGGCCCCAGTCCATGCGCATTGACCCGATGAGAAATCATCTTCTTCCTTGAAATGAAAACGTAACCGAATAGAACCATGTATGGCCATTTCCATATTTTGAAACCATCAAACTCCACCGTCCCTTCATAAAAATTTAAACGAATGAAACCAATACTCTCCCCATCAAAAACCGTTCAACCTTGGCACCAACATCTGGAGTTCGATCTCAGCCCGTACGTTGGCACTACCAAACCAAGCGACACCAACCAACACTAGAATCCACCAATGTTTGCTACCAGAAGCGAATCTCCAAGCTGTACTCGAAACCAAGGTCAGATTCCACCATCGACGCCTCAAATCCGAGGAGATTGAAGCCCTAGGTCGACTATGAGTTTCTAAGCACCAAAAACACGCATCACACCCAATAAGAGGAGTATAAAATTGAAGAGCATCCCAGAAGCAACTTCAAAATGTATATATTAGGATTTTACGATTTTTGTTTGAGTTTCTATGATTTTAAAGATTACGTTTTGCTTTGAGAAGGAGAAAGAACGGCGGCCGTGAGTTGTTGACCAGACAAATGATTTTTTCTAGGTTTAGAAAAGGTTAAGGATTATATATAGGTAGGTTTTATATATTTATTCGATTATTTTATTTGTTTTTAAGCAATCACTATTTGTATTCGTCCTCTAAAATTCCTGTGATCACATACGATACCCAAAAATCACGAAACTGGACATGCAGCTACAGTTCGACATTGCGGACCCAACGAAATTTGTTTCTTCGAATTCCGACTTCGTTTGCTCACACGATGTAACAACCCGAATTTTTAAAAACATGTTGAAATCATAAATCAAGGCAGAATTAAATTTTAAAATAAGAACCAAGGGAAACGGGTTGCACCGTTGCGTTCGTCTCGGAATTCTGCATGAAATTGAGTCCGAGTTTTTGAAAATCGGAGTCCGTATGACCAAGTTATGGCTCCCCAAAGTTTCAGAAATATAGCTCGAATTCGAATTCAAAAATTCGAATTTCAAACATAGAACAGACTGGGCGGGAAATTTCCCACCCAGACCCAGGTCGACTGGGGTGTCGACTGGGCAGTCGACACCCCCAGGACCAGGTCTACTGCGCAGTCGACTTGGGTGTCACCTGGTCCCTGAGCCCATTTTTGGGCCAGTGTTCGTTCTGATGTATCTAGTCCGATTTCTATCCAGATTCATCTGCCTAAACCTATTTAAACAACCCCAAACCTGGCCTTCTCTACACACAATTCTATTTTGCTTCTACTCTGCCTTTGTTCGAAATAAAAAGTAAAATAAAAATTGGCGTCGCTACTCTGTTGGAATCAAAACTAGAAGCTAATCAACATCAACCTAAGCAACTCAATTTAAACTAGAGATTAAAGCTTCTGCAACTTTCTACGACAAATTCACATCTTAATTCGCTAGCCATGCTCTGTAAGTTCTAGTTATTTTCCGATTTAAATATTTGATTATAATATGGCATTAAATTAAAGTGAAATTGGATCTAAGTATGTTTATCGATCCAGATCTAGTTCTGTTGTTTCTTGAATCTTGAGTTTTTGACTTGTCTATCTTTATTCTCATGACAAGTTCATAATCTATTCAGCTTGTTTTAAATTAGTTTTCTCGATTCATGTTAATATTATTATCAAACTGTAATCTTCATGCCTGTGATGATGTTTTTACCTCTGATCTTGCTTTAACTACGAATTCTACCTTTCCCCTATTTATTTTCTTTTGATGAACCTTGGTCAATTTCGGACCTTGGCCTAAAATCGCGATTTGCATACGAGATGTATACGGGGAAATTATGGGATTATTGCCTATATGAATATGTTGGAATTATTGGCAACATGAAATTGGAAATTATCACTATATCTGGAAGTTTGGGGCTTGATATATAAATTTTGGTATAGTCTTGTTATGGGAAAATTTGCATAAATAATATATACATGGAATTTGGCGTTAATAGGATCTATGTAAAAAGGCATGAAACTTGGTATATATCTAAATTGGCTAGGATTGGACACATATAAATTGATATATATAATTTGACATGGATTTTGATATATGTAATATGACATGGATCTTGATATATGTAATTTGGCTAGAACTCATTATGGGTAAATTGGTGTAAACATGTTATACATGTAATTTTGGGTATAAAACTGGATCTATGTAAATTTAGCATAGCTTTGTAAACATGAAAATCATGAATCTTGACATATGTAAAAACTGACATGTAACCTAGGACTTGGGCATATGTTAATTATGTAAAATTTGGAGTAGAAACATATATGATAATTTATGACTTGGAGAAAGTTTAATATAAACACGCCTAAGTTGGGTTATGGGTATTTGGTATGTATTGGACATCTAGAAGGCATGTAAACATGCTTATGAACTTGAAACATGAATTGGTTATGAATATGAATCATTAACTTGATAATACGCGTAAGTGAAAACATGAAACTTGACATGAAACTCGCCATGAAACTAAACACGAACTTGACATGAAACTTGAACATGGACATGACATTTAGAATGAACTAGAAAATGGCCAACTCGAGGTTGGGTTGAGTTTGCAGTGTAATTCTGCCCGGAACCGCCCGACAAATCCAGTTACTGCAAACAACAGGATCCAATGTGGGTAGTTGGTCATATCGCACTTGAAAACCCGAGGTCAGACTGAGTTGTGGTGTAATTCTGCCCGTAACCGCCCGGCATATCCAGTGACCACAACAACAGGTATGATGTGAGAGGTTGGGGTGCATAAATGAATTAATGACTTGATAGGGTTAAGTGATGAACCGCTTGAATATACTTAACCAATTTGACACGATGACTTGATAGGGTTAAGTCATGAACCTCTTGAATATACTTAACCAATTTGACACGAGAACTTGATAGGGTTAAGTCATGAACCGCTTGAACATACTTAACCAATTTGACACGATGACTTGATAGGGTTAAGTCACGAACCGCTTGAATATACTTAACCAATTTGACACGATGGTTTGGTAGGGTTAAGTCACGAACCGTTTGAACATACTTAACCAACTTGACACATGATTCGTAGGGCTAAGTCATGAAATTGAACGACAACACTTAGCCAATGTGACATGACACGTAGACGGGTTAAGTCACGAATTTGAACGACCACACTTAACCAACTTGACATGCTAGACTGATGGGGTTAAGTCTTGAATTTAAATGACAACACTTAACCTGCTGGGAAGAAACCCTAGTTACGGGGTCCTTTTCAGCAGTAACCCACTAGATGTATCATGGTACCCTGGAACTAGGCAGGGTGAGGCACGATTACTGGGCTGATTGTAAGCGACCAGAACGACAGCTGAGTTGGTGCGCCATTGTAGGTTCAGGCGGACTACGGTCGTGCACGTAGTCCGGAGTTGAAAAAGCAGGCATTGGGCACCAGTAGGTCTACACTGTGCGTGCTTGATTCGTGTCGGTGGTTGGCACCCTAGGGCTTGATACACCCTATGGTGGACCTAGCACAGGTGACTGCATTCGTGATAGGGCCGTATGACACAGACACATGAATGAGATAGGACTTGTAGGGAGCCGATCGATTAATAGATCGTTTCGTGAGACCAAGTAATGGATCATTTCATGACATTGGGCAAGGGATCATTTTATAGTCAGCACATGACACGGGTTGGGATACTAGTACGGTTGGTGTAGAGCGAATAGATATCATAGAAATATTTTAATAGTAAAGCAGAGAAATCTTGCGATGCTTGATAGAAATCTTGCGAAATTATACTTAGTTTATCTTGAATGGAAACCTGGCGATGTTAAACTTGACAAAAACCATATGAGGTTATTCTTAGTTATCTTTCCTGTAGCTTATCTTGTCATCATGCTTATGTTTACTTTCAGTTTATTCATGCCATGTTATCTTTACCTGTTTTTATGCTGAGAGTCACTAGGACTTACTCAGTCTTTATGACTGACCCGTTTTGTTTCGCCTCTTTTTCTTCCATTCCCCCCCCCCCCCAGGTTCGCAGGGTGGGAATACAGCTTAGTTCAGATCTTACCAAGCTCCAAAGCTCTTTCATGCACAGCTTGGATTTCTCTTGGCTATGGCTTGCTTTGCTTTATTAGGGAATGATTTATAACTATTGTTTTATGCTTCTTTACTATTGCAAGATAGATTTCGATGTAATTGACTTAATAGCATTTTGATGTAAAAGGCTTTAGACCTTACTAGATTTTAAAACAATGAAATTTGGGTTTTCCTTCCGCTGTTTTATTTATGTTCTGTCTTGTAATATTTCTGTGTATATTTACCTAGATAATACTCCACCAAAGCTAGTGCATTCCCTTTGTGAGTGACCCTAGCGGAGGTGGGGTGTTACATTTGGTATCAGAGCAGAAGGTTACTAGACTGGGCAAAAGCTTTTAAAAAAACCTTTTGAAACTATTATCAAAACGTTTACAAAGAAGCATTTTTCTAAAGAAAAGTTTTGTTTTACGAAAGGCATGTTCCCCAAAGCCATATGCACTATCTTTTGATTCTCTCCTTGAGTCCCTTCTCTCCTTCTTTTTCACCATAGTTTGTAGGCATACAACACATATCGGAGGGCAAAGTAGTGCCCAACCTCCATCTGTAGCCGCAGTAGTTCCATCTGCGACTAATCTTATTTCAAGCTTTGTAGGGTTGCCGTGCGATGGAGGTAGCTTTCGAGAAACTTGTCAACAAGCTATACAAGGATAGTAAGAACAAGGATAAAGAACACAAGCCTAAGGATGAGAAACTTGTTGATAAGGCGTAATCCACGAAGGAGGAAAAGGTGAAAGGGAAGAGGTCAAAGTAAAAGAATAATAAAACCCATGACAAGAAAGAACATCGTTGGTATGGTAAAAAGGGACATGTATTTAAGTATCATAGGACAAGGACAAGGGCAAAGAGCAAGATCGTCGAGAGGGCAATTGTATGCTCTCCCTACTAGCATACCTAAGAGAGGTGGTAACATTTCTGTTAAAAGTTTAGCTTCTCTTTTCTATCATACCATGGGAACTCTGTTTTTATACACCGCATCCTTTTAATTCTGCCTCAATAGTTGAGTCTCTGCACCTTAGTACTAGCGTAGTAGAGGATCCCATTTTTGTCTCAAATCCTGTTGGGGAATCGGCTCATGTATTCATGATTTGTTTGGATTTGAGAATGTCTATGCTAAGTGTTGAGTTTAGAAGTAATGCTTATGTGTGACGGCCCGCCCCGCACCAACCGGCATTTCCTCCAAGTGTGCGCTGTACACACGTCCAGTTAGCACGGAACGAGTCGTTAGAAGGAAAAGGAAGAAGGAAATGAGCTAATCAAGGAACCTGTAGAATGTCTCACAGCGCATGGAATAAAATATAATAATAACATACTTGACATAAACAGGTGAGACAGTGCATAAGCTGATAACTAAAATAAACATCCATCATCAGAGCAGCGGAAATTCAAATACAGCTTATTACAATTTTCCAAATTCACTGTCTCTAAACAAAAGAGAGCTAAATTAGAAGATGCACCACCAATGCCCAAGCAGTGATCTTCAACAACACAGGGAGAATATTATATATACTACGTGGAAGCCTCCTGCTCGTCTCCGGATCACCTACCCGCGCATCACCAGCTAACCTGTCTCTAGTCTGCTCGTGTGAGCACCCAGAGTAATAAGAGGAGATATAAAACTCTGGGTCAGACATAAAGTCTGGTATGAGCGATAAGTATCTAAACAGAATAATAACAGGTATACTAAACCATACCTAAACCTGGACCTGCAACCAAAGAGTTAGTACCACATACCGTACAATGCTCTAAGGTGCCATAATAAATAGTGTAAGAATACGGGGGTGGGGTGTGTATGTCAAACAATCAAGCATAACAACCATCCTTACGTCTCTCACTCAGTGCGTAAAGTATACGATATCTACCACTTTGGAACACTAGACAAAATGAGGTAACGACGAATCCCGACTTGTAGAAACCCTGCTATGACCAAGCCAAACATGTGGGGTCATGACCAAACATCTCAATGACCCATTTCATTGGTTGTAGCCCTTGGTTCTACCTATGCCATAATGGCCCTGAATCCGTCTTCGTACCTCCTACCATAGTGGTCCAAAGCTATAGAAGTCGATAACTCCTTGGCACGCGTCCCACAGCAAAACCCAACCATGAAGCAAACTCGTTGATTCCCATCTGAATCTTGAGCTCTAACTTCTCATTTGGGCTTCCTTTGCATCTCGGGTTTCAGTCATCACCGGATCGGTTCGGGTCCCCTCATTGCCATCGGTTCGGTTCGGGTCCCCTCATTGCCATCGGTTCGGTTCGGCCTTTAGCTCCCCATCATCAACGCGGCGCGGTTCGTGGCGTCCATCTGGTAGCGGTTCGGATCGGCCACCCCCAAGCACACCGGTTCGGGTCGCACCTTCTGCTCACGAGTGGTTCGGATCGTGGTCACCTCACTGGATCGGTTCGGGCTCCTCTTCGTGAAGCAACACGGATCGTCTCGCGAAGTCTTGATCGGATCGGGTCGTATCGCGCCGTCGGATCGGAGTCTTCAAGCATCGACGGATCGGATCGCACCATCGGATCGGATCGCACCATCGGTCCGGTTCGGATGATTTCCTGCAGTTCTTCCAGCGAGCAGTTTACGCCATTCGGCGGCGTTTTTGACAAATCTAACACTTCTAATCAATCATAAAACACACCATAGAGTCATAGCAGTATGTAATAGCAACCACAAACAACAAACAACCATTCAAATGAATCAAAATGGATCAAAAGTGGTCAAAACTCCTTATTTTCCCTTAAGCATGTTTAAGTAAAACTGATCATAGGGTTAACAAAACTTAATCAAATTGGACCAAACTTCAATCAGAGGCATAAAACATTATTTAAGAATTTCTAAACATTTTTCCAGAATTTATTAGTGTATAAATTCGCTAATCTTCACGAATTACCCCTTAATTACCGTAATTAGTGCAAAAACTATGCAAATCACTCACCTTGGCCACAAAATAAAACACCAAATCTGAAATATTCTCTGTTTGGGTCGAATTCCTATGTATAGCAGCAGCTCCACCCTTGCTTTGTTGCTACTTGGCCTTGTTTTGATGTTGTTTAGGCTTAATCTTCACTAAAAATGTGTTTTGGGGTGGTTTTAGAGGATGGAAGCCATTACTAAGGTCTCAAGAAGGTTTGTGGCGGCTCAAAACTGAAATGAAAGTGATAACCTAACCCTAATCAGTCCTCCTATACCTCTAAACCCGAAATTCCCCTCTGGGCCTAGCTGCTAATCACCCGGTTAAGCCCAATTAAGCTGTTTTTCACCATCTGAAACTTGTTTCAGCCATATCTCCCAAACGGTAAGTCCGTTTGGCTAATGTGACCACTCTACGGAAAGAGAAACCATCATCCGGAGCCAATGGAAGTGGTTTCAGGTCAAAATTCCTTTCCAGTCAAAAGTTATGGCCAAAACAGTGCCAACTAGGGGTAAAATGGTCTTTTAAAAATCGGGAAAAATCATGAACTTGGGAAATGACCCCAATAGCCGTCCCCCAATGTTACATGACCATACGACTTCGTGTGAGAAAGAAATAAATATTCTACGATCCTATAATGCGTAGGATGCGGGTCGTTACACTCTCCCCCCTTAAGAAATTTCGCCCCCGAAATTCCTTAACCCAAAACATACAAAGGATCCCGCATGCCTAACAACCACATACAACAATCAATCATGCAAAACAAGCAAACAAGTCTATCCTAGCATGCGGAAAAACTAAATCGAAGCCAAAATCTTACCAGGAAAAGAGTTCTGGGTGGGACTTCCTAATGTTCTCCTCTGTCTCCCAAGTACAATCATTCTCGTTCTCGCCCCACTGAACCTTGACTAGCTTCACCGCCTTCCTTCGAAGTTGCTTCATGTCGTGCTCGACAATACGGGCCCGCTTGCGGTTCCCAACCGCCTCGGGTTCTACTTCGAAGTCCTCCAACTGATCAGGTGAAATAGTCATATCTGAGTCGTGAACGAACTTCCTTAGTTGGGAAACATGAAATACGTCGTGAACTCCCGCCATCTTCTCCGGTAAGTCAATTCTGTATGCCAAATTCCCGACTAGTTCAAGAACAGGGAATGGGCCAACAAATCTTGGTGCCAACTTGCCTCTCCTGCCAAATCGTATTACGCTCTTTAACGGAGAAATCTTGATAAACACCAAGTCACCAACGGAGAACTTTAGGTCTCTTCTCCTCTTATCAGCATAACTCTTCTGCCTATCTTGGGCAGCCTTCATTCGTTGTTGAATGGTCTTGATTTTATCTGAAGATTCCCTCACCACATCTGGCCCAAGCATAAACTTCTCGCCAGTCTCTATCCAACATGATGGTGAGTTGCACGGTCTTCCGTACAAAGCTTCAAACGGAGCCATGCCGATACTGGATTGGTAGCTATTATTATATGCAAACTCTACTAGATGCAAATGGTCATCCCATGATCCACCGAAATCCAATATACATGCTCTCAAGAGATCTTCCAAAATACGGTTCACCCTCTCCGTCTGACCGTCGGTCTGAGGATGATATGCGGTACTGAGATGTAACTCTGACCCTAGATCCTCTTGTAAGCTCTTCCAAAACCCACTAGTGAACAACGGGTCTCGGTCGCTCACAATGCTTTTAGGTACTCCATGAAATCTCACTACCCACTTCATATACAATTCTGCTAACTTAGCTGCCGTTCTGGTCGATTTGACCGGTATAAACCTTGCACTTTTAGTCAGTCGATCCACAATTACCCAAATGCTGTCATATCCCGATCTAGTCCTTGGTAAACCATCGATGAAATCCATCGAGACTTGCTCCCATTTCCATTCGGGAATTTCTAAGGGCTGTAACAAACCACTAGGCTTCTTTTGCTCGGCTTTAACTAGCTGGAAATTCATGCATTTGGATATAAACTTCCCAACGTCTCTTTTCATCCCTTCCCAGTAGTAAGTCTGCTTCATATCTCGATACATCTTGTTACCACCGGGGTGTATAGTTAGCTTTGAGTGATGACATTCTCTAAGCACTTCATCCCTCAATCCATTGACATTGGGTACAACAAGCTTTCCATTCTTTCTAAGCCATCCATCTCGATCAAGCCCATACTTGTTCATCTCCTCATCGATATCCTTTTCTAATTTGGAGATGATTTCCAATACATTAGGATCGTCCCTCTGACTAGAGCCGATCCGCTCAATCAAAGTGGGTCTGATCGTCAAACTTGCTAACATTTCTGGATTTATTCGCACTTTGGTCTGAAATCAAACCCCGCGATAAACTCCAGTTGCTTCCATTCAAGGAACATAGCCCCTAAGCTGGCATGTCTTCTACTCAATGCATCAGCCACCGCATTGCCCTTTCCTGGTGTGTATGCGATGTCAAAATCATAGGAAGCTAAGAACTCTAACCATCTCTGCTGACGGAGATTCAAATCTTTCTGAGAGAAGAGATACTTTAACGACTTATGATCTGTAAACAGCTCAAATTTTTCTCCCAAGAGATAGTGTCTCCACATCTTTAACGCGAACACGATTGCTGCCAATTCTAAATCATGGGTAGGGTATCTTCTCTCGTGCGGTTTCAATTGCCGACTTGCGTAGGCTACAACCCTACCGCCTTGCATCAATACAACACCCAGTCCGGTACCACAGGCATCCGTGTATACCGTCATCTCTTCATCCCCTTAGGAATGACTAACACTGGTGCGCTTGTCAACTTGTCCTTTAGACTTTTGAATGCATTCTCGCACCTTTCATCCCAGACAGAAGCTTGATTCTTCTTGGTCAACTGGGTCAATGGTGCTGCTATCTTGGAGAAACCTTGGATAAACTTACGATAATATCCCGCTAACCCCAAGAAACTTCTTACATCTGTTGCATTCTTGGGCGTAGGCCAATCTTGTACCGTAGCCACCTTTGCTGGGTCCACGGCAATACCGTTCTCTGATACAACATGGCCCAAGAACCTCACTTCCCTCTTCCAGAAGTGACACTTAGAAAACTTGGCTTTCAATTGGTGTTTTCTCAACACCTCCATCGCTACTCTCAAGTTCCCCTTGTGTTCCTCCTCTGTCCTTGAATAAACAAGGATATCATCCACGAACACAAGAACAAACTTATTCAACTGATCTCTGAATACTCGATTCATAAGATCCACAAAATAGGCTGGTGCATTAGTCAACCCAAATGGCATAACCAACCACTCATAAAATCCAGACGGCGTTCGAAATGCCGTTTTAGCTATACTTTCAGCTTCCACTCTAAGCTGATGAAAACCTGTCGCGAGATCCAACTGAGAAAATACTATCGCGCCACTCAACTGATCGAATAAATCATCTATCCGCGGTAGAGGATACTTGTTCTTCCTCGTTACTTTATTCAACTCGCGGTAGTCTACACACAAACGAAGGGAACCATCCGCCTTGGTAGCAAACACAACTGGTGCTCCCCATTCAGAAACACTCCTTCTGATAACTCCCTTCTTCAAAAGATCGTTGACTTGCACCTCGAGCTCTAGCTGCTCTCTTGGTGCCATACGACGAAGTGGCATCACTATAGGCCTGGCATCTTTTACCAAATCAATATGAAACTCAATTTCTCGGTGTGGTGGAAGTCCGGTCACTCCTTCGAAAACATCCGGATACTGGCTAACCACGGGCAAACCTGACAACTCACTATGCAGAATGTCGAGGGAGTTTAGAAAACTAGCCAATACCCCCTTACTGGGTAGACCACCAAACACTATCCTCCGCCCATCATCCGCTCTAGCTGTCACCAACAAGCCCTCATAGTCTATCACCACCCCGTATCTTTGGAGCCAATCTACTCCCAAAATAATGCCAAACCCAGTAAAGCCCAAAACAAAGCAATCACAAACAAACATGCATCCATGACTCGATAAGACCACATTGCGACAAATCATGCTAAGGCTAGTCGAACCACCAATCGGGTTCGTCACTACTAAAGGTCTATCGACAATCTCTGGCTCCAATCCCAACCTATCTACCAGGTCACTAGATATGAAAGAACTGGAAGCTCCGGTATCAAACAAAACTCTAACAGGAACATCATAAACAGAAAGCATACCTTGAATGACGACATTCTTTCCCTTCTCCGCCGCTGTTGGGGCATTCGACGAAGAAGGAATAGCATTAAGAGCGTAGGCTTTCACCATTTGCATTTCCTTAGGGGGCTGTGGACACTTGTCCTTGTGATGTCCCATTTGGCCACAGTTGAAGCACTTCCTATCCGCTGGCTTGGCCCGACAATTACTAGCATAATGGCCCTTCTTACCACAGCTGAAGCACTCAACATCTTGCTTATTCTTTTTCTTCTGGCCATCCTTAGTCTGATTCTGCTTTCTCTTATTCTGGGATCCACCCTTGCCTCCACCACTTGCTTATGGCTTTGGCTCATCTGCGGATGCAACCTCAGTCTTCGACCTAGGGTAGAGACTTTCTGATCTTAACGCTTTCCCCACAATCGATTCAAACGTCTCATCGATGTGGTTAATAAGTTTTTCCCCCAAGTACTGATCCAAACCAGTTATGAATTTCTCATTCTTTTTCTCGGCAGTATCAATAAGAGATAACCCATATTTTGACAAAGTGTCAAATTCGGCAATATACTCCGAGACAGCTCTGCCATTCTGCTTGAGCTCCAAGAACTTCTTAAACAGCATTGACTTCTGAGCAGCTGGAATGAACTTCTCACTAAAGCGAGCCTTAAACTGCTCCCAAGTAATCTGATCTTCGGGAGTAGCTGCCTTTATAGCATTCCACCAATTCATTGCCCGCCCTTGCAACTGACGGGACGCTAGCTTTCTCTTCATCGCATCCTCGATACCCAAATCCTCGAAGATACGTTCGCAACTATCCAACAATTCCTGAACATCCGTAGCCGACTCCGTTCCGTGGAATGTCTTCCCACCAAGACTAGTATAATCCTTATTCAGCTTGGCAAAGTCGACTCTTGGCGCCTGCACCATTGGACCACCACCATTTCCACCATTGGGAGCTGCCCTCTGTACATCTCTAAGCATCTCTCTCATGAGGTCAGTAAACATCGTCCTCATGTCAGCAGCATTCCCATTATTGGCTCCTCTACCGGCACCTCTAACATATCGGCTCATCGTCAAACTGAAAAAGGAAACGATTAACGACTCCATAGTGGTGCTAGTGCAGTACGACTTCATCCTTATATTAGTAATAGTATATATATATAGCTTTTAAAAACCAAAGTAATCACAAATACGTTCTCTCGTATACGTATATTATCTCTCCCTGATAACTTCCCTAGGTTAACTACGCAACCTAGAGCTCTGATACCAAGTGTGACGGCCCGCCCCGCACCAGCCGGCATTTCCTCCAAGTGTGCGCTGTACACACGTCCAGTTAGCACGGAACGAGTTGTTAGAAGGAAAAGGAAGAAGGAAATGAGCTAATCAAGGAACCTGTAGAATGTCTTACAGCGCATGGAATAAAATATAATAATAACATACTTGACATAAACAGGTGAGACAGTGCATAAGCTGATAACTAAAATCAACATCCATCATTAGAGCAGCGGAAATTCAAATACAGCTTATTACAATTTTCCAAATTCACTGTCTCTAAACAAAAGAGAGCTAAATTAGAAGATGCACCACAAATGCCCAAGCAGTGATCTTCAACAACAAAGGGAGAATACTATATATACTACGTGGAAGCCTCCTGCTCGTCTCCGGATCACCTACCCGTGCATCACCAGCTAACCTGTCTCTAGTCTGCTCGTGTGAGCACCCAGAGTAATAAGAGGAGACATAAAACTCTGGGTCAGACATAAAGTCTGGTATGAGCGATAAGCATCTAAACAGAATAATAACAGGTATACTAAACCATACCTGAACCTGGACCTGCAACCAAAGAGTTAGTACCACATACCGTACAATGCTCTAAGGTGCCATAATAAATAGTGTAAGAATACAGGGGTGGGGTGTGTATGTCAAACAATCAAGCATAACAACCATCCTTACGTCTCTCACTCAGTGCGTAAATATACGATATCTACCACTTTGGAACACTAGACAAAATGAGGTAACGACGAATCCCGACTTGTAGAAACCCTGCTATGACCAAGCCAAACATGTGGGGTCATGACCAAACATCTCAATGACCCATTTCATTGGTTGTAGCCCTTGGTTCTACCTATGCCATAATGGCCCTGAATCCGTCTTCGTACCTCCTACCATAGTGGTCCAAAGCTATAGAAGTCGATAACTCCTTGGCACGCGTCCCGCAGCAAAACCCAACCATGAAGCGAACTCGTTGATTCCCATCTGAATCTTGAGCTCTAACTTCTCATTTGGGCTTCCTTTGCATCTCGGGTTTCAGTCATCACCGGATCGGTTCGGGTCCCCTCGTTGCCATCGGTTCGGTTCGGGTCCCCTCATTGCCATCGGTTCGGTTCGGCCTTTAGCTCCCCATCATCAACGCGGCGCGGTTCGTGGCGTCCATCTGGTAGCGGTTCGGATCGGCCTCCCCCAAGCACACCGGTTCGGGTCGCACCTTCTGCTCACGAGTGGTTCGGATCGTGGTCACTTCACTGCATCGGTTCGGGCTCCTCTTCGTGAAGCAACACGGATCGTCTCGCGAAGTCTTGATCGGATCGGGTCGTATCGCGCCGTCGGATCGGAGTCTTCAAGCATCGACGGATCGGATCGCACCATCGGATCGGATCGCACCATCGGTCCGGTTCGGATGATTTCCTGCAGTTCTTCCAGCGAGCAGTTTACGCCATTCGGCGGCGTTTTTGACAAATCTAACACTTCTAATCAATCATAAAACACACCATAGAGTCATAGCAGTATGTAATAGCAACCACAAACAACAAACAACCATTCAAATGAATCAAAATGGATCAAAAGTGGTCAAAACTCCTTATTTTCCCTTAAGCATGTTTAAGTAAAACTGATCATAGGGTTAACAAAACTTAATCAAATCGGACCAAACTTCAATCAGAGGCATAAAACATTATTTAAGAATTTCTAAACATTTTTCCAGAATTTATTAGTGTATAAATTCGCTAATCTTCACGAATTACCCCTTAATTACCGTAATTAGTGCAAAAACTATGCAAATCACTCACCTTGGCCACAAAATAAAACACCAAATCTGAAATATTCTCTGTTTGGGTCGAATTCCTATGTATAGCAGCAGCTCCACCCTTGCTTTGTTGCTATTTGGCCTTGTTTTGATGTTGTTTAGGCTTAATCTTCACTAAAAATGTGTTTTGGGGTGGTTTTAGAGGATGGAAGGCATTACTAAGGTCTCAAGAAGGTTTGTGGTGGCTCAAAACTGAAATGAAAGTGATAACCTAACCCTAGTCAGTCCTCCTATACCTCTAAACCCGAAATTCCCCTCTGGGCCTAGCTGCTAATGACCCGGTTAAGCCCAATTAAGCTGTTTTTCACCATCTGAAACTTGTTTCAGCCATATCTCCCAAACGGTAAGTCCGTTTGGCTAATCTGACCACTCTACGGAAAGAGAAACCATCATCCGGAGCCAATGGAAGTGGTTTCAGGTCAAAATTCCTTTCCAGTCAAAAGTTATGGCCAAAACAGTGCCAACTAGGGGTAAAATGGTCTTTTAAAAATCGGGAAAAATCATGAACTTGGGAAATGACCCCAATAGCCGTCCCCCAATGTTACATGACCATACGACTTCGTGTGAGAAAGAAATAAATATTCTACGATCCTATAATGCGTAGGATGCGGGTCGTTACACTCTCCCCCCTTAAGAAATTTCGCCCCCGAAATTCCTTAACCCAAAACATACAAAGGATCCCGCATGCCTAACAACCACATACAACAATCAATCATGCAAAACAAGCAAACAAGTCTATCCTAGCATGCGGAAAAACTAAATCGAAGCCAAAATCTTACCAGGCAAAGAGTTCTGGGTGGGACTTCCTAATGTTCTCCTCTGTCTCCCAAGTACAATCATTCTCGTTCTCGCCCCACTGAACCTTGACTAGCTTCACCGCCTTCCTTCGAAGTTGCTTCATGTCGTGCTCGACAATACGGGCCTGCTTGCGGTTCCCAACCGCCTCGGGTTCTACTTCGAAGTCCTCCAACTGATCAGGTGAAATAGTCATATCTGAGTCGTGAACGAACTTCCTTAGTTGGGAAACATGAAATACGTCGTGAACTCCCGCCATCTTCTCCGGTAAGTCAATTCTGTATGCCAAATTCCTGACTAGTTCAAGAACAGGGAATGGGCCAACAAATCTTGGTGCCAACTTGCCTCTCCTGCCAAATCGTATTACGCTCTTTAACGGAGAATTCTTGATAAACACCAAGTCACCAACGGAGAACTTTAGGTCTCTTCTCCTCTTATCAGCATAACTCTTCTGCCTATCTTGGGCAGCCTTCATTCGTTGTTGAATGGTCTTGATTTTATCTGAAGATTCCCTCACCACATCTGGCCCAAGCATAAACTTCTCGCCAGTTTCTATCCAACATGATGGTGAGTTGCACGGTCTTCCGTACAAAGCTTCAAACGGAGCCATGCCGATACTGGATTGGTAGCTATTATTATATGCAAACTCTACTAGATGCAAATGGTCATCCCATGATCCACCGAAATCCAATATACATGCTCTCAAGAGATCTTCCAAAATACGGTTCACCCTCTCCGTCTGACCGTCGGTCTGAGGATGATATGCGGTACTGAGATGTAACTCTGACCCTAGAGCCTCTTGTAAGCTCTTCCAAAACCCACTAGTGAACAACGGGTCTCGGTCGCTCACAATGCTTTTAGGTACTCCATGAAATCTCACAACCCTCTTCATATACAATTCTGCTAACTTAGCTGCCGTTCTGGTCGATTTGACCGGTATAAACCTTGCACTTTTAGTCAGTCGATCCACAATTACCCAAATGCTGTCATATCCCGATCTAGTCCTTGGTAAACCATCGATGAAATCCATCGAGACTTGCTCCCATTTCCATTCGGGAATTTCTAAGGGCTGTAACAAACCACTAGGCTTCTTTTGCTCGGCTTTAACTAGCTGGCAATTCATGCATTTGGATATAAACTTCCCAACGTCTCTTTTCATCCCTTCCCAGTAGTAAGTCTGCTTCATATCTCGATACATCTTGTTACCACCGGGGTGTATAGTTAGCTTTGAGTGATGACATTCTCTAAGCACTTCATCCCTCAATCCATTGACATTGGGTACAACAAGCTTTCCATTCTTTCTAAGCCATCCATCTCGATCAAGCCCATACTTGTTCATCTCCTCATCGATATCCTTTTCTAATTTGGAGATGATTTCCAATACATTAGGATCGTCCCTCTGACTAGAGCCGATCCGCTCAATCAAAGTGGGTCTGATCGTCAAACTTGCTAACATTTCTGGATTCAATTCGCACTTTGGTCTGAAATCAAACCCCGCGATAAACTCCAGTTGCTTCCATTCAAGGAACATAGCCCCTAAGCTGGCATGTCTTCTACTCAATGCATCAGCCACCGCATTGCCCTTTCCTGGTGTGTATGCGATGTCAAAATCATAGGAAGCTAAGAACTCTAACCATCTCTGCTGACGGAGATTCAGATCTTTCTGAGAGAAGAGATACTTTAACGACTTATGATCTGTAAACAGCTCAAATTTTTCTCCCAAGAGATAGTGTCTCCACATCTTTAACGCGAACACGATTGCTGCCAATTCTAAATCATGGGTAGGGTATCTTCTCTCGTGCGGTTTCAATTGCCGACTTGCGTAGGCTACAACCCTACCGCCTTGCATCAATACAACACCCAGTCCGGTACCACAGGCATCTGTGTATACCGTCATCTCTTCATCCCCTTAGGAATGACTAACACTGGTGCGCTTGTCAACTTGTCCTTTATACTTTTGAATGCATTCTCGCACCTTTCATCCCAGACAGAAGCTTGATTCTTCTTGGTCAACTGGGTCAATGGTGCTGCTATCTTGGAGAAACCTTGGATAAACTTACGATAATATCCCGCTAACCCCAAGAAACTTCTTACATCTGTTGCATTCTTGGGCGTAGGCCAATCTTGTACCGTAGCCACCTTTGCTGGGTCCACGGCAATACCGTTCTCTGATACAACATGGCCCAAGAACCTCACTTCCCTCTTCCAGAAGTGACACTTAGAAAACTTGGCTTTCAATTGGTGTTTTCTCAACACCTCCATCGCTACTCTCAAGTTCCCCTTGTGTTCCTCCTCTGTCCTTGAATAAACAAGGATATCATCCACGAACACAAGAACAAACTTATTCAACTGATCTCTGAATACTCGATTCATAAGATCCACAAAATAGGCTGGTGCATTAGTCAACCCAAATGGCATAACCAACCACTCATAAAATCCAGACGGCGTTCGAAATGCCGTTTTAGCTATACTTTCAGCTTCCACTCTAAGCTGATGAAAACATGTCGCGAGATCCAACTGAGAAAATACTATCGCGCCACTCAACTGATCGAATAAATCATCTATCTGCGGTAGAGGATACTTGTTCTTCCTCGTTACTTTATTCAACTCGCGGTAGTCTACACACAAACGAAGGGAACCATCCGCCTTGGTAGCAAACACAACTGGTGCTCCTCATTCAGAAACACTCCTTCTGATAAATCCCTTCTTCAAAAGATCGTTGACTTGCACCTCTAGCTCTCGCTGCTCTCTTGGTGCCATACGACGAAGTGGCATCACTATAGGCCTGGCATCTTTTACCAAATCAATATGAAACTCAATTTCTCGGTGTGGTGGAAGTCCGGTCACTCCTTCGAAAACATCCGGATACTGGCTAACCACGGGCAAACCTGACAACTCACTATGCAGAATGTCGAGGGAGTTTAGAAAACTAGCCAATACCCCCTTACTGGGTAGACCACCAAACACTATCCTCCGCCCATCATCCGCTCTAGCTGTCACCAACAAGCCCTCATAGTCTATCACCACCCCGTATCTTTGGAGCCAATCTACTCCCAAAATAATGCCAAACCCAGTAAAGCCCAAAACAAAGCAATCACAAACAAACATGCATCCATGACTCGATAAGACCACATTGCGACAAATCATGCTAAGGCTAGTCGAACCACCAATCGGGTTCGTCACTACTAAAGGTCTATCGACAATCTCGGGCTCCAATCCCAACCTATCTACCAGGTCACTAGATATGAAAGAACTGGAAGCTCCGGTATCAAACAAAACTCTAACAGGAACATCATAAACAGAAAGCATACCTTGAATGACGACATTCTTTCCCTTCTCCGCCGCTGTTGGGGCATTCGACGAAGAAGGAATAGCATTAAGAGCGTAGGCTTTCACCATTTGCTTTTCCTTAGGGGGCTGTGGACACTTGTCCTTGTGATGTCCCATTTGGCCACAGTTGAAGCACTTCCTATCCGCTGGCTTGACCCGACAATTACTAGCATAATGGCCCTTCTTACCACAGCTGAAGCACTCAACATCTTGCTTATTCTTTTTCTTCTGGCCATCCTTAGTCTGATTTTGCTTTCTCTTATTCTGGGATCCACCCTTGCCTCCACCACTTGCTTGTGGCTTTGGCTCATCTGCGGATGCAACCTCAGTCTTCGACCTAGGGTAGAGACTTTCTGTTCTTAACGCTTTCCCCACAATCGATTCAAACGTCTCATCGATGTGGTTAATAAGTTTTTCCCCCAAGCACTGATCCGAACCAGTTATGAATTTCTCATTCTTTTTCTCGGCAGTATCAATAAGAGATAACCCATATTTTGACAAAGTGTCAAATTCGGCAATATACTCCGAGACAGCTCTGCCATTCTGCTTGAGCTCCAAGAACTTCTTAAACAGCATTGACTTCTGAGTAGCTGGAATGAACTTCTCACTAAAGCGAGCCTTAAACTGCTCCCAAGTAATCTGATCTTCGGGAGTAGCTGCCTTTATAGCATTCCACCAATTCATTGCCCGCCCTTGCAACTGACAGGACGCTGGCTTACTCTTCATCGCATCCTCGATACCCAAATCCTCGAAGATACGTTCGCAACTATCCAACAATTCCTGAACATCCGTAGCCGACTCCGTTCCGTGGAATGACTTCCCACCAAGACTAGTATAATCCTTATTCAGCTTGGCGAAGTCGACTCTTGGCGCCTGCACCATTGGACCACCACCATTTCCACCATTGGGAGCTGCCCTCTGTACATCTCTAAGCATCTCTCTCATGAGGTCAGTAAACATCGTCCTCATGTCAGCAGCATTCCCATTATTGGCTCCTCTACCGGCACCTCTAACATATCGGCTCATCGTCAAACTGAAAAAGGAAACGATTAACGACTCCATAGTGGTGCTAGTGCAGTACGACTTCATCCTTATATTAGTAATAGTATATATATATAGCTTTTAAAAACCAAAGTAATCACAAATACGTTCTCTCGTATACGTATATTATCTCTCCCTGATAACTTCCCTAGGTTAACTACGCAACCTAGAGCTCTGATACCAAGTGTGATGGCCCGCCCCGCACCAGCCGGCATTTCCTCCAAGTGTGCGCTGTACACACGTCCAGTTAGCACGGAACGAGTCGTTAGAAGGAAAAGGAAGAAGGAAATGAGCTAATCAAGGAACCTGTAGAATGTCTCACAGCGCATGGAATAAAATATAATAATAACATACTTGACATAAACAGGTGAGACAGTGCATAAGCTGATAACTAAAATCAACATCCATCATCAGAGCAGTGGAAATTCAAATACAGCTTATTACAAATTTCCAAATTCACTGTCTCTAAACAAAAGAGAGCTAAATTAGAAGATGCACCACCAATGCCCAAGCAGTGATCTTCAACAACACAGGGAGAATACTATATATATTACGTGGAAGCCTCCTGCTCGTCTCCGGATCACCTACCCGCGCATCACCAGCTAACCTGTCTCTAGTCTGCTCGTGTGAGCACCCAGAGTAATAAGAGGAGACATAAAACTCTGGGTCAGACATAAAGTCTGGTATGAGCGATAAGCATCTAAACATGATAATAACAGGTATACTAAACCATACCTGAACCTGGACCTGCAACCAAAGAGTTAGTACAACATACCGTACAATGCTCTAAGGTGCCATAATAAATAGTGTAAGAATACAGGGGTGGGGTGTGTATGTCAAACAATCAAGCATAACAACCATCCTTACGTCTCTCACTCAGTGCGTAAATATACGATATCTACCACTTTGGAACACTAGACAAAATGAGGTAACGACGAATCCCGACTTGTAGAAACCCTGCTATGACCAAGCCAAACATGTGGGGTCATGACCAAACATCTCAATGACCCATTTCATTGGTTGTAGCCCTTGGTTCTACCTATGCCATAATGGCCCTGAATCCGTCTTCGTACCTCCTACCATAGTGGTCCAAAGCTATAGAAGTCGATAACTCCTTGGCACGCGTCCCGCAGCAAAACCCAACCATGAAGCGAACTCGTTGATTCCCATCTGAATCTTGAGCTCTAACTTCTCATTTGGGCTTCCTTTGCATCTCGGGTTTCAGTCATCACCGGATCGGTTCGGGTCCCCTCGTTGCCATCGGTTCGGTTCGGGTCCCCTCATTGCCATCGGTTCGGTTCGGCCTTTAGCTCCCCATCATCAACGCGGCGCGGTTCGTGGCGTCCATCTGGTAGCGGTTCGGATCGGCCTCCCCCAAGCACATCGGTTCGGGTCGCACCTTCTGCTCATGAGTGGTTCGGATCGTGGTCACCTCACTGGATCGGTTCGGGCTCCTCTTCGTGAAGCAACACGGATCGTCTCGCGAAGTCTTGATCGGATCGGGTCGTATCGCGCCGTCGGATCGGAGCCTTCAAGCATCGACGGATCGGATCGCACCATCGGATCGGATCGCACCATCGGATCGGATCGCACCATCGGTCCGGTTCGGATGATTTCCTGCAGTTCTTCCAACGAGCAGTTTACGCCATTCGACGGCTTTTTTGACAAATCTAACACTTCTAATCAATCATAAAACACACCATAGAGTCATAGCAGTATGTAATAGCAACCACAAACAACAAACAACCATTCAAATGAATCAAAATGGATCAAAAGTGGTCAAAACTCCTTATTTTCCCTTAAGCATGTTTAAGTAAAACTGATCATAGGGTTAACAAAACTTAATCAAATCGGACCAAACTTCAATCAGAGGCATAAAACATTATTTAAGAATTTCTAAACATTTTTCCAGAATTTATTAGTGTATAAATTCGCTAATCTTCACTAATTACCCCTTAATTACCGTAATTAGTGCAAAAACTATGCAAATCACTCACCTTGGCCACAAAATAAAACACCAAATCTGAAATATTCTCTGTTTGGGTCGAATTCCTATGTATAGTAGCAGCTCCACCCTTGCTTTGTTGCTACTTGGCCTTGTTTTGATGTTGTTTAGGCTTAATCTTCACTAAAAATGTGTTTTGGGGTGGTTTTAGAGGATGGAAGCCATTACTAAGGTCTCAAGAAGGTTTGTGGCGGCTCAAAACTGAAATGAAAGTGATAACCTAACCCTAATCAGTCCTCCTATACCTCTAAACCCGAAATTCCCCTCTGCGCCTAGCTGCTAATCACCCGGTTAAGCCCAATTAAGCTGTTTTTCACCATCTGAAACTTGTTTCAGCCATATCTCCCAAACGGTAAGTCCGTTTGGCTAATGTGACCACTCTACGGAAAGAGAAACCATCATCCGGAGCCAATGGAACTGGTTTCAGGTCAAAATTCCTTTCCAGTCAAAAGTTATGGCCAAAACAGTGCTAACTAGGGGTAAAATGGTCTTTTAAAAATCGGGAAAAATCATGAACATGGGAAATGACCCCAATAGCCGTCCCCCAATGTTACATGACCATACGACTTCGTGTGAGAAAGAAATAAATATTCTACGATGCTATGATGCGTAGGATGCGGGTTGTTACATTATGTTTATGTTTTGGGCTATGGGTTGATTCTAGCGATGGAGTAGTTATCCAGTAAGGGTGACATTCTCGGTTTTGTAAAGAGGGTAGTTAGACTCTTGAATTGCTTCGGTAATACCCTCGAAGTCACCTGTAACCTTTAGGGTTCTCTCATGATTAGTTACCTAGAATCTCTTGATACATTTATTGATCCGCTCGAGTAGTGTTCACCACTAAGGCGGATGGTTCATTTCACTTATGCATGAGTTGCAGAAAGTCACCTTAGTAAGTACATTTGGCAACATGGTTGATATTTGTTATTTTCAAGAGATAGTTCTTCTGCGAGGAATACCTCCTAGTAAGTGAACGAGATCCAAGATTCACTAGTGAATTTTGGAGAGCTTGCATGAAACCATGAGTACGTAGTCAAATTTGAGTCGAGTATACTAGAAGGAGGATAAATGAAAGTGGAACGAGAGGCAGCAGTGAAATGAGTTCCAACTCATATTTTGGAAACAAGAATTAAGAATCTGTGAAGTTAAAGACGGTCAAAGCACAATGGAGTTAAGCTCAAGGAAACGCGACTTAGAATATTGAAGACTAGATACGTGCATCATATCTCTTTTTAAGAGTATATCCTTGGTCCCTCTTTTCCTATAGCGCTTAATTGCATGTTATCTTTTTCCTCTCGGTCCAATTCTCAATCAAATTTCTGTTGCAAACCCCATAGGGAGTATAACTCATCTGTTAGTAACACATTTTGGGGCTTGAGGGTGTCCGCTGGGTTGACTAAACTCTTTGGGTTTTATATGATACGGGTTGGTTTTAGGAAGGGATTCCCTTGTGACCTAAAAGGAGTCCATCATGCTTAGTTTCCTCGAAACATATTTTGGTTTGATTGAGTAATTCTTTGGGTGTCAGCCTGATGTTGATTTCGGTCTCCGGGGCTGGTGCTTAGGGAGTTCTTCTCCTGATCAGTATATATGTGACATATATTTCCAGTTTTGACATGGCCTAATGGGCACAAGGTTTTTACTTGCTTCTATCATTCGGCTATAGCTTTAGGTAGGAACAATTGGGTGTAAACATGTGTTTGAGACATGTTATGATTGATGGTTGCAAGTGGCTGCAAGTGGTTGCTAGTGGTTGCTCGTGGATGCATTTACACATTCGGCACTAGATCGGCTCAGTCACCTTTCATATTGCATATGCATGAGTGTTTATACTTGTTTATGGATGAATTTGAATGTGTTATCATATGAATGTTGCATATGGATGAATGTTTGTGCACACATATAGTGCTTACGTGACTAGGATTATTTGCATACATGTTGGATTCATGGCACTAGATATATTTTGCATTAAGAAGATCAATCAGGCCTGATCATTTGCATTAGACAAGGAACATATAAACACACTTTTTGCATATGTTCATACAGCGTTAGAAATCTATTAAGGATGATGGATGCCTGTGATTGATGATTGAGTAGATGGATGATTGGATGGTAGGACACATTCTCCTTAACTTGAAGATTTCGAGGACGAAATCCTTTAAGGAGGGGAGAATGTAACAACCCGAATTTTTAAAAACATGTTAAAATCATAAATCAAGGCAGAAATAAATTTTAAAATAAGAACCAAGGGAAACGGGTTGTGCCATTGTGTTCGTCTCGGAATTCTGCATGAAATCGAGTCCGAGTTTTCGAAAATCGGAGTCTGTATGACCAAGTTATGGCTCCCCAAAGTTTCAGAAATATAGCTCGAATTCGAATTCAAAAATTCGAATTTCAAACGTAGAATAGACTGGGCGGGAAATTTCCCGCCCAGACCCAGATCGACTGGGAAGTCGACTGGCAGTCGACACCCCCAGGACCAGGTCGACTGCACAATCGACTTGGGTGTCGACCTGGTCCTCGAGCCCATTTTTGGGCCAGTGTTCGTTCTGATGTATCTAGTCCGATTTCTGTCCAGATTCATCTGCCTAAACCTATTTAAACAGCCCCAACCTAGCCTTCTCTACACACAATTCTATTCTGATTCTACTCTGCCTCTGTTCTAAATAAAAAATAAAATAAAAAAATGGCATCGCTACTCTGTTGGAATCAAAACTAGAAGCTAATCAACATCAACCTAAGCAACTCAATTTAAACTAGAGATTAAAGCTTCTGCAACTTTCTATGACAAATTCACTTCTTAATTCGCTAGCCATGCTTTGTAAGTTCTGGTTATTTTCTGATTTAAATATTTGATTATAATATGGAATTGAATTAAAGTGAAATTGGATCTAAGTATGTTTATCGATCCAGATCTATTTCTATTGTTTCTTGAATCTTGGGTTTTTGACTTGTCTATCTTTATTCTCATGACAAGTTCATAATCTATTCAGCCTGTTGTAAATTAGTTTTCTCGATTCATGTTAATATTATTATCAAATTGTAATCTTCATGCCTGTGATGATGTTTTTACCTCTGATCTTGCTTTAACTATGAATTCTACCTTTCCCATATTTATTTTCTTTTGATGAACCTTGGTCAATTTCGGACCTTGGCCTAAAATCGCGATTTGCATACGAGATGTATACGGGGAAATTATGGGATTATTTCCTATATGAATATGTTGGAATTATTGGCAACATGAAATTGGAAATTATCACTGTATTTGCAGGTTTGGGGCTTGATCTGTAAATTTTGGTATAATCTTGTTATGGGGAAATTTGCATAAATAATATATACATGGAATTTGGCGTTAATACGATCTATGTAAAAAGGCATGAAACTTGGTATATATCTAAATTGGCTAGGATTGGACACATATAAATTGATATATATATATATATATATAATTTGACATGGATTTTGTTATATGTAATATGACATGGATCTTGATATATGTAATTTGGCTAGAACTCGTTATGGGTAAATTGGTGTAAACATGTTATACATGTAATTTTGGGTATAAAACTGGATCTATGTAAATTGAGCATAGCTTTGTAAACATGAAAATCATGAATCATAACATATGTAAAAACTGACATGTAACCTAGGACTTGGGCATATGTTAATTATGTAAAATTTGGAGTAGAAACATGTATGATAATTTATGACTTGGAGAAAGTTTAATATAAACGCGCCTAAGTTGCGTTCTGGGTAGTTGGTATGTATTGGACATCTAGAAGGCACGTAAACATGCTTATGAACTTGAAACATGAATTGGTTATGAAGATGAATCATTAACTTGATAATAGGCGTAAGTGAAAACATGAAACTTGACATGAAACTCGCCATGAAACTAGACACGAACTTGACATGAAACTTGAACATGGACATGACATTTAGAATGAACTAGAAAATGGCCAACTCGAGGTTGGGTTGAGTTTGCAGTGTAATTCTGCCCGGAACCGCCCGACAAATCCAGTTACTGCAAACAATAGGATCCAATGTGGGTAGTTGGTCATATCACACTTGAAAACCCGAGGTCAGACTGAGTTGTGGTGTAATTCTGCCCGGAACCGCTCGGCATATCCAGTGACCACAACAATATGTCTGATGTGAGAGGTTGGGGTGCATAAATGAATTAATGACTTGATAGGGTTAAGTCATTAACCGCTTGAATATACTTAACCAATTTGACACGATGACTTGATAGGGTTAAGTCATGAACCGCTTGGATATACTTAACCAATTTGACACGATGACTTGATAGGGTTAAGTCATGAACCACTTGAATATACTTAACCAATTTGACACGATGACTTGATAGGGTTAAGTCATGAACCGCTTGAATATACTTAACCAATTTGACACGATGACTTGATAGGGTTAAGTCATGAACTGCTTGAATATACTTAACCAATTTGACACGATGACTTGATAGGGTTAATTCACGAACCGCTTGAATATACTTAACCAATTTGACACGATGGTTTGGTAGGGTTAAGTCACGAACCGCTTGAACATACTTAACCAACTTGACACATGATTCGTAGGGCTAAGTCATGAACTTGAACGACAACACTTAGCCAATTTGACATGACACGTACGGGTTAAGTCATGAACTTGAATGACCACACTTAACCAACTTGACATGCTAGACTGATGGGGTTAAATCTCGAATTTAAATGACAACACTTAACCTGCTGGACGGAAACCCTAGTTACGCAGTCCTTTTCAGCAGTAACCCACTAGATGTATAATGGTACCCTTGAACTAGGCAGGGTGGGCCACGATTACTAGGCTGATTGTAAGCGACCAGAACGACGGCTGAGTTGGTGCGCCATTGTAGGTTCAGGCGGACTACGGTCGTGCACGTAGTCCAGAGTTGAAAAAGCAGGCATTGGGCACCAGTAGGTTTACACTGTGTGTGCTTGATTCGTGTCGGAGGTTGGCACCCTAGGGCTTGATACACCCTATGGTGGACCAAGCACAGGTGACTACATTCGTGATAGGGCCATATGACACAGACACATGAATGAGATAGGACTTGTAGGGAGCCGATCGATTAATAGATCGTTACGTGAGACCAAGTAATGGATCATTTCAGGACATTCGGCAAGGGATCATTTTATAGTCAACACATGACACGGGTTGGGATACTAGTACTGTTTGTGCAGAGCGAATAGATATCATAGAAATATTTTAATGGTAAAGTAGAGAAATCTTGCGATGCTTGATAGAAATCTTGCGAAATTATACTTAGTTTATCTTGAATGGAAACCTGGCGATGTTATACTTGACAAAAACCATATGAGGTTATTCTTAGTTATATTTTCTGTAGCTTATCTTGTCATCATGCTTATGTTTACTTTCAGTTTATTCATGCCATGTTATCTTTACCTGTTTTTATGCTGAAAGTCACTAGGACTTACTCAGTCTTTATGGCTGACCTGTTTTGTTTCGCCTCTTTTTCTTCCATTTCCCCCCCAGGTTCGCAGGGTGGGAATACAGCTAAGTTCGGATCTTACCAAGCTCCAAAGCTCTTTCATGTACGGCTTGGATTTCTCTTGGCTATGGCTTGCTTTTCTTTATTGGGGAATGATTTATAACTATGGTTTTATGCTTCTTTGCTATTGCAAGATAGATTTCGATGTAATTGACTTAATAGCATTTTGATGTAAAAGGCTTTAGACCTTACTAGATTTTAAAGCAATGAAATTTGGGTTTTCCTTCCGCTGTTTTATTTATGTTCTATCTTGTAATATTTCTGTGTATGTTTACCTAGATAATACTCCACCAAAGCTCGTGCATTCCCTTTGTGAGTGACCCTAGCGGAGGTGGGGTGTTACACACAACGTATTTTTAACCATCAAAATACTTACTGTTTTTCACATTAAAAATCCATACGGCCACACACTGACTCTAAAAATCACAAAACTTGATATCTAGAAATAGTTTAATATTGCGGATCCAACAAAATTAGTTTCGTTGAATACTGAGGTCATTTGAAAAACTGGCTATTTTTAAAGTCTAAATAACCCATTTAAATATATAAATATATTTAAAAACATTTAAATTTAATATTTAAAAATAAATATTATCGTATATATTCACAATAAAATATCATACAGCTCCAATGGGATTTATAACTCGATATTTCAAATCCAGTGTTACATCGATATTCGATTTATATTTAAAAATCCATTTTAGATTATAAATAAATTGATATAAATTATAAAGGAATTCCATAGCGACTTTTCTAAAATTTGATTTGGACATAAATGAAAATCTACACGACGAAATCTCGATTTTTCTCTTCCATCAGAAAAACATACTTCGCCAGCTCTTAGCGTTTCTTGTTTCACAGAAATCAGATTTAAAACGAACCATGTATATTCAGTTGAAGTTCAAATCGCCAAATAGCGAACTGCCGCGCCATTTCGAGATCGATTTTAATTATATTATAATTCAACATTCAACTGTCGTTAAAATAATATATTCGTTATTCTGATTCAATTTCAAACTGAATTAAATATCACAAATGATCCAATTCACGCTATTTTTGGAATTCCACTATTTCTAACTATTTCAGAAATTAAATATATTATTATATTAATTAAATATTCAATATTATTTAATTTAACGACCCTTTAATTCCATAAATCACTATTTAAACGATTAAATAAATTAATTATATCACTGAAAAATGCGGGTCGTTACATTCTTCCCCCTTAAAATAATTTCGTCCTCGAAATTGCTAAGGTAGAGAACAAACCCTATTGACTAGTACAAATTTATTTATTTTACTTACTAATCTCAATTTCAACTGAACTAATTTAATTTCAATTAAAATAATAATTAATTCCTATCAACGTTAATTTTCTAAAATCCTGAAAATATTCTAACACCTTAAATTTTCAAAAATTCCGCCAACACCTCCTTTGTACCGGTCAATAGTTTAAACCCCAACTAGCCTCTCTAGGCCCTATCCAATCAAAAAGAAAATCAAATAGCCAAGAGGCTTGCCGATTCAGCACATAAAACCTCATATGGAAACTTAAACATGTACCTTTTGTCGGGCATACCATTTCATCCTTTTATTCTGCTGCCAATTCAGCATATACCAAAGTCATCCCAATCAACCTCTGATCAATTTATCCTGAACACAGCTATTCACTTAAACAAGCCAATTACCATTTCAAACCAAATTTCCATCCTTGATTCCAACTCCTAACTCATCAATTTAATACCATTTCAGATTCCTATCTCTAAATTCAAAATCTGATTCTACTAGATATATTATATTCCAATTAAATTTCCAGTTAATTGGTTTCAATTCAATTCATATTCGCTTTCACCGATTCCTGTTTAAATCTGTTTTAATTTCAAATGATCTTTTCCTGGGAGTTATAAATAACTTTGCTTTTCACAAAAAATCAAATATTTCCCTTTCGAGATTCAAAACAACTTGTTTTCCTCAAAACAATTCAACACAAAATCTTGGTAGTAATCCGCCACTTAGGACTTGAAAATGAACACTGATGATGTGGCCAGCATCATCAGAGTTATTTTCCAGTTATCAAAGTTAGTTCAATACTTTATCACTCTAAAAACCATTTTTAAACAATTTCATTTTGAAATCTTTTTCAAAATATCATTCACGATGCTTGTAAACAAATTAAATTCTCCCAGGATCTTAAAATTTCTTATACTTAACTCAAATCCACTTGCAAACACTTTTCCCCTGTTTTAGAATTTTAGTTCCAATTATGATTTAATTAATCTGCTTTTATATTTTACGAACTCAAATTGGTTATTTATATAACTATTATCAATAATAATCAGCCAACACATCCAACGTACTATAATATTTCCAATATTAATCATTCATTTATATCAAAATATAGTTTGGGTAAAAAAAATCATTTACCCTCTTTCAAACTATACTATGTCGGTTCATCGTATTCGAGTGTTTAGAAACTCCTACCGATACAGTGGATCAAACTGATCAACCAGAATTCACAAACTACTCAACCAATAAAGCTCCACAATATAAAATTATTTTTATAAAATCTACAAATACGTACCCTCGTATATATACACTCAAACTCAATCTAGGGTATTGCTAACCCTGTCTCTACTGAGTCACGCCACAGAGCCAAGATAATCACTCAACCTTTAGCTCTGGTACCACTGTAACGAACTGGTATTTTCGACCTAGAAAATCAACATAAAGCCCATGTTAATTATTCAGGTATCGAACATTCCAGATCATTAATAGAAAGAAGTTGGAGGGTGAGAATAGATAAGATAGAAAATTAGAATAGAAGATGTAACAACCCGGAAATGCGAGCCAGTTTAAAATTTTTATTTTGGCAATTTTAGTGGAATTTGAATATTTAAAATGAATTATTTTAAATAATATCTACGAGAAATTTATTTTGAATATAATTCGAACGTATATATTATATAGATCGTCGTTAGAATATAAATATTTATTTTAAATTATAAAAGGAATTGAAAATGGCGCGGTAGTTCGATAATTCGATTTCAAACTTCAATTGAATGTACCGGGTGCAAAAACAAACCGGATTTTAGTGAAACCAAAAATAATAGGATCTAACTGAGATTATCTTTACAACGAATCCGAAAAATTGAAATTTCATAGCAGGAATCAAAAGATATGTCCAGTTGAAAATTCTGAAGAGTCGCTATGGAATTCAAGCCCTTAAAAATAGCCATTTTGCAAACGACCTCGGATTTCGACGAAACCACTTTTGTTGGATCCGTGATGTCAAGTTATTGCTAGTTTCAAATTTCATAATTTTTCGAGTTAATATGTGAGCGTGGCAAAGGATAACGCATTTGACCAGTTTTAGTTGATTTTAATCGACTGGAAATTGGCCATTTTTCAAACGGTCTCAGAATTCGATGAAACTAGTTTTGTTAGGACCGAATCTTCAATACAAAGCTAGAAATTATTTTTCAGGAATTTTTAGAGTTAGTATGTGACCCCAGTAAATTGAAATGCACGTTCAAATTCAATATATAGAGTTATATGTTGATTTTGACGAAAACAGATCGAAACGATCGAATCAGCCTATGATACATATCCCATTGTGTTCGGAATGGGGGTAATTAGTTATGAACGACAGGCGGTGGGTTTGATTTCGAGGTCGAGAATAAAAGTTGCTTGTTGGAATTAATTTAATAATATTATATATATTTATATACTCTCAGCCCCCCCATCAGTTTCATTTCAAACGAATAAAAAAAAGGGCGACGGGGGGTGAACCATCGCCGCCGCCACTTCATCCCCCCCCCCCCCAGTGGCGCGCCGCCTCCCCCTTCTCCTTCTCCCTCCTCCTTTCTCCTTCTACCGCTTGCCCTCGCGTTCTCTCTCCGCCTAGACCCCAAACCCCGAGCCCTAGCGACGCGCGCCCACCACCAGAGCAACACCTCCACCCACTGTCGCCTCCACCTCTCCTCCACCCCTCCTCTTCACTGATCCGCCACCACCCACGAACCCGCGACCCCCTCCTCCTTCTTCTTCTTCTTCTGAATAAAACACCCCCTGAGCCTCGCCCCGACCTCCTCCACCCCCTGCTGGCCCCGCCGACGCCCTTAGTCGCCTTCTCCGACAAACTACACCTCCAACGCAACGAGAAAACGCCCCCGCTCCTCCTTAAAACAATGTAAGTTATTTAATTTGTTTTGTTTTGTTTTGTTTAACTTATTTTTGTAAATAAAAATCTGAATTTTTATATGTAGAAGGTTTACATTTTTATACAAAGGAAGTTAATATTTTTTAAGGAAGAAAGACGATATTTTTATAGGAAGAAAGACCATATTTTTAAAGGAAGAAAGGCGAAATCTTTAAATGGAGAAAGGCGAAATCTTTAAATGGAGAAAGGCGAAATCTTTAAATGAAGAAAGGTGAAATCTTTATATAGAGAATAGCGTGATAAAAATATAATCCATTATATTGTAGAAGTATAAAAATATAATCTTTTATATTGTAGAAGTATAAAAATATATTCTTTTATATTGTAGAAGTATAAAAATATAATTTTTATAAAGGTAAGATAGTAAAAATATCATCTTTATAGATATAGCGGAAATAAAAATCTGATTTTTATTATATATATGTTGAAATAAAGATGTGATTTTTATAGTGATGAAATAAAAAAGGCAAAATCTTTATATAGAGAATAGCGTGATAAAAATATAATCTTTAATATATGAACACCGTTATAAAAATAGAATTTTTATCTATATAGTAGCGGTGTAAAAATATGATTTTTATATACATAGCAACAATATAAAAATGTGATTTTTATATATGTAGTGGCTACGGACAACGAAAGTGCCAAAAGGTGAGAATAGCCAGGACTTCTACATATGAAGAGTCGTGGTGTTGGATTAGCTAGTCGGTGAGAACTTCTCACTCTAAATCTCTTTTTCTAGTTATATATATATATACTAGGATGCAGACGGTGCTTAGCAGCACCCGACACCCGTCGTCCACAGACCATGGACGGCTTGTTTGTTTGATTGATGTGTTGTAAAAATTGATTGTGTGAGGAATTAGTGAATAAATAAATATTTATAAACAAATCGGATGATTTGTTTATATACACTGATTTGGCTGATATTGATTGGGATGATAAATTTTACACATCGCCCAACTGCACAAATAATACTCAGTGGTTGTTGATTTGAAACCCCACACGGGTGTTGGGAGGATATTTGGGTACACTAATCCCAATTATTTAATTGTATGTCGATCGAATGGTCGACAGATTGTGTAAGCATTGATTATTTATATTTGATGCTTATGCAGTTGTGTGGTGCACTGTGAATGATGGTTGATTGGTTATCGTTGCTATTATATACATGTGTTGTATGGAATCCATATAATTAACGTTATATGGTGATTGATTGGGCCTCATTCCAATCGAGAAAATAATGAATATTATAAAAGAAAATTCATGTTTTGAATACAAAAATAGTCATGTGTTGACGATGTTCATGTATTGAAACTATTTATGTGTTGAGTAAAATATTTTAATAATAAAATTTACATCTTCATCATATTTAAAATTAGAACTACTTCACGGTGGAGTCTGATTGAAAATCAAACGATAGATACCATAGTTTTATAAAATATTTTATATAACAAAAATAGTCGTGTGTTGACAGTACTCATGTGTCGAGATTAGTCGTGTGTTGAAATAAATATAGATTCATGTGTTGAATAGAATAAATATTCATTTGTTGAATAGAGTAACGAATTTATTGAAATATATAAAGCCGTGTTGACTAGAGTTGCGCTATTTTGACGTGAACGATATTTATATCTATATTATTCGAATATCGAAAAGGAAGTGATTTCAAAATATAACGTTTTGAAAATATTATCATTTATATAGTAATGATAGGAAATATTCAATTTTGAATAGAAATTGAATATAATGTTGAAATGGTTTTGAAAACGAATTTAAAACGATTTATAAAATACGTTTTAAAAGGAAATCGACGAAATATGTAATATATATATATATATATATATATATATATATATATATATATATATATATATATATATATATAATGGCCTGAATAGAACGCGCCGCGCCGCGGCGGTTCGTGAATTTCGACCATTGACTTCGAATCGATGTTACGGGAGATCCGACCGTCGGATTCTCCTAAAACCGGAGCCATTGGGTTTGTATCGAAAAGAGCTTTCCAATGAATATTAGAAACTTGAAATCTAACGGTTGGATTTGGAATTATGTCCAAATCAATTTCAGAAAATGTCGCTGTAAGTGCAGTTCGATGGTCGTTGTTGGAAATCGACTATACGGGACTTGATAAAATTATTAAAAATATCAATAATTTGTGTAAAATCATAATATGGGAATTGGAAAGAACTGGGATGAAAAATTCCACATTTGAAAGGATAAAAATGTATTATTGTCAAAATGAACTAGTTTTGAACTAGAATTAAAATCAATTTATTTTTGAAATAAATAAACTGAATTTGAAAGTGATTTTAAAAATAATCAATATTCCCAATATGTGAATTAGACTGGAGTTGAATCGAAATAATCATCGGAATATTTCGATGTTGGATTTTGTAACTATAAAGATATTGTTATGGGAATTTGAAAGATATATTTTATATCGTTATTTCCAATACGATATTTATTGGTTTCAGAATTTGATATTGAATATAAGCCGGTATACTTTCTATTCAGAACCTTGTATTTAATATCAAATGTGATTTGGGTTATCGTGAATCGCGTTTTAAATGAGGTTGGTTCTTTAACCCAGTTAAAAAGAAGATATTGATTTTTGAGAAGATTAAAACTAAGTGGAGTTTTAAAGAATCATTAATCAGATTGAAAGTGAATTAATAATTTAAATTGTCAAATCTGAAAAGTGATCGAAAATGGAGTAAAAGCAGTTTTGCCCCAAAGCGATAGTTAAATCTTTAATTAGATTTGAACGTGAAATGGTAATTAATTTTGCCGATAACACCGTGATGTTAGATATGGAGTATTACCAGTTTTTCTCCATGGGATGAATAGGTTGGGATTGGGAAATAAAATAAATAATTACTTCGGTGTGGTTCGCTAATCCCGACTAGTTTGAAATGATATCCAAAGGAAGATTAAAGAATAAATTTAGAAGAATTTATCTTTGATAAAATTAATGTGAACCTATTCCCTAAAAATGTGATTTTGTGAATAAAAGAATATTCTCAATTGGAATGAAGCATTTGTTGTGTTTGTGTAACATTTGTTTATCATATACGTGGGTTATTCAGAAAGGCCGAGTTTATACCCATTCTGAATAACCGATTCGACGAGATGTCGAAGATGAAGACGGTGGTTGAAGACCGGAAGTCTTCACATCGTTTGGGCGATTACTGATGATCTCGATTGGCCTGTACACCCAAGTTGAGGGAAACAGTTGGTGATCGTCTAGACGTACTTGGAGATGGATGGATATGCGAGGAAAGTGCCTCCGGTTTCGTTCAGACCCAGAACGAACTTGTAAATGGATTGTGTGTTTGGCATTGGATTTTATTCTGTGTTGATTGATCTCCATTAAATATACATCTGTTTGGCGGTGGAGAATTTATTCTCTTGTATAACGCCCTTCTCTAAGACGTACGAGCTCAGAGGTTGTATATCGATGGACATCGGTCGCATGGAGTGAATTGCCAGCGTGGCATGCAGAAGTGGCAATTGATCAAGGCTTCGGTTGAAAAGCAAAGTCTTGAGGTTGATGATCAAAGCACGGCCTGTGTGGCGTAGCTTTGTGTATAGCGTGAATTCGCGAGCCTCACACCTCGGTATGAGTCAAAAACGGGAGACGGACTGTTGGGAGAGCACGATGTTTCTTTCTTGCTAGGGTGGTGTCGGTGACCTACCAGTCCTGACATTTATATTCTTTTCACCTGTGTGGTTGTTGGAATGCGAGGCGCCTCGGATATAGGTCTGTTAGGACCGGGAAACGTGTGTTCAGGAATTGCCAATCCTCAAAAGTAAGAGAGGACCGGGCCAGCCGATTCCAAGGATCAAAGTGGGGTCCTGAGACATTTGCAATTTTGTCTCGAATCGGAGAGGAGCTTGCCCCTTGCCTCGACTCATGACGAAAATCCAATTTCCAATACGTGATATTGCGATTTTAATTGTAGAACTAGTATGGCGACATGATATATGGTACCCATGCCGTCTAAGATTGATATTTATGATTGAAATTGTTTTGACACTATGCACTTATAATAGTATCAAATGATTTGTTTTAAACATACCAAGCATGTTTGGCTATTATAAGGGAAAACCCTATCCTCCGGCTTGCGTTGCATTGTGTGATGGGCTTGGGTCTTATAATAGCTTCATTTTTTCAAAGAGCATTGTGTTGTTTTGTTATTTGCACAGTAGTCTTGGGAGAAAACCCATTCCGTGTTATACGACATGTTCCCTTGAATTACTCTCTTTTAAAGTAAAGTTTTAAATAACTCTTTTAGTTCTCACACCAGTCATATGACTGACCTGGAGTTTATTGTTTTAACCTAAACTCTGGGTGCCCCTATTTTCCACACGGGCAGTTAGTAGTTTTGGTTTTGCAGATTTATATTCACAGGATCCTGATTTACAGCTGGAACGATGCTCGGAAAGCTCTGTATCCGTGTATTACTTTCAGTTGTGTTTTGTATATTTTTCCGCTGCTATGTAATTTATTGTAATCTCTGATATTTATCGAATGTATATTTATTCATACTCTGTATATTCTTGTATCTGATGGAATTGTTGTAATAACAATGAAATGTTCTTCTGTCTGCGTTCCGATGTGTGTTGTTCTCATCTCAATCCGGGCTTTCCTTACCGGGGAAGTTCGAGTTGTGTCAGTTTGGTATCAGAGCTTTGGTTTACAGAGCTCGAGAACAAGACACATTAGAACCCTACGTAAGAGTTCATCAGATATTGGATTAGTAATATCCAATTAGAATGACTCGTTAGAGATAGGATCAGTAGTATCCTAGAACGAGTGTGAAGAATATATTTTTCAAATGAAAACCAATTTTGTTTTGAAATTTAAATCGTTTAAACGTATTTGAATATTTTATTTGTATTGAATTTGGACAATCCAATATATAAAGAGTTTGCATATACGCGTCATGAACGTATATTCGAAGTTTTAATATACTGGATAGATATAGAACCGCACTCTAGTTGCCTGGACATGGTCCTGATGATGAAGTATACCATCACCAGTATTTATTTTCGTGTGATGAAAGTGGGATTTCTATATGTTTCCATAGACTGGTGTGAGAACCAAAATATAGATAGATTTATTGTTGTGATTTGGCATCAAAAACATGGTTTTCTGTATGTATATCAAAATTATGAATTTGAAACGTTAATTCACTAATTGATTGATATTTGAGTTGTTTGTTTATTTGTTTGATAATTTTGAACCATTTAGCCTAATTAAATCACATATTGAATTGTATCGAAAATTATTTGCAATTGCATGCATATACATGTATATCGTTGAACAGGTCATAGCAAGGAGGCTAAAGCCGAAGAATAAAATTTGTTTGCCCGACAAATAGGTACATGTTTACCATAATTTACTGTTTTGTTTGGGTGATGATGATTTTATGAGCCGATTGGCTTTTTCTTTTTCTTTTTGAGATTAGAGGGCCTATATGGCAATTTCGGGATTTTCCCAGTGTAGGGGAGGTTATGGCGAAATTTTTCGATAATTTAGGGTGTTAGCCAAATTTTTGAAAAATTTGAAAAGTTTTTAGAAACTGAAAAGTTGAAGAACTTAAGCCGTAATGAAAATACTGGAAGTTGAGTTGAATTGTAAAACAACTTTCGACTTCGTTCCTTTTCGAGGACGAAAAGTTTTAAGTGGGGGAGATTGTAACAACCCGGAAATGCGAGCCAGTTTAAAATTTTTATTTTGGCAATTTTAGTGGAATTTGAGTAATTAAAATGAATTATATTAAATAATATCTACGAGAAATTAATTTTGAATATAATTCGAACGTATATATTATATAGATCGTCGTTAGAATATAAATATTTATTTTAAATTATAAAAGGAATTGAAAATGGCGTGGTAGTTCGATAATTCGATTCCAAACTTCAATTGAATGTACCGGGTGCAAAATAAACCGGATTTTAGTGAAACCAAATATAATAGGATCTAATTGAGAATATCTTTACAACGAATCCGAAAAATTGAAATTTCATAGCGGTAATCAAAAGATATGTCCAGTTGAAAATTCTGAATAGTCGCTATGGAATTCAGGCCCTTAAAAGTAGCCATTTTGCAAACGACCTCGGATTTCGACGAAACCACTTTTGTTGGATCTGTGATGTCAAGTTATTGCTAGGTTTCAAATTTCATAATTTCTGGAGTTAATATGTGAGCGTGGCAAAGGAAAACGCGTTTGACCAGTTTCGTTGATTTTAATCGACTGGAAATTGGCCATTTTTCAAACGGTCTCAGAATTCGATGAAACTAGTTTTGTTAGGACCGTATCGTCAATACAAAGCTAGAAATTATTTTTCGGGAATTTTTAGAGTTAGTATGTGACCCCAGTAAATTGAAATGCACGTTCAAATTCAATATATAGAGTTATATGTTGATTTTGACGAAAACAGATCGAAACGATTGAATCAGCCTACGATACATATCCCATTGTGTTCGGAATGGTGGTAATTAGATATGAACGACAGGCGGTGGGTTCGATTTCGAGGTCGAGAATAAAAGTTGCTTGTTGGAATTAATTTAATAATATTATATATATTTATATACTCTCAGCCCCCCCCCCCCATCTGTTTCATTTCAAACGAATAAAAAAAAGGGGCGACGGGGGGTGAACCATCGCCGCCGCCACTTCATCGCGGCTCCCCCGAAATGCACGCCGCCTCCCCCTTCTCCCTCCTCCTTCCTCCTTCTACCGCTTGCCCTCGCGTTCTCTCTCCGCCTAGACCCCAAACCCCGAGCCCTAACGACGCACGCCCACCGCCAGAGTACCTCTTCCACCCCCTACCGCCTCCACCTCTCCTCCGCCCCTCCTCTTCACTGATCCGCCACCACCCACGAACCCGCGACCCCCCTCCTCCTTCTTCTTCTTCTGAATAAAACCGCCGCACCCCACCGAGCCTCGCCCCGACCTCCTCCACCCCCTGCTGGCCTCGCCGACGCCCTATAGCCGCCTTCTCCAATAAACTACACCTCCAACGCAGCGAGAAAACGCCTCCGCTCCTCCTTAAAACAATGTAAGTTATTTAATTTGTTTTGTTTTGTTTTGTTTATTTTTGTAAATAAAAATATGAATTTTTATATGTAGAAGGTTTATATTTTTATACAAAGGAAGTTAATATTTTTAAAGGAAGAAAGACGACATTTTTAAAGGGTGAAAGACCATATTTTTAAAGGAAGAAAGGCGAAATCTTTAAATGGAGAAAGGCGAAATCTTTAAATGGAGAAAGGCGAAATATTTAAATGAAGAAAGGCGAAATCTTTATATAGAGAATAGCGTGATAAAAATATAATCTTTTATATTGTAAATGTATACAAATATAATCTTTTATATTGTAGAAGTATAAAAATATAATCTTTTATATTGTAGAAGTATAAAAATATAATTTTTTATAAAGGTAAGATAGTAAAAATATCATCTTTATAGATATAGCAGAAATAAAAATCCGATTTTTATTATATATATGTTGAAATAAAGATGTGATTTTTATAGTGATGAAATAAAAAAGGCGAAATCTTTATATAGAGAATAGCGTGATAAAAATATAATCTTTATTATATGAACACCGTTATAAAAATAGAATTTTTATCTATATAGTAGCGGTGTAAAAATATGATTTTTATATACATAGCAACAATATAAAAATGTGATTTTTATATATGTAGTGGCTACGGACAACGAAAGTTCCAAAAGGCGAGAACAGCGAGGACTTCTACATATGAAGAGTCGTGGTATTGGATTAGCTAGTCGGTGAGAACTTCTTACTCTAAATCTCTTTTTCTAGTTATATATATATATACTAGGATGCAGACGGTGCTTAGCAGCACCCGACACCCGTCGTCCACAAACCATGAACGTCTTGTTTGTTTGATTGATGTGTTGTAAAAATTGATTGTGTGTGGAATGAGTGAATAAATAAATATTTATAAACAAATCGGCCGATTTGTTTATATACACTGCTTTGACTGATATTGATTGGGATGATAAATTTAACACATCGCCCAACTGCACAAATAATACTCAGTGGTTGTTGATTTGAAACCCCACACGGGTGTTGGGAGGATATTTGGGTACACTAATCCCAATTATTTAATTGTATGTCGATCGATTGGTCGACAGATTGTGTAAGCGTTGATTATTTATATTTGATGCTTATGCAGTTGTGTGGTGCACTTTGGATGACGGTTGATTAGTTATCGTTGCTATTATATACATGTGTTGTATGGAATCCATATAATTAACGTTATATGGTGATTGATTGGGCCTCATTCCAATCGGGAAAATAATGAATATTATAAAAGAAAATTCATGTGTTGAATACAAAAATAGTCATGTGTTGACGATGTTCATGTGTTGAAACTATTTATGTGTTGAGTAAAATATTTTAATAATAAAATTTACATCTTCATCATATTTAAAATTAGAACTACTTCACGGTGGAGTCTGATTGAAAATCAAACGATAGATACCATAGTTTTATAAAATATTTTACATAACAAAAATAGTCGTGTGTTGACACTACTCATGTGTTGAGATTAGTCTTGTGTTGAAAGAAATATAGATTCATGTGTTGAATAGAATAAATATTCATTTGTTGAATAGAGTAACGAATTTATTGAAATATATAAATCCGTGTTGACTAGAGTTGCGCTATTTTGACGTTAACGATATTTATATCTATTTTATTCGAATATCGAAAAGGAAGTGATTTCAAAATATAACGTTTTGAAAATATTATCATTTACATAGTAATGAAAGGAAATATTCAATTTTGATTAGAAATTGAATATAGTGTTGAAATGGTTTTGAAAAAGAATTTAAAATGATTTATAAAATACGTTTTAAAAGGAAATCGACAAAATATATATAATATATATATATATTATATATGTAATGGCCTGAATAGAACGCGCAGCGCCGCGGTAGTTCGTGAATTTCGACCATTGACTTCGAATCGACATTACGGGAGATCCGACCGTCAGATTCTCCTATAACCGGAACCGTTGAGTTCGTATCGGAAAGAGCTTTCCAATGAATATTATAAATTTGAAATCTAACAGTTGGATTTGGTATTATGTCCAAATCAATTTCAGAAAAGGTTGTTGTAAGTGCAGTTCGATGGCCGTTGTTGGAAATCCACTGTACGGGCCTTGATAAAATTATTAAAAATATCAATAATTTGTGTAAAATCATAATATGGGAATTGGAAAGAACGGGGATGAAAAATTCCACATTTGAAAGGATAAAAATGTATTTTTGTCGAAATGAACTAGTTTTGAACTAGAATTAAAATCAATTTATTTTTGAAATAAATAAACTTAATTTGAAAGTGATTTTAAAAATACTCAATATTCCCAATATGTGAATTAGACTGGAGTTGAATCGAAATTATCTTCGGAATATTTCGATGTTGGATTTCATGACTATACAGATATTGTTATGGGAATTTGAAAGATATATTTTATATTCTTATTTCCAATATGATATTTGTTGGTTTCAGAATTTGATATTGAATATAAGCCAGTATACTTTCTATTCAGAGCCTTGTATTTAATATCAAATGTGATTTGGGTTTATCGTGAATCGCATTTTAAATGACATTGGTTCTTTAACCCAGTTAAAAAGAAGATATTGATTTTTGAGAAGATTAAAACTAAGTAGAGTTTTAATAAATCATTAATCAGATTGAAAGTGAATTGATAATTTAAATTATCAAATCTGAAAAGTGATCGAAAATGGAGTATTACCAGTTTTGCTCCAAAACGATAGTTAAATCTTTAATTAGATTTGAACGAGAAATGGTAATTAATTTTACCGATAACACCGTGATGTTAGATACGGAGTATTACCAGTTTTGCTCCATGGGATGAATAGGTTAGGATTGGGAAATAAAATAAATAATTACTTCGGTGTGGTTCGCTAATCCCGACTAGTTTGAAATGATATCCAAAGGAAGATTAAAGAATAAATTTAGAAGAATTTATCTTTGATAAAATTAATGGGAACCTATTCCCTAAAAATGTTATTTTGTGAATAAAAGAATATTCTGAATTGGAATGAGGCGTTTGTTGTGTTTGTGTAACATTTGTTTATCATATACGTGGGTTATTAAGAAAGGCCGGGTTTATACCCATTCTGAATAACCGATTCGACGAGATGTCGAAGATGAAGACAATGGATGAAGACCAGAAGTCTTCACATCGTTTGGGTGATTACTGATGATCTCGATTGGGCTGTACACCCAAGATGAGGGAAACAGTTGGTGATCGTCTAGACGTACTTGGAGATGGATGGATATGCGAGGAAAGTGCCTCCGGTTTCGTTCAAAACCAGAACGAACTTGTAAATGGATTGTGTGTCTGACATTGGATTTTATTCTGTGTTGATTGATCTCCATTAAATATACATCTGTTTGGCGGCGGAGAATTTATTCTCTTGCTTAACGCCCTTCTCTGAGACGTACGAGCTCAGAGGTTGTATATCGATGGACATCAGTCGCATGGAGTGAATTGCCAGTGTGGCATGCGTAAGTGGCAATTGATCAAGGCTTCTGTTGAAAAGCAAAGTCTTGTGGTTGATGATCAATGCACGGCCTGTGTGGCGTAGCTTTGTGTATAGCGTGAATTCGCGAGCCTCAAACCTCGGTATGAGTCAAAAACGGGAGACGGACCGCTAGGAGAGCACAACGTTTCTTTCTAGCTAGGGTGGTGTCAGTGACCTACCAACCCTGACATTTATATACTTTTCACCTGTGCGGTTGTTGTAATGCGAGGCGCCTCAGATATAGGTCTGTTAGGAACAGGAAACGTGTGTTCAGGAATTGCCAATCCTCAAAAGTAAGAGAGGCCCGGCCCAGCCGATTCCAAGGATCAAAGGGGGGTCCTGAGACATTTGCTAGAGTGTCTCGAATCGGAGAGGAGCTTGCCCCTTGCCTCGACTCATGACGGAAATCCAATTTCCAATACGTGATATTGCGGTTTTAATTGTAGAACTAGTATGGCGACATGATATATGGTACCCACGCCGTCTAAGATTGATATTTATGATTGAAATTGTTTTGACACTATGCGCTTATAATAGTATCAAATGATTTGTTTTAAACGTACCAAGCATGTTTGGCTATTATAAGGGAAAACCCTATCCTCCGGCTTACGTTGCATTGTGTGATGAGACCTGGGTCTTATAATAGCTTCATTTTTCCAAAGAACATTGCGCTGCTTTGTTATTTGCACTAGTAGTCTTGGGAGAAAACCCGTTCCGTGTTATACGGCGTGGTCCCTTGAATTACTCTCTTTTAAAGTAAAGTTTTAAATAACTGTTTTAGTTCTCACACCAGTCATATGACTGACCTGGAGTTTATTGTTTTAACCTAAACTCTGGGTTCCCCTATTTTCCACACGGGCAGCTAGTAGTTTTGTTTTTGCAGATTTATATTCACAGGATCCTGATTTACAGCTGGAACGATGCTCGGAAAGCTCTGTATCCGTGTATTACTTTCAGTTGTGTTTTGTATATTTTTCCGTTGCTATGTAATTTATTGTAATCTCCGATATTTATCGAATGTATATTTATTCATACTCTGTATATTCTTGTATCTGATGGAATTGTTGTAATAACAATGAAATGTTCTTCTGTTTGCGTTCCGATGTATGTTGTTCTCATCTCAATCCGGGCTTTCCTTACCGGGGAAGTTTGGGTCGTGTCAGAAGAAGAAGAAGATCACTACAGAGCCAAATCAGAGTAATACGAATCTTACAGCGGAACGAATAAAATATAATATATAACATAACTTTGCAATAAACACAGTAAAATAACATTATCAGAGTACAACACTTACACATAGCGGAAATAACAATAACTATATAATCATAAAGCCTCCTGCTTCAAACTCCTCCAAGTATATCTGTAAAGACCTGAACTACTTGACTGCCCGTACAAATTAGGGCACCCAAGAGTTTTGCGAAAAACAAAAACAAAATAAACTCTGGGTCAGTCATGGGACTAGTGTGAGTAAACTCAAATCATCAGTTTAACTTTTCAAAATCCTTTTCAAAAGAAAAGATAATCGTAAGACCGATCCACACATAAACACGGATGGTTTTTATCTTACGATAACCCAAATCAGTTTTGAAAATCAATACTTCTCTGATATTATAATAATGTCTAATCCCAAGTAATTTGAATCTAGCAGAACGCTTACATCTCATGCTCCACGTATATAGTATACAAACAAAACCACGAGCACTTATTGGAAATTGGTTTCCAACTATGACAAGGTACGGGACCACCTGCCGATAGTGTATCTCTAGAGGCGAATACACTGGGTTCAACAAGAACATCTTGCAACCCGGCCCACACGTGACCGACCACTCATTTCACTTGAGTGTATCGAATGTATATCACCAACGGTTGGGAGCTACCTACCGTTTCCCGAAAAGTGACTGCATCGATCATAGATAAAAGAATGAAATGGATTTTCTCTAGATAGGTGATATACACCTTAATGGGAGCGACCCACTTAGCCATGCTGCCTGCCCGATTTCGGTCATTTCCTGGTTGATGAGGCTTGAGCTCATAACGTATCTTTGATAGATCATACATCCATTTACTTTGAATGCCACATCGTCATACCCGTCAAATCACAAATTGATTTCTCCAAAAATACCATGGGTATAAAGCTAAGAGAAACGATTTCCTCCGCTACCAAACGTAAGTACGTTTGAAGAGATCAACTTACGTGATCTGCTAGATATATTCTGTCAGACATTCGTCCATTCACGTTTGTCCTGGGATTGGACAAACCGAAGGCACTATTCTGTAAACAGGATAGCCCTTGCATAACTCTGTCTTCAAATATCTTTATCATAATTGATCGCAACGCTAACGTCCATACAGAGTGGTTTTCATATAAAAAACATCATCCCGGTCTCTCCGTATTGAAGACAGAATAATGTTCAAAAACTTCGATTGTCGATTATTTAACTATCAAAGAAAAACAGTTGTGCAACCAACGATATTATTTCCAGATGGAAATTCTATCGATCAATCATCATTCAAAGGTTTATTTCTTTTAATTAAATTATCATTAATTTATCCATTTTCCCTTTCTATATATTCGTAAATTCTAAATTTCTAAATTTGGTAAAAACATACTTTATAAATCATTTGGACCCAATCACCATATTTACATCTATTTATTATTTCTAATATTGGAAAACATTTCTGATCCTTATTGGGAAAACATTTCCAAACTCCTTCATTTGATTTAAACTGATGTTTAAATAAAACATCACTAAGCCAATTCAAACCATTTCACTTATTAACTAAATTCACTCAATCAACCTTCACTATCGAACTTTAACCATTTTTTAGTTAAAAACGAAGTCAATCAAGTTGGGGTATAACTACCTCTCAGACCTTAACCGAACAATATTTCTAACTTCGAAACAGACAAAGTTTACCTTTCAAATCTTTAACAAACATCCTTACGTAACTCTCGGATTCTATTTACGAACCCACTTCTTTATTTTAAAACATTTATTATAACTATAGCGTTATAATCCATTCTTCCCAAATATCTACTTTCAAAATATAACTTATATTCCTTAATTTAACTAAATAACTAAACCACTAATTTATTCATAAACAAGAAAATTTGATTAAAACGAAAAGTAAATATTACTTTTCCCGAATTCGATATAATCGAATTCAACGTATAATTCTCTTTCGAATAAAATCTATTGGATAACTCCTTTTGAATAAACTATATTCGATAACTCTTTCTTCGAATTACTACATTCGATAATCTCTCTTCGAATGATTCACATTCGATTAACTTTCTACGAATGATTTGTAACAACCCGAATTTTTATTACATGTTAAAACCATAAATCAAGGCAGAATTAAATTTTAAAATAAGAATCAAGGGAAATAGTTTAACGCATTCCATTCGCCTCAAAATTTTACATGAAATAGAGTCCGAGTTTTCGAAAATCGGAGTTCGGATGAAGAAGTTATGGCCTATAGAAGATTCAGCAGATTTTAGGCAGCACAAGACCAGGCAGGTCGACCTGGGGGTCGACCTGGGGACCAAGTCGACCATGTGGTCAACCCTAGGGTCGACCTACCCCCCGGGTCGACCATGTGGTCGACCTCCCCCCTACAGGTCGACCTGGTCGGCCTGTTTTGACCCAGAACTCATTTTTGAAGCCTGAGACGTGTTTTGATGGTCCGGATTGATTCTAGGGTTAATCTAAGGGCCTAAACTAGTTTCTACACCTATAAAAACACCCTTAGACCTAACCTAATTCATATCAAATCATTCTTACACCATTATGCTGCTAAAATACCTCTTGAACCATGGCTGCAATCTCCTAATCAAAGTACAAACATTCAAACTCAAATCAATCCAAAGAACAAGGATTCTACAATGATTCAAGACAATAAATTAACAATGTCGTGACATTTTTACAACAAATTCAGTTCTTAATTCATTAGCCATGCTCTGTAAGTTCTAGTTGTTTTTAGATTTAAACATTTAATTGTAATATGGCCATGGAATAAAGTTGAATTGTATTTAAGTATGTTTATTGATTCAGATCTATTTCTGTTGCTTCTTGTATCTTGAGTTTTGGGACTTTTCTATGTTCGTTCTCATGTCAAGCTTATGATCTATTCAGCCTGTTGTAAATCAATTTTTCTTGATTCATATTGATATTATTGTCAAGATCTATCTTTTATGCCAGAGATGACGTTTTTATGCCAGTTTATCCCCTCTATACTAATTGTTATACAAATTCTACCTTACCCTATTTATTTTCTTTCAATGGACCTAGGTCAATTTCGGACCTAGGCCTGAACCGCGATTTGCGTACGATTGAATACGGGGAAATATGGGAATGTTGTCTATATTGGATATATATATATATATATGTTCGGTGGAATTGATGGCATAACATGAAATGGGGATATGGGTATTATCGCTATAATTAAAGATTGTAAGTTTGGATAAAATGGTGTAAACGTGGAATACATGTAGTTTGGTATGAAACTCGACCTATGTAAAATGGAAAGAATATTGATATATGTAAAAGGCATGAAATTTGGTACTTGTGTAAATTGGTATAAAATTTTCATACATGTGAAATGGCGTGAATTAAACATATGTAAATTTGGTATGAATTGGGCATATGTAAAAACTAACATGTAATCTAGAACTTGGGTGTATGTTAATTATGTAAATTTTGGAGTTGGAAGATATATGAAAATTTATGACTTGGTAGAGGTTTAATATGAACACGCCTAAGTTGGGTTTTAGGTAGTTGGCATGTATTGTAAATAAAAGGCTATAACTTGGCATAACCTTATAGTGAATTATGATAATAATTTGGGAATACGTTTTGGGGCAAAAACGTGAATTATGAACTTGATAATTGACAAATAACTGGAAATGTGAACATGGATGGAACATGAACATTTCTATATGTTAAACACATGAACTGATATTGGGGTTTCGGGTGGAGTATGACCATTAATGAACCTTTGACACGAAGTTAGACTCAGTTTGTGGTGTGAATCTTCCCGGAACCGCCCTGCAAATCCAGTGGCCACAAAATTCACGGCCTAATCTGAGAGATCATGATTCGTTCGTCATAATGTATGAATTATGGAATACTAACCATAATTAGACGTGGGTATGGTTAGAGGGTTAGGTGGGATGACATGGAAATTTGACATGTAAATGTGGACCTAACCGGTATGAGTTAAGAACATGTAAAACTTACAAATGTAGGCTTAACCAACATAACAGTTAATCAGACCAATGGGTGAGTTAAGTAATATGACTAGACTAATGAAACTTAACCAATATAACATGACACGTGGCAGGGTTAAGTCAACTTGAACATATAGATAACCAACTTAGCATGATACGTGGGCGGGTTAAGCCAAGAATTATTTGAATATACTTAACCAATTGGACATGATGATTTGATAGGGTTAATTCATGAACCGCTTGAATATACTTAACCAATTTGACACGATGATTTGATAGGGTTAAGTCATGAACCGCTTGAATATACTTAACCAATTTGACACGATGATTTGATAGGGTTAAGTCAGGAACCGCTTGAATATACTTAACCAATTTGACATGATGATTTGATAGGGTTAAGTCATGAACCGCTTGAATATACTTAACCAATTGGACACGAAGATTTGATAGGGTAAAGTCATGAACCGCTTGAATATACTTAACCAATTGGACACGAAGATTTGATAGGGTTAAGTCCTGAACCGCTTGAATATACTTAACCAATTTGACATGATGATTTGATAGGGTTAAGTCATGAACCAATTGAATATACTTAACCAACTTAACAGATGATTCGTAGGGCTAAGTCATGAACTTGAACGACAACACTTAGCCAACTTGACATGACACGTAGGCGGGTTAAGTCGTGAACTTGAATGACAACACTTAACCAACTTGACATGCTAGACTGATGGGGTTAAGTCTCGAATTTAAATGACAACACTTAACCCACTGGATGGAAACCCTAGTTGCGCGGTCCTTTTCAGCAGTAACCCACTAGATGTATCACGGTACCATGGAACTAGGCAGGGTGGGGCACGATTACTGGGCTGATTGTAAGCAACCAGAACGACGGCTGAGTTGGTGCTCCATTGTAGGTTCAGGCGGACTATGGTCGTGCACGTAGTCCAGAGTTGAAAAAGCAGGCATTGGGCATCGGTAGGTTTACACTGTGCGTGCTTGATTCGTGTCGGTGGTTGGCACCCTAGGGCTTGATACACTCTATAGTGGACCTAGCATAGGTGACTACATTTCGTGATTGGACTGTATGACACAGACACATGAACGAGCTAGGATTTGTAGGGAGCTGATCGATTAATAGATCGTTACATGGAAAAAGGGTGTTGTTCGTTAGGTAGCATAATCCCCAGTGGTCCTAGGTGGCATAAACCCTAATTTAATCTAGAAAACGTTCAATAAGTAGCATAATCCCTAGTGGTCCTAGGTGACATAAATCCTGGTTGAACACGCGATAGTTCATGATAAGGAAACCTAGCCAGAACAAGGGTGGCAGTCCAAACGATTTCAAGAATGGTGGCAGTACGTTGAAGTAGTTTAGAAATACGTGATGAAACCCGTATGATATACGACATGGGACTGTATATATACATGGAAAGGATGATACGGGTTGGGTTACTAGTACAGTTGGTGCAGAGAATTTAGGAAATCAAAGAAAATAGTGGAATGGTGAAGCTTAGAAATCTTGCGATGTTATATTTAATAGAAACCTTGCAATGTGATACTTGGTTAGAACCTTGTGATGATACTCTTGATAGGAAGCATGGAATGTTATACTTGATTCATCGTGCATGTAGCTTACCTTGTCGTCATGCTTATGTTTACTTTCAGTTTAATTATGCCATCTTCACCCGTTTTTATCCTGAAAGCCACTAGAATTTACTCAGTCTTTATGACTGACCCAGTTTGTTTCGCCTCTTTTTCTTTCGTCCGCCCCCCTCCCGATTCGCATGGTGGGAATACAGCTTAGTTCGGATCTTACCAAACTCCAAGGCTCTTTCATTTACTGCTTGGATTTCTCTTGGTTATGGCTTGCTTTGCTTTATTGGGGAATACTACAATTTATTTTCATGCTTCTTTGTTTTTGAGCAAGACAGATATTTTAGCTATGTAATTGGGTATTGGAAGTTGATGGGCTTTTATTGAAAACAATTATATTTAATAAATGATTCGAAGTACATCCACTTTACTTTCCGTTGTTTTATATATGTCTGTCTTGTAATATTTCTGTTCCAGTACCCATAATGCTCCACTGAAGTTAAGACATTCCCTTTGTGAGTGACCTTAACGGATGTGGAGTGTTACATTTGTATCAGAGAAGAAGTTACCAGACTGGGCAAAAGTTTTTAAAACCTTTTGAAATTATTTTCAAAACCATTTACAAAGAAGCATTTTTTCAAGAAAAGTTTTATTTTTAAAGGTTATTCCACAAAGGCCATTAGCATTATCCTTTGTTTCCTTGTTTGAATCCCTTTTCCTTTCTTTCCTCCATCTGTAGTCACATTAGTTCCATCTACGACTAATCTTATTTCAAGCTTTTATGGTTGCCGTGTGATGGAGGTAGTTCTCGAGAGGCCTGTTAACACGTTATATAAGAGCGGATAAGAGTGGTTAAGGAGAATGAGGCTCAAAACAAGAAGGTAAAAATGTTTCTATAGGAAAGTCTAGTTTATCTTTCTATCATGTTCGTACCCTTTTTGATTACGGTACATCGCATCCTTTTTATTTCTGCTTCGATAGTTGAGTCTCTACACCTTAGTACTAGCATAGTAGAGGATCCCAATTTTTTTTCTTCTCAAATCTTATTGGGGAATCGACTCATTTATTCATGACTTGTTTGGATTTGAGAATGTCTATGCTAAGCGTTGAGTTTAGAGGAAATGCTTATGTTTTTGGGCTACGGGTCGATTCTAGGTATGGAATGGTTATCCAGTAATGTGTCATTATTGAGTATGAAAAGAGGGTAGTTAGACTCTTGACTTGCCATGGTAATACCCTCGAAGTCTAGTGTAACCCTTAGGATTCTGCCATGCTTAGTTACCTAGAATCTCATGATACATTTGTTGATCCCGAGTAGTGTTCGCCACTAAGGTGGATGGTTCATTACGCTTATGCATGAGCTATAGGAAATCACCTTAGTAAGTACATTTGGCAACATGGTTGACATCTATTTATTTGCAAGATATAATTCTTCTGCATGGAAATACCCTATAAACGACATCCAGGATTCACTAGTGGATTTTGGAGAGCTTGCATGAAACCATGAGTACGCAGTTATGTTTGAGTCGAGTATACTAGAAGGAGGATAAGGGAAAATGGGACGAGAGACAACAGTGAAATGAATTCCAACTCATATTTTGGAAACAAGAGTTCAGAAGCTACGAAATTATGAAGTTAAAGACGGACAAAGCACAATGGAGTTAAGCTCAAGAAAATGCAACTTAGAAGATTAAAGACTAGATGCGCTCATCATATCTCTTTTTAAGAGTATATCCTTGATCCCTCTTTTCCTGTAGAGCTTACTTGCATGCTATCTTTTATGTATATCCTCTCGGTCCTATTCTCAGTCTTATTTCTGTTGCAAACCCCATAAGTAGTATGACTCATCTGGTTGTGATATATGTTGGGTTTGAGGGTGTCCATTGGGTTGACTAAACTTTTTGGGCTTTATAGGATATGGGTTGGTTTTAGGAAGGGATTTCTTGCAACCTAAAATGAGTTTATCATGCTTGGTTTCCTGGAATTATATATATTGGTTTTGGGCTGGTGTTTAGGGTACAAAGTTTTTCTTTACTTGCTTCTATCATTCGGTTATACCTTTAGGTAGGAACTAATGGATGTAAACATGTGTTTGAGACATGTTATGGGTGATGGTTGCAAGGGGTTGCAAGTGGTTTCTAGTTGTTGCTCGTGGATGCATGAACACACATTAGGCACTAGATCGGCTCAGTCACATCTCATATTCCATATGCATGAATGTTTATACTTGTTTATGGATGGAATTGAATGTGTTATCATGTGGATGTTGCATATGGATGGATGTTTGTGCACACATATAGTGTTTACATGACTAGGACTATTTGCATAAATGTTGGGTTTATGGCAGTAAACATATTTTGCATTTAAAAAGATCAATCAAGCCTGATCATTTGCATTAGACAAGGAACATATACACACATTTCTTGCATATGTTCATACATCATTAGAAATATTTTATGGACAATGGTTTCTTGTGAATGATGGTTGAGTAGATGGTTGATTGGATGATAGGATGCATTCTTCTTAACTTGAAGATTTCGGGGACGAAATCCTATAAGGAGGGAAGAATGTAACAACCTGAATTTTTATAACATGTTAAAACCATAAATCAAGGCAGAATTAAATTTTAAATTAAGACTCAAGGGAAAAGGGTTATTCCATTGCGTTCGTCTCGAAATTTTACACGAAATAGAGTCCGAGTTTTCGAAAATCGGAGTCCGGATGAAGAAGTTATGGCCTATAGAAGATTCAGCAGATTTTAGGCAGCACAGGACCAGGCAGGTCGACCTAGGGACCAGGTCGACCTGGGGGTCGACCTGGGGACCAGGTCGACCATGTGGTCGACCCTAGGGTCGACCTATCCCCCAGCTCGACCATGTGGTCGACCTCCCCCCTTACAGATCGACCTGGTCGGCCTGTTTTGACCCAGAACTCATTTTTGAAACCTGAGACGTGTTTTGATGGTCCGGATTGATTCTAGGGTTAATCTAAGGGACTAAACTAGTTGCTAAACCTATGAAAACACCCTTAGACCTAACTTAATTCATATCAAATCATTCTTACACCATTATGCTGCTAAAATACCTCTTGAACCATGGCCGCCGTCTCCAAATCAAAGTACAAACATTCAAACTCAAATCAATCCAAAGAACAAGGCTTCTACAATGACTCAAGACAATAAATTAACAACGCCGCGACATTTTTACAAAAAATTCAGTTCTTAATTCATTAGCCATGCTCTGTAAGTTCTAGTTGTTTTTATATTTAAACATTTAATTGTAATATGGCCATGGAATAAAGTGGAATTGGATTTAAGTACGTTTATTGATTCAGATCTATTTTTATTGCTTCTTGAATCTTGAGTTTTGGGACTTTTCTATGTTCGTTCTCATGTCAAGCTTATGATCTATTCAGCCTGTTGTAAATCAGTTTTTCTTGATTCATATTGATATTATTGTCAAGATCTATCTTTTATGCTAGAGATGATGTTTTTATGCCAGTTTTTCCTCTCTATAATAATTGTTATACAAATTCTACCTTCCCCTCTTTATTTTCTTTCAATGAACCTTGGTCAATTTCGGACCTAGGCCTGAACCGCGATTTGCGTACGATTGAATATGGGGAAATATCGAAATGTTGTCTATATTGGATATATATATATATATATATATATATATGTTTGGTGGAATTGACGGCATAACATGAAATAGGGATATGAGTATTATAGCTATAATTAAAGATTGTAAGTTTGGATAAAATGGTGTAAACGTGGAATACATGTAGTTTGGTATGAAACTCGACCTATGTAAAATGGCTAGAATACTAATATATGTAAACGGCATGAAACTTGGTACTTGTGTAAATTGGTATAAAATTTGCATACATGTGAAATGGCATGAATTAAACATATGTAAATTTGGTATGAATTAGGCATATGTAAAAACTAACATGTAAAATAGAACTTGGGCGTATGTTAATTATGTAAATTTTGGAGTTGGAACATATATGAAAATTTATGACTTGGTAGAGGTTTAATATGAACGCGCCTAAGTTGGGTTTTGGGTAGTTGGCATGTATTGTAAATAAAAGGCTATAACTTGGCATAACCTTATAGTGAATTATGATAATAATTTGGGAATACGTTTTGGGGCAAAAACGTGAATTATGAACTTGATAATTGACAAATAACTGGGAATATGAACGTGGATGGAACATGAACATTTCTATATGTTAAACACATGAACTGATATTGGGGTTTCGGGTGGAATACGACCATTAATGAACCTTTGACACGAGGTTAGACTCAGTTTGTGGTGTAAATCTGCCCGGAACCGCCCGGCAAAACAAGTATCCACAAAGTGTCAGTCTAATGTGAGAAGTCGAATGCCAAATTGTAGGCGTAATGGTTTATGACACGAGGTAAGACCCAGTTTGTGGTGTAAATCTGCCCGGAACCGCCCGGCAAATCCAGTGGCCACAAAATGCATGGTCTAATGTGAGAGGTCATGATTCGTTCGTCATAATGAATGAATTAAGGAATACTAACCATAATAAGATGTGGGTATGGATAGAGGGTTAGGTGGGATGACATGGAAATTTGACATGTAAATGTGGACCTAACCGGTATGAGTTAAGAACATGTAAAACTTACAAATGTAGGCTTAACCAACATAATAGTTAATCAGACCAATGGGTGGGTTAAGTAATATGACTAGACTAATGACACTTAACCAATATAACATGTCACGTGGCAGGGTTAAGTCAACTTGAACATATAGATAATACTTAACCAACTTATCATGATACGTGGGCAGGTTAGGCCATGAATTATTTTAATATACTTAACCAATTGGACACGATGATTTGATAGGGTTAAGTCATGAACTGCTTGAATATACTTAACCAATTTGACACGATGATTTGATAGGGTTAAGTCATGAACTGCTTGAATATACTTAACCAATTTGACACGATGATTTGATAGGGTTAATTCATGAACCGCTTGAATATACTTAACCAATTTGACACGATGATTTGATAGGGTTAAGTCATGAACCGCTTGAATATACTTAACTAATTGGACACGATGATTTGATAGGGTTAAGTCATGAACCACTTGAATATACTTAACCAATTTGACACGATGATTTGATAGGGTTAAGTCATGAACCGATTGAATATACTTAACCAACTTGACAGATGATTCGTAGGGCTAAGTCATGAACTTGGACGACAACACTTAGCCAATTTGACATGACAAGTAGGCGGGTTAAGTCACGAACTTTAATGACAACACTTATCCAACTTGACATGCTAGACTGATGGGGTTAAGTCTCGAATTTAAATGACAACACTTAACCTACTGGACGGAAACCCTAGTTGCGCGGTCCTTTTCAGCAGTAACCCACTAGATGTATCACGGTACCCTGGAACTAGGCAGGGTAGGGCACGATTACTGGGCGGATTGTAAGCGACTAGAACGACGGCTGAGTTGGTGCGCCATTGTAAGTTCAGGCGGACTATGGTCATGCACGCAGTCCGGAGTTGAAAAAGCAGGCATTGGGCATCGACAGTTTTACACTGTGCGTGCTTGATTCGTGTCGGTGGTTGGCATCCAAGGGCTTGATACACTCTATGGTGGACCTAGCACAGGTGACTACATTTCGTGATTGGGCCGTATGACACAGACACATGAATGAGCTAGGACTTGTAGGGAGCCGATCAATTAATAAATCATTACGTGGAAAAAGGGTGTTGTCCGTTAGGTAGCATAATCCCTAGTGGTCCTAGGTGGCATAAACCCTAATCGGATTTAGAAAACGTTCAATATATAGCATAATCCCTAGTGGTCCTAGGTGGCATAAATCCTAGTTGAACACGCGATAGTTCATGATAAGGAAACCTAGCCAGAACAAGGGTGGCAGTCCAAACGATTTCAAGAATGGTGGAACTACGTTGAAGTAGTATAGGATTACATGATGAAACTCGTACGATATACAGCAAGGGAGTATACATATACATGGAAAGGATGATACGGGTTGGGGTACTAGTACAATTGGTGTAGATAATTTAGGAAATCAAAGAAAATAGTGGAATGGTGAAGCTTAGAAATCTTGCGATGTTATACTTAATAGAAACCTTGCAATGTGATACTTGGTAGGAACCTTGTGATGATACTCTTGATAGGAAGCATGGAATGTTATACTTGATTCATCGTGCCTGTAGCTTACCTTGTTATCATGCTTATGTTTACTTTCAGTTTAATTATGCCATATTATCTTCACCTGTTTTTATGCTGAAAGCCACTAGAACTCACTCAGTCTTTATGACTGACCCATTTTGTTTCGCCTCTTTTTTCTTTCGTCCCCCCCCCCCAGGTTCGTAGGGTGGGAATACAGCTTAGTTCGGATCTTACCAAGCTCCAAGGCCCTTTCATGTACTGCTTGGATTTCTCTTGGCTATGGCTTGCTTTGCTTTATTGGGGAATACTACAATTTATTTTCATGCTTCTTTGTTTTTGAGCAAGACAGATATTTTAGATATGTAATTGGGTATTGGAAGTTGATGGGCTTTTATTATAAACAATTATATTTAATAAATGATTTGAAGTACTTCCACTTTACTTTCCGTTGTTTTATATATGTCTGTCTTGTAATATTTATGTTCCAGTACCCATAATGCTCCACTGAAGTCAAGGCATTCCCTTTGTGAGTGACCTTAACGGGTGTGGGGTGTTACATGATTTACATTCGATTAATCTCCTTTCGAATGAACTATGTTCGATTACTCCTTTAATTTTATTCGAAAAAACTATTTCAAAAAACTCCTTTGGATTTACTCACTTGGATTAACTCGGTTTGATTAACTCATTTTGACTAACTCAACCAGATTAACTCAACTTGTCTGACTTAACTTCATTAGCTTACTCATTTAACTCAACTTATTTAACTCTTATTGAATAACTAATATTCAATTAACTTATATTCGAATAACTATGTCTGTTTTAACTTTATTTCAAATGGCTAGTATTCGATTTAACTCCATTCGCTTGACTCTAGATCGCAGCGATCACAATGGTTACGACTGATTCCCTCAGGAAACATCAGACCGCCATAGGCTATCTGCAGCCCTGCTAATTACGCTAGCAGTCGTACGAAATGGCAACACATCCTAATTAACTATGTTTGACTAACTATATCTCAAATAACTATATTCGATCAACCCTAATTGAATAACTAATATTCAATTAATTCTAATTCGATTAAATCTATCTAATTAACTCTAACTAGTTAACTCTAACTGATTAACTCTATCTGATTAGTTCTAACTGATTAACTCTAACTGATTAACTCTACGTTTATTCAGTTTCAAATATCGATGTTGAAATCGATTCTTACTTCTCTATATAAGTCCTGACCTATATATTATATTTATCTAGTGATAAACATTTCATTTGATTTGTAAAATATTATTCATAAATTTATCTTCTCAATCTATCATTCAGAATATTTTTTTTTAAAAGCTTTGCTATAAATCCATATCAAATTATACCCGTGTGCGAAGCACGGGTTTAAATCTTTCAAATGTAAAATCCTCCTTTTATACAATTCTAGTCACCTTTCAAGTATTTCCTTTTTAAAATCTATTTATTTGCAAAATAAATTGCTTTCTGATAATTCTATTAATAAAATATTTTCTTTTTATAAAATCTATTGATTTTATAAGTAATTCCTTTTATAATCTAACTATACCCTTTCTATTTATTTTACACATATTTCGTCTTTCTATTCTATTTAATTTTCAAATAAATATCCCTTTTCAATTCTATTTATAAATAGTTTACGAATATTTCTTTTTCAATTCTATCTATTTGATTTACAAATAAATATTTCTTTTTATAAAATCTATTTATTTCCTAAATAAAGGGTTTTCTTTTTATAAAATCTTTTGATTTTATAATTATTTCTTTTTCAATATAACATTGAAAATTTTCTTTTTAACATTCCTGTATTCCTTATGGTATTTAACGTACCATATAACAATGATCAGTATCATTCAACCATACAAAATCAACAACAAATTTCATATCACATCATATAACACTATATATGAATACAGTAAAATAAATGTTGAGGAACCCAGTTGGGTCCCTCCGACCTGTTTCCCTGCATCCACAGACGTTAGACAATAAAAATTAACATCAATTTCATTTCACTATGAAATATTCTGCTAAACAGAATCAATATTTGATTAACGATTTATATCTATATCGTTATCTATATTTTCAATCAACTGACTAGCAGTTCAACAAACAACCACACACAACAAACAACCAACATTTATAAATTCTAAAAATATTTTATTAAAATATAAATTGAGCAGAGTTAGTGAGATTACTCACATTGATTGGTTATCGTTAAATAACGATATCCATCCATCGATTCAGGTCGAACAATTTATTTCGCCATAAATTCCAACAAGCTTCGATTCACTCCCAGTCTGTTCCATGGTGCAGCCACCGTACATACGATCCCAACAGATCTTAGCGTTCGAAAAACTGATAACGTACGGAAAACTTATTGATTTAACAAGTTAATGCACTATTTAAACTAAAATAAACTTAAGTTAAATTATTAATGGGCCTCACACTTTCAACCCTCGGCCCAAGTCCATGCACACTGACCCGATGAGAAATCATCTTCTTCCTGGAAATGAAAACGCAACCGAATAGAACCAGGTATGGCCATTTCCATAATTTGAAACCATCAAACTCCACCGTCCCTTCATAAAAATTCAAACGAATGAAACCAATACTCTCCCCATCAAAAACCGTTCAACCTTGGCATCAACATCTGGAGTTCGATCTTAGCCCGTACATTGGCACTACCATACCCAGCGACACCAATCAACATTAGAATCCACCAATGTTTGCTACCAGAAGCGAATCTTCAAGCTGTACTCGAAACCAAGGACACTTTCCACCATCGACGCCTCAAATCCGAGGAGATTGAAGCCCTAGGTCGACTGTGAGTTTCTGAGCACCAAAGACACGCATCACACCCAATAAGAGGAGTATAGAATTGAAGATCATCCCAATAGAAACTTCAAAATGTATATATTAGGATTTTACGATTTTTTTTTGCGTTTCTATGATTTTAAAGATTGCGTTTTGCTTTGAGAAGGAGAAAGAACGGCGGCCGTGAGTTGTTGTCCAGACAAATGATTTTTTCTAGGTTTAGAAAAGGTTAAGGATTATATATAGTTAGGTTTTATATTTTTTATTCGATTATTTTATTTGTTTTTAAGCAATCACTATTTTTATTCGTCCTCTAAAATTCCTGTGCTCACATACGACACCCAAAAATCACGAAACTGGATATACAGCTATAGTTCGACATTGCGGACCAAACGAAACTGGTTTCGTCGAATTCAGACTTCGTTTGCTCACACATCGTATTTTTAACCATTAAAATACTGACTGTTTTTCACATTAAAAATCCGTACGGCCACACACTGACTCTAAAAATCACGAAACTTGATATCTAGCAATAATTTAATATTGCGGATCCAACAAAATTAGTTTCGTCGAATTCTGAAGTCGTTTGAAAACTGGTTGTTTTTAAAGCTCTAAATAACCCATTTAAATATATAAATATATTTAAAAACATTTAAATTTAATATTTAAAAATAAATATTATCGTATATATTCACAATAGAATATCATACAGCTCCAATGGGATTTATAACTCGATATTTCAAATCTAGTGTTACATCGGTATTCGATTTATATTTAAAAATCCATTTTAAATTATAAATAAATCAATATAAATTATAAATGAATTCCATAGCAACTTTTCTAAAACAAAATTTGGACACAAATAAAAATCTATGCGAAGGAATCTTGATTTTTCTCTTCCATCAGAAAAATATACTACACCAGCTCCTAGCATTTCTTGTTTCACAGAAATCCGATTTAAAACGAACCTTGTATATTCAGTTGAAGTTCAAATCGCCAAATAGCGAACCGCCACGCCATTTCGAGCTCGATTTTAATTATATTAAAATTCTACGTTCAACTGTCATTAAAATAATATATTCGTTATTCTGATTCAATTTCAAACTGAATTAAATATCACAAATGATCCAAATCACACTATTTTGTGAATTCCACTATTTTTGACAATTTTAGAAATCAAATATATTATTATATTATTATATTAATTAAATATTCAATATTATTTTATTTAACGACCCTTTAATTTCCTAAATCACTATTTAAATAATTAAATAAATTAATTATATTGCTGAAAAATGCGGGTCGTTATATGAATCATGTCAGATCTGTCATTGTTTGTATATCTAATTCACTGATTAGATCTCATCATGGCTGTTTATGATCATGTCACTATGCGTAATCAGTTTTATTATCACATGTTCATCAGATCTGTTCTTATATGCCTATCTTGTCGTTATGCCCAATTTTGTCACTATATGCTTATTCACTTGCTATGCCTATTTCTGTCGCCGTATGTCCATCTTATTATTATGCTTATTTCTCTTTTCTTCCCTTCTTCTTTTTCCTTTTAATTTTATAGCCAGGCTACCTTCGAGCCTAGGCATACCACTGAAATATGCGAATGACTGAAATTGGGAACGAGGGGAAAACGTTAAAATTGGGGCATAACCTATATTGGGAAATTTGGGCATAACTTGAATTAAATACATAAATATGGATCTAGGGCATAAATCAATTTGTGATTTAAATCTTAATTTGGGGCATATGGTACACAATGAATATGACTTGGGAAAGGGGCATGAAAACCTATAATGAAATAAGGATAATTGTTAAGCAAAGAAATTCCCTAGATTTACAATAATTAGAAACTATAACCGCGCTTAGACACGAGGTTATATTACATTTATGGTAGAAGTATGCTCGGACCCGCCCAACATATCCAGCGACCGTAAGTGGTGAATCTAATGTGAGGGGTCTAAGTGCATAAACACATAATAGGCTAAGACACAAGGTTAAGTACGACTTGTGGAAGAAGTCCTCCTGGACCCGAGCAGCATATCTAGCATCCACAAGTTGTAGGCTTAATGTAAGAGGTCAAGCGCATCATAACAATAAATGAATAAATGGTAATGAACATGAATACTTATCCTGGTTGAATCCATAGGTATTACATGAACATTTTAACTTGAGTAGGTGTTAAGTAAACTTGCGTGAAACAGTGGGAGGGTCGAGTATATCTTGGGGTGGTGGGTAATATTTATATATATAGGTCCACAAACTTAACCTGCGGGCTTATGCAATCTTATTACACTAGTATGGCATAATCTGTGGAAATCCTAGTAGTGTGGATTCAAGCTTAAGGGGAAGCTTGTATCATCTTGTGTATGGGACCCGTTTTTGTCACTTACCAATATATATGTATCAAACTAGTACTCCGAACTAGGTCTGAGTCAGGGCACGCTTACTGGACGGATTGTAAGAGATCCAAAAGAGGGGACGATGGGGGCAACGCATTCCGACACGGTCATGTGCGTGCACGGGTCCAGACAAGGGAGGCTAAGACGCTGTGATACCTGTAGATATGGTTGTGCATATCCTAAAAATAAAGGGTTTTTAATTTAGGAAGTGATACGTCCTTCTGTGGGGCCAGCACAGAGTATCTACGGAGTAGGGAACCGATCGATTGGGGGTAGTAATTAGGGTACTTCTAGACTTTGGTATGTTTAGGAGCCCGTTATTATCCTTAGAGGTAAATCTGGTATGTTCAGTTGGGCTGCCTGTTATTGTATAGGGTTAAACCTCTCACTAGAAGTACACCTAATTGTACCATCTTATACTTCTTTGGGATCATCTTGTTCATATGATACTAGTATTGGTGTAGAGAAAGAAAAGTTCTAGGGAAGCGCTACTTGCTATATCCTATTCATCCTGTTACCTTATAATATCTGGCTTATATGATGTTATCTGTCTCTCAAGTTTACATGCCTATCATGATGCTCTTGCTTATTTATATGCTAAAAGTAACTAGACACGCCAGACTTTATTTTTGACCTATTTTTTTCCCCACCTTTCTCTTCCGTCCCCCCCCCCCTCCCGGCCCCTGCCCCAAGGTTCTCAATGTGGGAATACTCAAGCTTGATCAGGATTCTGCTTTCATCCTGCTTGGAGCTGCTTAGATGCAATACTTGATTTCGTATATTCTCTAATATGTCTATGTTTTTAGGGATTATGCTCTTTTCGTATTTATTGTACATTGATGATTTTAGTACAAGATAGAAGTTTTAAGTTTATGTACCGATTTTGTATTTTAGACTCATTATGTAACTATGTTTTGAACCATGATATTTTTTGCTTAATAAAGTTTTAAATTTTTCTGTTATTTTATATCTATCTTGTAATATTTCTGTTTCTGTTTACCTTTAACACTTCATGGAACTTAATGCATTCTCTTAATGAGTGACATTAATGGACATGGGGTGTCACACTTGGTACCAGAGCTAAAGGTTACCAGATCGGATAAAAGATTTTTAAAATTGTATTCAAAAAGGTTTTAAAAGAAAGCATTTTCAAAAGAAAGTCTATTTTGAAAAATATATTTCCCAAATCCATATTTAATATCTTCCGATTCTCTGTTTGAATCCCTTTTTCCTTCCTTTTCAGCATGTTTGGGGAACCTAATATTCCTAGGGGCGTTACGATACCGGGTTGGTTCCGTTGGTATCTTGAGGCCACGGCACCTGCCGGAGGTAAAGCAGACGTTGCTCCACCAGCTGCACCTACTGTTCCTCCTCCCCCTCCTCCATAAGCAGATAATTTCTTTACTATCTACGAAAATTTCTGTGCTATGAGTGGAAAGCCATTCTGAGGAACCGAAACTTATGTAGAGGCGAGGTATTGGCAAAAAGAGATGGAGGATTTGTTTGGAATTTTTGAAGTTGACGATCGTAGAAAGATTCAGTTGGCCGCTTGGCAGCTGAAAGATGAGGCTTCATTCTGGTGGGAAGTGACACAAGGAGGGCATCAAGTGGAGACTTAGGATGATTTTCGGCAGAGATTGGAAATGAAGTTTCTTTCTCAAGCTGAGAAAAGTAAGCAAATGGAAAGTCTTCTGGCACTCAAGCATGGAGGCACGACTATGAAAGAGTATGTTAACAAATTCAATCAACTAGCGAGGTTTGGGTTGGAGCTAGTAAATATCCTACATAAGAAGGCTTTGTTGTTTGTTAGAGGATTGAATGAACTCCTCCGTGGGTTAGCTATGTCTCATATTCCGATAGGAGAAACCTTTGAAAGGCTCGTTGATATGTCATTGATGAATGGGGAAGATAAAGGAGAAAAGAAAGAAGCTGAGGTTGAGGGAACACAAAACAAGAAAGTGTGGCCCAAAAAAGGACAAAAACAACAACAAAAGAAGGGCTGAAAGGATGGCAGGGCTAGAGAAAAGAGGAAGTGTAACAACCCGTATTTTCAATAATCTATTATAATATAAATCGAGGAAGAATTTTATTATAAAATGGGAACCAAGGGAAACGGGCTATGCCATTGCGTTCGTCTCGGAAAAATACGCGAAATAGAGTCCGAGTTTTCGAAAATCGGAGTCCGTATGACCCAGTTAAGGCCCATCGAAGTTTTTAGAAAATTCCTAAGTAAAAACAGATTTGAATTTCAAGTTGAAAAGTGGGAATTAGGGCAAACTGGCGCAGGCGGGAAAATTCCCGCCAGGACCCCCATGTCGACAGGCATGTCGACAGGGTCCCCAGGGTGTCGACAGCCCTGTCGACAGCCCTGTCGACACAGGGTGGCCGGGCAGTTTTGCCTGGCGCACCATTTTGGGTTTGGTCTGGTCTTGTGGCTTGGTTCTAGAGAATTCCGAAATCTGATGGACCTAATTCAACTAGGGTTTAATCCTATGGTCTAAATCACTAGCCTAATCTATAAATAAGACCCTAACCTACCCTAAATCGCTTATTATTCATTCTAGTAGCTAAACTATGGCAAATTGATTTCTCCAATGGCCTCCACTTAAAAACCCTAGCCTCCACCCTCTTCAAAAATCATTCCTATGAAGATTTTGATGTTCATACAAGCATTTCTAAGTTGTATGAATGATCATTAGCTTGCATACATCATCAAGTTGCAAGCTTTATTGGCTAAGCTAGAGTTTTTGGGATTTTTGTTAAGGATGTTTCTTATTGGAGCTTTGTTTTGGGTTTTTATGCTTGCATGAAAGGGCTGCTTAATCTTTACTTGTAGATTTGTGTCTTCATAATATTTGTAAGCCCTCTTACCTTCATTTTAGAAACTCTAAAGTTAATATGTGATGAAAGTTGGGATTTATGCATGTTTAATAAGTTATGCATGCTTATGCGAGTTCAATATGCCATTTTACACAAGTTTAACAAGTTATGCATGTTTATGCAAGTTCACTATGCCATGATTTGCAAGTTTATTGGGTTATGCATGTTTATGCAAGTTCACTATGCCATGATTTGCAAGTTTATTGAGTTATGCATGTTTATGCAAGTTCACTATGCCATGATTTGCAAGTTTATTGGGTTATGCATGTTTATGCAAGTTCACTATGCCATGTTATGCATGTTTAATAAGTTATGCATGTTTATGCAAGTTCACTATGCCATGTTATGTATGTTTATTAAGTTATGCATGCTTATGCAAGTTCACAATGACATGTTATGCATGTTTGACAAGTTATGCATGTTTATGCAAGTTCCATATGCTATGTTAGGCAAGATTAACATGTCATGCATGTTTATGGTAATATGCAAGTTCACTATGCTAAGTTATGCAAGTCTAACATGTTATGCATGTTTGTTGTGATATGCAAGTTCATCATGTATGTTATGCCAAGTTCCCTCTTCCTATCCTTTATGCGTTATTACGAATATGTAAGCGATAGAATGACGTTGGGGGGGTTTGGGTAAACTTAAAATACATGAAAATATAAGATTGGGAATTTACCTATTAAGTTAGGTCTACCCAAGTATTTGTTGACTTGTAATTATGTTTTGAAATAAAGTGGACATGACACTTAGAAAACATAAGTATGGCCAACTCGAGGTTGGGTTGAGTTTGTAGCGTAATTCTACCCGGAACCTACCGGCTTAACTAGTGGCTACAAACAATAGGACCCAATGTGAGAAGTTGGTCATGTGGTGCCAAGACCCGAGGTTAGACCAAGTTGTGGTGTAAATCTACCCGGAACCCACCGGCTTAACTAGGTAACCACAACGAAGTCTAATGTGAGAGGTTAAGGTGCATTAAATTAATTAATGCCTCATGATTAGGGTTAAGTCAGGGTCCACTAATACTTAACCAATTTGGGGGATTCGAGGGATTGAAATGGGGTTAAGTTGTGAACTGTCGGTTACACTTAACCAATTTAATCCGTTGGGGGGGTTTGAGGGATTGAAATGGGGTTAAGTTGTGAACTGTCGGTTACACTTAACCAATTTAATCCATGATTAGTGAAGGGTTAAATCGCACTTAACCCTCTTAGGAAACCCTAGCAACGTGGTCTGTTCCAGCAGTAATCCCAGTTTGGTATCATCACAACCCTAGAGGCTAGGCTAGGGCGGGGCACGATTACTGGACGGATGTAAGCGACCAAAGCGACGGCTGAGTGGTACAGCGGTGCGGGTCCAGGCGGGCTACGGACGTGCACGTATTCCGGTATTGGACAAACTCGAGGCACGGGTACCAGTAGGTTTAGACTGTGCATTATTGCTTCAGTGTCTGGGGTTGACACCCGAGGGCTTGATACACCCAAAGGTGGACCCAGCACAGTCTGACTACATCCATATGTGGGCCGTATGGACACCAACACTTGACGTGTTAGGCTTATAGGGAGCCGATCGACTAGACCGTTTGGTTGGACCTTATATTAAGGTCACTTCGTGTTATTGGGTCAAAGCTTGGGCCAAGGGATCAATACCTGCTATGTTGGGTTGCTAGTACACAGTGGTGCAAAAAAAAAAAAAACTTAACCTTGTTTATGCGATGACACCTCTATCTGTCTTGTAGTTAATTTATCATGCCAGTATGTTGTTATCTATGATCATCTCAGTTTCCATCATGCTGTTAACTTTATTAGTTTATAGACTGATCGTAGCAGGGCTTACTCAGTCTTTTTGACTGACCTGTTTTCTTTCGCCTCTTTTCATCCGTTCCCCCCCCCCAGGTTCTCAGGGAGGGAATACAGGAGCCTAGCTTGGATCTAAGCTGCTTTCTTGGATAGCTCATGTATGCTTTGGACTTGAGCTCGCTATGGTTTTTCCACTTTGGGGATAGCTACTTTTATGTTTTCCTTTTCAGTTTCAGATGATGTTATTTTATGTACTAGACTTGTTTATTTGGGAAATTGACATTATGATGTAGCAGACTTGTTTTTGAAATGGTTTAAAAATCTTCCGCTGTTTTATCTACTTACTCTGTTTATTTACATATATATATATATATATGTCATGTCCTGCCTTGTTATATCATTATGCATGTTTACCTTGTTTTAAAACGCCCCACCAAAGTCAGAGTTGCTTGCAAGAGCCACCCTGGCGGAGGTGGGGTGTTACATTTGGTATCAGAGCATATGGTTTACGAGAAGGGATAAAAAGGTTTTTAAAACTTTTGAAAAACTATTTTCAAAACCAAGTATAAAGTATTTTCCAAAGAAAAGTCTAGTTATTTTTAAAGGCTATTCCCCAAAAGCCATTAGCACTATCCTTTGACCCCTCGTTTGAACTCTTTTCTTTTCGTTTCCAGCATGTCTGATAATCTCATCTTGCACGAAGGAGTAACAATACCCGATTGGTTTCGTCGGTACTTGGAAGTCACGGCACCGGTCCCGGGTGTCTCTAATGTTGTTTCTCCAGTCAAGGCCGCTGTTCCTCCCCCTCCTTCCGTAGCTGATGTTCCTCTTCCCCCTCAGCCTCCACAAGCGGATTTTGCGGAAACTTGTAAGAACTTTAAGATGATGGGTGGCAAAAATTTTAGCGGAACAGAGACTTTTGTAGAAGCAAGGAATTGGTTGAAAGAGACCGAAGATCTTTTAGCCACCTTTGATATAGGTGACCGCAGGAAGGTTTTATTAGCAGTATGGTTGCTAAAGGAAGAAGCTGCACGTTGGTGGGTAGTCACCACCGCTACTAGGCCAATTGAGACTTGGGATGATTTTAGAGGAAGGTTTGGACTGAGGTTCTTATCACTGAAGCAAGGGGACATGACTATTAGGATAAGTTCAATCAACTGGCTCGGGTCAATTTAGACTTGGTTAATACAGCTCAGAAGAAGGCCCTACACTTTGCTCTAGGATTAAACGAGCCATTACATGGTTTGGCCATGTCTCATATACCCTTGGGGGCGACTTTCGAGAATTCGGTAAATACGACCCTACTTCAAGAAGAAGATAACAATGACAAGAAAGAGGTCAAGGCGAATGAGTCTCAAGGCAAGAGGGTAAATTCCGAGAAACGAGGCAAGAATAACAACAACCGCAAGGACAAGCCAAGAGAGAATAGGAAATGCAACTTCTGTGGTAAAGTTGGACATATATCTAGGGAATGTAGGAAGAAGAAGAGAAAGCGGGGCGAATGCTTTCAGTGTGGTGAGTTTGGACATCTCAGCAAGAATTGCCCGAGGAAACAAGGGCAAGGTCAGACTCAGTATGCAGGACTATCTGGAGGGCGAGTTCATCCCCTCAACACCGTTCTTCCAGCTCATGATAGAGGTAGTGTTTCTGTTGAAAGTCTTGTTTACATTTTCTGACTTTCCCTGTTCGTACTTTGTTTGATTCTGGCACATCGCATAGTTTTATTTCATCTGATCTAGTTGAAAGTTTGCACCTAAGTACTAGTCTAGTTGATGATCCTGTATGTGTTTCAAATCCAATTGGGGGTTCTGCCCGGTTGTCTGTGGTCTGAGTGGATTTGAAAATTTCTATCTTGAGTATAGAATTCTCGTGGGATGCTTATATTCTCGGTTTCAAGGGATATGGGTTGGTTTTGGGCATGGAATGGTTGTCCTGTTTTGGAGCCATTCTTGGTTTTTGTGCATAGGGTTGTGAGGCTCATGATCCGCCTCGGTAATACCCTAGAAATTTCTAGTAACCCTATGGGTCCCGTCATGTTATGTTATCTTGAAATCCCTCGACTCGTCTATCGATAGTTTGCAATCTGTGAGGGTGGTCCGAGAATATCCTGATATCTTGGGTAAAGTGAAGGGGTTACCCCTGGACGTGGGATAGATTTCCGCATTACCTGGTTGGTAATACCAAGCCAGTTTCGTGGCCGGTTAGGCACATGACCTCACGAGATGAGAGTTAAGAAAGCAAGTCAAGGAGTTGCTTGAGAAGAACTTCCTGAGACGAAGCATTTTCGAGTAAGGTGCTCCAGTAGTATTCGTTACTAATGTGGACAGTTTGCTTCTCTTATGTGTGATTATCGTGAGAAGAATAGACAACCGTTACCATGGATCGATGATTTGTTTGATCAGCTTGTAGGAGCATCTGTTTTCTTTTGATCTAGCTACCGGATTCCATCAGATTAGGATAGCTGAGGATGGAATTGACAAGACTGCGTTTAGGACTCTAGATGGATTTTTAGAATGGCTAGTCATGCTATTTGGTTTGACTAATGCACCCGCATATTACGTGAACTTGATGGGTAGGGTGTTTAGGGAGTCCTTGAACAAGTTTGTCGTGGTCGTCGTAGACGATATTTTGATCTCCTTAAAAGAACAAGGAAGAGCATGCTAGACATCTCAAGGAGGCGGTGGATACGCTTAGAGCCACTAGTTGAAGGTCAAGTTCTCCAAATATCACTTTGGAGGAAAGAAGTTGGATTTCTTGAGCACATAGTTCCTGAGTAAGGCTTAACGGTGGATTCCGCTAAAGTGGTTGCGGTTTAAAACCGGAAAACCCTGAAGGGGGCAATTGAAGTGAGGAGCTTTCTTTGTTTGGCTAGTTAGTTAGCATTCCCTGAGCTTAGACTTACTCTTCTGGATGAAGAAGGGGGTTTCACGGGAAGAAGACCCGCAGTTAGTCAAGAACATGGACCAGTTGATTCGAGGCGAGATGTTAAGTCACCTCGCTAGATATATTATAGATGACAAGGGATGACTAAGGCGCGATGAGAGATTATGTGTTCCTCGAGTGGAAGACTTGGTAAAGAAGGTTCTTGAAGATGCGCATCACTCGAGGAGGTGGCCGAGTTGGTCTCAGGATGCATGTTGTGCCACCAGGTTAAGGCCAAGTCATAGAAGCCCGGCGGGCCATTACCTCCATTGGAGGTTCCGCAAGGGAAGTGTGAAAACATCTCGATAGATTATGAGGATAGATTACCTAGATCAAAGAAAGGGAATACGGGTAGGTGGGTCATAATAGGTAGACTCACGAAGAATGCTCATTTCAGTCCGTTGAAGAGCGAGAGGACTGCATCATGGTTAGCAACGGTTTACCCTCAAGAAGTTGGCCAGTTTTGAAATAGCCTACAGGAAGCCATGGGTAGGCAACTGAATCTAGGTATGGCCTATCACTCATAGGCGGATGCTTCATTTCGATTAAGCATGAGTTATAGAAAATCACGTTTGTAAGGGCAATTGGCAACGTGGATTGGTATTTTCAAGAAAAGTTCTGCTGCGTGGAATACTTTATAGTAAGTAGACGAGATCCAGGATTCACTAGTGAATTTTGGAGAGCTTGCATGAAATCATGAGGTTGCAGTTATGTTTACGCCAAGTATACAGAAAGAAGAATAAGTGAAAGAGGAAGACGAGAGATGACAATGAAATAAGTTCCAACTCGAATTTGGGAAATAGGAGTTAGGAAGCAAAGAAATCATGAAGTAAAAGACGGTCAAAGCACAGTGGAGTTAAGCTCAAGGAAACGTGACTAAGAAGAGTGAAGACTAGATACGCACATCATATCTCTTTTTAAGAGTGCATCCTTAATCCTTGTTTTCCTGTGGAGCTTGCTTGCAAGTTATCTTTTGTATATATATCCTCTCGGTCCCATTCTCGATCTTATTTCTGTTGTAAACTCCATAAGGGGGATATGACTCATCGGTTAGTACTATATGTCAGAATTTGAATGGATTTCTTGAAATCCAAAAAGGAGTTTATCTTGCTTATCTTCTAAGATCTCTTTTTAGCATATCTCTCTATCCATGTTTATCTAGTTTATCGTGTTTATCTTGTCATGGGAACCTTAGGTAGAACCCTTTGGATGAAACATGTATTTGAAACATGTTATGCTTGATGTTTGCAAGTGGTTGCAAGTGTTTGCAAGTGGTTACTCGTGGATGCATTATACACATTAGGCACTAGATCGGCTCACACACTCTTCATGTTGCATATGCATGAGTGCTTACACTTATTCATGGTTGAAACTTGTTGTGCTACCACATGGATGTTGCATATGGATGAATGTTATGTGCACTCATATAGATACTATAAATTATGTTAGGAATTTGCTTACATATGGATTCATTTCACTGACATACATATGCATTAAGGAGGTTTACTGTATCAGTAACCGCCTGATTTTCACTGACATACATATGCATTAAGGAGGTTTACTGTATCAGTAACCGCCTGATTTCTGCATTAGGTAAGTACATATACACGAACTTTTGCATATGTTCATACCACATTTAGAATCTTGTAAGGACAATGATTGCTCGTGGATGATGCTTTGAGTAGATGGATGATTGGATGGTAGGATATGTTCTTCCTAACTTGAAGATTTCGGGGACGAAATCCTTTAAGGAGGGGAGAATGTAACAACCCATATTTTCAATAATCTGTTATAATATAAATCGAGGCAGAATTTAATTATAAAATGGGAACCAAGGGAAACGGGCTATGCCGTTGCGTTCGTCTCGGAAAAATACGCGAAATAGAGTCCGAGTTTTCGAAAATCGGAGTCCGTATGACCCAGTTAAGGCCCATCGAAGTTTTCAGAAAATTCCTAAGTAAAAACAGATTTGAATTTCAAGTTGAAAAGTGGGAATTAGGGCAAACTGGCGCAGGCGGGAAAATTGCCGCCAGGACCCCCATGTCGACAGGCATGTCGACAGGGTCCCCAGGGTGTCGACAGCCCTGTCGACAGCCCTGTCGACACAGGGTGGCCGGGCAGTTTTGCCTGGCGCACCATTTTGGGTTTGGTCTGGTCTTGTGGCTTGGTTCTAGAGAATTCCGAAATCTGATGGACCTAATTCAACTAGGGTTTAATCCTATGGTCTAAATCACTAGCCTAATCTATAAATAAGACCCTAACCTACCCTAAATCACTCATTATTCATTCTAGTAGCTAAACTATGGCAAATTGATTTCTCCAATGGCCTCCACTTAAAAACCCTAGCCTCCACCCTCTTCAAAAATCATTCCTATGAATATTTTGATGTTCATACAAGCATTTCTAAGTTGTATGAATGATCATTAGCTTGCATACATCATCAAGTTGCAAGCTTTATTGGCTAAGCTAGAGTTTTTGGGATTTTTGTTAAGGATGTTTCTTATTGGAGCTTTGTTTTGGGTTTTTATGCTTGCATGAAAGGGTTGCTTAATCTTTACTTGTAGATTTGTGTCTTCATAATATTTGTAAGCCCTCTTACCTTCATTTTAGAAACTCTAAATTTAATATGTGATGAAAGTTGGGATTTATGCATGTTTAATAAGTTATGCATGCTTATGCGAGTTCAATATGCCATGTTACACAAGTTTAACAAGTTATGCATGTTTATGCAAGTTCACTATGCCATGATTTGCAAGTTTATTGGGTTATGCATGTTTATGCAAGTTCACTATGCCATGATTTGCAAGTTTATTGAGTTATGCATGTTTATGCAAGTTCACTATGCCATGATTTGCAAGTTTATTGGGTTATGCATGTTTATGCAAGTTCACTATGCCATGTTATGCATGTTTAATAAGTTATGCATGTTTATGCAAGTTCACTATGCCATGTTATGTATGTTTATTAAGTTATGCATGCTTATGCAAGTTCACAATGACATGTTATGCATGTTTGACAAGTTATGCATGTTTATGCAAGTTCCATATGCTATGTTAGGCAAGTTTAACATGTTATGCATGTTTATGGTAATATGCAAGTTCACTATGCTAAGTTATGCAAGTCTAACATGTTATGCATGTTTGTTGTGATATGCAAGTTCGTCATGTATGTTATGCCAAGTTCCCTCTTCCTATCCTTTATGCGTTATTACGAATATGTAAGCGATAGAATGACGTTGGGGGGGGTTTGGGTAAACTTAAAATACATGAAAATATAAGATTGGGAATTTACCTATTAAGTTAGGTCTACCCAAGTATTTGTTGACTTGTAATTATGTTTTGAAATAAAGTGGACATGACACTTAGAAAACATAAGTATGGCCAACTCGAGGTTGGGTTGAGTTTGTAGCGTAATTCTACCCGGAACCTACCGGCTTAACTAGTGGCTACAAAAAATAGGACCCAATGTGAGAAGTTGGTCATGTGGTGCCAAGACCCGAGGTTAGACCAAGTTGTGGTGTAAATCTACCCGGAACCCACCGGCTTAACTAGGTAACCACAACGAAGTCTAATGTGAGAGGTTAAGGTGCATTAAATTAATTAATGCCTCATGATTAGGGTTAAGTCAGGGTCCACTAATACTTAACCAATTTGGGGGATTCGAGGGATTGAAATGGGGTTAAGTTGTGAATTGTCGGTTACACTTAACAAATTTAATCCGTTGGGGGGTTTGAGGGATTGAAATGGGGTTAAGTTGTGAACTGTCGGTTACACTTAACCAATTTAATCCATGATTAGTGAAGGGTTAAATCGCACTTAACCCTCTTAGGAAACCCTAGCAACGTGGTCTGTTCCAGCAGTAATCCCAGTTTGGTATCATCACAACCCTAGAGGCTAGGCTAGGGCGGGGCACGATTACTGGACGGATGTAAGCGACCAAAGCGACGGCTGAGTGGTACAGCGGTGCGGGTCCAGGCGGGCTACGAACGTGCACGTATTCCGGTATTGGACAAACTCGAGGCACGGGTACCAGTAGGTTTAGACTGTGCATTATTGCTTCAGTGTCTGGGGTTGACACCCGAGGGCTTGATACACCGGAAGGTGGACCCAGCACAGTCTAACTACATCCATATGTGGGCCGTATGGACACCAACACTTGACGTGTTAGGCTTATAGGGAGCCGATCGACTAGACCGTTTGGTTGGACCTTATATTAAGGTCACTTCGTGTTATTGGGTCAAAGCTTGGGCCAAGGGATCAATACCTGCTATGTTGGGTTGCTAGTACACCGTGGTGCAAAAAAAAAAAAACTTAACCTTGTTTATGCGATGACACCTCTATCTGTCTTGTAGTTAATTTATCATGCCAGTATGTTGTTATCTATGATCATCTCAGTTTTCATCATTCTGTTAACTTTATTAGTTTATAGACTGATCGTAGCAGGGCTTACTCAGTCTTTTTGACTGACATGTTTTCTTTCGCCTCTTTTCTTCCGTTTCCCCCCCCCCCCCAGGTTCTCAGGGAGGGAATACAGGAGCCTAGCTTGGATCTTAGCTGCTTTCTTGGATAGCTCATGTATGCTTTGGACTTGAGCTCGCTATGGTTTTTCCACTTTGGGGATAGCTACTTTTATGTTTTCCTTTTCAGTTTTAGATGATGTTATTTTATGTACTAGACTTGTTTATTTGGGAAATTGACATTATGATGTAGCAGACTTGTTTTTGAAATGGTTTAAAAATCTTCCGCTGTTTTATCTACTTACTCTGTTTATTTACATATATATATGTCATGTCCTGCCTTGTTATATCATTATGCATGTTTACCTTGTTTTAAAACGCCCCACCAAAGTCAGAGTTGCTTGCAAGAGCCACCCTGGCGGAGGTGGGGTGTTACAGGAAGTGCCATAATTGCGGACGTGAAGGTCATTTAATCAGGGATTACAAAAGAAAGAAGAATGCTTTCTTCAATTGCGGAGAGGCCGAACACTTTTCTAAGGAGTGCCCGAAGAAGCAAGGACAAGGTCAAAGGGCAGGATCTTCAGGAAGGCAGGTGCATGCTCTCGTGGCCAGTGTGCCAAATAGAGGTAGGAAAGTTTTCGTTGAAGGTTTTATTTCTCTTTCCAATCATCCTGTTAGAACTCTTTTTGGTTCTGGCGCTTCACAGTCTTTTTTACTTGATTCTGTGGCTGAGTCTCTACACCTTAGTACTAGTATGGTTGTGGATCCCCTTGTTGTCTCAAATCCGATTAGTGGTATGGCTCATCTGTCTATGATTTCTCGAGGTTTGAGAATATCTGTGTTAGGCGTCGAATTTGAGTGCAATGCATATGTGTTTGGTTTCATTGGCCATGGTCTGATTCTAGGGATGGATTGGCTAGCCACGTATGGTTCCATTCTGGATTGTGAGAGGTGGGTCGTTAGACTTTTGACTAGCCATGGGAGGAACCTCGAGATCTCTTGTGACCCTGAAGGGTCCGTCAAGCTTAGTTTCCTAGAGTCACTTGATGAATATATTGATGATATGTGATTTGTACAATTAGTCCGTGAGTATCCTGATGTTTTAGAGGAGGTTCGGGGCTTACCTCTGAGGCGCGAGATTGATTTCTGTATATGCTTGGTGGATAATGCAAAGCCAGTTGCATTGCCTGTGTGCCATATGGCTCGAAGAGAAAGGAGGGATCTTAGCAAGCAAGTAGCGGAGCTACTTGAGAAAGGGTTTATTATGCGAAGCATATCTAAATGGGCTACTGCGGTGGTATTCGCAACTAAGGCGAATGATTCGCTTCGCTTATGTCTGGATTATGGAGAGTTGAATAAACTCACTAAAAAGAATGGGCACCCACTCGCGAGGATAGATGATCTGTTTGATCAACTTGTTGATGCATCTGTTTTCTCTCACTTAGACTTCACCATGGGCTTTCATTATTGAAGGGTGACCGAGGACAGTATAGACAAGACCGATTTTAGAACTCCAGATGGTTTCTTTGAGTGGCTCGTCATGCCTTTTGGGTTGATGAATGCACCCACCTATTTTGTTGATCTAATGAGTAGGGTGTTTAGGGAGTTTCTAAAAAAGTTCGTTGTGGTCTTTTTTGATGACATCTTGATTTTCTCAAAGAGCGAGGAAGAGCATGTCTTACATTTACGAGAGGTTTTAAAAATGCTTTGTGCACATCAGCTTAAGGTGAGGTTCTCCAAATGCCATTTTTGGAAAGAAGTGAGATTTCCAGGGCATGTAGTCTTTAAAGATGGGATAGCAGTAGATCCCGCAATGGTATAGTTGTAGTTCAAGATTGGCAGATCCCAAAGAATGCAATGGAGGTGAAAAGTTTTCTTTTATTGGCGGTTTATTATAGGAAGTTCATTAAGGACTTCACACATTCCGACGAAGAAGAATCTGACATTTTCTTGGGATGTAGATTATGACGATGCTTTCTAGTGATTGAAGAGGGCTCTGACAACAGCCCCAGTCTTGACCTTACCCGATGAGAACAAAGTGTTCACAGTATACACTGATGCATATGGTACAGGGCTTGGTGCGGTTTTGATGCAAGAGTGACGGGTAGTATGTTATGTAGGTAGATATCTAAGGATTCACGAGAAGAACTACCATAGCCATGACTTAGAGCTAGCTGCCATACGATTTGCGCTTTAAGACTTGGCGCCATTATCTACTTGGAGAGAAGTTCGAATTGTACACCGGTCATAAATATCTCAAGTACTTGTTCTCACAGATGGATCTTAATTTAATGCAACAAAGCTAGATGGAGTTCCTAGCATCTTATGACTTTGAGATTTCTTATACCCCTAGCAAGGGTAATGTGATGGAAGGCGCATTGAGAAGGCAGAGGATGGCCTTAGGTCCTCTGTTTGTGGAAAGGAAAAGCTTGGACTTTGTATCGACTTTTGATTTTAGACCCTCCACCGAGTTTATACCTGGCTTATTGGCATCGCTAGAGGTGCGACCTACTCTTTTGGATCAGATAGGAGCTTGGCAGCGAGAGGATCCACATATTTCATACATCTTGGATATGCTCAGTAATGGGGAGACTTCTAGTCACCTCAGTAGATATTCCACAGACAATAGAGGGTGGTTACGACGTGATGGAAGGCTTTGTGTTCCCCAAGTTCGGAGTTTGTTGAAGACAGTCCTAGAGGAAGCCCATCACTCTAAGATGACTATTCATCCAGGGAGTGATAAGATGTATAGTGATATGAAGATGGTTTTCTTTTGGGCTGGGGTGAAGAAAGATGTAGCGGAGTTTGTTTTTCGATGTTTAATATGCCAGCAAGTCAAAGCTGAGCAAAAGAAGCCTGGTGGTTTACTTCATCCTTTGGAAGTCCCGCAGTGGAAGTGGGAGAGCGTCTTTGTGGATTTAATCGATGGTTTGCATAGATCAAGGAAAGGCAACATCAGTATTTGGGATATAGTGGATAGACTTACTAAGAGTTCTTATTTCATTCCGGTTAGGAGTAAGAGGGAGGCAACATGGTTGGCAGCAATTTACGTTCGTGAGATAATCCGTCTTCATGGATTACCGTCCAATATCGTAATTGATTGTAACCTTATTTTCACCAGTGAATTTTGGAGGAGCTTGCAAGAAGCATTAGGTACACAGCATTGTTTGAGCACCGCTTATCACCCTCAGATCGATGGATAGACGGGCAGGGTGAATAGAGTCCTTGAGGAGCTTTTAAGGCTGTGTATTCTAGATTTCAGAGGGACTTAGGAAGAGCCTCTTCCTTTAGTAGAGTTTGCCTATAACAACAGCTATCAAGTTAGCATTGTCATGGAACCCTTCGAAGCATCATATGGACGACCCTGTAGATCATCTACTTGATGGGAATCTACAGAAAGACTTCTACTTGGGTCGGATATGGTAAGAGAAACATTCGAAAAGGTTGATCTTATTAGACAGCTTGGGATAGGCAGAAATCCTACGCAGATAGGAGAAGGAATGACATTGAGTTTGAGATGGGAGACATGGTTTTCATTAAGGTATCGCCTTTGATGAGTGTTGTTCGCTTTGGATCTGTAGAGAAATTGGCACCGAGATTTGTAGGGCCCTTTCCTATAACATAAAGGATTGGCTAAATGGCATATAGAGTAAAGCTTCCAGATAGACTATTTGGCATTCATGATGTGTTCCATGTTTCTCATTTACGGAAGTGCTTGCATGATACTGCAGATGTAGCCGAGCCGAGCATGCTTGAGAAAGTAAAGGTGGAACAGGAGGCGACAATTAGACAAGTTCCTACTCATATTCTTGGATTAGAAGTTAAGAAGCTATGCAACAGAGAAGTCAAGTTGATGAAAGTTCAGCGGGGAGATAACCAAGAGGATACAACTTAGGAGACTGAAGACAAGATTCCTGCTTCGTACCCTTTTCTTTTCAAGGGTATGTTCTTAACTTCTTTTTCCAAAGCTTTAATTCATGCTTGTTTCTATCATTTAAGTATATTCTATCAATGGAATCTTCAACCCCATGGATGTAAACATGTGTTTGAGACATGTTATGTTTGATGGATGCAAGTGGTTGCTCGTGGATGCATATACACACATATTAGGCACTAGATCGGGTCAATCACTCTCATATTGCATATGGACATGTATTCATTTTTTCCTTCTTTTTGATTGATGAAGGTGGGTATATCATCATGTGGATGTTGCATTTGGATGAATACTGTGCACACATATAGAACTTACATGATATAACAGAATTATATGCATACATATTGGATTCATGGCATTAACATACCTTGCATTAAGGAGGTTGATTGAATCGGTACACCGCCTCATCTTTTGGATTAGTATAAAGACATATACACACACACCTTTTCATATGTTCATATAAGCATTAGAAACCTTTAAGGATAATTGATGCCCATGTTGTGGATGAGTAGATGGATGATGGATGTTAGGATATACATTCTTCTTAACTTGGAGATTTCAGGGACGAAATCCTTTAAGCAGGGGAGAATGTAACACCCCGTAATTTTAACAACACTAAAGATGATAAACTAAATAATACTTAATTAAATATTCAAAATTAAGTGAAACGGACTAGGCCATTGCATTCGACTTAGAATTTTGATCAAAATAAACACCTGGTTTGCATAAAATGGAGATCGTATGAAGAAGTTATTAAGATTATAAATTTATATACACACAAGAGAAATATATATAAATAAAATAAATCCACAATTCAAAAAAATTCAAAAATCGAATAGCAGAAGTGAAGCGGGAAAATTCCTGCCATGGGTGTCGACCCCATCAAGAGGGTGTCGACCCCCGGGTCAATATACCAGGGGGGTCGACCCCCATAAAGATCAGGGCAGATTCCTGGTGCTGAATGTGGACTGAATTCTTGGCTATATTCGTTGACCCTAGACTATAAATAAGACCCCATTCTCATTGTTTTATTCATTCAAAAATAATGGAGAACTAGATGTTGTCTCTGCCTAGATTAAAATAGCCTATTTTGTCTTATACAACCAGAGTTAGGAAAATTCAGAGATCTATACTTCTACATCTGCAATTATTCTTCTCTTCTTAGATACAATCACAGTGAGTCTACATTACTTTTATATATAAACACCTAAAAGTTATTTTTACATGTCTGTGAGTTGAATCTAAGCCTATGACTATTTGAATCATATCAGATCTTCCATTACCTGTGTATCTAAGTTAATCTTGACATGTTATGAATTGGATCTAAGTCTGTGACTAATTGAATCATCCCAAATCTATCATTATATGTATATCTAATTCACTGATTAGGTCTCATCATGCATGTTTAGGATCATGTCAGTATGCCTAATCAGTTCTATTATCACATGTTCATCATATCTATTCTTATATGCCTATCTTGTCATTATGCCCAATTTTGTCACTATATGCTTATTCACTTGCTATGCCTATTTCTGTCACCATATGCCCATCTTGTTATTATGCTTATTTCTGTTCTCTTTCTTCTTTTCCTTTTTATTTTATAACCAGGCTACCTTCGAGCCTAGGCTTACCGCTGAAATATGCGAACACATGAAATTGGGAACGAGGGGTAAACGTTAAAATTGGGGCATAACTTGTATTTGGAAATTAGGGCATAGATATAACTAAGTACATAAATATGGATTTGAGGGCATAAATCAAATTGTGATTTAGATCTTAATTTGGGGCATATGGTACATGATGCATATGACTTAGGAAAGGGGCATGAAAACCTATAATGAAATACGGATAATTGTTAAATAAAGAAAATGCCTAGATTTACAATAATTAGAAATTGTAAACGCGCTTAGACATGAGGTAAGATTACACTTGTGGTAGAAGTATGCCCGGACCCGCCTGGCATATCTAGCGACCACAAGTGGTGAATCAAATGTGAGGGGTCTAAATGCATAAACATGTAACGGGCTAAGGCACGAGGTTAGGACTGACTTGTGGAAGAAGTCTTCCCGGACCAGATCGGCATATCCAACATCCACAAATTGTAGGCATTATGTGAGAGGTCTAGCACATCATAACAATAAATAAATAAATAAATAAATAAATAGTAATAAACTTGAATACTTAAAATGGTTGAATCCATAGGGATTACATGAACATGTTAACTTGAGTATGGGTTAAGTAAACTTTCTTGAAACAGTGGGGGGGGGGGTTAACTATATCTTGTGGTGGTGGGTAATATTTATATATATAGGCCCACAAACATTACCTGTGGGGTTATGCAATCTTTTTACACTGGTATAGCATTACATGTGGAAGTCCTAGTAGTGGGGATGCAAGCATATGGGGAGTTTTCATCAGCTTGTGTATGGGACCCGTTTGAGTCAATAACTAATATGTAGGTATCAAACGAGTACTCCGAACTAGGTCGGAGTAGGAGCACGTTTACTGGACTGATTGTAATAAATCCAAAAGAGGGGATGGTGTGGGCGGCACATTTTGACGGCGTCACGTGCATCCATAAGTCCGGAAAAGGGAGGCTAAGACGGCATGACACCTGTAGATATGGTTGTGCATATCCTAAAAATAAAGGTATGCCACTTTTGGAATTGATACGTCCTACTATGGGGCCAGCACAGGGTATCTACGGAGTAGGGAGCCGATCGATTGGGGCAGTAATTAGGGTACATCTAGACTCTCGTATGTTTAGATTCCCGTTATTATCCTTAGGGGTAACTCCGGTAAGTTCTGTGGGTCTTCCTGTTATTGTATGGGGTTAAACCTCTCATTAGAAGTCTACCATCTTGTACTTGTTTGGGATCATCTTGTTCATATGATACTAGTATTGGTGCAGAGAAAGGAAAGTGTTAAGGAAGCGCTACTTATTCTATCTTGTTCATCCTGTTACCTTGTCATACCTACCTTATATGTTGTTATTCATCTCTCCATTTTATGTGCCTGTCATGATGTTTTGCTTAATTATATGCTAAAAGTAAATAGGCTCGCCAGACTTTATGTCTGATCTATTTAGTTTCCCCTTCTGTCTCTTCCGTTCTACCCCCCTTCTCCTCAGGTTCTTAGGGTGGGAAGACTATAGCTTGATCATGATTCTGCTTTCATCCTGGTTGGAGCTGCTTAGATGTACTGTAACAACCCGGAATTTTGGGAACCAATTTAAATTTTTATTTTAGAAATTTTATTGGATTTTAAATATTTTAAATTATTTTTTTAAATAATAACGATTAAAAATTTATTTAAATCGAAGTTAGAAGAAATATATTTATTTTAATTTTAAAAGGAGTTAGAAATAGCGCGGCAGCTTGAAAAATTGAATTTGAACTTTGACTGAATGTACGAGATGCAAATTAAATCGAATTTTAGTGAAACTAAAAATATTAGAATCTATTTAAAAATATCTTTCCAATGAATCTGAAAAATTGAAATTTCATAGCAGGAATCAAAAGTTATGTCCAGTTTAATATTCAGAATAGTCGCTATGGAATTTATATATATTTTAATATTAAAAATAGCCATTTTACCAATGACCTCCATTTTCAACGAAACAACTTTTGTTTGATTCAGAATGTCAAATTATTGTTAGGTTTAAATTTTTACAATTTTTAGAATTAATATGTGAGTGTGGCAAAAGAAAACGTGTTTTGTCAATTTTAGTCAATTTGGATCGATCAGAAAATGGCCATATTCAAAAGGTATCCAAATTCGACGAAATTAATTTTGTTAGGACCGTGTCATCAAAACATAACTAGAAATAATTTTTTTTGGAATTTTTAGAGTCAGTACGTGGTCCCGGTAAATTTAAATGTACGTTCAAATTAAATAATTAAATGATATATATTTTAATTTAAAGAAAAGTGGATTGAAACGGTCGAATGGGCTGACGAGGCCTGTTCCATTGGGTCCAGAAGTGGGATATTTGACAGGGGGCAACTCTGATTGGGCTGGATTTGGAGATAGTTGGAATTAACGGGCTTTCACTGAAATTTAAAGAATTAAATATTAATTAAATAATATTATAAATACCCCTAGTATTACAAACCCTAACTCTAATACATGCCAGCCGCCAGAAACAAACCGTTGGCTACCATCATCCCAAATTCTTGCTTAAATCATTCCTAATCCAATCACTAAATTCATATAACTCAAGAATAAATGTTGTAGAGGTTCGGACACTCTTCAAATTGGTACGGATGTGATGAATTATCACGATGTGAATTGGGATGATTTCCTATTTGGATCGTTGTCGTTCAGGTTCACTTTTCTCAATGAAGGTTGGCCGAGTTGGAAGCGGATAGGGGTGTAAGGAGCTCTGACGTTGGCGGCGGTCGTGGGAGTCTTAGATCAGTCGACAATGGTCCGTGGCGCGTGCGTTTTGAGGATGGGCGATGCGAGGCTCAGCGTGAACGTCGACCTGGGAATGGAGCATATTACAGAAGGAAGGGAGAGAGGAAATTGAGGAAAGGATTGTTTTAAATTTTTATTTAATTAAATAATAATGTAATAAAGTTTGTAATATCATATCTTACTCAAATATAATCAGAATTTGATGATATTTTTTGTGCTAGAATCGCCTTTCCACGATTTACAACATGGAGCAACCCAGATCTAAAATGGTGTGTGTTGAAATTTCAAACAAAAATCATTGTGAGAATTCTTTATTTTTAATAATTAAAATTTATTAATTTCTGGTCGTGTTAGAAATCAAATCTGATGTTAAATTAAATTTGTTATATACGTGCTTGGATTGGGTTGATAATACTGTTATGTTGATATGTGGATTGGAATTATCATGTTTGTTAAAATAAGATTATTGAAAATAATTATATCATATTTGTTAAAATAAGATAGTTGTAAATAATTATATCATGTTTGTTAAAATAAGATTGTTGAAAATAATTATATCATGTTTGTTAAAATAAGATAGTTGTAAATAATTATATCATGTTTGTTAAAATAAGATTGTTGAAAATAATTATATCATGTTTGTTACAGCAAGATAGTTGAAAATAAAATTATCATTTTGCTCGTTAGATTGTTGAAATTAACATTGGTGTTAATTAGAGAATTGGATGAAATAAAATTATCATTTTGCTCATTCGATTGTTGAAATTAACATTGGTGTTAATTAGAGAATTCGATAAAATAAAATTATCATTTTGTTCGTTAGATTATTGAAATTAACATTGGTGTTAATTAGAGAATTGGATAAAATCAAATTATCATTTTGCTCGTTAGATTATCAAAGTTAACATTGAATTGTTCACAAATAAAAACAATCATTTTTATTTGTCAAATTTTACATTGAAATTGTAAACAAATAAAAATAGTCATTTTTATTTGTTAAGAGAAGGATAGATATTTGTATGCAAATAAATTTACATTTTTAATTGTCATGCTGAGATTATAAACTGTATGCAAATAAGAATACTCCTTTTGATTTGTCATTAGAGAACATAGAAATGTTATGTTAGCTAAAAATATCATTTTATTGAAATTGTCGTATTCAACAAATTAGAATTGTTAAATTATAATTGTCAGGTTTAACAAGTTAGAATTATTAAATTATGTTAACGATAAAATTTACAATTTTTATTGTATATGTAGAAAGGATTAAAAATATTCATATTCATTTTTGTCATTATAGTTCAGTTTAACAGAAATATTCATTTTTGTTATTATAGTTTAGTTGAACAAAAACATTCAATTTTGTTAATTAATATAGCTGAAATAAAAAAACTCATTTTCGTCAAATTAGATGTTGAACAAATCCATTTTTGTCAAAACACATTAGTTGAAACCAAATTGTCACTTTTGTCAAATTATAAAAATTGAAATGAAAATTGTCCCTTTTGTCAAATTATAAAAGTTGAAATAAAAATTGTCACTTTTTTCAAATAATAAAAATTGAAATCAAATTTGTTGCTTTTGTCAAATTATAAAGATGAAATCAAATTTTTCGTTTTTGTCAAATTATAAAAGTCGAAATCAAATTTGTTGCTTTTGTCAAATTATAAAAGTTGAAATCAAATTTGTCGCTTTTGACAAATTATAAAAGTTGAAATCAAATTTGACGCTTTTGTCAAATTATAAAAGTTGAAATCAAATTTGTCGCTTTTGTCAAATTATAAAAGTTGAAATCAAATTTGTCGCTTTTGTCAAATCATAAGAGTTAAAATCATAATTGTCGCTGTTGTCAAATTGTAATAGTTGAAACCAAATTTGTCACTTTTCTCAAAATGTAACAGTTGAAATAAAATTGGCATTTTTGTCAAAATAAAATGGTTAGAACAAAAAAAATTACAATTTTGTTAATTAGAATTGAGTTAGAACAAAAATTACATTTTTATCATACAGATTTGTGTTAAAACAAGAATATAGTTTTTGTTAAGTATAAATTGTAAACAAATAAACAAACATATCACTTTTGTTTGTTTTGTTGAATTAGAATTGTCGATAAAACAAACATATCACTTTTATTTGTTTTGTTGAGTTAGAATTGTCGACAAAACAAACATATCATTTTTATTATTTTCTTCAAATAGAATTGTCGAAAAAACAAAGTCATCATTTTTATTGTTTTCTTGAAATAGAATTGTCGACAAAACAAAGTCATCATATTTTCATTTTGTTGAAATAGAATCATCAGCAAAAGTGAAAATATCATTTTTATGGAAATTGCATACATTAGAATTTGTATGCAATTCAAAGAATCATTTTTATTGAAAATGCACACATTAAGATTTGTATGCAAAATAAAATATCATTTTTTGTGAAATGCATACAATAGAATTTGTATGCAAGTTAGAATATCATTTTTGTTTTCATACACATTAGATTTTGTGTATATATTAAAGTGACGTTTTTATTGTCAATACATACATTAGAGTTTGCGTATTATTTAAAGTGACATTTTTATTGTCAATATACACATTAGAATTTGTGTATGTATTAAAGAGGCATTTCTATTGCAAATATACACATTAGAATCTATGTAAAAATTAAAGGGACATTTTTATTGTCAAACTATATATTAGAGTTTGTATGCAAATTAAAATAAACGTTTTTATTTGTGTCATGTCATGCATTAAAACTATATATACAAATAAAATATTCCTTTTTATTTGTTAAAGTATAAAATCGAAATTGCACTCAAATAATGAAAATAAAAATTATCTTTTTATTTGTCATTAGCAAAGATGCCATGTAAACAAAATACATATTTATTTGACATTATGAACATTTATATGTGATATGCCAATAAAACAATCTTTTATTTGGAAAATACATATTTATTTGACATTATGAACGTTTAGATGTGATATACCAATAAAACAGTCTTTTATTTGGCGTGTTAAACACGTTAGTAGAATCGTCGAACGATTTATATTCGTATATAATATTATATATATAAAGAAAATAAAAATAAAAATTAAATGAATCACTCGCGGTAGTTCGCGTTTCGGAATCGTGACCTTAAACGATTGTACCGAAAGATCCGACTGTCGGATTTTCCCAAAACTAGAACATTAGAACCGCTTTGAGAAGATCTTTCCAACGATATAAATTTTGCTAAAATACAACAGTTAGATTTCGAGAAAAGTGTAAATCAAATTTTGATAAAAACAGCGCCAGGGCCACCTATTGACCCGAAGCGTCGTTAAATTAAATTGGGCTATTTTTATATAAATAAAAATAGCGATAAATCATTATAAAATAATATTAACGATATGAAATGATTTAAATTATATTTATACGAGAATTATTTGAAAAGATCAAGTTCAGCCTCATTTCAAATAATTATACGACGATTTAAATCGAAGATATTGAAGATGGTGATTGAAGACCGACGATCTTCACATCGAATGGACGACAACTGATGCCCGACATTGGGTAGCTCCCAGTAAAGGGTTAAAAGTGGTAGTTTGTCCAGACGTACTTGTTGATAATCCGGATATGCTAGCACTCTCTTCCATATTGGACATACGGGACGAGGAATAAGGTGTCTCCGATTTCGTTCAGACCCATAACGGACTTGTAAATGGATGTGTGTCTGACATTGGATTTCATTCCATGTAAACTGATTTCTACTTAATATATATCTGTTTGGTGGCGGAGAATTTATTTTCTTGCTTAATACCCTTCTCTGGGACGCATGAGCGTAGAGGTTATATATTGATAGTTATTGATCGCATGGCGTGAATTGTCAATGCGGCATGCCAAGATGCAAATGATCAAGGCTTTTGTTGAAAAGCAGTGCCTTGTGGTTGATGATCAAAGAATGGCCTATTTAGGCATAGCTTTGTGTATAGCGTTACTTCGCGAGCCTCACACTTTGGTATGAGTCAAAAAGAGATAAGGGAACGCAGGGAGTGCACACGTTTCTTTCTAGCTGGAAGTGGTATCAGGGTTTTACAAGCCCTGATAGTTTACTTATGTGGATGATGGATTACGAGGCCTCAGATTTATTGGTCGATAGTGACCATTTTATAGGTTCAATAGGACCGGGAAGCGTGTGTTCAGGAATTGCCAATCACTAAAGTATTTGTGATCCAACCCTGCAGTATCCAAGGGTTGCCCGTAGGTGTGATCGTGAGACATTGCTAGAGTATCTCGAATCGGTAAGGAGAGATCGTTCCTAGCTTTGACTCATGATGGAAATCAAACTTCCAATACGACATCGTGCGGTTTTGATTGTAGAACTAGTAGGGCGACATAGTATATGGTAGCTATGTCGTCTATGATCGATGCATTATGATGGAAATGTTATTGAAATATATATACACTAATAATAATATCAAATTCGTTTCATCGTATCAAGCATTTTTTACCATTATAAGGTAACAATCTATCCTCCGGTTTGCGTTGCATTGTGTGATGGGAGTTGAGTCTTAAAATGGTTTCATTTTTCTAAAAAACATTGCGTAGTTCAACGATTTACTTTATTTTATGCACTGGTAATCCAATGGAGTAAACCCGTTCCGCATTAGTGGCGTGGTCTTGTGATTAGCCTTATTACTAGTTAAGTTATGTAAAGATTTCTCATACCAGTCCCATGACTGACCCGTAGTTTGTTTCATTTTGCAAACTCGGGTGCCCTCTTTTCCACACGGGCAGTCGAGTAGCTTATTTTGCAGATATATTAAGCAGGATTCTGGAACGAAGCTTAAAGTTGTGTCCAAAGCATTAGTAGTCTTCCGCTGTGCTAGTTTATTCATTCCCATTGCACTGGATTACATTCATTGTAAATTATCTTCCGCTGTATTATTATTTATCGATGTACTCTGATATATTATGTACTCTGATGTAACATTATTATGTTGTTTATAAAAGTCTACTGTTATTTGTTCTGATGTGTTGTATTCCCAAAGTTAGCGTATTCGGGTTTTTGAACGGTCTTAGTCGATTTTAGGATCGATTAGGTCCGGGCAAAATCCCAATCGTTACAGTTGGTATCAGAGCACTGGTTAGCCTAAATTTTGGGGTACAACTCGGTAGAATTGAAAAAAAGACTCAATAGAGGTAGGATTAGTAATATCCTATGAAATTATACTCATTAAAGATAGGATCAGTAGTATCCTAGAATGTAACACCCCACGTCCATTAATGTCACTCACAAAGGGAATGCATTAACTTCTATGGAGCGTTTTAAGTGAGTATAGAACAGAAACTTAACAACAAGACAGATATAAATAGTACTTGAAAAATTAAAAACTTTATTTCATTACAGCAGAAAATACATATGTTTGATTACATCATCAAAACCAGAGCCAAGTACATAATATCCATCTTGACCAAATCAAAGTACATAAATTGAAAGATATAATCCCCCAACACAAAATAGCATAAATAAAAGAGAGGCTGAACTTTACTTCAGCAATCCAAGCAATCTTCTAAAAGCAAGAAACACTGCTTTCCAAAATCAAGCTCCACCGGTGCTAGTTCCAACCTGAGCACTTGGGGGTGGGGGGGGGGGGGGAGGAAGAAAAGAGGAGGAAACAAAAGGGGCCAGACATAAAGTCTGGCGAGTGCGATAACTTTAACAATGTAATCACCAAAGTAGCTAGGCTAAGGCATAAGTTGGAAAATCAGGAAATGACCATGAACCATTGAGTATGGCAGAGTAAACAAGGAAACAAGATGAATAATGATATCTTTAAAGCGCACCTAAACCGCTAAAAGATAATGACTAAACTACACCAACACTATAGGATAATTGCTATACTGCACCACACTAGTCACCCTACGGTTGATCACGCCTACAGACTTAAATAATGATAATGGTAGTTTCGTGCTCCCCTAGTTGCCTTCATAGGTGCCGCCTGCCCCTATCTCCACTAGGTGTACCCACTACCCCCAAGCGATGGGCTCCCTAACTCGTAGATACCCATGCTGTCCCCACTGTGGGGTGTATCACTCCCCAAAGTGGCAACCTGATACCACAAATAATGCACGGCTTATACCTACATGATGCAACAACGTCTTACCTACCAGCCTGGGTCCACACACGCATATGATAAACCCGTTGGACTTGCGTTGCCACCGCTAACCCAATTTGGCCTCTTACAGTCAAGCCCAGTATGCGTGGCCCGTCCTCGACTTGGGTCGAGCCCACAAAGATACGTATGGGTTACTAGTTGAAACGGGCCCCCATTACTGGACACAAGCTATCCACCTAAGCTTGGTCCCCTCTAGTACATCCCACTTAACCCACTTCTTATTCATGTTCACTTACATGTTTCAATTTTGGTTAATTATTTTTTATCGTATTTCAAATGCCACCCAAGGCACCCACCAGATTCCACATGCCACCCAAGGCACCCAGTTAACCACCTCATGTCCCACTACATGTTTATCTGGTTATTTGTTTCTTAGTTCATTAAGACTGTAACCTCATAAAGACCTCTCACATTAGACTGGCATTTGTGGCAGCTGGATTTGCCGGGCGGGTCCGAGCAGTCTTACACCACAAAAGAGCCTGACCTCGTATCTTTACAATTGTTACGTGTTTAATTTGTGCCTAAGACCTCCCACATTAGACTGGCATTTGTGGCACCTGGATTTGCCGGGCGAGTCCGGGCAGTCTTACACCACAAAAGAGCCTAACCTCGTGTCTTAGACGATTAATTACTCCTTTAATGACCCGCAATGTCAGAGGTATTATAATTAATTTATTTAATTATTTAAAAGGTGATTAAAAGGATTTAATGGTCGTGGAATTAAATAATGGTGAATATTTAATTAAAATTATAAATTAAATAATATATTTAATTCTGAAATAATCAGAATTGGCTGAAATGACGATATGGTGTGAACTGAATCATCTGTGATATTTAATCCAGCTTGGAATTGAATTTGAATAACGAATATATTATTTGAACGTTAGTTTGAATGTAGAATTTTAATATAATTAAAATAGAGCTCAAAATGCCGCGGTAGTTCGCTATTTGGCGATTTGAACTTCAACTGAGTATACAGGGTTCGTTTTAAATCGGATTTCTGTGAAACAAAAAACGTGTGGAGCTGGTGGAGTATATCTTTCTAGTGGAAGAGAAAAATCGGGATTTCATTGTGTAGATTTTGTGATATGTCCAAATCAAATTTCAGAAAAAGTCGCTGTGGAATTCCTTTATAATTTATAAAGGAATTATTTATATTTTATAAAGGGAATTTCAATATAAATCGAATATCGATTTAATAGGGATTTGAGATATCAAGTTATAAATGCCAGTAGAGCTGTATGGTATGCCACTGTGAATATAGACGATAATATTTAATTTTAATATTTAATGTAATTATATTTAAATATATTTATATATTTCAATAGGCTATTTAGAGCTTTAAAAATAGCCACTTTTGCAAACGAAGTCGGAATTCGACAAAACTAATTTTGTTGGATCCGCAATGTCAAATAATTGTTAGATTCCAAGTTTGGTGATTTTTAGAGTCACTGTGTGGACGTACGGATTTTTAGAGTGAGAAACAGTCAGTATTTTGACCTTTAAAAATACGCTGTGTGAGCATACGGAGTCGGAATTCGACGAAAGCAGTTTCTTTGGGACCGTAATGTCGAGCTGTAGCTGCATGTCCAGTTTCGTGATTTTTGGGTATTGTATGTGACCATAGGAATTTTTAGAAGACGGATACAAATATAAAGGATGAAAATAAAATATTAAAATATTAATTAAAAAAATATCTAGATATTTTACGAGCCTATAAATACAACTCTCAACTCTCCTAAACCTAATTTTCATTCCTCAGAAGTCAAACAACATTCCGCCGTGATATTCTTCCATCCACAAAATCTTTTTCCAACTTCTAAAAAAAATAAAAAAAAATTCCAAGAAAAATCCTAAATTATGGAAACAAGTTGTTTTGAGCTCATGAAAGACAGGACTTTCCACTGGTGTCCTCTGTGTTGACTGCGATCAGATTTTTGTGAGGCACCGAATATACACAGCGAACTATGGTTCGACATCTCCGAGGGTAGAAGCATTAATCGATGTTTTGGAGTTTATATTTGGAATCGTAGTGGGAAGGAGCATCATTGGTGAAGGGTTGATGAAGTACAGTGGTAGTTGGCGTCGGGTGAAAACTTGGAAGGACTAGACAGTCCTGGTGATGCGGTTTTCCACTCGAGTGCGAGATGGACGAAACGGTTGGATGTTGGAGAGGGTTGATCGACGTGGAGGTTGGTTGTTTCGATTTTGGATTTCGCGAACAAGTGACGGAGGACGGATCGAATGAAGGTGGTGATGGCTGTGTTCATTTTTGTGGACTGCGGAATTTATGTTTTGGGGGAGAAGGTACTCAAACGGGTTTGGGCCAAGAAAGTTATAAAATGGGTAAGGCCCAATGGAAATTAATTATAAGTTTTATTTATTTCTAAATGTATACTAACTTGAAAATGCTGTAACTTTATCATACGATCACGAAATTCAGCGAAACAAGATCCGATAGGATCGTATGGACGGGGGCAACACAAAGAGACTGACCGGGAGTGAATCTGAGCTCGTTACAATTTATGGCGAAATAAACTGTTTGATTCAAATCAATTAACAGTTTATCTTTCTTTAACGATGAACTGCAAATGTGAGTAAAACTCACCAACTCTGAACAGTTATATTTTTTTAACGTATTTTTAGAACTGTTAAATATTGACTGATTAATTGTGTGTTGACGGTTTGATTGAACTGCTAGTCAGTTAGTGGAAATTATATATATATATAAATCGTTAAATATTTATATATTGATGCTGTTATCAGAATAATCCATACTGAACTGAAAGTAATGTTGATTTTATTGTGTAACATCTGTGATGCAGGGAAACAGGTTGGAGGGACCCAACTGGGTTCCTCAATATTTATAATACTGTTTTGATTCATATATTGTGTTATATGTTGTGATATATAATCTGTTATCGATTATATGTGTTTGGACGATATTGGTCATCGTGATTTGATGTGTTGAATACCATAACATATGGGATGTTGAATAAGGAGATTTTCAAAGTGATATTGAAATACAAATATTTATAAATGGAATATTTATAAATAGATATATTTATAAATAAGAAAGTATTTATAAATGGAATATTTATAAATAGGAGATATTCAAAAAGGAAATAACTGCAAATCATTTTTCTTTTTGAATGGAAAGGCTTGTGTAGCGGTTTGGGGATTTTCCCGATGCTCCCGATACAAAGGAGGTTATGGCGAATTTTTCCGGGAATTTAAGGAGTTAGAATATTTTTAAGAATAAATTTGAAAAGGAAATATTTAGAAAATAAATAGAGTTATAAAAAGGAAATTTGTTTATAACTAAATAGGATGTTATAAAAAGGAAAACGTTATAAAAAGGAAATCATTTGTAAAGTGAAGAACCGTTACTAAAAGTAAATCTTTATAAATGAATAGTTTATTCGATTAGAGTTAATCGAATAGAGTTAAACAGTTAGAGTTAACCAGTTAGAGTTAACCAGTTAGAGTTAAACCGTTAGAGTTAACTAGTTAGAGTTAAACAGTTAGAGTTAAACAGTTAGAGTTAAAACAAACATAGTTATTCAGGATGAGTTGCCATTTAGCACGACTGCTAGCGTAATTCGCAGGGCTGTAAATAGCCTACGGCGGTCAGATGTTTCCTGAGGGAATCAGGCGTAACCATTGTGATCGCTGCGATCTAGAGTTGAGCGAATGGAGTTAAAGAATATAGAGTTAAGCAAAATTAGAAACTGACTAGAGATTAATAAGTTGAATGGTTTCCTGAGTATCGATCTGATGTTGGTTTCGGCCTTCGAGGTTTATACTTAGGAAGTTGTTCTCTTGTTAGTTTATAGTTAGAGTCTGATAAGTTATGGAAGGATAGTGATACGTAAATAAACAATGGAAATGTTTTCCAACGTCGATAACGAATATTTTCTAAATATAGAAAATAAGGAAATATGAATATATATAAATATATATATATATGTTTGATGATTGGGTCGATAATTCCATTTGGAATTTAGATCGTTGTTTGTACACGGACATGTTTTCATTTGATAGTTAAATCACAGACTATCAAAGTTTTAACCATTTTACGTTGTAAATATGGAGAGACCGGTTGGATTATTATCCGAAGAACCACTCCGTATTGACATAGGCGTTGTGATCAAATACGATGAAGAAAATTGAAGACGAAGTAAAGTGCAAGGGCAATTGTATAAGTCTTAGATAACAGCGCCTAAGATGGATGTACTGAATAGTGCCTTCGGCCGGTTTGTCCAGTCCCAGGACAACTTGTATGGACGAATGTCTGACAGAGTATTCCCAACGAATCATATATGTTGTTCTCTTCAACGTATTACGTTTGGTGGTGGAGGAATTCGTTTCTCTTAGCTTCATACCCGTGATACCATTAGAGAAATCGATAGTGATTTGGCGGGTATGACGATGTGGTATTCCAAGTAAATGAAGATATGATATGAAAAGATATGCGTAGCTTCTAGCCTCACATCCGGTAAATGACAGAAATCGGGCAAGCAACATGGCTAAGTCGGTCGCACCGAAGTAGGGTGTATAATCACCTATCTAGAGAATATTCATTTGCTTCTTTAATCTATCAATGTTGTCCCATATATATATATATATATATATATATATATATATATATATATATATATATATATATACGGGAAAGGTTGTTGATCCCAACCGTTGGTGATGTACATTCGATACACTCAAGCGAAATGAGTGGTCGGTCATGTGTGGCTGAGTTGCAAGATGTTCTTGTTGAACTCCAGTGTATCGTTCCTAGAGTACACTGATCGGAAGGTGGTTCCATACCTTGTCAGAGTTGGAAATCCAATCTTCCAATACGCACCCGCGGTTTTGATTGTATACTATATATGTAGAACGTGAGATGCAATCGTTTCTACTAGATTTATATCTAATTGTATTTAGACATTATTATAATATCAGAATGATATTGTTTTTCAAAGATGTTTGGATCCTCATAATGAAAAAAACCTGTTCCGTATTCACGGCGTGGTCTTATGAGATATCATATACTTGTTTAAATGATTTGAGTTTACTCACACCAGTCACATGACTGACCCAGAGTTTATTTTGTTTTCCCTAAACTCTTGGGTGCCTAAATTTGTATGGGCAGTCAAGTAGTCAGGATTTATAGGTATACTTGAAGAGCTTGGAGCAGGAGGCTTCAGCAGTCAATAGCTATTATTTATTCCGCTGTGATGTTATGTGTTGTACTCTGAAATGGATGTATATACGGTTATAACTTTGTATTTCAAAAGTTATGTTATATTTTATTCGTTCCGCTGTGAGGTTCGTGTTACTCTGATGTTGTGTTCTTCTTCTTCTTCTATTCTAAGTTTCTATCTTATCTATTCTCACCCTCTAACTTCTATCATTAACTACCAGGATTTTTCGATGTTTTGGTTATCGACATCGAGCTTATGTCGATAACCAATGTCACCAAAAATCCGGGTTGTTACAACTCCTAATTAATCATCCCCCAATTTGAATTACTTTCCCTATTCAAATTATCAATTAATTCCAAATTTAATTACGGCCATAATTGACTCAATTATGTCCATCTATTTATGGTATGTAAAGTCATACCAATTTCATCACAAATTTATTTTACGCCTTTTAAGGCATTTATGCCAATTAAATCTTTTAATATTATCCCCTTTTACCCATGTTGTACGTTTATTCGCTTAACGTAAAATATACGTTAGACTCGAATAGTCTAACTTATGGAATAAAGAGAAAACATCACAACATACATATAATTAAAACTAGATCTAAACATAAGGGTGAACTTGCATGTGTGAATGATGTTCTGCATCTATAACTTGCATAGGCCAAAGTTACAACATGCATAAAACTACATATGTCATAGACCCAAAATCTAAAGGTGTGAACTTGTTGGGATAATGGTCACAAACTTGCATAAATCATGTATGTCATAGATCTACACCTAAAGGTGTAAACTTGCATAGGCGGTGACCACAAACTTGCATAACATGATTCATATTCAACACATTGTATAAACTTACATCTAAACATGTAAACTATCATGTAGAATTTGGCATATAACTCACACATGTTTTAGCCTAACTTTAGATCTAAAATAGATGTCATGAAGAATATAAGGTTATACATATAATTTTCCCCGACTTGCATATGATTCATGTCTTAATCAGAATCTAAACTTGCATACAACTTATGATTTATCATATGAATCAACATAACCAAACTAGTATACCATTATGAATTGATTATAAATAAGCCAAACATAAAATTACAACATAGATGATCACAACATTACAAGATAACATCATAGAATTTTCAACCTAAACATCACAATTTTACTACATGAATAATAGCATGCGGTCAATAATTCACATCATATCCAAATAGTCCACATCATAACTCAATCCAATTAATTTTCTAATTATTTTATTAAAATTATCGAACTCACAATTCAGAGAAGGTCTTGAATTCTGAATTCTGAGTTCTGAAGTTGTAATAGCTTTCCTTTGAAGAAGATTCGTTGTTAAAGTTGAAAAGAATTGAATTAGATTAGCTTTCTTCCTCTCTAATTGTTGGCGGCTACGCTGAGTTGCTAGGTGACGGCATGGTGGCCATGAATCTAATTTTTGTTTTGATTTTAGGGTTTGAGTTTATAGGTGTTTTTATATAGTTTAGGATTAGTTTAAGCCATCCGATCAACCCAGAATTAATCCCAGCCAACCAGAGCATATCAGAAACCATAATGAGTCAGCATCTAGTCATTTACAGGTCATAATTCAAATCTGCCCCGGGGGGGGGGGGGGGGGGGGGCAGGTCGACCCTATGGTCGACCCCTAGGTCGACTCTATGGTCGACCCCTAGGTCCCTGGCGGGAATTTTCCTGCCTAGCCTATCTGACTTCGAAATTTGAATTTTCTGAAATGTGTTTTGAATTTTCTGAAACTTCCGATGGCCATAACTTCTTCATACAAAATCCAATTCACGCAAACTCGAACTCTATCTCAACCAGAATTCAAAGACGAACATAATGGCGCAACCCGTTTCCCTTTATTCTCACATCGGAGATTAGTTATTCTTTAATTTGTGAACAATGGTGTTAACAAAAATATGGGGAGTTACATTCTCCCCTCCTTAAAGGATTTCTCCCCGAAATCTCCTAGTTAAGGAGAATGCATATCCTACCATCCAAACAACCATCTACTCAACCATCAAACACAGGCATCCATTGTCCTTAAAAATTTCTAACACTGTATGAACATATGCAAGAAGTGTGTGTATATCTTCCTTATCTAATGCGAAATTAGGCGGTCTACTGATTCAGTTGACCTCCTTAATGCAAACCATTATAGTCCCATGCGTCCATTATGTATGCAAAGAATCCTATCGATACATATTACCTCTACATGCGTGCACAACCATTCACCAAAATGTCGCATCCATATGATAGCACAACCATTATACATCCATTAGCTTAAATATGCACACACATTTATATGCAATATGAAGTGACGGAGCCGATCTAGTGCCTAAAGTGTGTGTATATGCATGCACGAGCAACCACTAGCAAACACTTGCATCCACATGCATCCATCATACATAACATGTCTCAAACACATGTTTCAACCATAGGACTGCCCTATCTAAAGGTCAAAGTTACTTGTGAGAGGATAAGATAAGTACAAGGTAAGCGATAAAGGAGAAATTAAAAGACATACCCTCGAAAAGAAAAGGGTATAATGAACGCATCTTCTCTTCCGTCTCCCAAGTAGCGTTGCTCTCGTCATCTTCCCATTGCACTTTGACTAGCTTGACCTCTCGATTCCTCAACTTCTTAATTTCCGACCCAAGAATGCACGTAGGAGCTTGTCGAATCGTCGCATCACGCTCTATCTCCACCTCTCTAAGCAAGCTCGGCTCTACCACTTCCGCGGTCTCGTGCAAGCAATTCCTCAAATGTGATACATGGAATACATCATGTACACCACTAAGTCTCTCGGGTAACTCCACTCTATACGCCATCTGCCCAATCCTCTCCTTAATAGGAAACGGCCCTACGAACCTTGGTGCTAACTTCCCAATGGACCCAAAGAGAACGACGTTCTATAATGGAGACACCTTAACAAAGACCATGTCCCCAATATCAAACTCAAGATCTGTCCTTCTCTTGTCTACATAAGATTTATGCCTATCTTACGTCGTCTTCATCCTTCTTTGAATCAAATCGATCTTTTCCGAAGTCTCTTTAATCATATCGGGCCTAAGTAAGATCTTATCTGTAGACTCCCACTAACATGTAGGCGAATGACACGGCCGTCCATAAAGAGCCTCGAACGGTGCCATGCCAATGCTAGACTGAAAGCTGTTATTATATGCGAACTCCACCAAAGGAAGATGTTCCTCCCATGTACCTCCGAAATATAAGACACACAAGCTCAATAGGTCCTCTGGAATACGATTCACCCTCTCGGTCTGGCCGTCCGTCTGAGGACGATATGCGGTGCTCAAACATAACTGAGTCCCTACCGCCTCTTGCAAGCTCTTCCAAAAGTCTCTAGTAAAGATAGGATCGCGGTTGCTCACTATGCTAGAGGGAACACCGTGCAAACAAACTAACTCTTGAATGTATACGGAGGCTAACCATGGAGTAGTACTCTTCACGGGAATGAAATGGGCGCTCTTAGTAAGTCTGTCTACCACGACACAAATCCCTGTATTACCCTTCCTCGATCTTGGTAACCCGTCAATAAAATCCATTGAGAAACTTTCCCACTTCCATTGCGGGACCTCCAATGGATGAAGCAATCCACCGTGCTTCTTTTGCACTGCTTTTACTTGTTGGCACACCAAGCATCTAGCGACAAACTCAGCCACGTCCTTCTTTATACCGGCCTAAAAGTAAACTCGTCTCATGTCCATGTACATCTTGTCCCTGCCAGGATGAATGGTCATCTTCAAACGATGTGCATCATCAAGAATGGTCTTACTTAGGTCCTCGTCTCTTGGTACACAAAGTCTACCGTCCTATGTAACCAACCCTTATCATCTAGGTTATACCTACGGAGATGGCTTGATGACTCCCCTCTTTTGAGCTTCTCTACTATCTCAACCAACTGTGGGTCATCTCGTTGTGCCTCGCCAATCCATCCCAAAAGCGTAGGTCTGACCTCCAAGGATGCTAGGAAACCAGGTACAAATTCAACGGAAGGTTTAAAGTCAAATGTAGAGATGAACTCTAAGCTTCGCCGCTCAACAAACAACGGACTCAGGGACAACCTTTTTCTACTTAAGGCGTCCGCCACCACGTTACCCTTGCCAGGGGTATATGCTATCTCGAAATCGTAGGATGCTAAGAATTCCATCCACCTTTGCTGCATTAAGTTCAAATCCTTCTGAGAGAATAAGTATTTTAGCGATTTGTAGTGAGTGAACAATTCAAATTTTTCGCCAAGAAGATAATAGTGCCAAGACTTAAGCGCGAAAACAATAGCGGCCAACTCTAAGTCGTGTGTAGGGTAATTTATCTCATGCACTCTCAACTGCCTTCCACCATAGGCTATTCACCTTCCCTCTTGCATTAAGACTACGCCTAGTCCTGTCCCACAAGCATCAGTATAAACGGTAAATGGCTTACTCCCATCTGGCAACACTAAGACCGGGGCTGTGGTCAAAGCTCTCTTTAGACGTTGGAACGCATCATCACAATCTACGTCCCATGTGAAAACTAGGTTCTTCTTCGTCAAGCGTTTTATTGGAGCTGATATTTTTGCAAAGTCTTTGATAAACTTTCTATAGTAGCCAGCCAACCCTAAGAAACTCCTCACCTTGGTAGCATTTTTAGGGACCTTCCAATCTTGGATGGTCACTCCCTTTGCGGAATCCACGGAAATCCCATCTTTGGAGACCACGTGCCCTAAGAATCGCACTTCCTTCCTCCAAAAGTGATATTTAGAAAATTTAGCTTTAAGGCTATGCGCTCGAAGAGTCTCCAACACTTCCCTAAGATGTAGGGCATGCTCTTCCTTGTTATTAGAAAAGATCAAGATGTCATCCACAAAGACTACCACAAATTTATTAAGGTACTCCCTAAACACCTTACTCATCAAGTCAACAAAGTATGCGGGGGCATTTGTCAAACCGAAGGACATCACAAGCCACTCAAAGAAAATGTTTGGAGTCCTAAAGGCAGTCTTGTCTATGCTATCCTCAGCCACTCTCAACTGATGGAAACCCATGGCTAAGTCCAACTGCGAAAACACCGAGGCGCCAACTAATTGATCGAAGAGATCGTCAATCCTCGGCAGTGGGTGTCTATTCTTCTTAGTAAGCTTATTAAGTTCTCTATAGTCCACACAAAGTCTAAGGGACCCATCTGCCTTTGTGGCAAATACTACTGGAGCACCCCACTCCGATATAGTACGTCTGATGAACCCCTTCTCAAGCAATTCCTTCACTTGCTTACTGAGTTCTCTTCTCTCTCTTGGAGCCATGTGGCGCACTAGCAATGCCACTGGTTTTGCCTTATCTACTAGATATATTCGAAAGTCTATCTCACGATTTGGGGGTAAACCCCTCACCTCATCAAAGACATCAACATATTCACGGACTATACGAAAAGAATGCAAATCATCATCGGATGCGTCAAGGGATTCTAGGTAGCTAAGCATTACTGGACCTCTAGGGTCACAAGAAATATCAAGGGTCTTTCCAGAACGAGTCAACAATCTAATTACCCTTCTTTCACAATCTAGGATGGCCTCGTATCTAGTTAGCCAATCCATACCTAGAATTAACCCGTAGCCCATGAAGCCAAGAACAAAGGCGTTGCATTCAAACTCAATGCACAAGATAAACACTCTCAAATCCCGAAAAATCATAGAAAGATGAGCCGAACCACCAATAGGATTTGAGACTACTAAGGGATCCGTAACAAGACTAGTATCTAGGTGCAGTGTTTCTACTAATGATGTAGAGATAAACAAATGTGATGCGCTAGAATCGAATAAAGTACGAACAGAATGATCAAACAGAAAAACTAAACTTTCAACGGAAATTGCTCTACCTTGTTCTTGCAGCGGTGGGACCACGAGAGCCTGAACTTAACCCCTTGCCTGCCCTAGTGCCATGAGAGCCTGCACCTGTCCTCCCGAGTTAGACCCTGCCCTCTGCCCTTTCTTTGGGAAGTCCTTAATAAGATGTCCCGCATCACCACAATGGAAACAACTAGTCTTCTTTTTCTTCCTACAATCTTTGCTTAGATGGTCGGGTGTCCCATAGTTAAAGCATCTCTTATTTCCCTTACCATTGTTGCCTTTGCCACCTTTCTTGTTCTGTTGTTGCTGTTGTGGCTTCTTTTGATCCCCTTTCTTCTCAGGTGCCTTATTAGCATTGGCGCCCTTCTCCTCTTCATGCATAAGTGCCTTGACAACTAGTCTCTCAAAGGTAGCCTCAATGGGAATGTGGGTCATAGCTAACCCATGAAGCGGCTCGTTCAAACCCTTAACAAATCCCAGGGCCGTCTTTTCAGGAGTATTCACCAAGTCCAAGCCAAATCTTGCCAATTGATTGAATTTGTTGACGTACTCTTTCACTGATAGATTCCCTTGCTTCAATGCTAGAAGCCTTTCCATGTATAAATTTTATTTAGCCCATGAGAGAAACTTCGCCTCAAACCTTTACCTAAAATCTGGCCTTGTATCAACTGGGCGTCCCCCATTAGTGACCTCCCACCAAATCGAGGCCTCATCCTTCATTAGCCAGGCAACTAACTAGACCTTTCTTCCATCATCCACGTAAAAGATTCCAAATAATTCTTCCACCTCCTTTAGCCTGTTTCGAGCTTCAACAAATGTCTCCATCCCGTAAAAAGGTTATCCACCCATTGCCCGAAATTCCTTACATATCTTAGCAAAAGTATCGACGCGAGGAGGAGGAGGAGGAGCATTTGTTGGACCTACGGTGGCGGCCCTAGCCTCGAGATATTAATGAAACCAACCGGGTACATGAACACCCTCTGTTATCTCAGATGCTTCAGACATGCTGAAAAGAAAAAGGAAAGATTCAATACAAAAGAACCGAAGGAATGAAAAGAGGAGGAAACAAAGGGGGTCAGCCAAAAAGTCTAGCGAGTGCGATAACTTTAACAATATAATCACCAAAGTAACTAGGCTAAGGCATAAGTTGGAAAATCAGGAAATGACCATGAACCATTGAGTATGGCAAAGTAAACAAGGAAACAAGATGAACAACGATGTCATTAAAGCGCACCTAAACCGCTATAAGATAATTACTAAACTACACCAACACTATAGGATAATTGCTATACTGCACCACCACTAGTCACCCTACGGTTGATCCTGCCTATAGACTTAAATAATGATAATGGTAGTTTCGTGCACCCCTAGCTGTCTTCATAGGTGTCGTCTGCCCCTATCTCCACTAGGTGTACCCACTACCCCCAAGCGGTCGGCTCCATAACTCGTAGATACCCGTGCTTCCCCCAAAGTGGGGTGTATCACTCCCCAAAGTGGCAACCCGATACCACAAATAATGCACGGCTTATACCTACACGATGCAACAACGTCTTACCTAACAGCCCGGGTCCACACACGCATATGAACCTGTTGGACTTGCGTTGCCACCGCTAACCCGGTTTGGCCTCTTACAGTCAAGCCCAATATGCGTGTCCCGTCCTCGACTTGGGTCGAGCCCACAAAGATATGTATGGATTACTGGTTGAAATGGGCCCTCATTATTTGACACAAGCCATCCACCTAAGCTTGGTCCCCTCTAGTACATCCCACTTAACCCACTTCTTATTCGTGTTCACTTACATGTTTCAATTTTGGTTAAGTATTTCTAATCGTATTTCAAATGCCACCCAAGGCACCCACTAGATTCCACATGCCACCCAAGGCACCCACTTAACCCCCTCATGTCCCACTACATGTTTATCTGGTTAAGTGTTTCTTAATTCATTAAGACCGTAACCTCATAAAGACCTCTCACATTAGACTGACATTTGTGGCAGCGGGATTTGTCGGGCTGGTCCGGGCAGTCTTACACCACAAAAGAGCCTAACCTCGTGTCTTTACAATTGGTACGTATTTAATTTATGCCTAAGAACTACCACATTAGACCGACATTTGTGGCAGCTGGATTTGTCGGGCGGGTCCGGGCAGTCTTACACCACAAAAGAGCCTAACCTCGTGTCTTAGACGATTAATTACTCCTAAATAGTCATCCCCCAATTTGAATTACTTTCCCTATTCAAATTATCAATTAATTCCAAATTTAACTATGGCCACAATTGACTCAATTATGTCTATCTATTTATGGTATGTATAATCATACCAATTTCATCACAAATTTATTTTATGCCTTTTAAGGCATTTATGCCAATTAAATCTTTTAATATTATACCCTTTTACCCCACGTTGTATGTTTATTCGCTTAACGTAAAATATATGTTAGACTCGAATAGTCTAACTCGTGGAATAAAGAGAAAACATCAAAACATACATATAATTAAAACTAGATCTAAACGTAAGGGTGAACTTGCATGTGTGAATGATGTTCTACATCTGAAAATTGCATAGGCCAAAGTTACAACTTGCATAAAACTACATATGTCATAGACCCAAAATCTAAATGTGTGAACTTGTTGGGATAATGGTCACAAACTTGCATAAATCATGTATGTCATAGATCTACATCTAAAGGTGTAAACTTGCATTGGTGGTAACCACAAACTTGCATAACATGATTCATATTCAAACACATGTATTCATATAAACTTGCATATGTGATTTATGCAACATAACAATGGTATAAACTTACATCTAAACATGTAAACTAACATGTAGAATTCGACATATAACTCACACATGTCATAGCCTAACTTTAGATCTAAAATAGATGTCATGAAGCATATAAAGTTATACATATAATTTTCCCCAACTTGCATATGATTCATGTCTTAATCAAAATCTAAACTTGCAGACATACTTATGATTTATCATATGAATCAACATAACCAAACTAGTATACCATTATGACTTGATTATACATAAGCCAAACATAAAATTACAACATAGATGATCACAACATTACAAGATAGCATCATAGAATTTACAACCTAAACATCACAATTTTACTACATGAATAATAACGTACGGTCAATAATTCACATCATATCCAAATAGTCCACATTATAACTCAATCCAATTAATTTGCTAATTATTTTATTAAAATTATCGAACTCACAATTCAGAGAAGGTCCTGAATTCTGAATTCTGAGTTCTGAAGTTGTAATAGCTTTCATCTGAAGCAGTTTCGTTGTTAAAGTTGAAAAGAATTGAATTAGATTAGCTTTCTTCCTCTCTAATTGGTGGCGACTATGCTGAGTTGCTAGGTGACGGCATGGAGGCCATGAATCTAATTTTTGTTTTGATTTTAGGGTTTGAGTCTATAAGTGTTTTTATAGAGTTTAGGATTAGTTTAAGCCGTCCGATCAACCCAGAATTAATCCCAGCCAACCATAGCATATCAGAAACCCTAATGAGTCAGCGTCTAGTCATTAACATGTCATAATTCAAATCTGCCCGAGGGGGGAGGGGGGTAGGTTGACCCGCCGGTCGACCCCCAGGTCGACCCTATGGTCGACTTGGTCAGGGCAGATCGACCCCCAGGTCGACCCTATGGTCGACCTGGCCCTGGCGGGAATTTTCCCGCCTAGCCTGTCTGACTCCGAAATTTGAATTTTCTGAAATCTGTTTTGAATTTTCTGAAACTTCCGATAGCCATAACTTCTTCATAAGAAACCCAATTCACGCAAACTCGGACTTTATCTCAACCAGAATTCCGAGACGAACACAATGGCGCAACCCGTTTCCCATTATTCTCAGGTCAGAGATTAGTTATTCTTTAATTTATGAACATTAGTGTTAACAGAAATACGAGGTGTTACATAGAATGAGAAAAACTCGTTAGAGGTAGGGTTAGTAATGCCCTAGAATGAGTTGAGAGTTACAAGTTTATAATTAATGTATTTGTGATTATATATATAATCCGATATTAGAAAATATGATTTTTAAATATATAAAAGTTATATATTTTTGAAAGTTTAATCAACTAATGAAATTATTTAAACCAATAAAAGAATGAAAGTTGAGTTGGTTAATTAAACAACTTTCAGCTTCGTTCCTTTTCAAGGACGAAAAGATTTTAAGTGAGGGAGATCGTAACAACCCAGAATTTTGGAACCAATTTAAAATTTTTATTTTAGAAATTTTAATGGATTTAAATTACTTAAAATTATTTATTTTAAATAATAACTATTAAAAATTTATTTAAATCGAAGTTAGAACGAATAAATTTATTTTAATTTTAAAAGGAGTTAGAAATAGCGCGATAGTTTGAGAATTTGAATTTGAACTTTGACTGACTGTACAGGATGCAAATTTAATCAGATTTTAGTGAAATGAAAAATATTAGAATCTATTTAAATATATCTTTCCAACAAATCTGAAAAATTGAAATTTCATAGAGGGAATCAAAAGTTATGTCCAGTTTAATATTCAGAATAATCGCTTTGGAATTTATATATTTTTTAATATTAAAAATAGCCATTTTACCAATGACCTCTTTCGATGAAACCACTTTTGTTGGGTCCAGAATGTCAAATTATTGTTAGGGTTAAATTTCACAATTTCTACAATTAATATGTAAGTGTGGCAAAAGAAAACGCGTTTTGTCAATTTCAGTTAATTTGGATCGACCAAAAAATGGCCATTTTTCGAACGGTCTCCAAATTCGATGAAATTACATTTGTTAGGACCGTTCCATCAAAACATAACTAGAAATAATTTTTCTGGAGTTTTTAGAGTCAGTATGTGGTCCCGGTAAATTTAAATGTACGTTCAAATTAAATAATTAAATGATATATATTTTAATTTAAAGAAAAGTGGGCTAAAACGGTCGAATGAGCCGACGAGACCTGTTCCATTGGGTCCGGAAGGGGGATATTTAGCTGTGGGCAACTCTCGTTGGGCTGGATTTGGAGATAGTGGGAATTAAAGGGCTTTTGTTGAAATTTAAAGAATTAAATATTAATTAAGTAATATTATAAATACCCTTAGTATTACAAACCCTAACCCTAATACATGTCAATCGCCAGAAACAAACCGATGGCTATCATCATCCCAAATTCTTGCCTAAATCATTCCTAATCCAATCACTAAATTCATATAACTCAAGAACAAACGTTGTAGAGATTCAGACACTCTTCGAATTGGTACAGATGTGATGAAATATCACGATGTGAATTGGGAGGATTTCCTATTTGGATCGCTGCCGTTCGGGTTCACTTTTCTCGACGAGGGTGAGGCCGAATTAGATGCGAATGGGGTTGTGAGGAGCTCTAACGTTGGCAGCGGTCGTGGATGTCTCAGATCGGTCGACGATAGTCCATGGACCATGCATTTTGAGGATGGGCGGTGCGAGGCTCAGTGTGAACGACGACCTGTGAATGGAGCGTATTACAAAAGGAAGGGGAGAGAGGAAATTGAGGAAAGTACTGTTTTAAATTTTTATTTAATTAAATATTAATGTAATAAAGTTTGTAATCTCATATCTTACCCAAATCTAATCAGAATTTGATGATTTTCGTTACGTTAGAAACGTCTTTCCACGATCTACAGCATAGAGCTGCCAGATCTGAAAGGGAGTACGTTGAAATTTCAAACAAAAATAATTGTGAGAATTCTTTATTTTTAATAATTAAAATTTATTAATTTCTGATCGTGTTAGATATCAAATCTGCTGTTAAATTCAATTTGTTATATACGTGATTTGATTGGGTTGATAATACTGTTATGTTGATATGTGGATTGGAATTATCATGTTTGTTAAAATAAGATTGTTGAAAATAATTATATCATGTTTGTTAAAATAAGAAAGTTGTAGATAATTATGTCATGTTTATTAAAATAAGATTGTTGAAAATAATTATATCATGTTTGTTAAAATAAGATAGTTGTAAATAATTATATCATGTTTGTTAAAATAAGATTGTTGAAAATAATTATTTCGTGTTTGTTACAGTAAGAAAGCTGAAAATAAAATTATTATTTAGCTCGTTTAGATGGTTGAAATTAACATTGTTGTTAATTAGAGAATTGGATAAAATAAAATTATCATTTTGGACAAACTGTTAATTAGAGAATTGGATAAAATAAAATTATCATTTTGCTCGTTAGATTGTTGAAATTAACATTGGTGTTAATTAGAGAATTGGATAAAATCAAATTACCATTTTGCTTGTTAGATTGTCAAAATTAACATTGAATTGTTCACAAATAAAACATTCATTTTTATTTATCAAATTTTACATTGAATTTGTAAACAAATAAAAATCGCCATTTTTATTTGTTATGAGAAGGATAGATATTTGTATGCAAATAAATTTACATTTTTAATTGTCATGCTGGGATTAGAAACTATATGCCAATAAGAATACTCCTTTAGATTTGTCATTAGAGAACATAGAAATATTATGTTAGCTAAAAATATCATTTTATTGAAATTGTCATATTTAACAAATTAGAATTATTAAATTACAATTGTCAGGTTTAACAAATTAGAATTGTTAAATTATGTTAACGATAAAGTTTACAATTTTTATCGTATATGTAGAAAGGATTAAAAATATTCATATTCATTTTTGTCATTATAGTTTAGTTTAATAGAAATATTCATTTTTGTCAATACAGTTTAGTTGAACAAAACATTCATTTTTGTCAATTATTATAGCTGAAATAAAAACATTCATTTTCGTCAAATTAGAATTGTTGAACAAAATATCCATTTTTGTCAAAACATATTAGTTGAAACTGAACTGTCACTTTTGTCAAATTATAAAAGTTGAAATCAAAATTGTCACTTTTGTCAAATTATAAAAGTTAAAATCAAATTTGTCGCTTTTGTCAAATTACAAAAGTTGAAATCAAATTTGTCGCTTTTGTCAAATTATAAAAGTTGAAATCAAAATTGTCGCTTTTGTCAAATTATAAAAGTTGAAATCAAATTTGTCGCATTTGTCAAATTATAAAAGTTGAAATCAAATTTGTCGCATTTGTCAAATTTTAAAAGTAGAAATCAAATTTGTCGCTTTTTGTCAAATTATAAAAGTTGTAATCAAATTTGTCGCTTTTGTATAATTATAAAAGATGAAATCAAATTTGTCACTTTTGTCAAATTATAATAGTTGAAACCAAATTTGTCAATTTTGTCAAAATTTAACGGTTGAAATAAAATTGGCATTTTTGTCAAAATATAATGGTTAGAACAAAAAAATTACATTTTTGTTAATTAGAATTGAGTTAGAACAAAAATTACATTTTTGTCATATAGATTTGTGTTAAAACAAGAATATCGTTTTTGTTAAGTAGAAATTGTAAACAAATAAATAAGCATATCACTTTTATTTGTTTTGTTAAATTAGAATTGTCGACAAAACAAACATATCACTTTTATTTGTTTTGTTGAGTTAGAATTGTCGACAAAACAAACATATCATTTTTATTGTTTTGTTGAAATTGAATTGTCGACAAAACATGTTTTGTTGAAATAGATTTGTCGACAAAACAAAGTCATCATTTTTATTGTTTTGTTGAAATAGATTAGTTGAATCAAAATATACATTTTTGGTCAAAATAGATTAGCTGAAATGAGATATTCATTTTTGTCAAAATATAATAGTGGAAACAAAATTTAACATTTTTTTCAAAATATGATGGCGGAAAACAAAAATAGCATTTTTGTTAATTAGATTTGAGGTAAAACAAAAATAGCATTTTTGGTAAATAGATTTGTGTCACAACAAAAATATTCATTTTGTTAAATTATAATTGTTAACAATATGAAATGGTCACTTTTTTTCATTTTGTTAAACTAGAATTGTCAGCAAAACGAACGAATCATTTTTTTCATTTTTTTGAAATAGAATCGTCAACAAAAGTGAAAATATGATTTTTATGGAAATTGCATACATTAGAATTTGTATGCAATTCAAAGAATCATTTTTATTGAAAATGCACACATTAGGATTTGTATGTAAGATAAAATATCAATTTTTTTTTGAAATGCATACATTATAATTTGTATGCAAGTTAGAATATCATTTTTATTGTCAATATACACATTAGAATTTGTGTATATATTAAAGTGACGTTTTTATTATCAATATACACATCAGAATTTGGGTATTACTTAAAGTGACATTTTTATTGTCAATATACACATTTGAATTTGTGTATATATTAAAGACGCATTTTTATTTTCAGACTATATATTATAGTTTGTATGCAAATTAAAATAAACATTTTTATGTGTATCATGTCATGCATTGAAACTATATACACAAATAAAATATTTCTTTTTATTTGTTAAAATATAAAATAGAAATTGCACTCAAATAATGAAAATAAAAATTATCTTTTTATTTGTCATTAGCAAAGATGTCTTGTAAAAAAAATACATTTTTATTTTACACTGTAAACATTTAGATGTGATATGCCAATAGAACAGTCTTTTATTTGGCATGTTAAACACGTTAGTAGAATCATCGAACGATTTATATTTGTATATAATATTATATATATAGAAAAAATACAAATTAAAATTAAACGAATAGCGCGCTGTAGTTCGCGTTTCGGAATCGTGACTTTAAACGATTATACCGAAAGTTCCGACCGTCGGATTTTCCCAAAACTAGAACATTAGAACCGCTTTGGGAAGATCTTTCCAATAATATAAATTTTGATAAAATACAACAATTAGATTTCGAGAAAAATGTAAATCAAATTTTGATAAAAATAGCGCCAGGGACACCTATTGACCCGAAGCGTCGTTAAATTAAATTGGGCTATTTTTATATAAATAAAAATAGCAATAAATCGTTATAAAATAATATTAATGATATGAAATGATTTAAATTATATTTACACGAGAATTATATGAAAAGACCGAGTTCAGCCTCATTTCAAATAATTATACAACGATTTAAATCGAAGATATTGAAGACAGTGATTGAAGACCGGCGATCTTCACATCGAATGGACGACTACTGATGCCTGACATTGGTTAGCTCCAAGTAAAGGGTTAACAGTGGTAGTTTGTCTGGACATACTTTTTGATTGTCCGGATATGCGAGTACCTCTCTTCCGTATTGGACATATGGGACGAGGAATAAGGTGTCTCCGGTTTCGTTCAAACCCAAAACGGGCTTGTAAATGGATGTGTGTCTAACATTGGATTTCATTCCATGTAAATTGATTTCTATTTAATATATATCTATCTGGTGGCGGAGAATTTATTCTCTTGCATAACACCCTTATCTAAGACGCATGAGCTTAGATGTTATATATTGATAGTTATTGATCACATGGTGTGAATTGTCAATGTGGCATGCCAAGATGAAAATGATCAAGGCTTTTGTTGAAAAGCATAGCCTTGTGGTTGATGATCAAAGCATGGACTGTTTAGGCATAGCTTTGTGTATAGCGTTACTTCGCGAGCCTCACACCCCGGTATGAGTTAAAAACGGGACTAGGGAATGCAGGGAGTGCACACGTTTCTTTCTAGCTAGAAGTGGTATTAGGGTTTTACAAGCCCTGACATTTTACTTACGTGGATGATGGATTACGAGGCCTCGGATTTATCGGTCGATAGTGACCATTTTATAGGTTTAATAGGACGGGGAGTGTAACAACCCGAATTTTTAATAACATGTTAAAACCGTAAATCAAGGCAGAATTAAATTTTAAAATAACAATCAAGGGAAACAGGTTATGCCATTGCATTCGTCTCGAAATTCTGCTTGGAAACGATTTCGAGTTTTCGAGAATCGGAGTCCGTATGAGGGAGATATGACCCTCCGAAGTTTCAGGAATTTTCAGAATCAAAAACAGCTCGAAATTCAAATTCTAAATTCGAATTCAAACCCCGCAGCAGGCAGGGCAGGAAAACTCCTGCCCATAGACTAGGTCGACCATAGTGTCGACCTCCCAGGGACCAAGTCGACCATAGTGTCGACCTGGGGGTCGACCTGCCTCCCGAACCTGTTTTCTGAACTTGATGCATTCTGATGTATTTAGACTCGTTTTCTATCCTGATTCGTCTGCCTAATCCTATTTAAACATCCCCCTAGCCTCATTCTCTCCACACCATTTCATTTATGTCCTTATGCTACTTCTGAAATAACTAAATTAAAGAAAGAATGGATACTTCTTCTTCGTCAAGACAACATCTAGGAATTGCAAATTGGGGGTTTTCAACTAGAACAAGACTAAACAAATAGAGATTCAACAACTGCAACAACCGTTTCTAGAATCAAATCTCTGCACTCTAATTCTCGATCCATACTCTGTAAGTTCTAGTTACTTTGAGATTTAAACTTGTTAAATTTAATGTGGGCATGGAATGAAATGAAATTGGACCTAAGCTTGATTTTCTATTTAGATCTGTTCTTGTCTCTTCTTGAATCTATGATTTTGGGTTGTTTATTATCGATTGAATCATGCCTATTCATGTTGCTGGAACTAGTTTATTATTCAAACGCTAGATTGTAACATAAATTCTTAGATCTTGATTATTGAGAATATTGTCTACGACGTTGAAACCATTGTTAATGACATAAGACTATGACTATGCCTATGACCGTGGACATAAGATTTTGCCTATGCCTATGACTATGAATGTGAACATAAGACTATGCCTATGCCTATGATAGTGAACATAAGGCTATTGCCTATGACTATGACAAGGACAATTGTGGCTAATCACCTATGACTCTTGACTATGAGAATTATTACCTATGATTATGAACATAAGGCCATTATCTATGACCATGACTTTGAAACTATTACTGTTAATTGCCTATGACTATTTGCCTAGAACAACTTTTGATAATTATCCATGACTATTGTGATTAATCGCTTATGATTCACAACTATGAGATTTTTACCTATGACCATGACTATGACTACTGGGGTTAATTGCCTAAGACTGTTATAATTGATTGTTCGTGCCCATAACACTATAGTTGAAAACCATGTTGTACACCGAATTGGCATTCTGTTGGATCGTATACCTAGGGTGTGACTTGCTTAGTTTATTCGCAATTATGTACACCAAAACCACTGGATCCATTATCCTTGTATTTGGCTTGCTTTTGCATGCCTATTCTTTTATGTCAGCGTTTATCATGACCATCGCCTTATCTTGCTAGATTTGAAACCCTATATGCCAGTGATGTTGTAACCAATTATCTCAAGTTATATCATACTAGTCTTGTAACCCCTTTTATTGCTTTATACTAGTCCCTTTTGCCTATCATAGTTTTGATGCTATTCCCTCTATTTCGAGATTTGGATTTATTCATAGTATAGATCGATTCACGTTCACGTGCGATGGGAATACGATTTGTGTAGATTAGGCAAAACACGAATTGGTTATGAACATGAATTATGAAATTGATAATAGGCAAAACTTGAAACATGAACATTGTTATAATTTGAATCTGGATGTGGGCATGAAACTTATCCTTGAAACTTGACACGAACTCGACATGAAACTTGAACATGGACATGACATTAGAATAAACATGAAAATGGCCAACTCGAGGTTGGGTTGAGTTTGCAGTGTAAATCTGCCCGGAACCGCCCGACAAATCCATTTACTACAAACAATGGGATCCAATGTGGGTAGTTGGTCATATCGCGCTTGAAACCCGAGGTCAGACTGAGTCGTGGTGTAAATCTGCCCGGAACCGCCCGGCATATTTAGTGACCACAACAACAGGTCTGATGTGAGAGGTTGGGGTGCATTAATGTAGGGTTAAGTCATGTACCGCTTGAATATACTTAACCAATTTAACACGATGATTTGGTAGGGTTAAGTCATGAACCGCTTGAATACACTTAACCAATTTAACACGATGATTTGGTAGGGTTAAGTCATGAACCGCTTGAATATACTTAACCAATTTAACACGATGACTTGATAGGGTTAAGTCATGAACCGCTTGAATATACTTAACTAATTTAACACGATGATTTAATAGGGTTAAGTCATGAACCGCTTGAATATACTTAACCAACTTGATACATGATTCGTAGGGCTAAGTCATGAACTTGAACAACCACACTTAGCCAATTTGACATGACACGTAGGCGGGTTAAGTCACGAACTTGAATGACAACGCTTAAACAACTTGACATGCTAGACTAATGGGGTTAAGTCTCGAATTTAAATGACAACACTTAACCTACTGGACGGAACACCTAGTTGCGCGGTCCTTTTCAGCAGTAACCCACTGGAGGTATCACGGTACCCTGGAACTAGGCTGGGTGGGGCACGATTACTGGGCTGATTGTAAGCGACCAGAATGATGGCTGAGTTGGTGCGCAATTGTAGGTTCAGGTGGACTATGGTCGTGCACGTAGTCCGGAGTTGAAAAAGCAGGCATTGGGCACCAGTAGGTTTACATTGTGTGTGCTTGATTAATTAATTAATCGTTACGTGGAATTCGTTAGGTAGCATAATCCCTAGTGGTCCTAGGGAGCCGATCGATTAATTAATCGTTACGTGGAATTCGTTAGGTAGCATAATCCCTAGTGGTCCTAGGTGGCATAAACCCTAATCGAATCTAGAAAACGTTCAATAGGTAGCATAATCCCTAGTGGTCCAAGGTGGTATAGATCCTAGTTGAACACGCGATAGCTCATGATAAGGAAACCTAGCCAGAACAAGGGTGGCGGTCCAAACGATTTCAAGAATGGTGGCACTAAGTTGAAGTAGTACAGAAATACGTGTTGAAACCCGTACGATATACGGCAAAGGACTGTACATATACATGGAAAGGATGATACGGGTTGGGATACTAGTACGGTTGGTGCAGAGAATATAGGAAATCAATGAAAATAGTGGAACAGTGAAGCTTAGAAATCTGGCGATGTTGTACTTAGTAGAAACCTTGCAATGTGATACTTGGTAGGAACCTTGATATTCTTGATAGGAAGCATGGGATGTTATACTTGAGTCATCGTGCCTATAGCTTACCTTGTCATCATGCTTATGTTTATTTCCAGTTTATTCATGCCATATTATCTTCACCTATTTTTATGTTGAAAGCCACTAGGACTTTCTCAGTCTTTATGACTGACCCAGTTTGTTTCGCCTCTTTTTCTTTCGTTCCCCCCCCCCCCCCAGGTTCGTAGGGTGGGAATACAGCTTAGTTCAGATCTTACCAAGCTCCAAGGCTCTTTCATGTACTGCTTGGATTTCTCTTGGCTATGGCTATCTTTGCCGCTTTATTGGGGAATGATTTATGACTATGGTTTTATGCTTCTTTACTATTGCAAGACAGATCTTGATGCAATGGATTTAATAGCATTTTGATGTAAAAGGCATTTGAACTTTCTAGATTTTAAAGCAATGAAATATGGTTCTTCTTCTGCTGTTTAATATGTTCTGTCTTGTAATATTTCTGTGTATGTTTACCTAGATAATGCTCCACCAAAGCTAGTGCATTCCCTTTGTGAGTGACCCTATCGGAGGTGGAGTTTTACATTTGGTATCAGAGCAGAAGGTTACCGGACTGGGCAAAAGCTTTTAAAAACCTTCTGAAATTATTTTCAAAACGTTTACAAAAAAGCATTTTTCTAAAGAAAAGTTTTGTTTTACGAAAGGAATATTCCCCAAAGCTATATGCACTATCTTTTAATTCTCTCCTTGAGTCTCTTCTCTCTTTCTTTTTCACCATAGTTTGTAGGCATGCAAAACATGTCGGAGGGCAAAGTAGTGTCCAACCTCCATCTGTAGCCGCAGTAGTTTTACTTGCGACTAATCTTATCTCAAGCTTTGTAGGGTTGTCGTGCGATGGAAGTAGCTTTCGAGAAACTTTTCAACAAGCTATACAAGGATAGTAGGAACGAAGATAAAGAACACAAGTCTAAGGATGAAAAACTTGTTGATATGACTTAATCCACGAGCCCAAGTGAAAGAATAATAAAAACCCATGACAAGAGGAAATATCTTTAGCATGGAAAAAAAAGGGACCTGTAATTAAGCATTATAGGACAAGGGCAAAGAACAAGATCGTCGAGAGGGCAATTGTATGCTCTCACTACTAGCGTACCTAAGAGAGGTGGTAATGTTTCTGTTAAAGGGTTAGCTTTTCTTTTCTATCATACACTACAACAAATATGCCCTTTTATAGCGTTTAGTATCCGCTATAAAATAAAACTATAACGATTTTATAAACGCTATATATCAACAAGCTATAATAGGTCAGAAATATACAATAGCGTTGGTAAAATGCTATTGAAAACATTATTTTATATCATGTTTGTTGCTATCTTATACGCTATGTGTCAGTACAAATACCTTCTATAGCATTTCATAACTTGCTATAGAAAATGTACATAGAACAATGCTGCTAGCATTTATGACGTCATTTAATTGCTATAATATGTTGATATATTAGTTTTATAGCATCAAAAAACGCTACATAATAGTTGGTGACTACCTTCTATAGCATCGTTTACTCGCTATGAGAACTATTTATAGCAACAACATGACGCTATTGTATATAAAAGCTTGAAAAAATGTCTTTCCATAGCATGGTTAAAACGCTATAACCATTTATCATTTTTTATTGTCATATACAATCAAGCTTATAAATTATATATCTAATAATATATTATAAATTTCAAAAAGACACAATTATGACATTATAATATATGTAATCAAATGAAGTCAAAATTAGACCAAAAAGTATATATCCATAATAATTCGTACATAGATTTCAACAAATAAATATTTGTAACTAAAAGTAACCATGCATACAATGAATCGTAGCTAACCAAAATGATAAAAACTAAGAACAACGATCTATGAAAGTCGTACAAAATACATTAATGCAAGCATTCTGCCTTACAACTTGTGGCAATCCCAGTATCATCATCATACACCCCCTGTAATAAAAATGCACCAAAACATGGTTAGCAAGAAGCACTTCTGAATTTCTTTTCATATTAAAAAAAATCATACAACTTAATGTTTCACTTGTAATTTAACTTCATTGTTCTGGTATCATATTTCATTTACAAGTTTATTTTTTATTTTCATCCTAAAAAAATAGTACAGTTCACATTGCACCTTGAAAGAGGGGGATTACATTCAATTCCCTCCTGACATCTTACGTGCAACACTATCATGTCACTATACAATTTGACTCATGCGACGGCCTAAACTCCTTAAATTCAGAAACATTGTAACCTTGACTTCAAAGCAGAAACATTACACACATGTCTTTTTCCTTCTTGATTTTGATTCTTTTTAATCATAGAAAATAGAAGCTTTATTTTAAACTGGGTATTCTAATGATAATTCAAGATTTGATGCAGCTGCTATTGATAATTCAAGATTTGATAATGTAAAAATATATCAGATGCAATATGAGCCTGTATCTAACAACTACCCTACAAAATACCCCGTGGATCATCCAATATATCAGATGTCATAAATATAAGAAATATGGTATTTACAATAGTCTCTGCTGCAGTCATATTTACATATTCGCCATTTTTTCGAGTGTGAGATTTAATCCAAACGTGAGATCGAGTGACTGAAGACGGCCGAGGACTCAACTTTTTCTATATTTTAGAAAATGTATCACAACATGTCACATTGAATAAGTAGCTTAAAAACATTATGGTACGTAAATCAGTAATTCTTACCAAATCATCAGTCACTCGAGCCATTCCTTTACGACTACACGTGTGTGGTATCTGCTTCTTTCTAATAGCTTTATATTTCTGACTCATTTCCTTGACAAAAAATACATTATATATGTTGTTTAATAGCATACAATCTCATCAACAATAAATGTGTAACTACTGCTTAATTTCATAAATAAAACCAAAAACTAACTTTACCTTAAACTCTGAAGTTGTTTTAGACTTCACAAACTTTTTACAGTCATTCATACTTAGGTTGTCGGGTTTCAACCTATTTCGTTCTTCTTCATTCTTTGCATTTGCTATTTCACGAACTAATCTAGATTTCGAAGCTCTAAAAATGCACCCTATTTGCTGAAATACGCCATCTTTTTGCCATTCCACGTCTAGCATAAATCTAAACTGTAACATAATGAATTATAAATTGAATTGAATTTGATGAACCATAAGAACAAAAGGATAAATTTTAAAAATAAATATGAATTTTTGTTGGGATATGAAGTCTCAAAAATTTTTTAACATGGCATAATTTAACAAATAATTTTTTTATAAAACCTCAGCAAAAGATCAAAGCCCGTAATGATTTAACATGGCATCACTATGAACAAGTTTCATATTGACTTCAAAGTGACCGAACTATGAAAAATGAATTATAAATATAAACTATGAATTTGCGTCTTATGGGGCAACAAGAGCATCAAAATATAGAATGAATGCGACAGTTTAACTAAGCACAATTAATACATTGGTGTCTATTATGCATTGTTCAACCATTTGCATGCTGTCAGTCAGGTTAAAAAAGTATACGTTCAATCAATGTTTGTTAACGTTAATAATAATTATTAAGAAGAAATAAATAGTACGCATATGCGCATATCTATTTAATTGAATTAACTGGAAGATTAAAAAATATAGTGTTTAATATACAGTGTTTCTATCTTCCACTTTATCTTCTTATAGTTGTTGTTTTTTTTTTAATTTTGGCCATTTATTGATATTTCAAACAACTACATTTATTCATCTCCACACCAAAACAGCAGATATGAACTAAAGGCTTGCTGCAGCTGCCCAAAAAACCAAAGAAAGACATTTCATACTTGCAGAAACAATAATATATGCTAGAACTAAACACTAGATGGCAGCTCAGTACCATCTACTTTTACAAATTAAACGACCCGACATGAAAATTCAACTCCTAAAGCCCAACATGAAAATCAAGAATTCATTTGAAAACATCAACGCTACAACAAAGCTGCTCTATGGAATGATGCATTATTACTATCTGTAGTAGGGAATGATCTACTAGCATGCATTTGTTCCATAGTATTAAGACCTAGTACTTGTAATGCTGATCTTTCCAATGTCAACATTCCTCTAATCTAGATCGATCAGTTCATTTTTAACTTAAACAATGATGGTACTCTTTCATATGATAAAACAATGATTGTACTCTTTCATAAAGTAATAAATGGACATGTCAGAAGTGAAATAAGATGTGTTCAGCGTTAGGAAATGTGTGTATGTGTATAAAACTATATAAGATATTAAAAAATAGTGTATACCTGAATGCATTCCCACTAAGCAACTTATAATTCATCACTTAGTTGCGCCCACAAATCAAGTGTAATCGGAACATGTTCTGCTACTAGCGGACCTAAGTATGAAGCTAACTTGACAGACCCCTTTCCTACTGGTTTTCCATTCACATCAAATTCGATTCCTATACGACTTTCTGGGTTTGTTAGAAGTATTTTTACTTTGGTTGGACCTCTACGTTTGCGCTACACAACCGAAATTGCAGTGGCATCTCGAGTAGTTCCCTCAATAACATCAACCTCAAAATTTGTTTGCATTGTATCTTCAAAACCTACTTCATCGTTATCCTGAATTTGAGCATCGTTGTTCTCTTCTGTTTGTGTGACTTGGTTTTCACTTTCTTGTGAGTTGTCTTCGGCTTGAATTTCATGGACTGCTTGAAGCCTTCTTACAGCAGTCTTCTTCCTTTTAGTCATTTGCTGCTAAGTATCAAGTATATTATATAAATAATAATCAAAATAACATATTAATAACTAAACATCTACTCAAACAAATAGCTACTAGTATCATTCTTTTAACTATTTTGGTTGAAACTAGTACTACTGGCAAAAAGAAAATGTATACACCTATCAGTCTATGAAATTTCCTTCAGGAACATGTCAGAGCATAATCTTTTTATTATGCATCCTCATCTGATTGTGTTCTTGTCATCCAGTCAAAGTAAATAAGTTTGATTATGTCACGTTACTCTTCATTCAAGTGTGCTAGTTGCACCGTGCTAGTTATAAATAAGCAAATGTTAGTTTTACTATAGCAATTAGCACTAAGATGGATTCTTCTATACCAATTTTAGCAATAAGAAAATGTCTATTTTACTGTAGGGAATAACAAGCCACTAATAAGGCGTAACAGTTACATTAATATTACAAAAAGTTGCCTCCTTTAGAAAATAACAATCAATTATAAAGACTACATAGCATGTACAACACCAATCACCTCTACTACTAAACTATTTTTTAAGAGAATGAAACCGAAATATTTTTTAATAGGAATCAAGTCAAACTAATCCAGTTCAAATTTAGTTAACACTAAAACTTATGTCCATAGGTTTTCCAAATTGCTATGACAATCCAACATGTTAAAATTTATTCATAAATTCGGTAACTCCATTGTTTCACAAACTATTGAAATTCATGCTCGTGGCAGAATAATGGCAACATGCATAACAACTCTTTTTTAACCTCTCAGTCCTTAGTATTGGACCCGGACCCGGACCAGCACCCAACATTTTTCAGTGTCATGCAAGCTGGAATCACCGGTGTCGAGACGAACGGCAAACTCTTCCAAAAATGTGGTAAATTAATAAAAAAGATAATATTAAATGGAAAAAAATTGTGTTTGGTAATTCTGTCGCCAAATGGAGAAAAACCGATTGACTTATTAAGTTTATTGGCGGTGCCTTTGTTGGTGCGGTTCCTGAAGCCACTTACAGACACTTAATGAAGCTCCTAGCCAGGGAAGGATTTTTTAATAATTTCTATACCGTATAATGTAACATTTGATCATATCAAATCATCTACAGAAATTTTTGATAGAATTCATAAGTGCATGGATGTCCTTTCGATTAGTGGAATCTCTAATGTCGATCTACTACCCTCTGACCTCCTCAGTCTTCCTATGTACTCGGTTGCCATAGTAATGGTGCATTGCTTCAGCTACTAATTGGTTCTTCTTACTCGGAAAAAATACCAAAGGCCAATGTTATCGTCTCTTTCAACAGCAGACCAGCTGGGGATGCTGTTCCGTACGTCAAACAGGTAGGCCCTCTAGTATGCCAAATTATGCCCATAGTGGAAGCAAATTCTATGTACTCATTTGCTAGAAATGCCTCACGTGATGTATGGAATGCGTTACTTGATTCATCCAGAGCACTAATACGAGAATATGAAGAACAAGCGGCTACAGATTTAACTAAGTTCATTGATCAACTATCATATGTCATGAATCAGGTAGCTCAGTGTATGTTTGAGTTCAACCCAACGTCGTCTGAGAATCGCAACTTCTTCAAGGAAGCGTACAATGTTTGTCAAACATTACTGGTGAAATTCGATGCCGACAACATTGTCGAGATAGATCAACTTATAGATATTTTACGGCCTCGTGTCGAGTCTATAAGTGGCACACTAGAAAAGGTTATTTTACCAGGAAATCATCTTACTCCATGTGTACAGGATTTTAAATGGGAAGTGGGAGATTATTATACTCCAGCAGATGTCATTGCTCAGAGTTTCAAAACTCTTGCTCTCAATGATACTCGAGTTCTTGCAAGATGCATAGTAGACTAATTTAAAGAAATCAAGAATCGCTGATATTTGGTTGATTTCAATGAAAATATGAATACCCAAATATTATAGAAAACTAGCTACTTGATATCAAATGTATTATAATTTGAAGCCCTTCATTAACAGTGCTCGATTGGTATAAAATTAAAGTTCAGAATTATTGAGTCAAAAAAAATTCAACATTCACAAAACATTATTTTTATAATTTTCATTGATATTTATGAAAGCAATTACTCACGAATCACACCCATGCCGTCGGCACAGGCATTATACTAGCATTGTACAAAATTGGTTGTGACATGTTTTAGTTAAACCTGCCCTTCGATATTACATAAAACAAGTGGTGCAGCAAAAATTGACTAAGATCTTATAATGTGACTGGATTTTTAAGGCAACAAGCAAAACATAGGGAACTTTGCACCTAAAGCATGCAAAGAAAACAAAGAAGAAAGGGAGGTCATGAAACTAATTTACTGCAACCAAAAAGCAACGAATTTTTTTAATACTTTTTTCAACTATAAAACCACAATTCACTAGTCCAAGGCTCAATCATTCAACATAAAATTGATAAACGTGTAATTAGATATTCAAAGATAAGCCATTTTCTCTATATCATCAAACTCAGATTTAAATAGCAAGCGATGAAAAATTCAATTCAAGCATTAAACTCGAAATTTAAAAAAATAGGGGAAATATACCAACTTCACGGCTTTGTGCTTTTGACGGTTCGAGTGGTTCGTGCGTTTGCCAGCATCGAGCGATTCAGCTTGTAGGGGAATCGGCGTCTCAGAAATGTCCAGGATCGATTTGAGTCAGACACTGGGTGAGGAGGAAATTCGTACGCAAGAATCGCAGAGGACTAGAAGAGATTCGGAGAGAGAAGTTTTCGAAGATGAGATGAGATAGAGGACTTGTCGAGATGAGAGGAGATTCGGAGTGGAAATTGGAAAGGAAAAATAGGCGTAGAGTTTGGCAAAGGGAGGGAAACGAAAATTTTAGCCGCTCAACGAAAAATTTAGCCACTCAATGTAATTAAGTTAAAACGAAAGCGATTATGACGCTATGTTCTACGTGAACGGAACGCTAACCTAGTTAAATTATAGCACGCCAAGTTTAAGTGCTATTCTTGTTGCTATTAATTAAACATTTTCTTGTAGTGATCCCATTAGAACTTTGTTTTTGTACATCGCATCCTTTTAATTCTGCTTCGATAGTTGAGTCTCTGCACCTTAGTACTAGCGTAGTAGAGGATCCCATTTTATTCTCAAATCCTGTTAGGGAATCGGCTCATTTATTCATGACTTGATTGGATTTGAGAATGTCTATGCTAATGTGTTGAGTTTAGAAGTAAAGCTTATGTTTTGGGCTATGGGTTGATTCTAGGGATGGAGTGGTTGTCCAGAAATGGTACCATTCTCGAGTATGAAAAGAGGGTAGTTAGATTCTTGACTTGCCTTGGTAATGCCCTCGAAATCTAGTGTAACCCCTAGGGTTCTGCCATGCTTAGTTACCTAGAATCTCTTGACACATTGATTGGTCCGCTCGAGTAATATTCGCCACTAAGGCAGATGGTTCATCTCGCTTATGCATGAGTTATATAAAATCACCTTAGTAAGTACACTTGGCAACATGGTTGACATCTGCAAGAGATAATTCTTCTGCATGGGATACCTTATAAACGAGATCCGAGATTCATTAGTGAATTTTGGAGAGCTTGCATGAAACCATGAGTACGCAGTTATGTTTGAGCCCAGTATACTAGAAAAAGAATAAATGAAAATGGGACGAGAGACAAAAGTGAAATGAGTTCCAACTCATATTTTGAAAAACAAGAATTAAGAAGCTACGAAATTATGAAGTTAAAGACGGTTAAAGCACAATGGAGTTAAGCTCAAGGAAATGCGACTTAGAAGATTGAAGACTAGACACGTGCATCATATCTCTTTTTAAGAGTATATCCTTGATCCCTCTTTTCCTGTAGAGCTTACTTGCATGCTATCTTTTAAATATAACCTCCCGGTCCTATTCTCAATCCTATTTTTGTTACAAACCCTATAGGGAGTATGTCTTATCCGTTAGTAATACATGTTGGGGCTAGAGGGTGTCCGTTGTGTTGACTAAACTTTTTGGCTTTTATAGGATATGGGTTGTGCTTAGGGAGTTCTTCTCCTATTCAGTATATATGTGACGTAGATTTCCAGCTTTGACATTGCCTAATGGGCACAAAGTTTTTACTTGCTTCTATCATTCGGCTATATCTTTAGGTAGGAACAATTGGATGAAACATGTGTTTGAGACATGTTATGATTGATGGTTGCAAGTGGTTGTAAGTGGCCGCAAGTGGTTGCTTGTGGTTGCATAACACACATTAGGCACTAGATCGGCTCAGACACATTTCCATATTGCATATGCATGAGTGTTTATACTTGTTTATGGATGAAATTGAATGTGTTATCATGTGGATGTTGCATATGGATGGATGTTTGTGCACACATATAGTGTTTATGTGATTAGGGCTATTTGCCCACATGTTGGACTCATAGCACTAAACATATTTTGCATTAAGAAGATCAATCAGGCCTGATCATTTGCATTAGATAAGAAACATATACACACACTTTCTACATATGTTCGTACAGCATTAGAGATCTCTTAAGGACAATGGATTCCTGTGATTGATGATTGAGTAGATGGATTATTGGATGGTAGGACACATTCTTCTTAACTTGAAGACTTCGGGGACGAAATCCTTTAAGAAGGGGAGAATGTAACAACCCGAAATTTTAATAACATGTTAAAACCGTAAATCAAGGGAGAAATAAATTTTAAAATAAGAATCAAGGGAAACAGATTACTCCATTGAGTTCGTCTCGAAATTCTGCTTGGAAACGAGTCTGAGTTTCCGAGAATTGGAGTCCGTATGAGGGAGATATGACCCTCCGAAGTTTCAAGAATTTTTAGAATAAAAAACAGCTCGAAATTCGAATTCGAAATACGAATTCAAACCCCGCAGCAGGAAGGGCGGGAAAACTCCCGCCCATAGACCAGGTCGACCTGGGGGTCGACCATAGTGTCGACCTCCCAGGGACCAGGTCGACAATAGTGTCGACCTGGGGGTTGACCTGCCTCTTGAACCTGTTTTCTGAACCTGTTGCATTCTGATGTATTTAACCTCGTTTTCTGTCCAGATTCGTCTGCCTAATCCTATTTAAACAGCCCCCTAGCCTCATTCTCTCCACACCATTTCATTTCTGTCCTTATGCTGCTTCTGAAATAATTAAATTAAAGAGAGAATGGCTATTTCTTCTTCGTCAAGACAACATCTAGGAATTGAAAATTGTGGGTTTTCAACTAGAACAAGACTAAACAAATAGAGATTCAACAATTGCAACAACCGTTTCTAGAATCAAATCTCTGCACTCTAATTCTCAATCCGCGCTCTGTAAGTTCTAGTTACTTTGAGATTTAAACTTGTTAAATTTAATGTGGGCATGGAATGAAATGAATTTGGACCTAAGCTTGATTTTCTATTTAGATCTGTTCTTGTCTCTTCTTGAATCTATGATTTTGGTTTATTTCTTATCGATTGAATCATGCCTATTCATGTTGTCGGACCTAGTTTATCATTCAAGCGCTAGATTGTAACACAAATTCTTGGATCTTGACTATTGAGAATATTGTCTACTACGTTGAAACCATTGTTAATGACATAGGACTATGATTATGCCTATGACTATGGACATAAGATTTTGCCTATGCATGTGAACATATGACTATGCCTATGCCTATGACAGTGAACATAAGGCTATTGCCTATGACTATGACAAGGACAATTGTGGCTAATCACCTATTACTCTTGATTATGAGAATTATTACCTATGATTATGAACATAAGGACATTATCGATGACCACGACTTTGAAACTATTACTGTTAATTGCCTATGACTATTTGCCTAGAACTATTTTTGATAATTATCCATGACTATTGCGATTAATCGCTTATGATTCACAACTATGAGATTTTTACCTATGACCTTGACTATGACTACTGGGGTAAATTGCCTAAGACTGTTATAGTTGATTGTTCATGCCCATAACACTATAGTTGAAAACCGCGTTGTACACCGAATTGGTATTTTGTTGGATCGTATACCTAGGGTGTGACTTGCTTAGTTTATTCGCAATTATGTACACCAAAACCACTGGATCCATTATCCTTATATTTGGCTTGCTTTTGCATGCCTATTCTTTTATGTCAGCGTTTATCATGACCATCGCCTTATCTTGCTAGATTTGAAATCCTACATGCCAGTGATGTTGTAACTAATTATCTCAAGTTATATCATACTAGTCTTGTAACCCCTTTTATCGCTTTATACTAGTCACTTTTGCCTATCATTGTTTTGATGCTATTCCCTCTATTTCGAGATTTGGATTTATTCGTAGTATAGAACGATTCACGTTCACGTGCGATGGGAATACGATTTGGGTAGATTAGGCAAAACATGAATTGGTTATGAACATGAATTATGAACTTGATAATAGGCAAAACTTGAAACATGAACATTGTTATAACTTGAATCTGGATGTGGGCATGAAACTTATCCTTGAAACTTGACACGAACTCGACATGAAACTTGAACATGGACATGACATTAGAATAAACTTGAAAATGGCCAACTCGAGGTTGGATTGAGTTTGCAGTGTAAATCTACGCGGAACCGCCCGTCAAGTCTTGTTACTGCAAACAAAAGGATCCAATGTGGGTAGTTGGTCATATCGCGCTGGAAACCTGAAGTCAGACTGAGTTGTGGTGTAAATTTGCCCGGAACCGCCCGGCATATCCAGTGACCACAACAACAGGTCTGATGTGAGAGGTTGGGGTGCATTAATGAATTAATTCCACATGATAGGGTTAAGTCATGTACCACTTGAATATAATTAACCAATTTAACACGACGATTTGGTTGGGTTAAGTCATGTACCGCTTGAATATACTTAACCAATTTAACATGATGATTTGGTAGGGTTAAGTCATGAACCGCTTGAATATACTTAACCAATTTAACACGATGATTTGGTAGGGTTAAGTCATGAACCGCTCGAATATACTTAACCAGTTTAACACGATGACTTGATAGGGTTAAGTCCGGAACTTCTTGAATATACTTAACCAATTTAACACGATGATATGATAGGGTTAAGTCATGAACCGCTTGAATATACTTAACCAACTTGATACATGATTCGTAGGGCTAAGTCATGAACTTGAACGACCACACTTAACCAATTTGACATGACACATAGGCGGGTTAAGTCACGAACTTGAATGACAACGCTTAACCAACTCGACATGCTAGACTGATGGGGTTAAGTCTCGAATTTAAATGACAACACTTAACCTACTGGACGAAAACCCTCGTTGCGCGGTCCTTTTCAGCAATAACCCATATGAGGTATCACGGTACCCTGGAACTAGGCAGGGTGGGGCACGATTACTGGGCTGATTGTAAGCGACCAGAACGACGGCTGAGTTGGTGCGCCATTGTAGGTTCAGGCGGACTATGGTCGTGCACGTAGTCCGGAGTTGAAAAAGCAGGCATTGGGCACCAGTAGGTTTACACTGTGCGTGCTTGATTCGTGTCGGTGGTTGGCACCCTAGGGATTGATACACCCTATGGTGGACCTAGCAAGGTGACTACATTTCATGATTGGGTCGTATGACACAGACACATGAACGAGCTAGGACTTGTAGGGAGCCGATCGATTAATAGATCGTTACGTGGAATTCGTTAGGTAGCATAATCCCTAGTGGTCCTAGGTGGCATAAACCCTAATCGAATCTAGAAAACGTTCAATAGGTAGCATAATCCCTAGTGGTCCTAGATGGCATAGATCCTAGTTGAACACGCGATAGCTCATGATAAGAAAACTTAGCCAGAACAAGGGTGGCGGTCCAAACGATTTTAAGAATGATTGCACTACGTTGAAGTAGTATAGAAATACGTGATGAAACCCGTACGATATACGGCAAGGGACTGTACATATATGGAAAGGATGATATGGGTTGGGATACTAGTACAATTGGTGCAGAAAATAAAGGAAATCAAAGAAAATAGTGGAATGGTGAAGCTTGGAAATCTGGCGATGTTATACTTAGTAGAATCCTTGCAATGTGATACATGGTAGGAACCTTGATATTCTTGATAGGATGCATGGGATGTTATACTTGATTCATCGTGCCTATAGCTTACCTTGTCATCATGGTTATGTTTACTTTCAATTTATTCATGCCATATTATCTTCACCTGTTTTTATGCTGAAAGCCACTAGGACTTACTCAGTCTTTATGACTGACCCAGTTTGTTTCACCTCTTTTTCTTTCGTCCCCCCCCCCCCGGTTCGCAGGGTGGGAATACAGCTTAGTTCGGATCTTACCAAGCTCTAAGGCTCTTTCATGTACTGCTTGGATTTCTCTTGTCTATGGTTTGCTTTGACGCTTTATTGGGGAGTGATTTATGACTATGGTTTTATGCTTCTTTACTATTGCAAGACAGATCTTGATGTAATGGATTTAATAGCATTTTGATGTAAAAGGCTTTAGACCTTTCTAGATTTTAAGCAATGAAATTTGGTTCTTCTTCTGCTGTTTAATATGTTTTGTCTTGTAATATTTCTGTGTATGTTTACCTAGATAATGCTCCACCAAAGCTAGTGCATTCCCTTTGTGAGTGACCCTAGCGGAGGTGGGGTGTTACAGGGAGCGTGTGTTCAGAAATTGCCAATCCACTAAAGTATTTGTGGACCAGCCATGCAATATCCAAGGTTTGCCCATAGGTGTGATCCTAAGACATTACTAGAGTGTCTCGACTCGGTAAGGAGATCGTTCCTAGCCTTGACTGATGATGGGAATCCAACTTCAAATGCGATATCATGCGGTTTTGATTATAGAACTTGTAGGGCGACATAGTATATGGTTGCTATGCTGTTTATGATCGATACATTATGATGGAAATGTGTTCAAAACATATATACACTAATAATAATATCAAATCTGTTTCATCGTATCAAGCATTTTTGACCATTATAAGGTAAAACTCTATCCTCCGGTATGCGTTGCATTGTGTGATGGGACTTGAGTCTTATAATGGTTTTATTTTTCTAAAAAGCATTGCATTGTTTAACGATTTACTTTATTTTATGCACTTACAATCCAATGGAATAAACCCGTTCCACGTTAGCGGCGTGGTTCTGTGATTAGCCTTATTACTAGTTAAGTTAAGTAAAGATTTCTCATACCAGTCCCATGACTAACCCGTAGTTTGTTTCACTTTGCAAACTCGGGTGCCCTCTTTTCCACACGGGCAGTCGAGTAGCTTATTTTGCAGATATATTAAGCAGGATTCTGGATCGAAGCTTAAAGTTGTGTCCAGAGCGTTGATAATCTTCCACTATGCTAGTTTATTCATTTCTGTTGCAGCGGATTACAATTATTGTAATTTATCTTCCACTGTATTATTATTTATCGATGTACTCTGATATATTATGTACTCTGATGTAACATTATTATGATGTTTATAAAAGTCTGTTGTTATGTTCAGATGTCTTGTATGCCCAAAGTTAGCTTGTTCGCGTTTTTGAACGGTCTTATTCAATTTTATGATCGATTAGGTCCGGGCAAAATCCCAATCGTTACATGTACTGCTTGATTTCGTATCTTCTCTACTATGGCTATGTTTTTGGGGATTATGCGCTTTTCAAACTTATTGTACTCTCATGATTTTAGTACAAGACAGAAGTTTTAAGTTGATTTACTGGGTTTTATGTATTTAAGACTCATAATGTAACTATGTTTTGAACCATGATGTTTTCTGCTAAATAAAGTTTTAAATTCCGCTATAAAATCTTGTAATATTTCTATTTATGTTTACCTTTAATGCTTCATGAAACTTAATGCATTCTCTCAATGAGTGACATTAACGGACGTGGCGTGTCACACAGAATCTCACAATCGCTGCGGGACAATATATAATATATATCATAACTTTTGAAATACAAAACTATATTATCACTTACATATATCATCAGAGTACATCACATACACAACATAGCAGAAATAAAATTTAAATATCTAACACTAAAGCCTACTGCTCCAAGATCCTCCAGTATCTACAAAATACCTGAATTACTTGACTGCCCGAACAAATTTGGGTACCCAAGAGTTTATGGTAAAACAAAACAAAATAAATTTTAGGTCAGTCGTGGGACTTATGTGAGTAAACTCCAACCATTTGGTTAAAAATTTTAAAAATCCTTTTGAATGAAAAGATAATCATGAAACCGATCCACACATAAACTGTGACGGCCCGCCCCGCACCAACCGACATTTACTCCAAAAGTGCGTTGTACACATGTCCAGTTGGCACGGAACGGTCGTCAGAAGGAAAAGGAAGAAGGAAATGAACTAATCAAGAACCTATAGAATGTCTCACAGTGCATAGAATAAAATATAATAATAACATACTTGATATAGAACAGGTGAGATAGTGCATAAGCTGAAAACCAAAACTAAATATCATAGCAGCGGAAATCCAAAATACAGCTTATTACAACTTTTCAAACTGTCTCAAAGCAAAAGTAAGATAAAGGAGGTACACTACTAATGCCCAAGTAGCGACCACCAACGACACAAGGGGGAATGTGTATATATATATCATACGTGGAAGCCTCCTGCCCGCCTCCGAATCAGCTACTCGCGCACCACCAGCTAACCTGTCTTTAGTCTGCTCGTGTGAGCACCCAGAGTAATAAGAGGAGTCATAAAACTCTGGGTCAGACATAAAGCCTGGTATGAGCGATAAGCATCTAAAGTGAACAATAACAGGTAGACTAAAACATACCTGGACCTGCAACCAAAGAGTTAGCACTACATACTGTACAACACTCTAAGGTGCCATATCAAATAGTGTAAAGATACGGAGGTGTGGGAGGTGTGCATGTCATAGTGATGGCAAACAATCAAACATAGCATCCATCCTCACATCTCTCACTCAGTGTGTACAGCATAAGATATTCACCACTTCGATCACCCACCCTTGCTACGATCACTTTGCCCCATTAAGTCATAAATGGCTTCACTGCACTGATAACGTAGCCACTAATCCTTCGCTATGTCCACTTGCCCCATGGAGTTATTCACCCCATCTGCGCTGGCTCATAGCCTTACCAATCCTTACTATGTCCACTTGCCCCATGGAGTTATTCACCCCATCTGCGCTGGCTCATAGTCTTACCAATCCTTACTATGTCCACTTGCCCCATGGAGTTATTCACCCCATCTGCGCTGGCTCATAGTTTTACTACGCATCACCTTGCCCCTCAAGTCGTAGTGACTCTACTGCTCTGATAACGTAGTCTTGCTACCATCACCTTGCCCCTCGAGTCGCAATGACTCTACAACACTGATAAGTACCCCATCATTCATTTTTAGTGGTGAATCGAAGTTATGAACGTCGACAACTCCTTAGCACATGTCCCGCAGCAAAGCCCAACCATGAAGTGAACTCATCGGTTCCCAACTGGATCCTGAGCTCTAACTTCCCATATTGGACTACCTTTGCATCTCGGGTTATTGGTCAATACTAGGTCGGGTCGGGTTCTTTTCAAACTATCGGTTCGGGTCGGGTCCACTGCATCGCGTTAGTTCGGGTCTTCTTCTGGTACGGGTCGGGTCGGGTATTTCTCCTCGGGTCGGGTGCCTCACTTCGGGTCGGGTCGGGTGCCATCTCCCCTCCAGTTCGTGCTTCCGCTCCGATCCGTCTCCTCATCATTCACGTGCTCCGATCCGATCCATCCTCCTCTATCCGCTCCGATCCCTCCTCCTTAATCCGATCTGATCCCAGTTCAGTTAGCGTGGCCTTCCTTTTTGCTAATTTTCTCAAGTGTCAGGTTCCGATCCGATCAAATCCCTTGCCCAGTTCAACATATCCGATCCGAGTCCCCATATCCGATCCGATCTAAAACCTGCACTGCTTTCTGAAATTGTTCGAGCAAGTGTTTACGCCATTCGACGACGTTTTCCACCATTCTTACTATTGAAATCAATCACAAAGCATTTCATACAGTCGTAGCAACATGCATAATCAACCACAAACATCAAAACATCAATATGATAGGATAAAATGGATCAAACATACCCCAAAACCCCATATTTCCCCTTAAGCATGTTTAGGTGAAACTAATGATAGGATTAGCAAAACTTAACCAAATTAACCCAAATTCATATCAGAGGTCTAAAACATCATTTAAGAATTTATGAACATTTTTCTAGAATTTTATCACGTTTAAATTCGCTAATTAACAATAATTACCCTTAATTAGCCATAATTAGTGCAAAACCATGCAAATCACTCACCTTAGCCACAAATAAACTAAGATCTGAAATAAATCTCTGATTTGATGTAAATCCCAATTCCAAACAGCAGCTCCAATGTTGATTTGGTGTAGATCTTCCTTGATTAGAGGTTGCTAAGCTTAATCCTTGACCAAAAGATGATTTGGAGGTAATTTAGAGGTTGGAGGCCATTTTTAGGGTTCCTTGGTGATAAGTGGAGGCTAGAAAACTGAAATGGAATGATCCTCCATCTCATTTCAGCCTTCCCATAACCCCAATCCCGAAATGGGTTATGGGCCTACTCACTAATCACCTGATTTGGCCCGGTTAAGCAGTTTTTCACCCTCCAAACCTTATTTCAGCCATATCTCCAAAAACGGTAAGTCCGTTTGGCTGTTATGACCACTCTACGGAAAGGTAAACCATCAAACGAATCTAATGGGAGTGGTTTCAGGTCAAAATTCCTTTCCAATTAAAAGTTATGGCCAAAACAAGATCAACTAGGGGCAAACTGGTCATTTAAAAATCGACAAAAATCATAAGCATGGGAAATGACTCTAATAGATGATTCCCAAAGTTACATGACCATGCGACTTCATACGGGAAAGAAAAAAATATCCTATGATCCCCCGATGCGTAGAATGCGGGTCGTTACACTCTCCCCCCCTTAAGAAATTTCGCCCCCGAAATTCCCTAATCAAAACACACACAAAGATCCCGCATGCCTATTAATCATAAAACAACAATCAAACATGCAAACAAGCAAAACAAGTCTTCCCTAACATGCAGAAAACTAAATTGCAAAGTTTATCTTACCAGGCAAATTGTTCTGGATATGCCTTCCTAATGCTCTCCACTGTCTCCCAAGTACAATCATTCTCGTCCTCGCCCAACTGAAACTTGACTAGCTTCACCGCCTTCCTTCGAAGTTGCTTCGTATCGTTCCCCACAATACGAATCGGCTTGCGGTTCCCAACCACCTCGGGTTCTACTTCGAAGTCCTCTAACTGATCAGGTGAAATAGTCATATCTGAGTCGTGAACGAACTTCCTTAGTTGGGAAACATGAAATACATTGTGAACTCCCGCCATTTTCTCTGGTAAGTCAACTCTATATGCCAAATTCCCGACTAGTTCAAGAACAGGGAATGGGCCAACAAATCTTGGTGCCAACTTGCCTCTCCTGCCAAATCAAATCAAGCTCTTTAACGGAGAGATCTTAACAAACACCAAGTCACCAACGGAGAATTTCAAGTCTCTTCTCCTCTTATCAGCATAACTCTTCTGCCTATCTTGGGCATCTTTCATTCGTTGCTCAATGATCTTAATCTTATCCGAAGTTTCTCTCACCACATCTGGTCCAAGCACAAACTTCTCGCTAGTCTCTATCCAACATGATGGTGAGTTGCACGGTCTTCCGTACAAAGCTTCATATGGAGCCATACTGATACTGGATTGGTAGCTATTATTATATGCAAACTCTACTAGATGCAAATGGTCATCCCACGATCCACCAAAATCCAATTTACAAGCTCTCAAGAGATCTTCCAATATACGATTCACCCTCTCCGTCTGACCGTCGGTCTGAGGATGATATGCGGTACTGAGATGTAATCCTGACCCTAAAGCCTCTTGTAAGCTCTTCCAAAACTCACTAGTGAACAACGGGTCTCGGTCACTCACAATGCTTTTGGGTACTCCATGAAATCTCACTACCCACTTCATATACAATTCTGCCAACTTGGCTGCCGTTTTGGTCGATTTGACTGGTATAAATCTTGCACTCTTAGTCAATCGATCCACAATTACCGAAATGCTATCATATCCCGATCTAGTCCTTGGTAAACCATCGATGAAATCCATCGAGACTTGCTCCCATTTCCATTGGGAATTTCTAATGGTTGCAATAACCCACCAGGCTTCTTTTGCTTGGCTTTAACTAGCTAGCAATTCATGCATTTGGATATAAACTTCACAACGTCTCTTTTCATCCCTTCCCAGTTGTAAGTCTGTCTCATGTCTCGATACATCTTATTACCATCGGGATGTATAGTTAGTTTTGAGTGATGACACTCTCTAAGCACTTCATCTCTCAAACCATTCACGTTGGGCACAACTAGTCTTCCATTCTTCCAAAGCCATCCATCTCGATCAAGCCCATACACATCCACCTCCTCACCGTCGATGTTCATCTCTAACTTGGAGATGATTTCTAATAGGTTAGGATCGTCCCTCTGACTAGAGCCGATCCACTCAATCAAAGTGGGTCTGATCGTCAAACTTGCTAACACAACTGGATCTAAGTCGCAGTTTGGTCTGAAATCAAACCCCGCGATATACTCCAGTTGCTTCCACTCAAGAAACATTGCCCCTAAGCTGGCATGTCTCCTACTCAAGGCATCGGCTACCGCATTACCTTTCCTAGGTGTATATGCGATATCAAAATCATACGAAGCCAAGAACTCTAACCATCTTTGCTGACGGAGATTCTGATCTTTCTGAGAGAAGAGATATTTTAACGATTTATGATCGGTAAACAACTCAAATCTTTCTCCCAAGAGATAGTGTCTCCACATCTTCAGCGCAAACACAATCGCTGCTAATTCCAAATCATGGGTAGGATACTTCTTCTCATGAGGCTTTAGCTGTCGACTAGCATAAGCCACAACCCTACCCCCTTGCATCAATACAACACCCAGTCCGGTACCACAAGCATCCGTGTATACCGTCATCTCTTCATTCCCTTTTGGAATGACAAACACTGGCGCACGCGTCAACTTCTCCTTTAGAATCTTGAAGGCATCCTCACACACTTTGTCCCAGACGAAGGATTGATTCTTCTTAGTAAATTGAGTCAACTGTGCTGCTATCTTGGAGAAGTCTTGGATAAACTTACGATAATATCCAGCTAATCCCAAGAAACTTCTTACATCCGTTACATTCTTGGGCGTAGGCCAATCCTGTACCGTAGCCACCTTCGCAGGGTCCACGACAATACACTCTCTGAAACAACATGACCCAAGAATCTCACTTCCCTTCTCCAAAAATGACACTTAGAGAATTTTGCTTTTAATTGGTGTTTCCTCAACACCACCATCACTATCCTCAAGTGTCCCTTGTATTCCTCCTCTGTCCTTGAGTAAACAAGGATATCATCCACGAACACAAGAACAAACGTATTCAACTGATCTCTGAATACTCGATTCATAAGATCCACAAAGTAGGCTGGTGCATTGGTCAACCCAAATGGCATGACCAACCACTCGTAAAATCCAGACGGCGTCCTAAATGCCGTTTTCGGAACACTCTCATCTGCTACTCGAAGCTGATGAAATCCTGTCGCGAGGTCCAACTGGGAGAACACTCGTGCTCCTTCCAGTTGATCAAACAAATCATCTATCCGTGGTATAGGACACTTATTCTTCCTCGTTACCTTATTCAACTCGCGATAGTCCACACACAAACGAAGGGAACCATCTGCCTTAGTGGCAAACACAACTGGTGCTCCCCACTCGGAGACACTCCTTCTAATAAGTCCCTTCTTCAAAAGATTGCTGACTTGCACCCCGAGCTCTCGCTGCTCCCTTGGTGCCATGCGACGAAGTGGAATCACTATAGGTATGGCATCTTTCACTAAATCAATACGGAACTCAATCTCTCGCTGTGGTGGAAGCCCGGTCATCTCCTCGAAGACGTCCGGATACTGGCCAACCACGGCCACATCTGACAACTCATCCTGCGGGATGTCGAGGGAATTTACAAAACTAGCCATAATCCCATCACTAGGTAGACTACCAAACACTACCCTCCGCACATCATCCACCCTCACTGTCACCAAAAAGCCCTCACAGTCTACCACCACCCCGTATCTTTGGAGCCAATCGACTCCCAATATAATGCCATACCCAGTAAAGCCCAAAACAAAGCAATCACATACAAACATACATCCATGACTCGATAAGACCAAATTCCTGCAAATCATACTAAGGCTAGTCGAACCACCAATCGTGTTGTCACGACCAATGGTCTATCGACTATTTCGGGTTCCAATCCCAACCTATCTACCAGGTCACTAGATATGAAGGAACGGGAAGCCCCAGTATCAAACAAAACTCGAACTGGTACATAATAAATAGAAAGCATACCTTGGATAACAACATTCTTTCCTTTCTCCGCCGCAGTTGGGGCATTCGATGAAAAGGAACAGCATCAATAGCATATGCTTTCACAATCTGCTTCTCCTTAAGAGGTTGCAGACACTTATCCTTGAAATGTCCCACTTGACCGCAGTTGAAGCATTTCTTATCCACTGGCTTGGCCCGACAATCTTTAGCATAATGGCCCTTCTTACCACAGCTGAAGCACTCAACATCCTTCTTGCTCTTTTTCTGACCACCCTTAGATTGGTCCTGCTTCCTCTTATTCTGAGAGTTATTCTTGCCTCCACCGCCTGCTTGCGGCTTTGGCCCTTCTACAGATGCAGCCTCAGTCTTTGACTTAGGGTAATGACTCTTTGATCTCAAAACTTTCCCCACGATCGATTCAAAAGTCTCATCGATGTGATTAATAAGCCTTTCCCCCAAGTATCCATCCAAGCCAGTAATGAACTTCTCATTCATCTTCTCAGGAGTATCGATAAGAGACAGTCCATACTTCGACAAAGTATCGAACTCAGCAATATAATCAGAAACTGCCCTTCCATTCTGCTTGAGTTCCAAGAACCTCTTGAACAACACTGACTTCTGGGCAGTTGGAATAAACTTCTCTCTAAAGCGAGCCTTGAACTGAACCCAAGTAACCTGATCCTCTAGAGTAGCTGTTCTAATGGCATTCCACCAATTCATCGCTCGCCCTTGTAGCTGACGAGACGCTAGCCTTCTCTTCATCGCATCCTCAAGACCCAAGTCATCGAAGATACGATCACAGCTTTCCATCCAATCTTGAACATCTGTGACTGACTCCGTCCCATGGAACGGCTTCCCACCAAGATTAGTGTAATCCTTACACAACTTGGCGAAATCGACCCTAGGCGCCTGCACTACTGGGCCAACACCAACTCCGTGATTGGGAACTGCCCCTTACACTTCTCTAAGCATGTCTCTCATGAGGTCAGTAAACATCGCCCTCATGTCAGCGGCATTCCCATGGTTGGTCCCTCTACCAGCACCCCTCGTGTCTCGGCTCATCGTCAATCAGAAAAAAGGAAACGATTAACGACCCCATAGTGGTGCTAGTGCAGTGCGACTTCATTCTTATACTACTAATAGTATATATATACATAGCTTTTGAAAACCAAAGTAATCACAAATACGCGCTCTCATACACATACTATCTCTCCCTAGTGTCTTTCCCTAGGTTAACTACGCAACCTAGAGCTCTGATACCAAATGTGACGGCCCGCCCCGCACCAACCAACATTTACTCCAAAAGTGCGTTGTACACATGTCCAGGTGGCACAGAACGGTCGTCAGAAGGAAAAGGAAGAAGGAAATGAACTAATCAAGTACCTGTAAAATGTCTCACAGCGCATAAAATAAAATATAATAATAATATACTTGACATAAAACAGGTGAGATAGTGCATAAGCTGAAAACCAGAACTAAATATCATAGCAACGGAAATCCAAAATACAGCTTATTACAACTTTTCAAACTGTCTCAAAGCAAAAGTAAGATAAAGGAGGTACACTACTAATGCCCAAGTAGCGACCACCAACGACACAAGGGGGAATGTGTATATATATATCATACGTGGAAGCCTCCTGCCCGCCTCCGAATCAGCTACTCGCGCACCACCAGCTAACCTGTCTTTAGTCTGCTCGTGTGAGCACCCAGAGTAATAAGAGGAGTCATAAAACTCTGGGTCAGACATAAAGCCTGGTATGAGCGATAAGCATCTAAAGTGAACAATAACAGGTAGACTAAAACATACCTGAACCTGGACCTACAACCAAAGAGTTAGCACTGCATACTGTACAACACTTTAAGGTGCCATATCAAACAGTGTAAAGATACGGAGGTGGGGGAGGTGTGCATGTCATAGTAATGGCAAACAATCAAACATAGCATCCATCCTCACATCTCTCACTCAGTGCATAAAGCATACGATATTCACCACTTCGATCACCCACCCTTGCTACGATCACTTTGCCCCATGAAGTCATAAATGGCTTCACTGCACTGATAACGTAGCCACTAATCCTTCGCTATGTCCACTGGCCCCATGGAGTTATTCACCCCATCTACGCTGGCTCATAGCCTTACCAATCCTTACTATGTCCACTTGCCCCATGGAGTTATTCACCCCATCTGCGCTGGCTCATAGTCTTACCAATCCTTACTATGTCCACTTGCCCCATGGAGTTATTCACCCCATCTGCGCTGGCTCATAGTCTTACTACGCATCACCTTGCCCCTCAAGTCGTAATGACTCTACTGCTCTGATAACGTAGTCTTGCTACCATCACCTTGCCCCTCGAGTCGCAATGACTCTACTGCACTGATAAGTAGCCCATCATTCATTTTTAGTGGTGAATCGAAGTTATGAACGTCGACAACTCCTTAGCACACGTCCCGCAGCAAAGCCCAACCATGAAGTGAACTCATCGGTTCCCAACTGGATCCTGAGCTCTAACTTCCCATATTGGACTACCTTTGCATCTCGGGTTATTGGTCAATACTGGGTCGGGTCGGGTTCTTTTCAAACTATCGGTTCGGGTCCGGTCCACTGCATCGCGTCAGTTCGGGTCTTCTTCTGGTACGGGTCGGGTCGGGTATTTCTCCTCGGGTCGGGTCGGGTGCCTCACTTCGGGTCAGGTCGGGTCGGGTGCCATCTCCCCTCCAGTTTATGCTTCCGCTCCGATCCGTCTCCTCATTCTACACGTGCTCCGATCCGATCCATCCTCCTCTATCCGCTCCGATCCCTCCTCCTTAATCTGATCCAATCCCAGTTCAGTTAGCGTGGCCTTCCTTTTTGCCAATTTTCTCAAGTGTTAGGTTCCGATCCAATCGAATCCCTTGCCCAGTTCAACATATCCGATCCGAGCCCCTATATCCGATCCGATCTGAAACCTGCACTGCTTTCTGAAATTGTTCCAGCAAGTGTTTACGCCATTCGACGACGTTTTCGACCATTCTAACTATTGAAATCAATCACAAAGCATTTCATACAGTCATAGCAACATGCATAATCAACCACAAACATCAAAACAACAATATGATAGGTTAAAATGGATCAAACATACCCCAAAACCCCATATTTCCCCTTAAGCATGTTTAGGTGAAACTAATGATAGGATTCGCAAAACTTAACCAAATTAACCCAAATTCATATCAAAGGTCTAAAACATCATTTAAGAATTTATGAACATTTTTCCAGAATTTTATCACGTTTAAATTCGCTAAGTAACACTAATTACCCTTAATTAGCCATAATTAGTGCAAAACCATGCAAATCACTCACCTTAACCACAAATAAACTAAGATCTGAAATAAATCTCTGATTTGATGTAAATCCCAATGCCAAACAGCAGCTCCAATGTTGATTTGGTTTAGATCTTCCTTGATTAGAGGTTGCTATGCTTAATCCTTGACCAAAAGATGATTTGGAGGTGATTTAGAGGTTGGAGGCCATTTTTAGGGTTCCTTGGTGATACGTGGAGGCTAGAAAACTGAAATGGAATGATCCTCCATCTCATTTCAGCCTTCCCATAACCCCAATCCCGAAATGGGTTATGGGCCTACTCACTAATCACCCGATTTGGCCCTGTTAAGCAGTTTTTCACCCTCCGAACCTTTTTTCAGCCATATCTCCCAAATGGTAAGTCCGTTTGGCTGTTATGACCAATCTACGGAAAGGTAAACCATCAAACGAATCCAATGGGAGTGGTTTCAGGTCAAAATTCCTTTCCAATCAAAAGTTATGGCCAAAACAAGATCAACTAGGAGCAAAATGGTCATTTAAAAATCGACAAAAATCATAAGCTTGGGAAATGACTCTAATAGATGTTTCCCAAAGTTACATTACCATACGACTTCATACGGGAAAGAAATAAATATCCTATGATCCCCCGATGCGTAGAATGCGGGTCGTTACATAAACAAGGATGGTTTTTACCATATGATGAGCCAAAACATTCTTTCAAATCTATACTTTTCTTATACTATAATAGTGTCTAAAACAAGTAAATAACAATCTAGCGGAATGCTTGCATCTCACGCTCTACATATATAGTATACAATCAAAACTGCGGGAGCCTATTAGAGAATGGATTCCAACTGGCAATGTACAGGACCCCCTTCCGAGAGTGTATCTCTAGAGGGCGATAGACCAGGCTCAACAAGAACATCTTGCAACCCAGGCTAAACTTGACCGACTACCCACTTCGCTTAAGTGTTCCGAATGTATTGTCACCAATGGTAGGTATCAGCAACTATTTCCTGAAAGGGATAGCATAAAAGAATAAAGAAACAAATGGAATTTATGTAGATCAGGTGACAATACATCCTGATTGGCAGCTACCCACTTAGCTATGCCAACTACCCGATTTTATACCATTTTCCGGTTGCGAGGCTAAAGGCCATGTTTATCTTTTGACAAGCCACGTCTTCATTCACTTTGAATGCCATGTCATTAAACCCGCCAAAATCATCTATTAATTTCCTTGAAAATATCATGGGCATAAAGCTAAGGGAAACTAAATCCTCCACCACCAAATGTAATACGTTTGAAGAGATCAATGTAGATGATCAGTTAGACATACTCTGCCAGACATTCGTCCATACAAGTTGCCCTGGGAATAGACAAACGGAAGGCACTATTCCATCAATCCATCATAGGCAATTTCTAACTACAATTAATAGAACAGTCCTTGTACTTTAGTCCGTCTTCAATTATCTTCATCATATAATCTAATTTGCATCGTTTATGCCTATACGGAGTGGTTCTCAGACAATAAATCCAACCGGTCTCTCTGTATTGACAACGATGGTATTAAATTAACTAATACTTCGATAGTCTGTTATTTAACTATCGAGAAAAAATTTCATTCAATATCATATTCCCAAAGAGAATACTATTGATTAACACCAAACAATCACTAAGCCTTTTTATTAATATTTCATTAATTAAATTTATCATTTCCCAATTTCACTTCAATAACTTTACCCAGGTATTTCTCCAAACCCATTAAGCCTCTTACGATTCTCGGAAAAACGTTCCATATCCCATCTTCTTTTATTCTCTATATTTAGAAAATATTTTCCATTTATGATTGAAATACATTTCGCATTACTTCTCCCTTTCACTACCATTCATTTCTATACTTGGGAAATATTTATAATTATATTTCCAAAATTCCACTTACTTGGGTTAAAACGAATTTTGTGTAAAACATCGTTACAATAACCCAAAATATTACATTCAACTAAATCTTACTTAAACATTGATCTTTGAGACTAAATCTTTCTGTTGATCGGTTAATAACAAAATCAATCAAGCTGGGGTATAATTACCTCTCAGACCTTGACTGAATAACATTCTTAACTTCACAACGGACAAGACTACTATCCCGAATAATCAACATCATATAAAACCAATTATCCATTTTTAAACTTGTATACAGTTCTCTCTCTAATCTTACTAGATTTAAATTTATAGATTTCCTTTTTGTTTATAATATTCTATTATAAGTTTGTTTCCTTAATGAATTCTATTTATATTGATATATATTGATTTCTAATTATCAAATTTTCTTAAAATTATTCTAACTCCTTAATCGGTACAACTACAAATCGCCTCTCTAGGACGTTTCCATTCAAAAAGAAAATCAAAATGCAAAGTGGCTTGCCCAATATACTAACAAAATCCCATTTGAAATTTAAATATGTACCTTTTTATCGGGCACCCAAATTTTAATCTTCATTCTCTTTATTCCACACTAGTTTAACATATATACATCCATTTCCAATTTATTCCAACTAAATCCAATCATTTTTAAATCATTTCGCTAATTTATTCTTTAACTGGCTCTTTTGCGTATTTCACTTTTTATTTATCGCATTCAAATATATTTTTAATTGACTTATAAACAATTCGAATTCTACTTTCAACTCAAGATTCATATTTGAATTCACAAGTCTTGTTCACTTATCTAACGTCAAATTCGATCTAAATTCCATCAATTAATTTTCTATAGATCAGTTAATTCCATGCAATAATTGAATATATTATTTTGGTTTCATAAATCATTTCATTTACTCCGCTTGAGTTCATATTTATTTTACAACTCAAGTCAGGATTTTTTAATGAAAATCCACATTTTTGTTTACAAAAATCCTTTCATTAATTTAAATAAAACCATTATGGTTCATAGCGGTTATAGCGCGGTTTTTTTCTAGCAATTTGACTTTGACATAACTCAAAATATATGAGATGAAACCCATATATTTCTCTTCCATTAGAAAACTATTGTTCAATCAATGCTAGGGATTATTGTTCTAAAGAATTCTGATTCAAGTTGAGTTCTATATATTCAATTGAAGTTCGAAACGTCAAATTATGAACTACTACGTTGCGGCGAGCTTGTTTTAATTATATTTAAATATAAACATTTAAACATCGTTTATTAATAAATTCCAATCTCATTCTCATATATTTTAATATAAATTTTAGCCATTCCCAATCTAACTTCTAAATATCCTAAATTGTCGATTATTTCATAATTTAGTAATAATTTTATTTATAATTTATTTTTTTACTATCCTTTGGAAATTAATTAATTATAAAATTCGATCTAATCGAATTCCAATTATAAATCCTTTGAATTACTTCAAGTCAAACTGACACGACCCGAACTTCCCCAGTCTCCGAAAAGAAGAGAAAGAACGGATTGAGTTGATAACACGACAAATCAGAACACAAATAGAAGAACATTTCATTGCTTATTACAATAATTCAATCAGAATACAAGAATATTCCTAAGTATGAATAAATAAAATACATTTGATAAATATCAGAGATTACGATACATTACATAGCAGTGGAAAAATAATACAAAATACAACTGGAAGGGATAAATGAATACAGAGCTTTCCGAATATCGTTCCAGCTGTAAACCAGGATCTTGTGAATAAAAATCTGCAAAACCAAAACTACTAGCTGCCCGTGTGGAAAATAGGGGCAACCAGAGTTTAGGTTAAAACAATAAACTCCAGGTCAGTCATGTGACTAGCGTGAGAACTAAAACAGTTATTAATTTGATTTAAAAGTAAAGTAAATCAAGGGATCACGCCGTATAACACGGAATGGGTTTCCTCCCAAAAATACCAGTGCATAAAACAAATAGCGGAATGCTTTTTGGAAAAATGAAGCTATTATAAGACCCAGGTCCCATCACACATTGCGACGCAAGACGGAGGATATATAATTTGATACTATTATAGTGTAAAGTGTATAAAACAACTTCAAATAAAAATGTATCAATCATAGGCGGCATGGATACCATCTATCATGTCGCCAATACTAGGCTCTACAATCAAAACTGAAATGCCACATATTGGAAATTGGATTCCATCTATGAGTCGGGGCCAGGGATGGCTCCTCACCACTTCGAGACACTCTAGCAAATGTCTCAGGACTACACACTCTGGGTAACCCTTGGATCTTCATGGCCGGTCCTCCGTTATGTTTGATGATTGGTTATTCCTGAACACACGTTTCCCGGTCCTATCGGACCTATATCCATTGGCTCCGAAGAGACCGATACATCCGAGGCGCCTCATAATCCAACAACCACATTGGTAAAATAACAACAATGTCAGGGCTAGTAAAACGCTGACACCACTATAGCTAGAAAGAAACGTCGTGCACTCCCTATAGTCACGATCCTTTTTTTGACTCATACCAAGGTGTGAGGCTCGCGAATTAACGCCATACACAAAGCTACGCAGTATTAAAGCCGTGCTTTGATCATCAACCACAAGACTCTGCTTTTCAACAAAAGCCTTGATCACTACATCTCAGCATGCCACACAGGCAATTCATGCCATGCGACTGATATCTATCAATATATAACCTCTGAGCTCGTACGTCTCAGAGAAGGGCATTAAGCAAGAGAATAAATTCTCCGCGCCAAGCAGATATATATTTGATAGAAATCAATCAACACAGAATAAAATCCAATGTCAGACACACAATTCATTTACAATTTCGTTCTAGGTATGAACGAAACCGGAGGCACCTTATTCCTCGTCCTATATGTCCAATACAGGAGAGAGGTCCTCGCATATCCGTCGATCTCCAAGTATGTCTGGATGATCACCACTAATTACCTCGTCTTGGGTGTACAGCCCAATCAAGGCATCAGTAATGATCCAAATGTTGTGAAGACCTCCAGTCTTCAACCACCGTCTTCATCGTCGACTTATCATCAAATCAGTTATTCGGAATGGGTGTAAAACCGGCCTTTCCGAATAACTCGCATATATAACAAACAAGTGCTATAAAACATAACATACGCCTCATTCTAATTCTGAATATTCTTTTATTTAAATATTCATATCCTTTGGGAAAGGTTCTCATTAATTTTATCAAAGGTAAATTCTTTAAAATTTATTCTTTAATCTTCCTTTGGATATCATTTCAAACCATATTAAGGTTTTCCAAACTAGTCGGGATTAGGGAACCACACCGAAGTAACCATTTATTTAATTTCCCAATCCTAACCTATTCGTCCCATGGAAGAAAACTGGTATTACCCCATAACTAACACCACTGCGTTATCGGTAAATTTAAATACCATTTCCCGTTGAAATCTAATTAAAGATTTAACTATCGCTAGGAGCAAAACTAGCGATACACCATTCTCGATCATTTCCCAAATTTGGTAATTTAAATTATCAATTTACATTTCAATCTAATTAAAGATTCATTAAAAATCCACTTAGTTTTAATCTTCCCAAAAATCAATATTAATGATTATTTAACTTTGGAAACACAAACATGTCGCATCGACAATCTACACCGTACTATTGATTTCTACCGATATATAACCTCTAAGCTCGTACGTCTCAGAGAAGGCTGTTAAGTAAGAGAATAAATTTTCCGCCACCAACCAGATATATATGTAGCAGAGATCAACCATACAGTTCAAAATACAATGAAAGACATGTAATTCTTCCTTTAACGGGGTTAAAGAACTAATGTCAATTAAAACGCAGTTCACGATAAACCCAAATCACATTCCGTTAATTATGGAATCTTCACGGAAAAACAAATCAGTATATAATTGATATCAATTTCCGTATCTGACCAACAGTATAAATGGAATAATGGAAAAGCCTTTTACAATCCATATGTATTAACAGTCTTCCTCCACAGAAGTTCGTTTCGATTATTATCAAATCGAATTCCATTCAATTCCAATTTAATATATTAATTGGAAAACTTTACTTTGGAAATTTTCCATTAAATCTTAATAAAGGATTTATAAATTCCAAATCGCATTTCACTGTAAATCGGGTTAAAGAATGAATGATGTTAAAAAAACAATTCACAATAAACCCAATTCACTTTCCATTTTTAATTGGGTTAAAGTACAGGTGTTATTTAAAAACACCGTTCTCGATAAACCCAAAAACAGACTTCAATTCAACTCCAATTAAATATTAATTAATTGGTAACTTCATTAAATAAAAATAAAAAGATTTAATCTTTTCTCAGCTGGGTTTAAGAAGAGTGTTAATGAAGACACCATTCATGACAAACCCAAATCCCATTTGATATTAAATACAAGGCTCTGAATAGAAAATATATTGGTTTATTGTGACAATAAGGAATTTCGCTCAATCCGAATTGATCGCTAAACCGACCAATACCGTTCGAAATGCCTGATTGCTTTGAGAACACGACACATTGGAACACAAACAGAAGAACATTTCATTGTTTATTACAACAATTTCATCAGAATGCAAGAATATACAGAGTATGAATAAATAATATACATCACAAATTATCAGAGATTTAAATTACATATAAATACATCGCAGAGGAAAAATAATACAAGGCACAACTGAAAGTAATACACGGATACAGAGCTTTCCGAATACCGCTTCAGCTATGAATCAGGATACTGTGAATATAAATCTGTAAAACCAAAACTACTAGCTGCCCGTGCGGAAAATAGGGGCACCCAGAGTTTAGATTAAAACAATAAACTCCAGGTCAGTCATGTGACTGGTGTGAGAACTAAAACAGTTATTAATCTTTATTTTAAAGTTAGGTAAATCAAGGGACTACGCCGTATAACACGGAACGGGCTTCCTCCCAAGACTACCAGTGCATAAAACAACAGCGCAATGCTAAATAAAGAAAAATGAAGCTATTATAAGACCCAGGTCCCATCACACAATGCAACGCAAGACGAAGGATAAGGTTTTTACCTTATAATAGCCAAAGAATGCTTGATACGCTAAAAACAAATCATTTGATACTATTATAAGTGCATGATGTATAAAATAGTTTCAATCATAAGTATCAATCATAGACGGCATAAGTGCCCCATCCCACTATGTTGTCATACTAGGCTCTACAAATAAAACCGCAAAGTCACGTATTGGAAGTTGGATTTCCATCTGTTAACCGAGGCAAAAGATAGTCCTCTACCGATTCGAGACTGTCTAGCCCGAGCCTCAGTATCAGAGCTCGAGTGACCCTTGGATCATCAGGGTCGGTCCACCGATGTAGATTAAAATGCCTGAACACTGCGTTTCCCCGCCCTTTGGGGCATAAATAAGCCAAATGACTCCATCGGCTCCACACAGTCACCGATATATCCGAGGCGCCTCGCAACGGCAACAATCACATAGGTGAAAATAATATAAATGTCAGGGCTGGTAGGTCACTGACACCAGCCTAACTAGAAAGAAACGCATGCCCTCCCTGAGGTCCTCTCCCGTTTTTGGTTCAAAACCGAGGTTTGAGGCTCGCGAATCAACGCTACACAAAGCTATGCCACACAGGCCGTGCATTGATCATCAATCACAAGACTTTGCTTTTCAACAAAAGACTTGATCAATTGCCACTTAGGCATGCCACACAGGCAATTCACGCCATGCGATTGATATCCATCAATATATAACTTCTGAGCTCGTACGTCTCAAAGAAGGGCGTTAAGCAAGAGAATAAATTCTCCGCCGCCAAACAGATATATATATTTAATAGAAATCAATCATACGGAATAAAATCCAATGTCAGAAACATAGTCCATTTACAAGTTCGTTCTGGGTCTGAACGAAACCGGAGGCACCTTGTACTCGCATATCCATCGATCTCCAAGTACGTCTGGACGATCACCAACTGATTCCCTCCTCCTAGGTGTACAACCCAATCAAGATCATCAGTAATCACCCAAACGATGTGAAGACCCCTGGTCTTCGACCACCGTCTTCATCCTCGACACCACATCGAATCAGTTATTCAGAATGGGATAAACCCGGTCTTTTTGAATAACTCGCGTGTATAATAAACACGTGTTACACAAACACAACATACGCCTCATTCCTATTAGGAATATTCTTTTATTCAAATATTCCTATACTTTGGGAAAGGTTCCCATTAATTTTATCAAAGATAAATTCCTCTTAATTTATCCTTTAATCTTTTTTGAATATCAATTCAAACTAGTCGGGATTAGTGAACCACACCGAAGTAATCATTTATTTTATTTCCAAATCCCAACCTATTCATCCCATGAAGTAAAACTGGTCATACTTCATATCTAACACCACGGTGTTATCGGTAAATTCAATTACCATTTCACGTTCAAATCTAATTAAAGATTTAACTTCGCCTGGAGCAAAACTGGTGTTACTCCATTCTCGATAATTTCAATCTAATTAAAGATTCATTAAAACTCCACTTGGTTTTAATCTTCCCAAAAATCAATATTCTGTCTTTAACTGGGTTAAAGAACCAATGTCATTTAAAACACGGTTCACTATAAACCCAAAATCACATTCCATTCCAATTCAATTGTCGAAACTTCTGGTTACTTTTAAAACCCTTTCAAATCCAATTTATTTATTTAAAAATAAATAAATTATTATTCTAGTTCAAAACTAGTTCATTTTGATAAAAATCTATTTTTATCCTTTCAAATTTGGAATTTTTCATCTCAATTCTTCACAAATCATTTCTTATGATTTTACACAAATTATCACTATTTTTAATAATTTTATCAAGGCACGTACAGTCGATTTCCATCAATCGCCATCGAACTGCACTTACAGCGACCTTTTCCAAATTTGATTTGGACATATTTCCAAATCCAACCTTTAGATTTCAAATCTCTAATATTGGTAAGAAATCTCTTTTTGATACGAACCCAACGGTTCCGGTTTTAGGAGAATCCGACGGTCGGATCTCCCGTAACATTCATTCGAAGTCAATGGTCGAAATTCGCGAACTGCCGCAGCGCGGCGCGTTCTATTCAGGCCATTATATATATATATATATAACATATATTATATATATTTCATCGATTTCCTTTCAAAAAGTATTTTATAAATCGTTTTAAATTTGTTTTCGAAACGATTTCAACTTCATATTCAATTTCGAATCAAAATTGAATATTCCACATCATCGATATACAAATGATAAAATTTTCAAAATGTTACATTTTGAAATCACCTTCTTTTCTATATTCAATATAAAAATGAATAAAACCGATATAAATATCGTTCACATCAAAACGGCGTCAATCTAATCAACACATCTTTTATTCAACACATGAATGTTTATTCTATTCAACACATGAATATTTATTCTATTCAACACATGAATTTATTTTATACAACACATGAATTTATTTTCTATTCAACACATGAATTTATATTATTCAACCCAAGAATTTTTATTCTATTCAACATATGAATTTATTTCTATTCAACATATGAATTTATTTTCTACTCAACACATAAATTTATTTTCTATTCAACACATGAATTTATATTATTCAACACATGAATTTTTATTCTTTTCAACACATGAATTTATTGCTATTCAACACATGAATATATATATATATTTGATTTCAACACATAAATATATTTCTATTCAACACATGAATATATATTTGATTTCAAAACATGAATATATATTTCATTCAACACATAAATTTGTTTTCTATTCAACACATGAATTTATTTTCTATTCAACACATGAATTTATTTCTATTCAATACATGAATTTGTTTCCTATTCAACACATGAATTTATTTTCTATTCAACACATGAATTTATTTTCTATTCAACACATGAATTTATATTATTCAACACATGAATTTACTTTCTATGTAATACATGAATTTATTTTTATAATATTCCTTATTTTCCAAATTGGAATGAGGCCCGATCAATTACCACATAAGGTTAATTATATGGATTTTCTACAACATATGTATATAATAGCAACGATAAATCGTCAACCATCATCCAGAGTGCACCACACAACTGCGTAAACATTAAATATAAATAATTAACGCTTACATAGTCTGTCAACCCATCAGTTGACATACAACTAAACAATTGGGATTAATCTACGTTAAATATCATCCCAATACCCGTGGGGGGTTTCAAATCAACAAACACAGATTTTTTATTTATCTGTGCAGTTGGGCGATATGTAAAATTTATCATCCCAATCAATATCAGTCAAATCGGTGTACATAAACAAATCGTTCGATTTGTAAATGAATATTTATTTTATTTCAACACATGAATATATATATTTGATTTCAACACATGAATATATATTTTATTTCAACATGTGAATATATATTTTATTTCAATACAAAAATATATATTTTATTTCAACATATGAATATATATTTTATTTCAACTGATCACACTATCAAAGTTCACTACACAGAAATCAAACAAACAAGTCATCCATGGTCTGTGGACGATGGGTGTCAGGTGCTGCTAAGCACCATCTGCATCCTAGTATCTATTTCAAACTAGAAATGGAAATAAAGGTGAGGAATTCTCACCGAGGGTTCCACTCTGACATTCTCTATTTCTGAACGACATGGATTCCATTTTGATTTCCGTTGTTACCATCGCGATCTTTTCCCGCTGTTCACATTAAAAATCACATTTTTACAATGACGTTTCGTGTATAAAAATCGTATATTTATCCTATCGCTCACATTTTTACTACCTATATAATATAAAAATCATATTTTTATTCTTTCTATAATATAAAAACCGCGTCTTTATTCCTCTACTTTCCATATAAAAAATTATATTTTTATATCCTTGCTCGTATCAATAAAGATCTAATCTTTATATGCTAAACATATAAATAAAAATTATATTTTTATATTATTATATATGTATTCAAAATCACTTCTTTTTATTTTCAAAAATCATATTTTCCTACGATGTTTACTTTATAAAAATCGCATATTTAGTTAATTTAAAAAAAATCAAACCTTTTTATTTATAAAAATTATAATTTTCTCTATGTAAAAATCTCATCTTTCTTTGCCATCCACATAAGTAAAAGTCTATTTTTTATTTAAAAACTGAAAATCTTATCTCATTTAAATTAAAAATCTATTTTTTTTTCTAAATTAAAACCCTAAATTTTGTTAAATCTAAACATCAAAATCAATGTAAATAAATAAAAACAAAAGAAAACTCACCTTTCTCGAATGTCTCAGCGAATGGGGAGGGGCGAAGGGTCGGAAATGGACGGAGGGGAGGCGACACAGGGCGCTGGAGGTTAGGGTGTTCGACGGATGTCATGGCGGTAGGTGCTTCACTGTAGGGTGAGGTTTGGGGTTGATGAAGGCCAGGTAGGAGATGGTCGGATTCATAGGGGAGGGGGAGGCCGGAGCATCGGCGGGGCTGTGAGGAGGTGGGCGATGGTGGTGGTTCTCGATGGGGGGGAGGGAGACGGTTTCAAGGGCGCGATTTCTTTTTTTTTTATCCCGATCTGTAATGTGAGGAGAGAGAGGGTAGAGAGGAAGTTATATTAATTTATTTAATTATTTTATCTTTCTAAAAGTTGACTTTTCTTTTGAAACCCAAACGAGACCCAATGACTGCAGCCCCTAGCTAATTATCCCCGTTCCGAACACAATGGGATATGTTTCATAAGCCATCTCGGTTGTTATGATTAGTTTTGGTCAAAATCAAAATATAAATCTATATAGTGAATTTGAACGCACATTTCAATTTCCTGGGGCCACATACAAAATCTAAAAATTCCCAAAAAACATTTTCTAGCTTCGTATTGACGATACGGTCCTAAGAAAACTAATTTCATCGAATTCTGAGACCATTTGAAAAATGGCCATTTTCCAGTCGATTAAAATCTACTAAAACTGGTCAAACGCGTTTTCCTTTGCCACGCTAACATATTGATTCGAAAAATTACGAATTTCGGAATCTAGTAATAACTTGACATCCTGGATCCAACAAAAGTGGTTTCGTCGAAAACAGAGGTCGTTTGCAAAATTTCAATTTTTAAAGGCCAAAATTCCATAGTGATTTTGAATTTTCAAGTGGGCATAACTTTTTATCCCCGCTATGAAATTTCAATTTTTTGGATTCGTTGGAAAGATATTCTCTAACAGATTCTAATATTTCTGGTTTCGCAAAAAACCGGTTTATTTTGAATCCTGCACATTCATTTGAACTTTGATATCGAGTTTTCGAACTACTGCGCCATTTCAGGCTCGTTATATAATTAAAATAAATAATTATTTTCTAACGTCAATTCATATAAATATATACGTTCAAATTCTACTCAAAATAAATTTCTCGTTGTTTTTATTTAAAACAATTCATTTTAAATATTCAAAATCATTAAATTCGCCAAAATAAGAATTTAAAATTGGCTCAGATTTCCGAGTTATTACAATCTCCCCCACTTAAAACCTTTCGTCCCCGAAAAGGAACGAAGCCGAAAGTTGTTTAACTAATCAACTCAACTTCCATTATTTTCTTTGCGGGTTAAGTTCTTCAACTTTTCAGTTTCTAAGAACTTTTCAAATTTTTCAAAAAATTGGCTAACACCCTAAAATTTCGCCATAACCTCCCTTGCACCGGGGACTTTGGGATATTTCAAATAGCCTCCCATGGCCCTCATCAATCCAAAAAGAAAAAGAAACAGCCAATCGTCTCATAAAATCATCAAAAACCCAAGAAATACAATAAATATGTACCTAATTGTCGGGCAAACAATTTTATTCCTCTGCTCTAGCCTCCTTGCTTTGACCTGTTCAGTGTAAGTACATGTATATGCATGCAAATGCGACTAATTTTCAATACAATTCACTATTTGGTTCAATTTAGCTAAAGGTTCAACATTTTAATTAATCAACCAATAATCAAACAACATAACCAACAATCAATTAGTTGATTAGCTTTTCAAATTCATATAATTTTGATACATAGTCCAAAAATCAGATTTTTGATGGCAAATCACAACAAATAATCCTATGTAAGTTTTGGTTCTCACACCAGTCTAATGGAAATATATAGATATCCCACTTTCGGCAATCGAACATAAATTCTGATGATGATCGATCAATCATCAGAATCATCTACGGGCGACTACAGTGCGATTCTATATCAATCCAGTATATTAAAACTTCAAATACCCGCGGATCAGTCGTATATGCAAAATCTTAATATACTGGATTGTCCAAATCAATAAAAATAAATATTCAAATACGAATAATTGAATTAAATTTTTTAAACAAAATTTGTTTTCACTTTTATTTTCAAAATATCACTCTTCACACTCGTTCTAGGATACTACTGACCTTATCTCTAACGAGTCATTCTCATTGGATATTGCTAATCCAATTTCTGATGAATCCTTTCGTTTGTTTCTAACGTGTCTTGTTCTATGAGCTCTGTAAACCAAAGCCCTGACACCTAATGTGACAATAAGGAATTTCGCTCGATCCGAGTCGATCGCTAAACCGACCAAGACCGTTCGAAACGCCTGATTGCTTTGAGAACTCGACACATTGGAACACAAACAGAAGAATATTTCATTGTTTATTAAAATAATTTCATCAGAATGCAAGAATATACAGAGTATGAATTAATAATATATATCACAAATTATCAGAGATTTAAATTACATTTAAATACATCGCAGCGGAAAAACAATACAAGGCACAACTGAAAGTAATACACGGATACAGAGCTTTCCGAATACCGCTTCAGCTGTGAATCAGGATCCTGTGAATATAAATCTGAAAACCAAAACTACTAGCTGCCCGTGCGGAAAATAGGGGCATCCAGAGTTTAGGTTAAAACAATAAACTCAAGGTCAGTCATGTGACTGGTGTGAGAACTAAAACGGTTATTAATATTTATTTTAAAGTTAGGTAAATCAAGGGACCGCGCCATATAACAGGGAACGGGCTTCCTCCCAAGACTACCAGTGCATAAAACAACAGCGCAACACTAAATAAAGAAAAATGAAGCTATTATAAGACCCAGGTCCCATCACACAATGCAACGCAAGCCGGAGGATAGAGTTTTTACCTTATAATAGCCAAAGAATGCTTGATATGCTAAAAACAAATCATTTGATACTATTATAAGTGCATGGTGTATAAAACAATTTCAATCATAAGTATCAATCATAGACGACATAAGTGCCCCATCCTACTATGTTGCCATACTAGGCTCTACAAATAAAACCGCAAAGTCACATATTGGAAGTTGGGTTTCCATCTGTGATCCGAGGCAAAAGATAGTCCTCTACCGATTCGAGACTGTCTAGCCTGAACCTCAGGATCAGAGCTCGAGTGACCCTTGGATCGTCAGGGTCGGTCCACCGATGTGGATTAAAATGCCTGAACACTGTGTTTCCCCGCCCTTTGGGGCGTAAATGAGCCAAATGACTCCATCTGCTCCACACAGTCACCGATATATCTGAGGCGCCTCGCAACAGCAACAACCACACATGTGAAAATAATATAAATGTCAGGGCTGGTAGGTCACTGACACCAACCTAGCTAGAAAGAAATGCATGTCCTCCCTGAGGTCCTCTCCCGTTTTTGGTTCACAACCGGGGTGTGAGGCTCGCATATCAACGCTACACAAAGCTATGCCACACAGGTAGTACTTTGATCATCAACCACAAGACTTTTCTTTTCAACAAAACCTTGATCAATTGCCACTTAGGCATGCCACACAGGCAATACCCTCCATGCGATTGATATCCATCAATATATAACCCCTGAGCTTGTACGTCTCAGAGAAGGGCGTTAAGTAAGAGAATAAATTCCCCACCGCCGAACATATATATATTTAATAGAAATCAATCACACAGAATAAAATCCAATGTCAGATACACAGTCCATTTACAAGTTCGTTCTGGGTCTGAACGAAACCGGAGGCACCTTGTACCTCGCATATCCATCGATCTCCAAGTACGTCTGGACGATCACCAACTGATTCCCTCCTCCTGGGTGTACAGCCCAATCAAGATCATCAGTAATCACCCAAACGATGTGAAGTCCTCTGGTCTTCGACCAACGTCTTCATCCTCGACACCACGTCGAATCAGTTATTCAAAATGGGATAAACCCTGTCTTTCTGAATAACTCGCGTATATAATAAACAAGTGTTACACAAACACAACATACGCCTCATTCCTATTCAGAATATTCATTTATTCAAATATTCATATACTTTGGGAAAGGTTCCGATTAATTTTATCAAAGATAAATTCCTCTAAATTTATTCTTTAATCTTCTTTGAATATCAATTAAAACTAGTCGGGATTAGCGAACCACACCGAAGTAATCATTTATTTTATTTCCCAATCCCTACCTATTCATCCCATGAAGTAAAACTGGTCATACTTCATATCTAACACCACGATGTTATCGGTAAATTCAATTATCATTTCACGTTCAAATCTAATTAAAGATTTTAACTATCGCCTGGAGCAAAACTGGTGATACTCCATTCTCGATCATTTCAATCTAATTAAAGATTCATTAAAACTCCACTTGGTTTTAATCTTCCCAAAAATCAATATTCTGTCTTTAACTGGGTTAAAGAACCAGTGTCATTTAAAACACGGTTCACTATAAACCCAAAATCACATTCCATTCCAATTCAATTATCTAAACTTCTGGTTACTTTTAAATCCCTTTCAAATCCAATTCATTTATTTAAAAATAAATAAATTATTATTCTAGTTCAAAACTAGTTCATTTTGATGAAAATCTATTTTTATCCTTTCAAATTTGGAATTTTCATCTCAATTCTTCACAAATCATTTCTTATGATTTTATACAAATTATCACTATTTTAAATAATTTTATCAAGGTCCGTACAGTCGATTTCCATCCACGGCCATCGAATTGCACTTACAGCGACCTTTTCCATATTTGATTTGGACATAATTCCAAATCCAACCGTTAGATTGCAAATCTCTAATATTAGTTAGAAAGCTCTTTTCGATACGAACCCAACGGTTCCGGTTTTAGAGAATACGACGGTCGGATCTCCCGTAACGTCCATTCGAAGTCAATGGTCGAAATTTGTGAACTGCCGCAGCGCGACGCGTTCTATTCAGGCCATTGTATATAATATATATTATATATATTTCGTCGATTTCCTTCCAAAACGCATTTTATAAATTGTTTTAAATTCGTTTTCGAAACGATTTCAACTTCATATTCAATTTCGAATCAAAATTGAATATTCCACATCATCAATATACAAATGATAATATTTTAAAAATGTTACATTTTGAAATCACCTTCTTTTCTATATTCATTATAAAAATGAATAAAATCGATATAAATATCGTTTATGTCAAAATGGCGTCAATCTAATCAACATGGGTTTTATTCAACACATGAATGTTTATTCTATTCAACACATGAATATTTATTATATTCAACACATGAATTTATTTTATTCAATACATGAATTTATTTTCTATTCAACACATGAATTTGTATTATTCAACACATGAATTTTTATTCTATTCAACACGTGAATTTATTTCTATTCAACGCATGAATTTATTTTCTATTCAACACATGAATTTATATTATTCAACACATGAATTTTTATTCTTTTCAACACATGAATTTATTTCTATTCAACACATGAATATATATATTTGATTTCAACACATGAATATATTTCTATTCAACACATGAATATATATTAGATTTCAACACATGAATATACATTTTATTCAACGCACGAATTTATTTTCTATTCAACACATGAATTTATTTTCTATTTAACACATGAATTTATTTCTATTCAACACATGAATTTATTTTCTATTCAACACATGAATTTATATTATTCATCACATGAATTTAATTTCTATTCAACACATGAATTTATTTTTGTAATATTCCCTATTTTCCAAATTGGAATGAGGCCCAATCAATTACCACATAAGGTTAATTTTATGGATTTTCTACAACATATGTATATAATAGCAACGGTAAATCATCAACCATCATCCAGATTGCACCACACAACTGCGTAAGCATTAAATTTAAATAATTAACGCTTACATAGTCTGCCAACCCATCGATTGACATACAACTAAACAATCGGGATTAGTGTACGTCAAATATCATCCCAATACCCGTGTGGAGTTTCAAATCAACAAACACAGATTTTTTTTATTTGTGCAGTTGGGCGATGTGTAAAATTTATCGTCTCAATCAATATCAGTCAAATTGGTGTACATAAACAAATCGTTCGACTTGTAAATGAATATTTATTTTATTTCAACACATGAATATATATATATTTGATTTCAACACATGAATATATATTTTATTTCAACACACGAATATATATTTTATTTCAACACATGAATATATATTGTATTTCAACGTATGAATATATATTTTATTTCAACTCATCACACTATCAAATTTCATTATACAGAAATCAAACAAACAAGTCATCCATGGTCTGTGGACGGCGGGTGTTAGGTGCTGCTAAGCACCGTCTGCATCGTAGTAACTATTTCAAACTAGAAATAGAAATAAAAGTGAGGAGTTCTCACCGAGGGTTCCACTCCGCCATTCTCTATTTCTTAACGGCATGGATTCCATTTTGATTTTCGTTGTTACCATCGCTATCTTTTCCCGCTGTTCACATTAAAAATCACATTTTTACAATGGCATTTCATATATAAAAATCATATATTTATCCCATCGCTACATATATAAAGATCAAATTTTTACTATCTATATAATATAAAAATCATATTTTTATTCTTTCTATAATATAAAAACCTCGTCTTTATTCCGCTACTTTCCGTATAAAAAATTATATTTTATATCCTTGCTCGTATCAATAAAGATCTAATCTTTATATGCTAAACGTATAAGTAAAAATTATATTTTTATATCATTATATATGTATTCAAAATCACTTCTTTTTATTTTCAAAAATCATATTTTCCTACTATGTTTACATTATAAAAATCGCACCTTTAGTTAATTAAAAAAAATCAAACCTTTTTATTTATAAAAATTAAAACTTTCTCTATGTAAAAATCTCATCTTTCTTTGCCATCCACATAAGTAAAAATCCAATTTTTATTTAAAAACTGAAAATCTTATCTCATTTAAATTGAAAATCTAATTTTTTTCTAAATTAAAACCCTAAATTTTGTTAAATCTAAACTTCATAATCAATGTAAATAAATAAAAACAAAAGAAAACTCACCTTTCTCGAATGTCTCAGCGAATGGGGAGGGGCGTGGGGTCGAAAATGGACTGAGGGGAGGCGGCACAGGGCGCTAGAGGTCAGCATGGTCGGCAGGTGTCACGGTGATGGGTGCTTCGCGGTAGGGTGTAGTTTGGGGTTGAGGAAGGACGTGTCGGGTAGGAGATGGTCGGATTCGTAGGGGAGGGGGAGGCTGGAGCGTCGGCGGGGTTGTGAGGAGGTGGGCGGTGGCGGTGGTTCTTGATGGGGGGGACGGTTTCAGGGGCGCGATTTCTTTTTCTTTTTTTTATTTATCCCGATCTATAATGTGAGGAGAGAGAGGGTAGAGAGGAAGTTATATTTATTTATTTGTTTTATCTTTCTAAAAGTTTACTTTTCTTTTGAACCCCAAACGAGACCCAACGACTGCCGCCCCTAGCTAATTACCCCCGTTCCGAACACAATAGGATATATTTCATAAGAAATCTCGGCTTCTACGATCAGTTTTCATCAAAATCAAAATATAAATCTATATATTGAATTTGAACGCACATTTCAATTTACCGGGGCCACAAACGGACTCTAAAAATTCCCAAAAAATATTTTCTAGCTTCGTATTGACGATACGGTCCTAACAAATCTAATTTCATCGTATTCTGAGACAATTTGAAAAATGGCCATTTTCCAGTTGATTAAAATCAACTAAAACTGGTCAAACGCGTTTTCCTTTGCCAAGCTCGCATATTGATTCGAAAAATTCCGGATTTTGGAATCTTGCAATAACATGACATCCCGGATCCAACAAAAGTGGTTTCGTCGAAAACAAAGGTCGTTTGCAAAATTTCCATTTTTAAGGGCCAAAATTCCATAGCGACTATTCTGAATTTTCAGCTGGGCATAACTTTTTATCCCCGTTATGAAATTTCAATTTTTCGGATTCATTGGAAAGATATTCTCTAACAGATTCTAATATTTTTAGTTTCGCTAAAATCTGGTTTGTTTTGAATCCTGCACATTCATTTGAACTTTGAAATCGAATTTTCGAACTACCGCGCCATTTCAGGCTCATTATATAATTAAAATAAATAATTATTTTCGAACGTCGATTCATATAAATATATACGTTCGAATTCCATTCAAAATAAATTTCTCGTTGTTTTTATTTAAAATAATTCATTTTAAATAATCAAAATTCGTTAAATTCGCCAAAATAAAAATTTTAAATTGGCTCAGTTTTCCCGGTTATTACACTTATATTCAATATCAAATTCTGAAATCAACAAATATCGTATTGGATTAACGATATATATAAATCTACCAAATTCCTCTACATTATCTGTATAATCACGGAATCCAATATCGAAATATTCCGAAGATAAATTCAATTCAAATCCATTCCAATTTATATATTGGAAATTCTTTTTATTTTTAAAACCATTTCAAATCCAATTTATTTATTTGAAAATATATGGGATTATAATTCTAGTTAATAACTCACTCATTTCAATAAAAATATATTTTTATCTTTTCAAATATGGAATTTTTCACCCCAATTCTTTCTAAATCATTTATTATGATTTTACACAAATTATTGATATTTTCAATAATTTTATCAAGGCCCGTACAGTCGATTTCCATAAACGGTCATCGAACTGCACTTACAACGACCTTTTCCAAATTTTATTTGTACATAATTCCAAATTCAACCGTTAGATTTCAAATCTTTCATATTATTTAGAAAGCTCTTTTCGATACGAACCCAATGGTTCCGGTTTTTAGGAGAATCTGATTATCACGAACTGCCGTGGCGTGGCGCGTTCTATTCAGGTCATTATATATATATATATATATATATATATATATATATATATATTATACACAATATATATTTTGTCGATTTCCATTTAACACATATTTTATAAATCATTTTAAATTCGTTTTCAAAACGATTTCAACATTATATTCAGTTTCAAATCAAAATTGAATATTCCATGTCATCGATATATAAATGATAGTATTTTCAAAACGTTATATTTCAAAATCATTTCCTTTTCGATCTTCATTATAAAAATGAATAAAATCGATATAAGTATCGTTCACGTCAAAATGGCGTCAATCTATTCAACACGACTTTATATATTTAAATATATTTGTGTCCATCCCAAATCGAACATCAAAATTTGATTTTGATTTTTTACTGAATATTATTTTAAAATATTCATGATTTTAAAATAATCGTTATTTTAAAAATATTCATTCTTTTTGAACTGGAATCAGACACAGTCAATTACCATATAATTTGATTTATATGGATTTCATACACATATGTACAACACAACAATCAAACATAGTCAACCATCATCCAAAGTGCATTCTACACTGCATAAGCATTAAATATAAATATTCAACACTTATAATAATAGCATGTCAACCAACGGATTGACATACAACTAATTATTGGGACTCGTGTATGTTATATATCATCCCAATACCCGTGTGGGGTTTCAATCAACAAATAATAAATTTTATTTGCGTAGTTGGACGATGTGTAAAATTTATCGTCCCAATCAATATCAGTCAAATCAGTGTACATAAACAAATCATCAGATTTTTTTTTTTGAATATTTGTTTTATTCATATACACATTAAAAATTATATTTTTAACTATAAAATATTTTATTTCCATTCCACATCACATAATCAATTTTCACAACACAATCAAATAAACAAACATGTCGTCATTGGTCTGTGGACGATGGGTGTCGGGTGCTGCTAAGCACCGTCTGCATCCTAGTATATGTTTTAACTAGAAATTAAATTAAATTGAGAAGTTCTCACTTTTAAGATCCACTCCTCTATTCTCTATTTGAACGGTTTGGACTCTGTTTCTCATTTCTTTCATCTCAATCCGTTTTCACGCTATTCATACTAAAAATAATATTTTTATCGCTTCACCCCAATAAATAAAAATCTTATTTTTATTTCTACTTCATATATTTTTACAACGTTTCTTTCTATATAAAAATTATATTTTTATATTTTTACTTCTTATATAAAGATCGAATTTTTATTTCGCTTCATATATAATAAAAATCGAATTTTTATCTTAATGATCATCATATAAAGATCGTATCTTTATCATAATGAAAACATTATAAAAATCGTATTTTTATCTATAAAAATCACATTTTTATAATTCTTCCTACAAAATAAAAATTATATTTTTATCTCCATTCTACATATATAAAAATCGAATCTTTATATTATTACATACATACGATAAAATTTATATTTTTACACAACTAAAAATAATATTTTCATATCGCTATTCAAATTATAAAAATCATATTTTTATTATCTCGATAATATAAAAATCATATTTTTATTATCTCTATAATATAAAGGTCATATTTTTTTATCTCTATAATACAAAAATCATATTTTTATAAAATCAAAATTGGATCTTTTTGTTTATAAAAATATAACATAACTTTTCAAATAAAAATCAAAACTTTATACAATGCTTTTCAGGCTAGAAATCATTTCTTTTCACTTTTAAAAATCTAACGTTTTTATTTTCACAAATAAATATAAATAAAACAAAACAAAATAAAATAAATAAAATTTACCTTTTATTGAAGGAATCAGATCTTTGCCTAAAGGAGGGGCCGTCGCGCTGCATCGGAGGTCCTTAGGGGGGGTCGCAGCGTCGGAGTGTGGCTGAGCAGTGGTGGGCCAGGGGGTGCTGGCGGCTCGGGCTTCACGGGTATAGGGAGATTTGGCGCTGGGTCTTCGAATTGGGGGGAGGAGAGAGAAGCAGGGGCCGACGACTGGGAGCGGGAAGAAGGAGAAGCGGCGACGATGGCAATAGGTGGTGAAGTGGTTGACGATGGAGCGGGGTCCGCCCCCTTTCTTACAAAAATCAATTATGTATAAAGAGGAGAGAGAAGTGGGAAAGGGGGCTATATAAAATTATTTTATTATTTAATTCTTTTAAATTCGATAACGTGCATTTCACATTTGAACTCTGAATCAAACCCACTGATTGTCGCCCCCGGCTACTTACCCTCATTCCGAACACAATGGGATATGTATCTTAAGTTAGTTCAACTGTTTTGATCAGTTTTCGCCAAAATCAATATATAAATCTATATATTGAATTTGAACGCACATTTCGATTTACCGGGGTCACATACTGCCCCAAAAATTCCAGAAAAATAAATCTGGCTATGGTTTGACGATACTGTCCTAACAAAAATAATTTTGTCGAATTTGGAGACCGTTTGAAAAATGGCCATTTTCTGGTTGATCCAAATTGACTGAAACTGACAAAACATGTTTTCCTTCACCATGCTTACATATTAATCCCAAAAATTATGAATTTTGGAATCTAGCAATAACTTGACATCTTGGATCCAACTAAAGTGGTTTTGTTGAAAATGGAGGTCATTTGCAAGATTTCCATTTTTAAGGGCTATATTTTCCATAGCGACTATTCTGAATTTTCAACCAAGATTTTTGGTTTCGCTAAAATCCTGTTTATTTTTAATCCTGTACATTCATTTGAAATTTGAAATCGAATTTTCAAACTACCACTCCATTTCCAATTCCTTTTATTATTAAAATAAATATTTATATTCAAACGTCGATTCAAATAAATATATACATTCTAATTCTATTCAAAACAAATTTCTAGTCGTTGTTGTTTAAAACAATTCATTTTAAATATTCAAAATTCATCAGAATTGCCAAAATAAAAAATTTAAATTGGTTCGGATTTTCTGGGTTGTTACATCAGTTTTTATTCTGAATTTCAAAATAAAATCTATCGTTCCCTTTTTGAAATTTTCCCAATCCTTTTTTAAATTCATACTTGAATTTGAATATCCAAATTTATCTAATGATAATTATCTCACTTTATTTATAAACGTCATTTATAAACTTTATTTCCTTGTTTTATATATAATTTATCAAGTTCCCATTCCAAATCCATTTGAAATTCTATTCCTATTTGGAATATTTTATTATTATAACATATATTTACATAAAATCTATTTACATATTTAATATTAGATTTTAGTTTCTATTTAATACAATTCCAATATCTTTACTGTAAATAATTTATTTTCATAAATTTGACAAAGTCGAATTCGAATCATAAATCCATATGAATTTATTTTTATTCAATTTACATTCCAAATGTCGGAATAAATTTCATCATTTCCTATTTAAAATGATTCACAATCCCATTTTAAATTCACATTTGAATTTAGATCCCAAATTTATCCAACGATAATTTATTCCGTTTCATTTATAAACATCGTTTGTGAATGTACTACTTTTTTTTATTATCAAACAAGTTAATATTTTCTGGCACATTCGAAATTCAAATTCTATTTTGAAAGAAAAAATATTTAAATATCAAATTTCCATTTTACGATATTTTTATACATCAATATTTAGGGCTAGATATATTTAAACAACCAAAACACCAATTATCAATCACAGGTTTTCTAACACATCATATATGATAATATATGTGTGTATATATATGAAACAAACAATAATAAATTTTAGAAGAATCTAGTTGGATCCCTCTAACCTGTTTTCCTAGATCCATATATGTTAGCCAACAAACAATACTCAATCTACTTCCAGGCAGGATATCGGGGTATAGAAGGTCATCCACTATATATATTGTGATGCACATAGGGAAATCAACTGCTAATGGTCCCGTGGGCATCCTCTAATGGTACTACGGGAAATATCCAATATATATAATAGCCACAACCACCAAGCCTAAATATAACTGATATATAAATATATATAGCCACAATTATATTTTAATGCATCCAAACAACCAACAAACATCATATAACATTATATTAAATAAATATTTTTTTATAATAAATTATAAACAAATCCAGATAGTGAATTTACTCAACATGATTTTTTATTTGTCGAATATCCCTTTAATTCCCGTATCGTTGCAATACAAATCTACTCAACTCATCTCGAATAAATTTGTTTTTTCCTATGATTATTTGATTTTACAAATTGATTAAGCTATCGTTAATTTAAATTAACAGTTAACATAAATAAATTATTCTTAGTAATTTAAATTACATAAAAATGTACTTACTGCTACTCCCATTTGTCGACTAACCCTTCTTCCCATATTAGAAATCATGCCTGAACCGCCATCCTATGTTTTAAACTTCATCTTCCCTAATACTCACGAGTGCCTTTCTTTTCCATTTTACTGTCAAACATTTCCTCTTCAACTCGCGTAGGGAAAATGAAAATCAATCCTATGAAAACGAACACAACTTCAACAAATCGCAACTTCTTCTTATGCCCATAGCTCTAGTAAATTAAAATCGCGATCATCTAAAACCCCAACTTCCTATTAACCCCATCTCTATGATTCATCATTGGACATCATTGCCGGAAAGTGTCGCAACAACCAAACTACCAGGTCGCAACTCCTCTTAACCCTATCTTCACCAACGACCCTCCTGAAAACAGAGTGACCAATTTAAATTGCATAGATCTCTATGAATCCGTTCGAACCCGTCTTCGTACTCCCCCTTACCGAACTCACAAACGCTCCAACATGATTCGAGTTCGAAGGAACTATGCAGATCAAATCGTGATTTCGACTTCTTCTTTATCTTTTTTTCCTTTTTCTTTTTTAATTGTTGGAATGGTTTCAAATGACTGGGAAAGGAAACGGAAGGCAAAGACTTGAATTCGATTGGTTTTTAAATGTTTTCAAAGGCTCGGCTTGATTTACTTCTTTTTGTACTACTGGGAAGCAAAAACGGAAGAGGGAATTTGCTTAAGCTCTATTTATTTAGATTAGGTAGGAAGGAATAGGATGCGATATGTATAAATGAAGGATAAAGGTACAAACAACGTCGTTTCTAAAGGTATAGGTAGACTGCATAGCGTAGGTTTGTAGTGTACTCCTTTTTCAAGCTTAGGAAGGAAGAAAACATGTTGGTACGCGCGTTTATTTATTTTGAACTGATGTGATTCCAACCCCTTAAATCTAAAATACTTCGTGATTTCAAACACTTATTTGAGCACAACAACAGGTATTCCCAAGATCATACCACTATTTGGAACACACTGGAACAAGTCTTGAAGCCTTGTTTGATCGTATGGAGAAGATATCGATTTAAATCAACGGTTAAAATTTAAATTCGGTTAAATTATTCCTAGGCATTTTCTAGTCATACGTTCAACTGATAAAATCAAACGTTATGAAATTGTCAATCCGATAATAATACACTATTACGAATCTGATGGAATAGGTTACGTCAAATTCTGAGATCGTTTGAAACATCGCTATTTTTAAGTTCCACATAAAATTTGTAACATCCCAAAATTTTAGCGATTTAATAATTAATTTATTTAATTATATTAATGTATTTGTTTTATAATATAAATGGTTCGAATTGAAATATATTGAAACTTTAACTAATAAAAACAGTGGAATAATAAAATTTAAATTTCTTAACAGTCGAAAATAGCTGAATTGGAAATATTGTGTATATTAGATAATTCAATAGATTTCATTCAGTATAATTATAATATAAAAGGCTATGATTTTTGAAATATAAAAAGCTATGATTTTGAATTATGAGAGAATATGATTTTTGTATTATAGAGATAATAAAAATATGACTTTTTATTATATGAAGAACAATATAAAAATCCGATTTTTATGTATGGAGTAGCGATAAAAATTCGATCGTTATATAAGAAGTAGAAATATAAAAATATAATTTTTACACAGAAAGAAGCGTTGTAAAAATATATGAAGTAGAAATAAAAATATGATTTTTATTTACTGGAATGAAGCGATAAAAATATGAGTTTTATATATGAACAGCGGGAAAAGATCGCATTGGAATTTTGGGCAAATTCGAACAGTTCAGAAATAAAGAATGGCAGAGTGGAACCCAAAGGTGAGAACTTCTCCCTTTATTTTATTTTCTAGTTAAAATATACACTAGGATGCACGCGGTTCTTAGCAGCACCCGACACCCGTTGTCCACAGACTAAGGACGACTTGTTTGTTTGGTTATGTTGTGAAAATTGATTGTGTGATGTGGAAGAGAATAAAATATTCTATAGTTAAAATTAAAAAATTTAACGTGTATATGAATAAAATAAATATTTATAAACAAATCGGATGATTTGTTTATGTACACACATTTGACTGATATTGATTGGGACGATAAATTTTACACCTCGCCCAACTGCACAAATAAATCTGCATTTGTTCGTTGAAACCCCACATGGGTATTGGGATGATATTTGACGTACACTAATCCCAATTGTGTAATGATATGTCGATTGATTGGTCGACAAGCTGTGATAAGCTTTGTTTATTTATTTTAAGGCTTATATAGTGTAGGGAGCACTTTGGATGATGGTTGATGATTTATTTTCCTTGTTCTATACATGTGCTGTATGAAATCCATATAATTAACATTATATGGTAACTGATTGGGTCTGGTTCCAGTTCAAAAATAACAAATATTTTAACTAAGGAATATTTTGAAATAATATTCAGTAAAGGAATAAAATATTAAAATACGTGAAGCCGTATTGATTAGAGTTGCGCCATTTCAACGCGAACGTTATTTATATTGATTTTATTCATTTTTATAATGAATATCGAAACGGAAAAGATTTCAAAATTCAAAAATTTGAAAATATAATCATTAAATTATTTTAATGGTAGATATTATTTAATTTTGTTTTAAAATTGAAGTAAAAATGGGAATTGTTTTAAATGAATTCATAAAATACATTTTGAACGAAATATATATAATATATATATATATATATATATATTAATGGTCTGAATAAAATGCGCTGTGCCGCGACGGTTTGCGAATTTCGGCCATCAACTTCGCACGGACATTACGGGAGATCCGACCGTCGGATTCTCCTAAACCCAGAAACCGTTGGGTTCTTATCGAAAAGAGCTTTCCAAAGAATATTAGAGATTTGAAATCTAATAGCTGGATTTGGAATTAGGTCCAAATAAAATTTGGAAAAGGTCGTTGTAAGTGCAGTTCGATGACCCTTTATGGAAATCGATTGTACGGGCCTTGATAAAATTATTAAAAATATCAATAATTGTGTAAAATCATAATAAATGATTTGGAAAGAATTAGGAAGAAAAATTCCATATTTAAAAAGATAAGAATATATTTTCATCAAAATGAACTAGTTATGATCTAGAAAAATAATTTATTTATTTTTAGAAATAAATAAATTGGATTTGAAATGGTTTAAAATAACTAGAATTTCCGATATATGAACTGGAATGGATTTGAATCGAAATTATCTTCGAAATATTTCTATATTGGATTCCATGATTATATGGATATTGTGGAGGAATCTGGAAGATATGTATATCGTTATTCCAATACGATATTTATTGATTTCAGAATTTGATATTGAATATAAGCCGATATATTTTCTATTCAAAGCCTTGTATTTATTATCAAATTGGATTTTGGGTTTGTCGTGAATGGTATCTTTAATAATACAGTTCTAAAACCCAATGGGGATAAGAAAATTAGGATCTAACTGGAGATTAGCTAAGTTGAATGGTTTGCTGGGTACTGATCTGATGTTGCTTTCGGACTTAGGGGTTAATACTTAGAAAATTGTTCTCTTACTAATTTACGGCTAGAGACTGATGGGATTTTGGGTTTATTGTGGACTGTGTTTTTAACGACATTCGTTCTTTAACCCGATTTACAGTGAAATGTGATTTGGAATTTATAAATCTTTTTATTAGGATTTAACGGGAATTTTCCAAAGTAAAGTTTTCCAATTTAATACATTAAATTGGAATTGAATGGAATTCGATTTGATAATAACCGAAGTGAGCTTTTGTGGAGGAAGACTGTTAATACATATGGAATTTAAAAGGCTTTACTGTTATTCCATTTATATTATTAGTCGGGTACGGAAATTGATATCGATTATGTATAGATTTATTTTTTCGTGAAGATTCCATAATTAGTGGAATGTGATTTGGGTTTACAGTGAACTGTGTTTTAAATAACATTAGTTCTTTAACCCAGTAAAAGGCAGGATTACATGTTTGTCATTATATTTCGAACTGCATGTTTGATCTCTGCTAAATATACATTTGTTTGGTGGCGGAGAATTTATTCTCTTGCTTAACACCCTTCTCTAAGACGTATGAGCTTAGAGGTTATATATCGGCAGAAATCAATAGTACAGTGTAGATTTTCGATGCGACATGTTTGTGTTTCCAAAGTTAAATAATCATTAATAATGATTTTTGGGAAGATTAAAACCAAGTGACGTTTTCATGAACCTTTAATTTGATTGAAATGGGAATTGATAATTTAAATTATCAAATATGGGAAATGATCGGGAGTGGAGTATCACCAGTTTTTCTCCTAGCGATAGTTAAATCTATAACTTGATTGGAACGTGAAATGGTAATTAAATTTACCAATAACATCGTGGTGTTAGATATGGGGTAATATCAGTTTTGCTCCATTGGATGAATAGGTTTGGATTGGGAAATTAAATAAATGATTACTTCGGTAAGGTTCGCTAATCCCGACTAGTTTGGAAAACCGTAATATGGTTTGAATTGAAATCCAAAGAAAGATTAAAGAATAAATTTTAAAGAATTTATCTTTGATAAAATTAATGGGAACAAATTCCCAAAGAATGTGAATATTTGAATAAAAGAGTATTCAGAATTGGAATGAGGCGTATGTTGTGTTTTTATAGCACTTGTTTATTATATAAGCGAGTTATTCGGAAAGACCGAATTTATGACCATTCTGAATAACTGATTCGACGATAGGTCGACGATGAAGACGGTGGTTGAAGACTGGAGGTCTTCACATCGTTTGGATGATTACTGATGTCTTGATTGGGCTGTACACCCAAGACGAGGTAATAAGTGGTGATCGTCCAGACGTACTTGGAGATCGACGGGTATGCGAGGACCTCTCTCCTGTATTGGACATACAGGATGAGGAATAAGGTGCCTTAAGTTTGTGTAACAACCCGGAAATTCTAGGCCAATTTAAATTTTTTATTTTGGCGATTTTAATGAATTTTGATTATTTAAAATGAATTATTTTAAATAATAACGACGGAAAATTTTATATCAACGAAGTTAAAACGAATAATTTTATTTTAATTATATAACGAGCCTGAAATGGCCCTGCAGTTCGAAAATTCGATTTCGAATTTCAAATGAATATACAGAATTCGTTTTAAGTCGGAATTGAACGAAACAAGAAATATCTAAATTTATTTGACGATATCTTTCTAACGAATCTAAGAATTTGAGATTACGTTTTAAAAGTTGAGAGTTACGTCCAGTTTAAAATTCTGAAAAGTCGCTGTGGAATTTATATATATTTTAATATATATAAAGGCCCGTGAAAATGGAAATTTTGCAAACGACCTCTGTTTTCGATGAAACCACTTTTGTTGGATCCGGGATGTCAAATTATTACTAGGTTTCAAAATTCATTATTTTCTGAATCAATATGTGAGCAAGGTGAAGTTAACGTTTTTTGACAGTTTCAATCAATTTGGGTCGACCTGAAAATGGCCATTTTTCAAACGGTCTAAAAATTTGACGAAATTAGTTTTGTTAGGACCGTATCATCGATATGAAGCTAGAAATAATTTTTCTGGAATTTTTAGAGTTCGTATGTGGCCCCGGTAAATTGAAATGTGTGTTCAAATTGAATATATATGGATTTATATTTTAAATTTAACAAAAACTGATCGTAACGATCAAATTGGCTTATGAAACATATCCCATTGTGTTCGGAATGAGGGTAATTAGCTAGGAACGACAGTCGGTGAGTTTGATTTGGGGTTCGAATTAAAAGGTAACTTTTTGGTAATTTAAAAATTAAATTATATAAAAAGGGTCAAAGCCCTTATCTCCTTTCCCCGTTGGTCAAACCCCCCCCCATTCCATCGTTCATAACCGAAAGCAGAAAAAGAAAAAAAAACAGCGAAGAAACTCGAACGGTACCCAGCCACCGCGCCTCCGGGGCTGACGTCGTCGCCCCTTCTCTTTTCCCCCATCGCATGGCGCCTCCGCCCACCCCCTTCGATTGAACACGCAACCCCCCAATCGAAGGAGCCCAGCCCCAAACCCTGGATCTCGCTGGAGCCCAAGTGAACCTCGACCGTCCTTCTCCCCCACCAGACCTCCGTCGCGAGCACAGCCCCTTCCCCCTTCCTACGATAAAAATTGTGAGTTTTCCCTTTACTTCTTCAATTAACAATTGGATTTTTTTTTTGCTGTATAAGAATGGGGTTTTTAACTAGAAAAAGCTCTAATTTTATTTAAGGAAAAGTTGAGATTTTTTTTATGTATAGTTTATATTTTTATTCGAAAAAGATTTGATTTTAGTTTTTATAACAATATGGTTTAAACTTTAAAAGGCGATATTTTTAAAACTTTAAAAGTTTGGATTTTAAGATATGATAAAGATCGATTTTTATATAATGTTGAAGAATAAAGCTTTAATTTTGATTATGTAAAAGCCAGAATAAAGGTTTGATTTTTATTATGTAAAAGCCAGAATAAAGGTTTGATTTTTATTATGTAAAAGTAAGAATAAAGGTTTGATTTTTATTATGTATAATTGTGTTTAAAGATTAGATTTTTATATAGTGAAGATTATAAAAGAATGATTTTTATAAGATAGATTAAATAAAAATTCAATTTTTATTGGAGTAGTGAAGCAAAAATTTGATCTTTATATATGTAGCAAAATAAAAGTATGATTTTTATATTATAGAAAGAATAAAAATATGATCTTTATATATATAGTAGAGTATTAAAAATATAATCTTTATATATATGGTAGGATTTAAAAAATATAATTTTCACATATATGAAGTGAAGATAAAAATTCGATTTTTATATATATAAAGCGAAGATAAAAATTCTATTTTTATATATATGAAGTGAAGATAAAAATATGATTTTTATATATATGAAGTGAAGATAAAAATTCAATTTTTATATATGTAGTGAATACGGACGACGAAACTGACAGAAGGCGAGCATGAAGAAGATTTCCTACATGTGAAGAGTCGTGGCATTTGGTTTAGCTTAGGTGAGAACTTCTCACTTTAAATTTTCTTTTCTAGTTATAAATATATACTAGGATGCAGACGGTGTTTAGTAGCACCCGACACCATCGTCCACAGACCATGGACTTGTTTGTTTGGTTGTTTGGTGACTGATTAGAATATTTGTTGAAATTTTGTGGTGTGAATAATGAAATTGATTTGATTGATATGTGTATGGTGTGGGCCATTATTAGACTGAAGATAAGGCTAGGCCTTGTCCCGTTTCTAGTATAGTGCCGTTATGCCGCCGAAATTTTCTAAAATAAGTTAGAAAAATAAAAATATCATTTTATTGAATAAATGAACCGAATAGAAATTCATGTTTTGAAATAAAATAAAATATTCATTTACAAATCAGACGATTTGTTTATGTACACTGATTTGACTGATATTGATTAGGACGATAAATTTTACACGTCGCCCAACTACACAAATAATATCTGTGTTTGTTGATGTGAAACCCCACACGGGTATTGGGATGAGATATGACATACACTAATTCCAATAATTAGTTGTATGTCATTTGATTGATTGACAGACTGTTATGAGCGTTAAATATTTATATTTGATGCTTATATAGTGTAGAATGCACTTTGGATGATGGTTGATTATTTATCGTTGTTACTTTATACATGTGTTGTAGAAAATCCATATAATTAACATTATATGGTAATTGATTGGGCCGCATTCCAGTTTTGAAATAGAATATTTGAAATAGAAATATTTGAAATAGAATATTTGAATATAAATATTTGAAAAAGAAATATTTGAAATAGAATATTTGAAAATAGGAATATATGAAGCCGTGTGGATTATATTTGCGCCATTTTGACGTGAACGATAATTATATCGATTTTATTCATTTTTCAATGAATATGGAAATAGAATTGAATCGAATTGAAATTCAATAGAAATCAATTCTAATTAAATTGAATAGAAAACAAATTCAAATCGAATTGAAATTAAATTGAATCGAATTGAAATCGAATTGAAATTGAATTGAAATTGAAATGAAATTGAAATGAAATCAATTTGAAATGAATTTAAAACGATTTATAAAATACGTTTTAGAAAGGAAATCGATGAAATATATATATATATACACATATACATATACATATACATATACATATACATATACATATATATATATATATATATATATATATATATATATATATATATATATATATATAATTGCCTGTATAGAACGAGCCGCGCTGCGGCAGTTCGTGAATTTCAACCATTGACTTTGAATGGATATTGTGGAAGATCCGACCGTCGGATTCTCCTAAAACCAGAACCATTGGGTTCGTATCGAAAAGTGCTTTCTAACGAATATTAGAAATTTGAAATCTAATGGTTGGATTTGGAATTGTGTCCAAATCAAATTTGGAAAAGGTCGTTGTAATGCAGTTCATTGGCCGTTGATGGAAATCGACTGTACGGGCCTTTATAAAATTATTAAAAATAGTAATAATTAGTGTAAAATCATAAGAAATGATTTGTGAAGAACTGGGATGAAAAACTCCATAATTGAAAAGATAAAAATAGATTTTTACCGAAATGAACTAGTTTTGAACTAGTATTATAATTCTATTTATTTTTAAATAAATAAATTGGATTTGAAATGGTTTTGAAAATAACCAGAATTTCCAATAATTAAATTGGAATGGGATTGAATGGAAATTGTCTTTGGAATATTTCGATGTTGGATTTCGTGATTATACAAATGTTGTTATGGAAATTTGAAAGATATATATATATACATATATATATATATATATATATATATATATATATCGTTATTTCCAATACGATATTTGTTGGTCGTAGAATTTGATATTGAATATAAGCCGATATATTTTCTATTCAGAGCCTTGTTTTTAATATCAAATGTGATTTGGGTTTGTCATGAATGGTGTCTTCATTAACACTGCTCTTAAACCCAGTTGAGAAAAAGTTTAAATCTTTTAATTAGATTTAATGAATTGTACCAATTAAATGATATTTAATTAGAATTGAATTGGTATTGATTTTTGGGTTTATCGTGAATAGTGTTTTAAATAACACTTGTACTTTAACCCGATAATTAATGCAATGTGATTTTGGGTTGTCGTGAACGGTATCTTCAATAATACTGTTCTTAGACCCAACGGAGTTAAGAAAATCAGAAACTAACTGGAGATTAGTTAAGTCGAATGGTTTCTTGGGTATTGATCTGATGTTGGTTTCGGCCTTCGGGGTTAATATTTAGGGAACTGCTCACTTGCTAATTCACGGTTAGGGACTGATTGAAATGTGATGTGATTTTGGGGTTTATCGTGAACCGTGTTTTAAATGACATCTGTTCTTTAACCCAGTTAAAGGTTAAAACTAAGTAGAGTTTTAATGAATCTTTAATTAGATTGAAAAGATCGAGAATGGGGTATCACCAGTTTTGCACCAGGCGATAGTTAAATCTTTAATTAGATTTGAACATGAAATGGTAATTGAATTTACCGATAACACCGTGATGTTAGATATGAAGTATTACCAGTTTTACTTCATGGGATAAATAGGTTGGGATTGGGAAATTAAAACCAATGATTACTTCGGTAAGGTTCGTTAATCCCAGCTAGTTTGGATAAACCATAATTTGGTTTGAATTGATATTCAAAAGAAGATTAAAGAATAAATTTAAAAGAATTTATCTTTGATAAAATTAATGGGAACCTTTCCCTAAGAATGTGAAATTTAGAAACTAACTGTAGGTTAGCTAAGCAGAACAGTTTCCTGGGAATTGATCTGATGTTGGTTTCGGCCTTCGGTGTTAATATTTGGGGAATTATTCTCTTGCTAATTTACGGATAGTGACCAATGAATTGGAATGAGGCGTATGTTGTGTTTGTGTAACACTTGTTTATTATATACGCGAGTTATTCGGAAAGACTGGGTTTATCCCATTCTGAATAACTGATACGATGATAAGTCGAAGGTGAAGACGGTGGTTGAAGACCGGAGGTCTTCACGTCTTTTGGGTAATTACTGATGATCTTGATTGGGCCGTACACTCAAGAGGAGGGAATCAGTTAGTGATCGTCCAGACGTACTTGGAGATCGATGGATATGCGGGGTACTAGGTGCCTCCGGTTTCGTTCAGCCCCAGAACGGACTTGTAAATGGACTGTGTGTCTGACATTGGATTTTAGTCTGTGTGATTGATTTCTATTAAATATATATCTGTTTGGCGGCGGAGAATTTATTCTCTTGCTTAACGCCCTTCTCTGAGACGTACGAGCTCAGGGGTTATATATTGATGGATATCTAACGCATGGAGTGAAGTGCCTGTGTGGCATGCCTAAGTGGCAAATGATCAAGACTTCTGTTGAAAAGCAAAGTCTTGTGGTTGATGATCAAAGCACGGCCTGTGTGGCATAGCTTTGTGTAGCGTGGATTCGTGAGCCTCACACCCCGGTTGTGAACCAGAAACATAAGAAGGACCTCAGGGAGGGCATGCGTTTCCTTCTAGCTAGAAGTGGCGTTAGTGGTTTTGCACGCCCTAACGAGTTTTACTTATGTGGTTGTTGCTGTTGCGAGGCGCCTCGGTTTGATCGGACGATCCGGGTCCGATGGAGTCATTCGTTGGCTCATTTATGCCCCAAAGGGCGGGAAAACGCAGTGTTCAGTCATTTTAATCCACATCGGTGGACCGGCCCGGACGATCTAAGGGCTCACCTGCGTCTGGGTCCTTAGGCTCGGGCTAGACGGTCTCGAATCGGGAGAGGACTATCTTTTGCCTCGGTTCACTTCCAAATACCTGACATTTGCGATTTTGATTGTCGAGCCTAGTTTGGCGACATGATATATGGTACCCATGCCGTCTATGATTGATATTTATGATTGAAATTGTTTTAAACACTATACACTTATTATAGTATCAAATGACTTGTTTTAAACGTATCAAGCATGCTTTGGTTATTATAAGGGAAAACCCTATCCTTTGGCTTGCGTTGCATTGTGTGATGGGACCTGGGTCTTATAATAGCTTCATTGTTCTTTATTTAGCATTGCGTTGCTGTTTTATGCACTGGTGTTCTTGGGAGGAAACCCGTTCCGTGTTATACGGCGTGGTCCCTTGATTTACCTAACTTTAAAAATAAAGATTAATATCTTTTTTTAGTTCTCACACTAGTCACATGACTGAACTGAAGTTTATTTTTTTAACCTAAACTTTGGGTGCCCTTATTTTGACAAGGGTAGCTAGTAGTTTTGGTTTTGCAGATTTATATTCATAGGATCCTGATTTACAGCTGGAACGATACTCAGATCCGTGTATTACTTCTAGTTGTGTATTGTATTATTTTCCGCTGCTATGTAATGTATTATAATGTCTGATATTTTATACTGTGTAATATTTATTCATACTCTGTATATTCTTGTAATATGATGAAATTGTTGTAATATACAATGAAATGTTCTTCTCTCTACGTTCCGATGTGTTTTGTCCTCAACTCTATCCGGGCTTTCCTTACCGGGGAAATTCGGGTCGTTTCAGCTGGTATCAGAGCTTTGATTTACAAAGCTCAGAGAACAAGACACATTAGAACCATACGAAAAAATTCATCCAACATTGGATTAGTAATATCCAATGGGAATGACTCGTTAGAGATGGGATCAGTAGTATCCTAGAACGAGTGTAAAGAATATATTTTTGAAAATGAAAATAAAATTTTGTTTTGGAATTTAAATCGTATTATACGTATTTGAATAATTTATTATAAATTGATTTGGTTAATCTAGTATATGAAGATTCTGCATATACGCCTAGCTAGCGTGTATACGAAGTCCCAAATATACAAGATGGATATAGAATCGCACTCTAGTAGCCCGGACATGGTCATGATGATGAAGTATACTATCACCAACATTTATTTTCGAGTGACGAAAGTGGGATGCCTATATATTTCCTTAGACTGGTGTGAGAACCAAAGCTAGATAGGGCCAATTGTTGTGATTTGTCATCAAAAATCTGATTTTTTGACTATGTATCAAAGTTATGAATTTGAAAAGCTAATCAAAAATTGATTGATGGTTATGTTGTTGATTATTGGTTGCTTAATTAAAATTTGTACCCTATAGCCAAATTGTATCAAATAGTGAATTGTATTGAAAATTAGTCGCATTTGCCTGCATATACATGTACTTACACTGAACAGGTCATAGCAAGGAGGCTAGAGCAGAAGAATAAAATTGTTTGCCGACAAATAGGTACATGTTTACCATAATTTACTATTTTGTTTGGGTGATGATGATTTTATGAGCCGATTGGCTAGACGATTGGCTTTTTCTTTTTCTTTTGGATTGAAGAAGGCCATGGGAGACTATATGAAATATCCCAAAGTCCCCGGTGCAGGGGAGGTTATGGCGAAATTTTTCGAAAATTTAGGGTGTTAGCCAAATTTTTGAAAATTTTGAAAAGTTCATAGAAACTAAAAAGTTAAAGAACTTAAGCCGTAATGAAAATAATGATAGTTGAGTTGATTAGAAAACAACTTTCAGCTTCGTTCCTTTTCGAGGACGAAAAGATTTTAAGTGGGGGTCCGGAAATTCTGGGCCAATTTAAAATTTTTATTTTGGCGATTTTAATGAATTTTGATTATTTAAAATGAATTATTTTAAATAACAATGACGGAAAATTTTATTCGACGAAGTTAAAACGAATAATTATATTTTAATTATATAACGAGCCTGAAATGGCCCTGTAGTTCGAAAATTCGATTTCGAATTTCAAATGAATATACAGAATTCGTTTTAAGTCGGAATTGAACGAAACAAGAAATATCTAAATCTGTTTGACGATATCTTTCTAACGAATCTAAGAAACTGAGATTTCGTTTTAAAAGTTGAGAGTTACGTCAAGTTTAAAATTCTGAAAAGTCGCTGTGGAATTTATATATATTTTAATATATATAAAGGCCCTTGAAATTGGAAATTTTGCAAACGACCTCTGTTTTCGACGAAACCACTTTTGTTAGATCCGGGATGTCAAATTATTGCTAGGTTTCAAAATTCATAATTTTCTGATTTAATATGTGAGCGTGGCGAAGTTAAACGTGTTTTGACAGTTTTAGTCAATTTGGGTCGACCAGAAAATGGCCATTTTTCAAACGGTCTCAGAATTTGACGAAATTAGTTTTGTTAGGACCATATCGTCAATTCGAAGCTAGAAATAATTTTTTTGGAATTTTTAGAGTTCGTATGTGGCCCCGATAAATTGAAATGTGCGTTCAAATTGAATATGTACAGATTTAAATTTTAAATTTAACAAAAACTGATCGTAACGATCGAATTGGCTTATGAAACATATCCCATTGTGTTCGGAATGGGGGTAATTAGCTGGGAACGACAGTCAGTGAGTTTGATTTGGGGTTCGAATTAAAAGGTAACTTTTTGGTAATTTAAAAATTAAATTATATAAAAAGGGTCAAAGCCCTTATCTCCTTTCCCCGTTGGTCAAACCCCCCCATTCCATCGTTCAAAATCGAAAGCAGAAAAAGAAAAAAAAAACAACGAAGAAACTTGATTGGATACCCAGCCACCGCGCCTCCGGGTCTGACGTCGCCGCCCCTTCTCTTTTCCCCCATCGCCTGGCGCCTCCCCGTGTTAGCCTCCGCCCACCCCCTTCGATTGAACACGCAACCCCCCAATCGAATGAACCCAGCCCCAAACCCTGGATCTCACCAGAGCCGCAACGAACCTCGATCGTCCTTCTACCCCACCAGACCTCCGGCACGAGCACAGCCCCTTCCCCCTTCCTACGGTAAAAATTGTGAGTTTTCCCTTTTATTTCTTCAATTAACAATGGGTTATTTTTTGCTGTATAAGAATGGGGTTTTGAATTAGAAAAAGCTCTAATTTTATTTAGGGAAAAGTTGAGATTTTTTTATGTACAGTTTATATTTTTATTCGAAAAAGATTTCATTTTTAGTTTTTATAACAATATTGTTCAAACTTTAAAAGGCGATATTTTTAAAACTTTAAAAGTTTGGATTTTTAGATATGATAAAGATTGATTTTTATATAATGTAGAAGAATAAAGGTTTGATTTTTATTATGTAAAAGCCAGAATAAAGGTTTGATTTTTATTATGTAAAAGCCAGAATAAAGGTTTTATTTTTATTATGTAAAAGCAAGAATAAAGGTTTGATTTTTGTTATGTATAATCGTGTTTAGAGATTAGATTTTTATATAGTGAAGATTATAAAAGAATGATTTTTATAAGATAGAGTAAATAAAAATTCGATTTTTATTGGAGTAGTGAAGTAAAAAATTTGATCTTTATATATGTAGCGAAATAAAAATATAATTTTTATATTATAGAAAGAACAAAAATATGATCTTTATATATAGTAGAGTAGTAAAAATATAATCTTTATATATATGGTAGGGTTTTAAAAATATAATTTTCACATATATGAAGTGAAGATAAAAGTTCGATTTTTATATATATGAAGTGAAGATAAAAATTCGATTTATATATATATGAAATGAAGATAAAAACACGATTTTTATATATATGAAGTGAAGATAAAAATTTGATTTTTATATATGTAGTGAATACGGACGACGAAAGTGACAGAAGGCGAGCACGACGAAGATTTCCTACATATGAAGAGTCGTGGCGTTTGGTTTAGCTTGGGTGAGAACTTCTCACTTTAAATTTTCTTTTCTAGTTATAAATATATACTAGGATGCAGACGGTGTTTGCTAGCACCCGCCACCATCGTCCACAGACCATGGACATGTTTGTTTGATTGTTTGGTGATTGATTAGAATATTTGTTGAAATTTTGTGGTGTGAATAATGAAATTGATTTGATTGACATGTGTATGGCGTGGGACATTATTAGATCGAGGATAAGGCTAGGCCTGGTCCCATTTCTAGTATCGTGCCGTTATGCCGCCGAAATTTTCTAAAATAAGTTAGAAAAATAAAAATATCATTTTATTGAATAAATGAACCGAATAGAAATTCATGTGTTAAAATAAAATAAAATATTCATTTACAAATCAGACGATTTGTTTATGTACACTGATTTGACTGATATTGAATGGGACGATAAATTTTACACGTCGCCCCGACTGCACAAATAAAATCTGTGTTCGTTGATGCGAAACCCCACAGGGGTATTGGGATGAGATATGACATACACTAATCCCAATAATTAGTTGTATGTCGATCGATTGATTGGCAGACTGTTATGAGCGTTAAATATTTATATTTGATGCTTATACAGTGTAGAATGCACTTTGGATGATGGTTGATTATTTATCGTTGTTATTTTATACATGTGTTGTAGAAAATCCATATATTTAACATTATATGGTAATTGATTGGGCCTCATTCCAGTTTTGAAATAGAATATCTGAAATAGTAATATTTGAAATAGAATATTTGAATATAAATTTTTGAAAAAGAAATATTTGAAATAGAATATTTGAAAATAGGAATATATGAAGCCGTGTTGATTAGATTTGCGCCATTTTGACGTGAACGATTATTATATCGATTTTATTCATTTTTCAATGAATATGGAAATAGAATTGAACCGATTTGAAATTGAATAGAAATGAATTCGAATTAAATTGAATAGAAAATGAATTCAAATCGAATTGAAATTGATTTGAATCGAATTGAAATGAATTTAAAACGATTTATAAAAAACGTTTTAGAAAGGAAATCGATGAAATATAATATAGTATATATGTGTATATATATATATATATATATAATGGCCTGAATAGAACGAGCCGCGCTGCGGTAGTTCGTGAATTTCGACCATTGACTTCGAATGGATATTGCGGGAGATCCGACCGTAGAATTCTCGTAAAACCGGAACCGTAGTGTTCGTTTCGAAAAGTGCTTTGTAACGAATATTAGAAATTTGAAATCTAACGGTTGGATTTGGAATTATGTCCAAATCAAATTTGGAAAAGGTCGCTGTAAGTGCAGTTCGATGGCCGTTAATGGAAATCGACTGTACGGGCCTTGATAAAATTATTAAAAATAGTAATAATTAGTGTAAAATCATAAGAAATGATTTGTGAAGAATTGGGATGAAAAACTTGATATTTGAAAAGATAAAAATAGATTTTTATCGAAATGAACTAGTTTTGAACTAGTATTATAATTCTATTTATTTTTAAATAAATAAATTGGATTTGAAATGGTTCTGAAAATAACCAGAATTTCCAATAATTAAATTGGACTGGATCTGAATTGAAATTGTCTTTGGAATATTTCGATGTTGGATTTCATGATTATATAGATGTTGTTATGGAAATTTGAAAGATGTATATATATATATATATATCGTTATTTCCAATACGATATTTGTTGGTCGTAGAATTTGATGTTGAATACAAGCCGATATATTTTCTATTCAGAGCCTTGTATTTAATATCAAATGTGATTTGGCTTTATCATGAATGGTGTCTTCATTAACACTGTTCTTAAACCCAGTTGAGAAAAAGATTAAATATTTTAATTAGATTTAATGAAGTGTACCAATTAAATGATATTTAATTAGAATTGAATTGGTATTGATTTTTGGGTTTATCGTGAACAGTGTTTTAAATAACACTTGTACTTTAACCCGATAATTAATGGAATGTGATTTTGGGTTGTCGTGAACGGTATCTTCAATAATACTGTTCTTAGACCCAACTGTTGGATCTAGATTAACCCTAGAGGGGGGGGTGAATAGGGTTTATCACAGTTTATAACTAAATTAAAAATCTAACGGGATATGTAATAATACACAAATCATAGAATATAGCAGAAACAAAAATGCAGAAAATAAATCACACACAGATATACCCAGCTTCGGCAGACTCTGCCTACTGCTGCATTCACTAAGGTTTCTACTAGGTGTTAATAACAGATCCCGCTTACAGACTCTGTAAACTCGCACTCCCTGCTCCTGTACTAACCCTACGCTCAAATCCCTAGACTGACCGATGTCCACTCGATCAGATTTTCCCTTGATTACAACCCCGTAATCAATAACTCAGATTTTACAGATTCTGAAACTGACAGTCAAAAATCCTGACTGATTCACCTCTAGATTTTTACAGAATCTATAAACTGTTCGATTCGTTTTTACAAAACAGAATTAAAAACAATACAAGTATATAAAAAAAAGAAACCCTAGGATTTAGGTTAAAAAGGGTCATCCCCTTATCCATTTAAAACATGGCCGGCCCATTTGTTATTTTTGTTTCCCCTTTAGCTTTGCTTCCTCTAGAAAAAAGAAAAGGCGGCGGCGATTTGCTAGGGTTTCTAGATTCTCCCCAAATCAGATCGATGTCGTGATGAATTGCTTCTGGAATTTTCTCTGGAAGCTCGAATGTATTGATGATTTCTTTATCTTGCTCGATCGATCTGGGATTTGAATCCTTGTCCCCAACTTTGTGATCGAAACTCTCTGGAAGAAAAAATTGTGAGTATTTTAACTCCTTTTGTTCCTGAATCTGTGATGCTTGATTTCAATTTTCGATTGAAATGTTTGTGGTTTCGACCGACATGTCTGTGATGAAAATGGTGTTGTTATATAGGATAGAATAAAAATCCTTAACCTCTGATTTCGCTATGTGACTTGGCCTGATAATTTGCGGTTTCTTGACTTGAGATGATTTGCGTGTTTCCCCTTTTTGATTTTCCTTGATTTCTCGGCTTTGATTGATAAGAGTAATTCTGAAAGTTATTTGAGATTTAAATTGTGGCCCCCCTAGCTTGATTTATTGTTCTTGCGTGATTTCTGGTCTGCCTTGAATTGCATTCGAGTTTCCAGATTTAACACTTGCCAAAAATGAATCTCTGATTTGTTTTCCTTTGGTTCGCTGTGATTTTCCCATGAACACATTCCTGAAAACTATTTGTTGCCTTTTTGTTCATCATTGAATACGATGCAATGATTTCTGAAAATACATGAACCGATTCCTTCTTGTAAAATTTGCTCCACTGATTCCTTCTTGCCAAAATGAATGTATTCATAAATAGATTTCTGAATGGAGTTTCTGAAATAAATTTTTTGCCAAACTGATTTCTTGGCTCTCTTCAATGCTTGACTATTTCATGATGCACGCATTGCTTTCCCTTTTTGCTCGACAAAACTAGAAATATGTATTTCTTTTTGCCTTTGATTTCATTTAAATGCTTTGGTTGAATTATGGAGTCATTTTGAAGGTTGATTTCTTGCACTTGCTATTTCTAAGAACTAGAGTAATACTTGTTGTGTTGACACTCATGAGCACACATGTATGCACTGATTTTGACTCTTGATTGAGAGATTATGACTTGCTTTGATTCATGCAATGCTGCTCCATGAATCATATGAACTGTCTGATGCTTGCTATTTTACTTGATGATATACATGATGTTGTACATGTATGTATCACCATGCTCATTGCCACCATGTTTCCATTGTATTCACATGATCATGCACCTCATCATGCCTTGGCTGAATCATAATTTTTTTTTTTTTTACTGCTTCATGTTACTTTGCAGCTGCATGTATGTAATCACCTCCATGCTCTTGTGCACAATCTAGTTTATTTGCTTGTGTATTTCATTAGCACCCTGGAGTTTCACCACACTTTTATAATGCACAAAAATGTTTTGACCATATTAGTGCAGACTTGTTCATTTTGAGTTTGGGTTGAAACTGAGGTGTGTTGCTAATCAAATTTTGTTTGCCAAAGCACACTTCATATGTTGTAGCACCACCATTTTGTCTTGCCATGAATTGTTGCACCATCCATGAGCTTGTTATGCTTGTTACTTTGAAATGCCACATACACTGTGTATCATTCATATGTATTGTTGTTTGATTCGACATGTGTTCATACAGATCTGAACTGAAATATTTTGTACTGTCTTGACTTGTGAGGCATGCTTATGCTCCATGCTGTTTTGTTGCCTTGACCACACCATCACTTTTTGCTGACTTCGACCGCTTTGAAATTTGCTGCTTACATTTTGTTTAGCCATGCACCATTTTTGCTTGTTGTTTTCCTCGACCATCTTTCTAGTATGCTCCATTTTATAATGTGCTCGGCCAATTGAGTTGAGCAGTCTTCATGCTTGACCATGGTTCGACCAATTTGATATGTTGTGCACTGAGTCGAGATGGTCCATGTGGTTACTCCTCAGTTGCAAACTGATTGGCGTGGCAGTGCACACGTGTATATATATACACGTGTGTATATGCAGCCATTCAGAAAATTTTCTGTCCCTGTACATATACAAACTGTCTGCCTAGACACAGATGAATCAGATCAAGTCATGAAAAGTGATGAGAAACACACCAGAAATCTGAGGCAAATAGAAATTTTAAAAAATAAATTTTATATTCGCATATGTTCAGTTTAAATTCTATTGCAGTGTACTGTGTGTGTGTTTCATTGTGACAGGTATGAAGAAGATGACTGGACTGACAGTGAAGTGCTGTGAAGACTAAAGACTGAAGACAACAAGAAAGTGTTGAGTATGTAAACAAGTGAATGTAAAAGTGAAACTGAAAATGAGTGTCTAATTGTTTCTGTAGTGAGGAGCAAATGAAAAAAGTGAGAATTGTACTTTTATTTGTAATAAACAAGGTTGATTGAAATAAAATATTATTTTATTGTTGTCAAACAAGCTTGTCTATTTTATTCTGTTTATATACAAGTACAATATACAGTGAATGTTTAAATAGTGGAGTTATAAAAAGTTGTACTGTTCGAATGTTTGAAATATAATATTTAATTTAAATAAAATACTGTAAGAAAATATGAATATCCTTACAGTCGGATTCTATTTAAATATAAATATGATATTCCTGTATGTGATGTAGAATACCAGCACGATTTCAAACACATTAATAATAATATTTATTTGGTTGTTATCATCAAACAAAAATCATATAATTGTGTATACAACACCGTTATATACAACAATCTCCCCCTTTTGATGATGACAAACAAATAAAAGATTTTGAGCACAATAAATGTGTTTGACAATGAATCTTAAACCCCTACAACAGAGAACTCCCCCTATAACTGTGCATGAGTGAAGTGAATAATAAAAATTAAAAAATTTATAAAATATTCACTGATAAATCAAAATCTAATCCATTCTCCCCCTTTTGTTATCATCAAAAGGATACAGATTTTAAAATACGGATGAAAATTGACTAAAAATATAATTTCAGCTTAAGAGAAAGAACGGTCATCATACATTTCAATCAGTCAAACAAAAATCATAATATTCTGAGAACAGGTGGCATATTTCACATTTCAGAGAATGACGGATTTACGATGAATTTCATACATAATGGAGAGAGTTTTAAAAACAAATCATTCCCAATCATTCTCAAAAGATTTTTTATAAAAATAAAGCACAAAAACAGAGATGTATTTGGACTATAATTATAATTTCAACTTAAGTGACAAAATTGAATAATCTCAAATCCCAATAGCTATGAATCAACAAATCATAATACTTCATACGATTTCAACACATTTCACAAATAGAAGATGGATTGATAGGATGGTTTTTATAAACACCAAGGAGAATTTCATATTAACTTCAATTTTTAGCACAATATTTTCTTTTCTTTTTCTTTTGATTTAAGAGCACCCTAACCACGCATAACCAGAGCTTGGATTTTTAAATGAGGTCAGTCGCAGCTTAAATTATAAGACGTCTCATAACCATGCATAACCAGAGCTTGGATTTTTAAATGAGGTTAGAGACACTCTTATATATTAATTATATTTTGATCATTTTCAGCTTAAAAAAAAACTCCTCGGTATATGAAACCAATATGGATGATAGAAATGTGGTAGATACAGAAATGGACTGTGAAATAAATTTCTAAATTAATTATATTATGAAATAAGCTCGACTGTACCGGAATTATTGAAAATTTTCAATTATCACTAATTTTGAAAAATAATATAGTCCCACTTCTATCACAAATAATTTTCACTGTTTTAAAATAAGATGATTTTCCTTTTTAAAAAAAATAAACTCTCCAAATTAATATTAAATCATGATGGATAGCAGACGGGTGATAGATAAAGGAGATGGTAGTGAAATAATTGCCAGTTCAAAGATATTATAATAAATATTCAACCATCATGAAAATCCAAATATATTCTCCTCTTGTTGTGAAATACACTGTAGTCACAATTCATCACAATTTCAAAAACTGATAATAATTTTGATGAATTATATATACAGTTCAATATGGATATTAATTTCAACTTCTGAATGAATAATCAATAAATAACTTTAAAATTGAAAATCAATTACAAGAAGGAATTAAACATAAAAAAAAATGAATATATACAGGGTGATAATTAAAAAAAATATGAGTGAAAAAAAAACTGATACCAAATGTTCTCGCTTATCGAGGAATTTAATTACACCCTGATGGACTATCATGGACATCTCAGGCCAAAGAAATTTGGACACAAACCCAGCCAGACAAATTTAGCACATTTGTTTGTATAAGAAAAAAAATGTATGGATCTATACAAGGTGAAATTTGAATCTCAGTACAGATGGGTGAAACAAAAAAAAAATGAGTACTTCTGATACCACTTGGTGTCTCTATTTACGAGGAATTTTAACATGATACTGAACAAGAATAACATAGACAAAAGAATTATTAAGTACCAAGCCCAAAAGGACGAGATAATAGATTATGCACATGTATCAGAGCAGCAAGCATGTGATTCCAGAACAAACATTTTTCAAAACAATATCAGAGCAACACAGAACATAGTTTCAAATCATATTTGTCAGGATGATGGCCAAATTCATGATCTAATGATTAAAATACTGTTTACTTGAAATCATTTGAGGAATATGAAAATATCTGGATTTAATAAATCAATCACACCAATTAATAAATTTTTGAATTGAGATATGTGTGAGATTTAATAAATCAATAATTTCAAATGATTTTAAACAAACAAATACTTAAATCATATAACCATGAAATAACAGAGAAATTCAAGACCGGATTTTCAAAGAATTTTCACAAGAATTTTCTGACAAGTCTTCAAGAAATTTCAGATCATCTACATCAATTTTGTGGGATATTCATGATCCAAAGAATAAAAATAATTTATTTGAAATCATTTGAATAAATGTCAAATTTTGAGATATAATGAATCAGTCACACAAGGTTAATAATTTCAAATTTAAGTGGTGTGTGAGATTCAAAATATCAGGAATTTCAGATGATTTCAAACTAAACTATTTTCAACCATAATAATCATGAATAAGGATGAAATTCTAGATATATTACTGATTTAACCCAAATAATTTTCATGTCAGAAATAATCAAGCCAATCTAAAAATTAATGAGATTATCACAACTGAGAAGTAACAGTGCTGTAATGAGTATAATACTTTAAGCGTTTCCAAAATGAATTGGAAGGGACTCAAAACCGTATAAGTGTGTGAAATTTCATTAATTATTCAGATCTTCAAAAATTTAGAATTCTAGTTAACAGTGTTCAAGATATGATATGAATGCATCAACACTGTTATGAATTCAAAAATCAGAAAATAAACTTCAAAACAATTGCAGATATATTCAAGTTCAAATTCGGGATACGGAAATAATTAACACATAATGATTTTATACAAGTAAGGCAAATTTCCAGAAAAACATTAATTCTGCAACTGGAAGTTTAAGAAGCACAGAATAGACAAAGAGATATGGAAGTGACAAAACAAATAAAGACAAATAGAAGAAAATAAAATAGAAAGGGGTAGAAGAAAGAAAAAAAAAATAAAAAAATATTTACACAGATGAGTTTAGAAATCATACCAGACAGACGATGTAAAACAGAATTTCTAGCTCATCCAAACTTGGCCAAGGAACTGTAAAGAATACAAACAAAATGACAGCCTGAAATCAATCTCTTTTCAGCCCAGCAGTTTCCCAGCCTTTTTCGGTACCTAACAGTTGAGAGGATCGAGCGGTCTAACAAAATTTGTGAAACCACTCACAGTTTTGTTCAAATCTTTTGGTACCCAAACCTGTTTATATAGCAAACTATTCGAATCAACCTTTGTACCTTTCGGGACCCAAATCTGTTTGAATCTAGTTGAAGTCGTTTTATTTTTATTTGGGATCCAAGATTGTTTAAATGGTTTGTTATAAAACAAATTCACATCATGTTTTTGATTCAAAAATCCTTTGAGATTATCAAAGTTTGAGTTTTCAAAAAGATTTTTTTCAAAGCATTTTGAAGGATTTTTCAAATCATTTGAATTTTGTTTTCCAAAAACATTATTTTTCCCGAAGCCAAGACCAGATTTATTTCCAACAGAAACTTGGTTTTGTAACAGCATATTCAACGATTTTTCCCCATTAGAAAATTTATCCAAAGTTGATTCTAATCGTTGAATTTTGGATTTTAGATTGCTATTTTCTTTTAATAAATTTGAGCAATTATTTATAGCGATCTTCTGTTCAGCATTGGACTGTTTCAAAACCAAATTCTCATTTTCAAGCAATTTAATTTTGGCTTGGGATTCATCAATTTCAGATTCAAAGACTTTTTGTTTTTCAAACTCAAATTTCTTGGATTTCTCAATCTCATTTTCCAGCCCTTTTAAAATCAAATCGGATTTCAACAAATTCTCCTTTTCAGCAATTTCAAATTTGGAATATATATCATTCTTAAAAATTTCAAATTCCTTTTGTAAAAAATTATTCAAACTTGATAACTCAATCTTGTTTTCTTTTAAGATCAAAATTTCTTTTTCAAACTTTTGAATATTTTTATTGAGATGAACAAGATTGGTTTTCAGTTTCAAACAATTTTTGCAATCAGAATTTGAAGGATTTTTGAAATATTCAAGCTGTGATTCCAAATCATCAATTTTGCCGGTCAACTCAGAATTTTTAGATTTTAGACTTTTATTTTTAGATTGTAGTTTATCGACAGACTTAGTTAGATCAGCACACATATAAATTAAATCTTCGTAAGAGAAATTTTCTGTTTCACCATCTGTTGATTCTCCATCGTTTGATCTATCTGTTTCTCCTTTCAAGCGTTGATCTGAATCTGAGTTGATATTTCGGGATTTTGAGTAGTTGTTATCAATTTGCCCATACTCCGTATTGAGAGCTGTCCAAATTTCCTGCGCAGTTAAACAATGGGAAATCAGACTGTATTGATTATCATCAAGATGAGAATAAAGAATATGTGTAGCACGAGAATTAAAAACTTTATCTACCATATCGTACCCATTGATAACAACATGCCAACATTTAATATTAACAGATTTTAAATAAAATTCCATTTTGGATTTCCAGTTTAAAAAATCTGTTCCGGTGAAAATAGTTGGAGATGAACTGGACTGACTCTCGCTAGACAGACAACTAGGGTTACCCATGACTCTAGAGTTAAAAAAAAATACCTGCTCTGATACCACTTGTTGGATCTAGATTAACCCTAGAGGGGGGGGGGGTGAATAGGGTTTATCACAGTTTATAACTAAATTAAAAATCTACCGGGATATGTAATAATACACAAATCATAGAATATAGCAGAAATAAAAATGTAGAAAATAAATCACACACAGATATACCCAGCTTCGGCAGACTCTGCCTACTGCTGCATTCACTTAGGTTTCTACTAGGTGTTAATAACAGATCCCGCTTACAGACTCTGTAAACTCGCACTCCCTGCTCCTGTACTAACCCTACGCTCAAATCCCTAGACTGACCGATGTCCACTCGATCAGATTTTCCCTTGATTACAACCCCGTAATCAATAACTCAGATTTTACAGATTCTGAAACTGACAGTCAAAAATCCTGACTGATTCACCTCTAGATTTTTACAGAATCTATAAACTGTTCGATTCGTTTTTACAAAACAGAATTAAAAACAATACAAGTATATAAAAAAAAAGAAACCCTAGGATTTAGGTTAAAAAGGGTCATCCCCTTATCCATTTAAAACATGGCCGACCCATTTGTTATTTTTGTTTCCCCTTTAGCTTTGCTTCCTCTGGAAAAAAGAAAAGGCGGCGGCGATTTGCTAGGGTTTCTGGATTCTCCCCAAATCAGATCGATGTCGTGATGAATTGCTTCTGGAATTTTCTCTGGAAGCTCGAATGTGTTGATGATTTCTATATCTTGCTCAATCGATCTGGGATTTGATTCCTTGTCCCCAACTTTGTGATCGAAACTCTCTGGAAGAAAAAATTGTCAGTATTTTAACTCCTTTGGTTCCTGAATCTGTGATGCTTGATTTCAATTTTCGATTGAATTGTTTGTGGTTTCGACCGACATGCCTGTGATGAAAATGGTGTTGTTATATAGGATAGAATAAAAATCCTTAACCTCTGATTTCGCGATGTGACTTGGCCTGATAATTTGCGGTTTCTTGACTTGAGATGATTTGCGTGTTTCCCCTTTTTGATTTTCCTTGATTTCTCGGCTTTGATTGATAAGAGTAATTCTGAAAGTTATTTGAGATTTAAATTATGGCCCCCCTAGCTTGATTTATTGTTCTTGCGTGATTTCTGGTCTGCCTTGAATTGCATTCGAGTTTCCAGATTTAACACTTGCCAAAAATGAATCTATGATTTGTTTTCCTTTGGTTCGCTGTGATTTTCCCATGAACACATTCCTGAAAACTATTTGTTGCCTTTTTGTTCATCATTGAATACGATGCAATGATTTCTGAAAATACATGAACCGATTCCTTCTTGTAAAATTTGCTCCACTGATTCCTTCTTGCCAAAATGAATGTATTCATAAATAGATTTCTGAATGGAGTTTCTGAAATAAATTTTTTGCCAAACTGATTTCTTGGCTCTCTTCAATGCTTGACTATTTCATGATGCACGCATTGCTTTCCCTTTTTGCTCGACAAAACTAGAAATATGTATTTCTTTTTGCCTTTGATTTCATTTAAATGCTTTGGTTGAATTATGGAGTCATTTTGAAGGCTGATTTCTTGCACTTGCTATTTCTAAGAACTAGAGTAATACTTGTTGTGTTGACACTCATGAGCACACATGTATGCACTGATTTTGACTCTTGATTGAGAGATTATGACTTGCTTTGATTCATGCAATGCTGCTCCATGAATCATATGAACTGTCTGATGCTTGCTATTTTACTTGATGATATACATGATGTTGTACATGTATGTATCACCATGCTCATTGCCACCATGTTTCCATTGTATTCACATGATCATGCACCTCATCATGCCTTGGCTGAATCATAATTTTTTTTTTTTTTTTTTTTACTGCTTCATGTTACTTTGCTGCTGCATGTATGTAATCACCTCCATGCTCTTGCGCACAATTTAGTTTATTTGCTTGTGTATTTCATTAGCACCCTGGAGTTTCACCACACTTTTATAATGCACAAAAATGTTTTGACCATATTAGTGCAGACTTGTTCATTTTGAGTTTGGGTTGAAACTGAGGTGTGTTGCTAATCAAATTTTGTTTGCCAAAGCACACTTCATATGTTGTAGCACCACCATTTTGTCTTGCCATGAATTGTTGCACCATCCATGAGCTTGTTATGCTTGTTACTTCGAAATGCCACATACACTGTGTATCATTCATATGTATTGTTGTTTGATTCGACATGTGTTCATACAGATCGGAACTGAAATATTTTGTACTGTCTTGACTTGTGAGGCATGCTTATGCTCCATGCTGTTTTGTTGCCTTGACCACACCATCACTTTTTGCTGACTTCGACCGCTTTGAAATTTGCTGCTTACATTTTGTTTAGCCATGCACCATTTTTGCTTGTTGTTTTCCTCGACCATCTTTCTAGTATGCTCCATTTTATAATGTGCTCGGCCAATTGTGTTGAGCAGTCTTCATGCTTGACCATGGTTCGACCAATTTGATATGTTGTGCACTGAGTCGAGATGGTCCATGTGGTTACTCCTCAGTTGCAAACTGAATGGCGTGGCAGTGCACACGTGTATATATATACACGTGTGTATATGCAGCCATTCAGAAAATTTTCTGTCCCTGTACATATACAAACTGTCTGCCTAGACACAGATGAATCAGATCAAGTCATGAAAAGTGATGAGAAACACACCAGAAATCTGAGGCAAATAGAAATTTTAAAAAATAAATTTTATATTCGCATATGTTCAGTTTAAATTCTATTGCAGTGTACTGTGTGTGTGTTTCATTGTGACAGGTATGAAGAAGATGACTGGACTGACAGTGAAGTGCTGTGAAGACTAAAGACTGAAGACAACAAGAAAGTGTTGAGTATGTAAACAAGTGAATGTAAAAGTGAAACTGAAAATGAGTGTCTAATTGTTTCTGTAGTGAGGAGCAAATGAAAAAAGTGAGAATTGTACTTTTATTTGTAATAAACAAGGTTGATTGAAATAAAATATTATTTTATTGTTGTCAAACAAGCTTGTCTATTTTATTCTGTTTATATACAAGTACAATATACAGTGAATGTTTAAATAGTGGAGTTATAAAAAGTTGTACTGTTCGAATGTTTGAAATATAATATTTAATTTAAATAAAATACTGTAAGAAAATATGAATATCTATACAGTCGGATTCTATTTAAATATAAATATGATATTCCTGTATGTGATGTAGAATACCAGCACGATTTCAAACACATTAATAATAATATTTATTTGGTTGTTATCATCAAACAAAAATCATATAATTGTGTATACAACACCGTTATATACAACACCAACGAAGTTAAGAAAATCAGAAACTAACTGGAGAATAGTTAAGTCGAATGGTTTCTTGGGTATTGATCTGATGTTGGTTTCGGCCTTCGCGGTTAATATTTAGTGAACTGCTCACTTGCTAATTCATGGTTAGGGACTGATTGAAATGTGATGTGATTTTGGGGTTTATCCTGAACCGTGTTTTAAATGACATCGGTTCTTTAGCCCAGTTAAATGTTAAAACGAAGTGGAGTTTTAATGAATCTTTAATTAGATTGAAAAGATCGAGAATGGGGTATCACCAGTTTTGCTCCACGCGATAGTTAAATCTTTAATTAGATTTGAACGTGAAATGGTAATTGAATTTACAGATAACACCGTGGTGTTAGATATGAAGTATTACCAGTTTTACTTCATGTGATAAATAGGTTGGGATTGGGAAATTAAAACCAATGATTACTTCGGTAAGGTTCGTTAATCCCAACTAGTTTGGATAAACCATAATTTGGTTTGAATTGATAATCAAAAGAAGATTAAAGAATAAATTTAAAAGAATTTATCTTTGACAAAATTAATGGAAACCTTTACCTAAGAATGTGAAATTTAGAAACTAACTGTAGGTTAGCTAAGCAGAACGGTTTCGTGGCTATTGATCTGATGTTGGTTTCGGCCTTCGGGGTTAATATTTGGGGAATTATTCTCTTGCTAATTTACGGTTAGTGACTGATGAATTGGAATGAGGCGTATGTTGTGTTTGTGTAACATTTGTTTATTATATACGCGAGTTATTTGGAAAGACCGGGTTTATCCCATTCTGAATAACTGATATGAATATAAGTCGAAGGTGAAGACGGTGGTTGAAGACCGGAGGTCTTCATGTCGTTTGGGTAATTACTTATGATCTTGATTTGGCCATACACCCTAGTGGTGGGAATCAGTTAGTGATCGTCCAGACGTACTTGGAGATCGATGGATATGCGGGGTACTAGGTGCCTCCGGTTTCGTTCAGACCCAGAACGAACTTGTAAATGGACTGTGTGTCTGACATTGGATTTTAGTCTGTGTGATTGATTTCTATTATATATATATCTGTTTGGCGGCGGAGAATTTATTCTCTTGCTTAACACCCTTCTCCGAGACGTGCGAGCTCAGGGGTTATATATTGATGGATATCAAACACATGGAGTGAAGTGCCTGTGTGGCATGCCTAAGTGGCAAATGATCAAGGCTTCTGTTGAAAAGCAAAGTCTTGTGGTTGATGATCAAAGCACGGCTTGTGTGGCATAGCTTTGTGTAGAGTGGATTCACGAGCCTCACACCCCGGTTGTGAACTAGAAACAGGAGAAGGACCTCGGGGAGGGCATGTGTTTCCTTCTAGCTAGAAGTGGCGTCAGTGGTTTTACATGCCCGGACGAGTTTGACTTATGTGGTTATTGCTGTTGCGAGGCGCCTCGGTTTGATCGGACGATCCGGGTCCGATGGAGTGATTCGTTGGCTCATTTACGCCCCAAAGGGTCGTAAAAACGCAGTGTTCAGGTATTTTAATACACATCGGTGGACCGGCCCTGACGATCCAAGGGCACACCTGTGTTTGGGTCCTGAGGCTCGGGCTAGACAGTCTCAAATCGGTAGAGGACTATCTTTTGCCTCGGTTCACAGATGGAAATCCAACTTCCAAATACGTGACATTTGCGGTTTTGATTGCAGAGCCTTGTATGGCGACATGATATATGGTACCCATGCCGTCTATGATTGATATTTATGATTGAAATTGTTTTAAACACTATACACTTATTATAGTATCAAATGACATGTTTTAAACGTATCAAGCATGCTTTGGCTATTATAAGGGAAAACCCTATCCTCCGGCTTGCGTTGCATTGTGTGATGGGACTTAGGTCTTATAATAGCTTCATTGTTCTTTATTTAGCATTGTGTTGTTGTTTTATGCACTGGTGTTCTTGGGAGGAAACCCGTTCTGTGTTATTCGGCATGGTCCCTTGATTTACCTAACTTTAAAAATAAAGATTAATAACTGTTTTTAGTTCTCACAACAGTCACATGACTGACCTGGAGTTTATTGTTTTAACCTAAACTCTGGGTGCCCTTATTTTGGCACGGGCAGCTAGTAGTTTTGGTTTTGCAGATTTATATTCACAGGATCCTGATTTACAGCTGGATCGATACTCGAAAAGCTTTGTATCCGTGTATTACTTCTAGTTGTGCATTGTATTATTTTCCGCTGCTATGTAATGTATTGTAATCTCTGATATTTTATACTGTGTAATATTTATTCATACTCTGTATATTCTTGTAATCTGATGAAATTGTTGTAATATACAATGAAATGTTCTTCTGTCTGCGTTCCGATGTGTTTTGTCCTCAACTCTATCTGGGCTTTCCTTACCGGGGAAGCTCGGGTCGTTTCAGCTTGTTTAGACCCAGAATAGACTTCTAAATGGATTGTGTGTCTGACATTGGATTTTATTCTGTGTTGATTGATTTCTATTAAATATATATCTGTTCAGCGACGTAGAATTTATTCTCTTGCTTGACGCCCTTCTCTAAGACATGAGCTCAAAGGTTATATATCGATAGATATCAGTCACATGGCACTAATTGCCTGTGTGGCATGCTGAGATGCGTTGATCAAGGCTATTGTTGAAAAGCAGAGTCTTGTGGTTGATGATCAAAGCATGGCTTTAATACAGCGTTGCTTTGTGTATAGCGTTAACTCGCGAGCCTCACACCTCGGTATGAGTCAAAAATGGGATCATGACTGGAGGGAGTGCAAGACGTTTCTGTCTAGTTATGGGTGGTGTCAGCGTTTCACAAGCCCTGACATTTATATTATTTTTACCTATGTGGTTGTTAGAATGCGAGGCACCTCGGATATGTCGGTCTCTACGGAGCCGATTGATGGGTCCGATAGGACCGAGAAACGTGTGTTCAGGAATAACTAATCCTCAAACTTAATGGAGGACTGGCCTTGAAGATCCAAGGGTCACCCAGAGTGTGTAACCCTAAGACATGTGCTAGAGTGTCTCAAAGCGGTGAAGAGCCATCCCAGGCCTCGACTCATGAAGGAAATCCAATTTCCAATACGTGACATTTTGGTTTTATTTGTAGAGCCTAGTATGGCAACTTAGTGGGATGGGGCACTATGCCGTCTATGATTGATACATTTATATTTGATGTTGTTTTCTTACGCTTTACATTATAATAGTATAAAAATGATTTTTTTTAAACGTACTAAGCATGTTTGGCTACTATAAGGTAAAACTCTATCCTCCGTCTTGCGTTGAATTGTGTGATGGGACCTGAGTCTTAGAATAGCTTCATTTTTCAAAAAAGCATTGCGTTATTGATTCTACGCACTAGTATTCTTGGGAGGAAACCCGTTCCATGTTATACGGCATGGTCCCTTGAATTACTCTCTTTCAAAGTAAAGTTTTAAACAACTGTTTTAGTTCTCACACTGGTCACATGACTGACCTGGAGTTTATTGTTTTAAACTAAACTCGGGTTGCCCCTATTTTCCACACGGGCAGCTAGTAGTTTTGGTTTTGCAGATTTATATTCACAGGATCCTGGTTAATAGCTAGAATGATCTTTGGAAAGCTCTGTATCCGTTTATCTCTTTCAATTGTGTATTGTATTATTTTCCGCTACTATGAAATGTATTGTAATCTCTTTTATTAATGTATTTTATTTATTCATACTCTGGAATATTCTTGTATACTGTTGGAATTTTTGTAATAAGCAATGAAATGTTTTCTGTTTGTGTTCAGATTCGTCTTGTCCTTAAAGCAATTCGTTCTTTCCTTCACGGGGAAGTTTGGGTGGCCACATTTCGTATTAGAGCTCGAGAACAAGACACGTTGGAACCGAACGAAAGAATACATCAGAGATTGGGTTAGCAATATCCAATGGGAATGACTCGTTAGAGATGGGATCGGTAGTATCCTAGAACGAGTGTGAGGAGTAGTGTTTTTAAAATAAAATGAAAACAAAATTTTGTTTTGAAAATTTAAATCGTATTATACGTATTTTGTAACACCCCACGTCCATTAATGTCACTCACAATGGGAATGCATTAACTTCTAATGGAGGTTTTAGGTGAATATAGAACGGTAAAATTTCAACAAGACAGATAAAAATAGTACTTGGAAATTTAAAAACTTTATTTCAATTGCAGCAGAAGTCAAAACATGTTTGATTACATCATAACACCATAATCAAAGTCAAGTACAATATCTATCTTGATAAAACAAGTACATAATCCCATTACATAAATAGCCATTAAAAAGAAAGATAACAAGCTGGACTTTACTTCAGCAGTCCAAGCTTTCCAAGAGATAAGCAATCCAATCAGACTCCACTGGAACTTGGCCCAACCTGAGGACCTGAAGGGAGAAAAAGATGAAAAAGAAGGGGGGGGTCAGACATAAAGTCTGGCGAGTATGATAATTCTACAATACTATTATCAAAATAACTGGACTAAGGCATAAGCTGGAAAACAAGGAAATGTCTATGAAAGAGCAGATTAAGGACATAGACAATCGCTAAAGGAAACGTTATAGGCGCTCCTAAATACTAAAGGATAAACACTATACTGCACCACACCAGTCACCCTAAAGATTGATTCCACTTAGCTTCACTTAGAAACTTTCTTAACGGCTTTACGTACTCCTAGCTGACTACATAGGTGTCTCCTGCCCCTATCTCCACTAGGTGTACCCCACTTTCCATTTTTCGATCGGCTCCCTACTCGTAGATACCCTTGCTGGCCCCACAGTGGGGTGTATCATTCCCCTAAAGTGGCAACCCGATATAACGGAGATGCACGGCTTATACCTACACGATGTAACAACGTCTTACCTACCAGCCCGAGTCCACACACGCATATGAAACCCGTTGGACTTGCGTTGCCACCGCTCCCTGTTTTGGCCTCTTATAGTCAAACCCAGTATGCGTGCCCCGTCCTCGACTTGGGTCGAGCCCACAAAGATACGTTTTGGGATACTGGTTGAAATGGGCCCCCATTATGTCCCACAAGCATTCCACCTAAGCTTGTCCCATTAGTCCATCCACTTAACCCACTTAGTCATGTTCATTTACATGTGTATTTGGTTAAGTCTAATCGTATTTCAAATGCCTTTAAAGGCAACCACTAGATTCCTCGTGCCACCCAAGGCACCTACTTAACCCCCATGCCCCACCTTACATGATTATCTGGCTAAGTATTTCTTAATTCATTAAGGCCATAACCTCATAAAGACCTCTCACATTAGACTGGCATTTATGGCAGCAGGATTTGCCGGGCGGGCAGTCATACACAATAAAAGAGTCTAACCTTGTGTCTTTACAACTGTTATGCTTTAGTTTGGGCCTAGGACCTCTCACATTGGGCCGACATTTGTGACTACTGGATTTGCCGGGCGGGTCCGGGCAGGTTTACGTCACAAACGGGTCCAACCTCGTGTCCTAAGCATTGATTATTATTAATAATCCACTTTCCCCAATTTTTATAATTCCCTACTTGAATTATTAATTAATTCCAAATTTAACAATGTCCATAATTGACTCAATTATGGACATCCATTTAAGGCATGCAAAATCATATCAATTACACCCCAATTTATTAATTTCCTAATATTACCCCTACCCCACGTTTGAACGTTTATTCGCAAAATGTATGCTAGACCCGATTAGTCTAACTCATAGCATAAAAGAAAATATTCACAACATTAACTCATATATGTGACTAAATAAATCATAACAAGGGGTAAAACTTGCATACATTACAACTTGCATAAGGTTATACATGTCATGGATCTAAGGGTGTCAACTTATTCATAATTCACATAATATGATTTTGATCAAATTTCATAAACTTGTATAGGACATGTGTGAATCAACATCATTAACAATATGGTTTTATATGGGTACACCTAACTCAATAGGCAAATTCCCAAAAATCAAAATTCATTTAATCATAGATTCATGTATATGGGTACACCTAACTTAATAGGCAAATTCCCATATTCAAGATCCAATTAATTTGTAGATTCATGTATATGGGTACACCTAACCCAATAGGCAAATTCCCATAATCAAGATCTATTTAAAAAAAACATAAACTTTAAACATGATCCAATTCGCATAAATACTAACATCATGATTTTACAACTTGTATGATTCAACACAACTTAACATGACATCATTATCATATAACATAAGTATTTCAACATATGTGATAATATGAGATCTACAACAAATATAAGATTTACAACATAGCATATCATAATTTGCAACATAGCATGATATGATTTACAACATAGCATAGCATGATTAATCACATATGACATAGCATAGGATTATTTACAACATAGTCACTACAACATAACAACATATATATGATAACATAATAGCATAACAAGAGATCCACAACATAATTTACAAATACATAACAATTCATATCACTTTCTTGTGATCCATTCATAAATTAATCAAATTATTTTATAATAATATTGTGAGATTCATCATACTCACAATTTTAAAGAAGAGGAATAGAAAGAGAGAGAGCTTTTGATTTGATTTGAGTAGATTTAGTTTGTAGATTAGGCCTTCTTCTTCTTTAGTTTGTGACGGCTATGCTAAACTCCATGGCAACGACATGTCGGTAGCTCTCTAAATTTTCAAGTGATTTAGGGTTAGAGTCTACCCACTTATTTATAGATGTTAGGATTCATTTAGGCCATTAGATTTAACCTAGAAATAAACGCAGCCATTCAGACCAGATGGGGTTTATTTTATTGACTCAGCAATGAGTCAGAAGTGACTCAGCAAACACTCAGCAAATTAATAAACTTCTATTCATGTTTACATTAACTGCCCATATATATATATATATATATATAAATATATATATATATACACACACACACGCACCTATTCATGAATTCAAATTAATCCATAATTAATTTATGACCATTTCTACACATTAATTTTCCAATTAATGTCTTAATTCCATTTTTCGCCTTTTAAGGCAATTCACATATCTCAAATTTGTTTTATGCCTTTTTAAGGCTATTTCGTGCAAATTCTCAATATTAATTCTTTTAATTTGTGAATATTAGTATTAACAGAAATACGGGGTGTTACATTCTCCCCTCCTTAAGGGATTTCGACCCCGAAATCTTCAAGTTTATATCCTATCATCAACCATCTACTCAATCAACAAACACTGGCATCCATTGTCCTTATAGACTTCTAATGCTTTCATGTTTAAATGCACAGTGTGTGTCTATGTCCGTATCTAATGCAAAATCAGGCGGTCCACTGATTCAGTTGACCTCCTTGATGCAATTCATGATAGTGCCATGCATCCATTATGTATGCAAAAGATCCAAATTGCTTACAAACTACTTCTATATGCCTGCACATCCATTCAACCGAATGCAGCATCTATATGATGGTACAACCATTATACATCCATTATACTAAATACATTCATTTATGCAATATGCAATATGTAGTGACTGAGACGATCTAGTGCCTAAAGTGTGTGTATATATGCATCCACGAGCAACCACTAGCAACCACTTGCATCCATTTTGCATCCATCATACATAACATGTCTCAAACACATGTTTCAACCATAGGATTATCCTAACTAAAGGTCAAAGATACTAATGAGAGGACATACTAATGATAAGATAAGATAAGCTAAGCGATAAAGGAGAAATTAAAAGACATACCCTAAAAAAGAAAAGGGTATAGCGAACGCATCTTCCCTTCTGTCTCCCAAGTAGCGTTGCTCTCATCATCTCCCCATTGCACTTTAACTAGTCTGACCTCTCGATTTCTCAACTTTTTGATCTCCGACACAAGAATGCATGTAGGAGCTCGTCTAATTGTTGCATCACGCTCTATTTCCACCTCTTTAAGCAAGCTCGGCTCTACCACCTCCGCGGTCTTGTGCAAACACTTCCTGAAATGTGATACATGGAATATGTCGTGTACTCCACTAAGTTTCTCAGGCAACTCCACCCTATACGCCATCTTCCCAATCCTGTCTTTTATAGGAAACGGCCCTACAAACCTTGGCGCTAATTTCCCAATGGACCCAAAGCGAACAACATTCCGTAACGGAGACACTTTGACAAAAACCATGTCCCCAATGTCAAACTCAAGATCTGTCCTCCTCTTATCAGCATACGATTTCTGCCTATCTTGTGCTGCTTTCATCCTCCTTCGAATCAAATCAATCTTTTCCGAGGTTTCCCTAACCATATCGGGCCCAAGTAGGATTTTATTGGTAGATTCCCACCAACATGTAGGCGAACGGCAAGGCCTTCCATAAAGAGTTTCAAAAGGTGCCATGCCAATACTAGACCGAAAGCTATTATTATATGCGAATTCTACCAACGGAAGGTGCTCTTCCCATGTACCCCCAAAGTCTAGGATACAAAGCCTTAAAAGATCCTCTAGAATACGATTCACCCTCTCGGTCTGGTCGTCCGTCTGAGGATGATATGCGGTGCTCAAACATAGCTAAGTCCATACCGCCTCTTGTAAACTCTTCCAAAATTCGGTAGTGAAGATGGGATCACGGTCGCTTACTATACTAGAAGGAATACCGTGCAAACGAACTATCTCATTAATGTATACAGAATCCAACCACGGAGCAGTCCTCTTACTTTTCACGGGAATAAAATGGGCGCTCTTAGTAAGTCTATCTACTATAACCCAAATCCCCATATTACCCTTCCTTGATCTTGGTAATCCATCCACAAAATCCATTGAGACGCTTTCCCATTTCCATAGAGGAACTTCCAATGGGTGAAGCAACCCACCGGGTTTCTTTTGTTCCGCTTTTACTCGTTCGCACACCAAGCATCTAGCGACGTACTCGGCCACATCCTTTTTCATACCGGCCCAAAAGAAAACCCGCTTCATATCTTTGTACATCTTGTCTCCGCCGGGATGAATGGTCATCTTTGAGCGATGAGCATCATCAAGAATGGCCTTCCTTAAGTCTTCGTCTTGTGGTACACAAAGTCTATTATCCCTTCGTAACCAACCCTTATCGTCTAGGGTATACCTACGAAGATGGCTAGACGACTCCCCTCCTTTGAGCTTTTCTACTATCTCAACCAACTGGGGGTCGTCTTGATGTGCCTCACCAACTCGTCCTAGAAGTGTAGGTCTAACCTCCAAGGATGCTAACAAACCAGGTACTAGGTCAACGGAGGGTCTAAAGTCAAACATGGAGATGAATTCTAAGCTTCGTCGTTCAACAAACAACAGACTCAAGGACAACCTTTTCCTACTTAAGGCGTCTGCTACCACGTTACCCTTGCCCGTGGTATATGCTATTTCAAAATCGTAGGAGGCTAGGAATTCCATCCACCGTTGCTGCCTTAAATTCAAATCCTTCTGAGAGAATAAGTATTTTAATGATTTGTGGTTAGTGAACAGTTCGAATTTCTCACCAAGAAGATAGTGACGCCAAGACTTAAGCGCGAAAACAATTGCGGCTAACTCAAGGTCATGCGTAGGGTGATTCTTTTCATGAACCCTCAACTGCCTTCCACCATAGGCTATTACTCTTCCCTCTTGCATGTGGACCGCGCCAAGTCCCATCCCACAAGCATCAGTATAGACGGTAAACGGTTTATTCCCGTCTGGCAGCACTAAGACTGGGACTGAAGTTAAGGCTCTCTTTAAACGTTGGAACACATCATCACAATCTTCATCCCATGTAAAAACCAGGATCTTCTTCGTTAACCGTGTTAATGGAGCTAATATTTTTGCGAAGTCTTTGATAAACTTCCTATAATAGCCAGCCAACCCCAAGAAACTTCTTACTTCGGTTACATTTTTAGGGACCTTCCAATCTTGGATGGCCACCACCTTTGTGGGATCCACTGCTATCCCTTCCTTGGAAACCACGTGCCCTAAGAACCGTACTTCTTTCCTCCAGAAGTGACACTTAGAAAATTTTTCCTTAAGGTTATGCGCTCGAAGGGTTTCCAACACTTCCCTAAGATGTAGGGCATGCTCTTCTTCATTCTTAGAAAAGATTAAGATGTCATCCACAAAGACTACCACGAATTTGTTAAGGTACTCCCTAAACACCTTACTCATCAAATCAACAAAATATGCGGGGGCGTTTGTCAAACCAAAGGGTATCACTAGCCATTCATAGAATCCGTCAGGAGTCCTAAAAGCAGTTTTATCTATACTATCCTCAGCCACTCTCAGTTGATGAAAGCCAGTGGCTAAGTCCAACTGCGAAAACACTGAGGCGCCAACTAACTGATCAAAGAGATCGTCACTCCTCGGCAGTGGGTGTCGGTTCTTTTTAGTAAGCTTGTTTAGTTCTCTGTAGTCCACACAAAGTCTAAGGGACCCATCCGCCTTTGTAGCAAATACTACTGGAGCACCCCACTCTGATATACTACATCTTATGAACCCCTTCTCAAGCAACTCCTTCACTTGCTTATTGAGTTCCCTCCTTTCACGAGGAGCCATGTGGCGCACTGGCAAAGATACGGGTTTAGCATTATCCACAAGATAAATTCGAAAGTCTATCTCCCGCTTTGGAGGTAAGCCCTTCACCTCCTCGAACACATCCGGATATTCCCGGACCACCTCTACCGTTCGCAGATTCTCTACAGACGGGTCAAGCGATTCAAGATAACTTAGCATAACGGAATGTATGGGACTACAAAAGATGTCGAGAGCATTACCAAGGCGAGTCACAAGCCTAACTACTCTCCTTTCACAATCAAGAATGGCCCCATTTCTAGATAACCAATCCATTCCTAAAATTAGCCCATAGCCCGTGAAGCCCAAAACATAAGCATCACATCAAAATTCAACGCTAAGTATAGAGATTTTCAAATCCAAACATATCATGGTCAAATGAGCCGAACCCCCAATTGGATTTGAAACAACCAGGGGATCCTCTACTAAACTGGTGTTCAAGTGCAGTAATTCAACTAATGATGCAGAGATAAACGAATGAGATGCGCCAGAATCGAATAAGGTACGGACAGGATGATCAAACAGAAAAACTAAGCTTTCAACAGAAATTATTCTACCTCTTTCTTGTAGCGGTGGGGCCGCAATAGCCTGAACTTGCCCCCTTGCCTCCCCTGGTGCCAAAAGAGCCTGCACCTGTCCTCCCGAGGTAGACCCTGCCCTCTGCCCCTTCTTTGGGCAGTCCTTCACCAAATGTCCCGCATCTCCACAATGAAAACAACCAGTCTTCTTTTTCTTTCTGCAAACTTTGCTGAGATGGCCAGGCGTCCCACAATTGAAGCATCTCTTCTTCCCTTTGCCATTATTGTTTTTACCACCCTTCTTATTTTGCTGTTGGGGTTTCTTCTGATCCCCTTTCTTTTCAACTGCCTTATCCTCATGCATAGGTGCCATTTCTACTAGCCTTTCAAAGGTGGCTCCCATAGGGATGTGGGTCATAGCCAACCCTTGCAACGGTTCATTCAAGCCTCTAATGAACCTCAAAGCTTTCTTCTCTGGCGTGTTCACCAACTCCAAGCCAAACCTTGCTAACTGATTAAATTTATTGACATACTCCTTCACTGATAAGCTCCCTTGCTTTAATATCAGGAAATTTTCCATATTTAAATTCTCCTCTGCCCTTGAAAGAAACTTTGCCTCAAACCTTCATCTGAAATCCGCCCATGAATCAACTGGACGTTCCCCGTTAGTGACCTCCCACCAAAACGAGGCCTCTCCCTTCATTAACCAAGCAGCTAAACGGACTTTCCTCCCATCTCCCACTTCAAAGATATCCAACAATTCCTCAGTCTCCTTAAGCCAGTCTCTGGCCTCCACAAACGTCTCAGTCCCTTGAAAAGTTTTTCCTCCCATAGCCTTAAATTCCTTGCATGTCTTTGCAAAAGTGTCAACAGAGGAGGAGGAGGAGGAATGGGTGCAACTAGGGGTGGAGGAACATCTGCTGGGCCTGCAGTGGTGGCCCTAACCTCCAAATATCTCCTAAACCACCCTAGAACCATCACACCTTCTGGAAATTAAGATCTTCAGCCATGCTGAAACGAAAAAGGAAAGATTCAAAATGGAGAATTTGAAAGATAAAGATAAGGATATGGCTATTTGGGATTATGTTTTTCATAAAAACTTTCTCTAAATAACATGTTTTTGAAAGCACTTCTTCCAAAAATACTTTAGAAAAATATTTTTCTAAAAATTTTATCTGTTCTGCTAACCTTATGCTCTGATACCACGTGTAACACCCCACGTCCATTAATGTCACTCACAAAGGGAATGCATTAACTTCTATGGAGGTTTTAGGTGAATATAGAACAGTAAAATTTCAACAAGACAGATATAAAATAGTACTTGGAAATTTAAAAACTTTATTTCAATTGCAGCAGAAGTCAAAACATGTTTGATTACATCATAACACCATGATCAAAGTCAAGTACAATATCTATCTTGATAAAACAAGTACATAATCCCATTACATAAATAGCCATTAAAAAGAAAGATAACAAGCTGGACTTTACTTCAGCAGTCCAAGCTTTCCAAGAGATAAGCAATCCAATCAGACTCCACTGGAACTTGGCCCAACCTGAGGACCTGAAGGGAGAAAAAGATGAAAAAGAGGGGGGGTCAGACATAAAGTATGGCGAGTATGATAATTCTACAATACTATTATCAAAATAACTGGACTAAGGCATAAGCTGGAAAACAAGGAAATGTCTATGAAAGAGCAGATTAAGGACATAGACAATCGCTAAAGGAAACGTTATAGGTGCTCCTAAATACTAAAGGATAAACACTATACTGCACCACACCAGTCACCCTAAAGATTGATTCCACTTAGCTTCACTTAGAAACTTTCTTAATGGCTTTACGTACTCCTAGCTGACTACATAGGTGCCGCCTGCCCCTATCTCCACTAGGTGTACCCCACTTTCCATTTTTCGATCGGCTCCCTACTCGTAGATACCCGTGCTGGCCCCACAGTGGGGTGGATCATTCCCCTAAAGTGGCAACCCGATATAACGGAGATGCACGGCTTATACCTACACGATGCAACAACGTCTTACCTACCAGCCCGGGTCCACACGCGCATATGAAACCCGTTGGACTTGTGTTGCCACTGCTCCCTGTTTTGGCCTCTTATAATCAAACCCAGTATGCGTGTCCCGTCCTCGACTTGGGTCGAGCCCACAAAGATACGTTTTGGGATACTGGTTGAAATGGGCTCCCATTATTTCCCACAAGCATTCCACCTAAGCTTGTCCCATTAGTCCATCCACTTAACCCACTTAGTCATGTTCATTTACATGTGTATTTGGTTAAGTCTAATCGTATTTCAAATGCCTCTAAAGGCAACCACTAGATTCCTCATGCCACCCAAGGCACCTACTTAACCCCCATGCCCCACCTTACATGATTATCTGGCTAAGTATTTCTTAATTCATTAAGGCCATAACCTCATAAAGACCTCTCACATTAGACTGGCATTTATGGCAGCTGGATTTGCCGGGCGGGTCCGGGCAGTCTTACACCATAAAAGAGTCTAACCTCGTCTCTTTACAACTATTATGCTTTAGTTTGGGCCTAGGACCTCTCACATTGGGCCGACATTTGTGACTACTGGATTTGCCGGGCGGGTCTGGGCAGGTTTACGTCACAAACGGGTCCAACCTCGTGTCCTAAGCATTGATTATTATTAATAACCCACTTTCCCTAATTTTAATAATTCCCTACTTGAATTATTAATTAATTCCAAATTTAACAATGTCCATAATTGACTCAGTTATGGACATCCATTTAAGGCATGCAAAATCATATCAATTGCACCCCAATTTATTAATTTCCTAATATTACCCCTACCCCACGTTTGAACGTTTATTCGCAAAATGTATGCTAGACCCGATTAGTCTAACTCATAGCATAAAAGAAAATATTAACAACAACAACATATATATGTGACTAAATAAATCATAACAAGGGGTAAAACTTGCATACATTACAACTTGCATAAGGTTATACATGTCATGGATCTAAGGGTGTCAACTTATTCATAATTCACATAATATGATTTTGATCAAATTTCATAAACTTGTATAGGACATGTGTGAATCAACATCATTAACAATATGGTTTTATATGGGTACACCTAACTCAATAGGCAAATTCCCAAAAATAAAAATTCATTTAATCATAGATTCATGTATATGGGTACACCTAACTTTATAGGCAAATTCCCATATTCAAGATCCAATTAATTTGTAGATTCATGTATATGGGTACACCTAACCCAATAGGCAAATTCCTATAATCAAGATCTATTATAAAAAAAAACATAAACTTTAAACATGATCCAATTCGCATAAATACTAACGTCATGATTTTACAACTTGTATGATTCAACACAACTTAACATGACATCATTATCATATAACATAAGTATTTCAACATATGTGATAATATGAGATCTACAACATATATAAGATTTACAACATAGCATATCATAATTTGCAACATAGCATGATATGATTTACAACATAGCATAGCATGATTAATCACATATGACATAGCATAGGATTATTTACAACATAGTCACTACAACATAACAACATATATATGATAACATAATAGCATAACAAGAGATCCACAACATAATTTACAAATACATAACAATTCATATCACTTTCTTGTGATCCATTCATAACTTAATCAAATTATTTTATAATAATATTGTGAGATTCATCATACTCACAATTTTAAAGAAGAGGAATAGAAAGAGAGAGAGCTTTTGATTTGATTTGAGTAGATTTAATTTGTAGATTAGGCCTTCTTCTTCTTTTGTTTGTGACGGCTATGCTGAACTCCATGGCAACGGCATGTCGGTAGCTCTCCAATTTTTCAAGTGATTTAGGGTTAGAGTCTACCCACTTATTTATAGATGTTAGGATTCATTTAGGCCATTAGATTTAACCTAGAAATAACCACAGCCATTCAGACCAGATGGGGTTTATCTTATTGACTCAGCAATGAGTCATAAGTGACTCAGCAAACACTCAGCAAATTAATAAACTTCTATTCATGTTTACATTAACTGCCCATATATATATAAATATATATATATATACACACACACCTATTCATGAATTCAAATTAATCCATAATTAACTTATGACCATTTCTACACATTAATTTTCCAATTAATGTCTTAATTCCATTTTTCGCCTTTTAAGGCAATTCACATATCTCAAATTTGTTATATGCCTTTTTAAGGCTATTTCGTGCAAATTCTCAATATTAATTCTTTTAATTTGTGAATATTAGTATTAACAGAAATACGGGGTGTTACATATTTGAATATTTGTCTATTTTGAATTTGGACAATCCAATATATAAAGATTTTGCATATACGCTTGCAAACGTATATTCGAAGTTTAATATACTGGATAGTTATAGAATCACACTCTAATCGCTCGGAGATGATACTGATGATTGATATATCTTCAACAGTGTTTATATTCGAGTTTTGAAAGTGGGATATCTGTATTTTCCAATTAGTTTGTGTGAGAACCAAAGCTAGATAGGGTTTATTGTTGTGAATTGGCATCAAAAACATGATTTTCTATATATGTATCCAAATTATGAGTTTGAAACGTTAATTCACTAATTGATTGTTCGTTGTATTATGTGATTATTCATTTAAACCAATATGTGAAAGAAAGGTAAATTTCGGCCAAATTGAACCAAAGATTGAACTGTATTGAAAATTGTTTGGTGTTGCATACATGTACATGCATATATATTGAACAGGTCATTGCAAGGAGGCTAGAGAAGAGGAATAAAATTGTATGCCCGAAAAATAGGTATATTTTTACAAATTTCATGGGTTTTGGATGATTTTATTAGCCGATTGGCTAGCCCCTTAGCCTTTTCTTTTTCTTTTTTGAGATTAGAAGGCTTGTGTGGCGGTTTGGGGATTTTTCCGGTGCTCCCATGCAAGGGAGGTTATGGCGAATTTTTTCAAAAATTTAGGGTGTTAGCCAAATTTTTGAAAATTTTGAAAAGTTCTTAGAAACTGAAAAGTTGAAGAACTTAAGCCATAATGAAAATAATGAAAGTTGATTGATTAGTTAAACAACTTTCGACTCCATTCCTTTCACAGGACGAAAAGATTTTAAGTGAGGGAGATTGTAACAAACTGGAAAATCAGAACCAATTTAAAAATTTTATTTTGCAAATTTTAATGAATTTTGAATATTTAAAATTAATTATTTTAAATAATGACAACAAGAAATTTATTTTGAATAGAATTAGAATGTATATATTTATTTGATTCAACGTTAGAATATAAATATATATTTTAATAATAAAAGAAATTGGAAATGGCGCGGTAGTTTGAAAATTCGATTTCAAAATTCAAACGAACGTACAGGATTCAAAATAAACCGGATTTTAGCGAAACCAAAAATATTAGAATGTATTTAAAAATATCTTTCCATCAGATCCGAAAAATTGAAATTTCATAACGGGAATAAAAAGTAATACCCAGTTGAAAATTCAAAATAGTCGCTATGGAATTTTGGCCCTTTAAAATGGAAATTTTGCAAACGACCTCCGTTTTCGACGAAACCACTTTTGTTGGATCCGGGATATCAAATTATTGCTAGATTCTAAAATTCATAATTTTCTAAATCAATATGTGAGCGTGGAAAAGTAAAACATGTTTTGATTGTTTTAGTGAATTTGGATCGAACAGAAAATGGCCATTTTTCAAACGTTTTCCAAATTTGATGAAATTAATTTTGTTAGGACCGTATCGTTAGTAAGAAGCTAGAAATAATTTTTTTAGAATTTTTGGAGTCTGTATGTGGCCCTAGTAAATTGGAATGTACGTTAAAAATTCAGTATATAGATTTATATTTTAATTTCAATGAATATTGATCATAACGGCTGAACTGGCTCACGATACATATCCCATTGTGTTCGGAATGGGGGTAATTAGCTAGGGACGACAGTCATTAGGTGTCGTTTAGAGTTCGAATGAAATGTCAACTTAAATGGAAAATAATAATAGTATAATAATATTATATATATATTCCTCCTTACTTTTCCTTAAACCCTCCTTCCTTTTCTATTGTTTATTTCCTCGTTCAAGATAGCAAACCCGATCCCCTTTCTCTCAGACCCCGTCGCCCCTCCGATTGGCAATCGCCGCTTTCTCCCTCCGCCTGCGCCGATTACCGCCGCCCCCACATCCATCAGCGTCGCCTCTTCAACCCTTCGTTTCTTGTCCCGTTGCCCTCCCCTCTTCAATTCAACCCAAACTGAATGCAATAACCCCACATTCCTAAACCATTGAGCACCAGCACAAACTCCGCCACCGATCGAGGAAACCACCCCTCTACAGTCGCGACACCACTGATCGAAACCACCTTCGACAAGCCTTGCAACTCAGCGTACCCACTTCTTCGAAGACACGTAGCACCCAACACGATGATGGAAGCGACGTGAAGATGGGTTCGGTTAGCTCCAGGAAACAAGATTTTCAGAGAAGGAAGGAAGGTGAGTTTTCACTTATAAATAACATTGTTTTTAATATCAGATTTTTTTATAAATATCATAGCTTTCAAATCTGAAATTATATAAATGAAATGAGTATAAATTTTCGATTTTAATATAAATGAAATGAGTATAAAGTTTCGATTTTTATTTAACCGAATCGATTTAAAGGTACGATTTTTAGATGGAATACCATAGAATAAAAATGTGATTGTTATTTATATATTAGCTATATAAAAAGAGATATAAAATATAACTTTTTATAATGAAGAAGTTATGATCTTTATAATGAGAAAAAGTAAAAGATTAGATTTTTATAAAGAAGAAAGATTGAATTTTTAATTGAATTTTTATAATGAAGTAAAGATTTGATTTTTCATAAAGTAAAGCTTAGATTTTTGAAATATAAAAGGCTATGATTTTGAATTATGAGAGAATATATTTTTGTATTATAGAGAAAATAAAAATATGATTTTTTATTATATGAAGAACGATATAAAAATCCGATTTTTGTATACGAAGTAGCGATAAAATTTGATCTTTATATAAGAAGTAGAAATATTAAAATATAATTTTTACACAGAAAGAAGCATTGTAAAAAAATATGAAGTAGAAATAAAAATATGATTTTTATTTATTGGAATGAAGTGATAAAAATATGATTTTTATATATGAACAGCGGGAAAAGATCGCATTGGAATTTTGGGCAAATCCAAACCGTTCAGAAATAAAGAATGGTAGAGTGGAACCGAAAGGTGAGAAATTCTCACTTCATTTTATTTTCCAGTTAAAATATATATTAGGATGCAGACGGTGCTTAGCAGCACCCGACACCCATTGTCCACAGACCGTGGACAACTTGTTTGTTTGTTTGGTTATGTTGTGAAAATTGATTGTGCGATGTGGAATGGAATAAAATATTTTATAGTTAAAAAATATAATTTTTAACGTGTATTTAATAAAATAAATATTTATAAATAAATCAGATGATTTTTTTATGTACACACATTTGACTGATATTGATTAGGACGATAAATTATACATATCGCCCAACTGCACAAATAAATATGTATTTGTTGATTGAAACCCCACACGGATATTGGGATGATATTTGACGTACACTAATCCCAACTATGTAATGATATGTTGATTGATTGGTCGACAAACCGTGATAAGCTTTATTTATTTATTTTAAGGCCTATACAGTGTAGGAAGCACTATGGATGATGGTTGATGATTTATTTTTCTTGTTCTATACATGTGTTGTATGAAATCCATATAACTAACATTATATGGTAACCGATTGTGTCTGATTCCACATCAAAAAAAACAAATATTTTAAATAAGGAATATTTTGAAATATATTCAGTAAAGGAATAAAATATTAAAATACGTGAAGCCGTATTGATTACGGTTGCGCCATTCCAGCTCGAACATTATTTATATCGATTTTATTCGTTTTTATAATGAATATCGAAAAGGAAAAGATTTCAAAATTCGAAAATCTGAAAATATTATCATTAAAATATTTTAATGGTAGATATTATTTAATTTTGATTTAAAATTGAAGTAAAAATGGGAATCGTTTTAAAACGAACTTATAAAATATGTTTTGAACGAAATATATATATAAATTATATCTGTATTAATGGCCTGAATAGAACGCGCAACGCCGCGGCAATTCGCGAATTTCGACCATTGACTTCGAACGGACATTACGGGAGATCCGACCATCGGATTTTCCTAAAACCGAGAACCATTCAGTTCGTATCGAAAAGAGATTTCCAAAGAATATTAGAGATTTGAAATCTAATGGTTGGATTTGGAATCAGGTCCAAATCAAATTTGGAAAAGGTCATTGTAAGTGCAGCTTGATGACCGTTTGGGGAAATCGATTGTACGTGCCTTGATAAAATTACAAAAAATGTCAATAATTTGTGTAAAATCATAATAAATGATTTGGAAAGAATTGGGATGAAAAATTCCATATTTGAAAAGATAAGAATATATTTTTATCAAAATGAACTAGTTATGAACTTGAAAAATTATTTATTTGTTTTTAGAAATAAATAAATTGGATTTGAAATGGTTTTAAAAATAACCACAATTTACAATATATGAATTGGAATGGATTTGAATCGAAATTATCTTCGGAATATTACGATATTGGATTCCTTGATTATATGGATATTGTGCAGGAATCTGGAAGATATATATATCGTTATTCCAATACGATATTTGTTGATTTCAGAATTTGATATCGAATACAAGACAACATATTTTCTATTCAGAGCCTTGTATTTAATATCAAATTGGATTTTGGGTTTGTCGTGAATGGTTTCTTTAATAATACTGTTCTTAAACCCAATGGAGATAAGAAAATTAGGAACTAACTAGAGATTATCTAGGTTAAATGGATTCCTGGGTATTGATCTGATGTTGGTTTCGACCTTCAGGGTTAATACTTAGGGAATTGTTCTCTTACTAATTTACTGTTAGAGACTGATGGGTTTTTGGGTTTATTGTGGACTGTGTTTTTAACGACATTCGTTCTTTAACCCGATTTACCGTGAAATGTGATTTGGAATTTATAAATCTTTTTATTAAGATTTAACAAGAATTTTCAAAAGTAAAGTTTTCCAATTTAATATATCAAATTGGAATTGAATGGAATTCGATTTGATAATAATCGAAGTGAGCTTCTGTGGAGGAAGACTGTTAATACATATGGAATTTAAAAGGCTTTACTGTTATTCCATTTATATTATTAATCGGATATGGAAATTGATATCGATTATATATTGATTTGTTATTCCATGAAGATTCCATAACTAATGGAATGTGATTTGGGTTTTCCATGAACTGTGTTTTAAATAACATTATTTCTTTAACCCGGTAAAAGGCAGGATTACATGTGAGGCATTGCATTTTGAACTGTATGGTTGATCTCTGCTAAATATATATCTGTTTGGTGGCGGAGAATTTATTCTCTTGCTTAACACCCTTCTCTGAGATGTACGAGCTTAGAGGTTATAATCATTAATAATGATTTTTGGGAAGATTAAAACCAAGTGGAGTTTTAGTGAATCTTTAATTAGATTGAAATGGAAATTGATAATTTAAATTATCAAATTTGGGAAATGATTGGGAGTGTAGTATCACCAGTTTTGCTCCTAGCGATAGTAAATCTTTAATCAGATTTGAATGTGAAATGGTAATTAAATTTACAGATAACACCGTGGTGTTAGATATGGGGGTAATACCAGTTTTTCTTTATGGATGAATAGGTTGGGATTGGGAAATTAAATAAATGATTATTTTGGTAAGGTTCGCTGATCCAGACTAGTTTGGAAAATCGTAATATGATTTGAATTGAAATCCAAAGGAAGATTAAAGAATAAATTTTAAAGAATTTATCTTTGATAAAATTAATAGGAACAAATTCCCAAAGAATGTGAATATTTGAATAAAAGAGTATTCATAATTAGAATGAGGCGTACGTTGTGTTTTTATAGCACTTATTTATTATATACGTGAGTTATTCAGAAAGGCCGGATTTATGCCCATTCAGAATAAACGATTCGACGATAAGTCAACGATGAAGACGGTGGTTGAAGACCAGTGGTCTTCACATCGTTTGGATGATTACTGATGTCATGATTGGGCTGTACACCCAAGACGAGGTAAAATGTGGTGATCGTCCTGACGTACTTGGAGATCGACGGATATGCGAGGACATCTCTCATGTATTGGGCATACAGGATGAGGAATAAGGTGCCTTCGGTTTCGTTCAGACCCAGAACGGACTTGTAAATGGACTGTGTGTCTGACATTGGATTTTATTCTGTGTTGATTGATTTCTATTAAATATATATCTGTCTGGCGGCGGAAAATTTATTCTCTTGCTTAAAGCCCTTCTCTGAGATGTACGAGCTCAGAGGTTATATATCAATGGATATCAGTCGCATAGCATGAATTTCCTATGTGCCATGCTGAGATGTAGTGATCAAGGCTTTTGTTGAAAAGAAGATTCTTGTGGTTGATGATCAAATCACGGATTTAATACAGCGTAGCTTTGTGTATAGCGTTAATTCGCGAGACTCATACCTCGGTATGAGTCAAAAACGGGATCGTGACTGCAGGGAGTGCATGACGTTTCTGTCTAGTTATGGGTGGTATCAGCGTTTTACAAGCCCTGACATATATATTATTTTTACCTTTATGGTTTTCAGAATGCGAGGCGCCTCAGATATATCGTTCTCTACGTAGCCGATTGATGGGTCCGATAGGACCGAGAAACGTGTGTTCAGGAATAACTAATCCTCAAACGTAACGGTGGGCCGGCCTTGAAGATCCAAGGGTTACCCAAAGTGTGTAGTCCTGAGACATGTGCTAGAGTGTCTCGATGTGGTAAGGAGCCATCCCTGGCCTCGACTCATGATGGAAATCCAATTTCCAATACGTGACATTTCAGTTTTATTTGTAGAGCCTAGTATGGCGACATAGTAGGATGGGGCACTATGCCGTCTATGATTGATACATTTATATTTGAAGTTGTTTTCATACATTTACATTATAGTAGTATCAAAATGATTTGTTTTAAACGTACCAAGCATGTTTGGCTATTATGAGGTAAAACTTTATCCTGCGGCTTGCGTTCCATTGTGTGATGGGACCTGAGTCTTATAATAGCTTCATTTTTCCTAAAAGCATTGCGTTATTGATTTTATGCACTTGTATTCTTGGGAGGAAACCCATTCCGTGTTATACGGCATGGTCCCTTGAATTACTCTCTTTCAAAGTAAAGTTTTAAATAATTGTTTTAGTTCTCATACCAGTCACATGACTGAACTGGAGCTTATTGTTTTAACCTAAACTCTGAGTGCCCCTATTTTCCACACGGGCGGCTAGTGGTTTTGGTTTTACTAATTTATATTCGTAGGATCCTGGTTAACAGCTGGAATGATCTTCGGAAAGCTTTGTATCTGTTTATCTCTTTCAGTTGTGTATTGCACTATTTTCTGCTACTATGTAATGTATTGTAATCTTCGTTATTTATCGAATGTGTTTTATTTATTCATATTCTAGAATATTCTTGTATTATAATGGAATTGTTGTAATAAGCAACGAAATGTTCTTCTGTTTGTGTTCTAATTCATCTTGTCCTCAAAGCAATTCGTTCTTTCCTTCACGGGGAAGTTCGGGTCACCACAGCACTACACAACTGCATAAGCATTAAATATAAATAATTAACGCTTACAACAGTCTGTCAACCAATTGATTGGCATACAACTAAACAATTGGGATTAGTGTATGTCAAATATCATCCTAATACCTATGTGGGGTTTAAATCAACACACACAGATTTTATTTGTCCAGTTGGGCGATGTGTAAAATGTATCGCCCCAATCAATATCATTCAAATGAGTGTACATAAACAAATCGTTCGATTTGTGAATGAATATTTATTTTCATTCCTATACACATTAAAAATTATATTTTTAACGATAAAATATTTATTTCAACACATGAACATTTTATACAGTTCATTTGTACAATAAAAATGAAATTTTTATTGTTCTAACATATTTTAGAAAATTTCGGTAGCATAACGACGCGATATTAGAACCGGAATAAGGACTAGCCTTATCCCTTGCCTAATACTGGCTTGTGCCATACACAAACCAAATTCAATCAATTCCATTCACATCCCAAACCAAATGAATCAATCAAAACAAAAAACCAAACATCCATGGTTTCAAACAAAGGTGTCGGTGTCTACTAAGCACCATCTACATCCTAGTATATATTTAACTATAAACAAAATTAGACTGAGATGTTCTCACCTTTGGTTTCCACCCTGTCGTGCTTTGATTGTTAATCCTAAATTCTCCAGGAATCCCGCATGTCTATTTTGTAAATAAAACGCATAAGTTAAAAATGATATTTTTATCTATCGACTAATTATTTCATAGCATGCCTATTTTATAAATAACTTACATTTGCTAAAAATCACATTTTTATCCTTCTAAAAATATTTCATAGTATGACTATTTTATAAATAGTATAAACATAATAAAAATCATATTTTTATCTTTCTAAAAATTATATATTTTTATCTAACTAAGAATCATATCTTTATACAATTTAAAATCGTATTTTTATATCGTTACTACATATATAAAAATCACATTTTTATAATGCTATATTATATATATAAATCACATTTTATACGCTATTTATATAAACAAAAATACTATTTTTATAACTGTACATATATAATAAAAATCATTTTTTTAATATTTAAAAATCATATCTTTTCATATTTCAAAATCATACTTTTAATTCGCTACATATATAAAAATCGTATTTTTAATTCGCTACATATATAAAAATCATATTTTTATATTCTCTATATATATATAAATCATATTTTTATATTCTTTACATATATAAAAAATTATATTTTTAATTCGCTACATATACAAAAATCATATTTTTATATTCTCTCTATATATAAAAATCATATTTTTAGATTCACTACATATATAAAAATCATACTTTTAATTTGCTACATCATATGAAAAAATCACATTTTTTTCTTTGCTACTTCATATGAAAAAATCACATTTTTTCTTCGGTACTTCATACGAAACAATCACATTTTTTCTTCGCTTCTTCATATGAAAAAATCACATTTTTTCATCGCTACTTCATATGAAAAAATCACGTTTTTATGCAACGCTATTTATATAAAAACTATATTTTTTGATAACGATATACATATAAAAATATAATTTTTACACAACTAAAAATCTAATTTTTTTTTACATCACCAAAAATGTAATTTTTATACAACAAAAAATCTAATTTTTTTATAACTAAAAACAATTTCCTTTCTTAGAAATAAAAACCAAAGTAACTCACATCGTTTTCGAACGCAACCCTAGTCAGAGAATCGATTAGGAGCATCAACTAGAAGAGCTTTAGAGATCATTCCTTTGGTCTTCGACTGGTGGTTGACTGATTAGCGAAGGCAGCGTGAAGAGGAGGCTCGTGGTGAGGTCTGTGGTTGACTGGAGAAGGGGGAATGCTCGCGGTGGTGAAGGGGCGGCATCGTGGGGCTTAGGCGACATGGTGGTGGTGCGATGCTAGTGGGGTTTGGGTGTTCGTGATTTCGATGTCGCGATGGAGGAGGTGGCGGATTAGGGAGGAGGGCGGAGGGAGGAGGCGGAGCGAAGGGGGCAGCGACGCCGGTAAGGGGGAGGCGCAATGGTGGAGCGTCATCTTTTTTTTTTCTTTATCGATTTTTCTGATTGGGTTGGGGGAGGTTTCAGTTTGGAGAAATGAAATGGGGGAGGGGTTATATGCAAGAGGGTTTTTAAATTTATTTATATATTTTTCCCAAAATAGGTTGACTTTTTATTCAAACTCCAAATGAGATCCAACGACTGTCGTCTCGAACCAAATACCCCCATTCCGGACACAATGGGGTACGTACGGTAAGCTAATTCGACTGTTTTGATCTGTTTTCATCAAAATTAAAATATAAATTAATTTAACGTTCAAAATTGATTTCAACGTACATTTCAATTTGTTGGGGCCACATACTGACTCCAAAAATTCCAGAAAAATAAATTTGGCTATGTTTTGGCGATACGATCCTAATAAAACTAATTTCATCGAATTTGGAGACCGTCTGAAAAATCATCAATTTCCAGTCGATTAAATTCAAACTGAAAGTACCAAACAAATTTTAATTAGCCACGCTCACATATTAATTCCAAAAATTATGAAAATTGAAATCTAACAAAAATTTGACATTCCAGATCCAACAAAAGTGGTTTCGACGAAACGGAGGTCGTTTGCAAAATGGCTATTTTTAAGGGCTATATATTATATGAAATTCCATAGCGACTATTCTGAATTTTAAACTAGACATAACTTTTTATTCCCGTTATGAAATCTGGATTTTTCACATTCGTTCGAAAGATATTTTTAAACAGATTCAAATATTTCTTGTTTCACTGAAATCCGATTTATTTTGAATCCTGTACGTTCATTTGAAATTTAAAATTGAATTTTCAAACTACCGTGCCATTTCAGGCTCGTTATATAGTTAAGACAAATTTAATCGTTCTAACTTCGTTTAAAATAAATTTTTAGTCATTATTATTTAAAATAAATCTTTTTAAATTCTTAAAATTCATTAAAATTGCCAAAATAAAATTTAAAATTGGTTCTGAAAATCTGGTTTGTTACACATCTACAGTGGATGCACATGGGTTTTATATAAGGGCATTGAGGAAAAAATGTATGGTAAGGCCCAATCGTTTTAATTAAAAATTAAGTTTTGTTTTAATTATCTAATGAATAAACTTAAAATTATAATATCTTGTACATACAATATCGGAATTGCAAATAGAATGATTCGTTTGGACCGTACAAATGCAAGATACGCTATGAAGCTAATTTGGATCCATTGGGTGCTCGTTTGAATTTTAGGCAAAATAAAATGACTAATTGAATCAATCAGACATTAATAATTATTCGACGGTTTCCGACAAAGGTGAGTAAACTCACTAACTCTGTCCAGTTCTATAATTTCATAAATGTTACTTAATATTGATAAATGATGATCGAATGTTGTGTGATGGTTGTTTGGATGATTTCTAATTAATTGTTTGAAATAATAGTTATATATATAAATTGTTGGTCGAATACAAATCTCATTTATTTTAATATTTCATGTTAATATGAAATTGGTGTCATTTATATTGATTAACATCTATAGGTGGAAGGAAATATGAAAAAATCACATTTTTATGCAATGCTATGCATATAAAAATCTAATTTTTATACAACTAAAGATCTAATTTTTTTTATAACTAAAAACAATTTCCTTTCTTAGAAATAAGAATCAAAGAAACTCATATCGTTTTCGAACGCAACCCTAGTTAGAGAACCGATCAAGAGCATCAACTGGAAGAGCTTCAGAGATCATTCCTTTTAGGGTAGACTGATTTGCGAAGGTGGCACGAAGTGGAGGCTTGCGGTGAGGTCTGCGGTTGATTGGAGAAGGGGGAATGCTCGCGGTGGCGAAGGTGTGGCACGGTGGGGCTCAGGCGACGCGGTGGTGGTGCAACGCTGGTGGGGTTTAGGTGTTCGCGATTTTGATGTCACAATGGAGGAGGTGGCGGTTCACGGGGGAGGGTGCTGGCGGTTTAGGGAGGAGCAGGAGATGGAGGAGGTGGAGCAAAGGGGCTAGCTAGCGACGTTGGTCAGGGGGAGGCACGTTGTAGGAACGTCTGCTTTTTTTCCTTTATCGACTTTTTTGATTGGGTTAGGTGAGGTTTCGGTATGGAGAAATGAAATAGGGGAGGGGTTATATGCAAAAGGGTTTTTATATTTATTTATATTTTTTTTAAAATAAGTTGACTTTTTATTCAAACTCCAAACGAGACCCAACGAATGTCGTTCCTAACCAAATACCCCTATTCCGACACAATGGGATATGTCCGGTAAGCTAATTCGACTGTTTCGATCAGTTTTCATCAAAATTAAAATATAAATTAATTTAACATTCAAAATTGATTTAAACATACATTTCAATTTACTAGGCCACATACTGACTCCAAAAATTCCAAAAAAATAAATCTAGCTATGTTTTGACGATACGATCCAAACAAAACTAATTTCATCGAATTTGGAGACCGTTTGAAAAACGGTCAATTTCCAGCTGATTAAATTCAAACTAAAAGTACCAAACACATTTTAATTTTCCACGCTCACATATTAATTCCAAAATTATGAAAATTGAAAATTTAAAATGGAGGTCGTTTGCAAAATGGCTATTTTCAAGGGCTATATATTATATAAATTTCCAAAACGACTATTCTGAATTTTAAACTGGATATAAATTTTTATTCCTATTATGAAATCTGGATTTTTCACATTCATTGGAAAGATATTTTTAAATAGATTCAAATATTTTCTGTTTTACCGAAATCTGATTTATTTTGGATCCTGTACATTCATTTGAAATTTAAAATCGAATTTTCAAACTACCACGCCATTTCAGGCTCGTTATATAATTACAATAAATTTATTCGTTATAACTTCGTTTAAAATAAATTTGTACTCGTTATTATTTAAAATAAATCATTTTAAATTCTTAAAGTTCATTAAAATTTCTAAAATAAAAATTTTAAATTGGTTCTAAAAATCCAGGTGGTTACAATCTCCCCCACTTAAAATCTTTTCGTCCTCGAAAAGGAACGGAGCTGAAAGTTGTTTAACTAACCAACTCAACTTTCATTCTTGTAACGACCCGGAAAATCTTAACCAATTTAAAATTTTTTAATTGGCTAAAATAGTGGATTTTAAATATTTTAAATAAATATTTTAAATAATAGCGATGAAAAGTAAGAGTGAATCGACATTTGAAAACGAATATAATTAATTCTAATTATAAACAAGGCCTGAAATGGCGTTGCAGTTTCAAAAATTGAATTCATACTTTGTCGGACTGTACCGGGTGCAAAACAAAACGGATTTGAGTGAAACCAAAAATATTTAAATTGATTAGTGAATACCTTTGTAACAAATCTGAAAAATGAATTTTAAGAAAGGTCGCTATGGAATTTATATAGCCCGTGAAATTGGCCATTTTGCAAACGACCTCGGAATTCGACGAAACCACTTTTGTTGGATCCGGGATGTGAAGTTATTAATAGGTTTCAAATTTCATAATTTTTTAAGCTAGTATGTGAGCGTGGAAAAGAAAATTGTGTTTTGGTCAATTATAGTTAAATTGGATCGACCAAAAATGGGCCTTTTTGCAAACGGTCTCAGAATTCGACGAAACTAGTTTTGTTAGGACCGTATCGTCAAAACATAGCTTGATTTATTTTTCTGGAATTTTTCGAATTAGTTTGTGGCCCTGATAAATTGAAATGTACATTCAAAATAAATATTGAATGTTATATATTTGAATTTGAAGGAAAACTGACTGAAACAGTCGAATCGGCCTACGAAACATATCCCATTGTGTTCGGAATGGGGGTAAACGCTAGGGACGACAGTCGTTGGGTTTGGATTGGTGTTCGTGGGTGGAAGAGTGTATTTTATAGATTTTAAAATATATAAATAAATAAATAAAATTCATTGGTCAGAAAATATATTCTCTCTCCCTGAAAAATCGCGACGAACGACGGAAACATGTTCATCACTTCCCGTTCATTTTCCGATCAATCCACGCAAAATTAGCCCCTCCTCCAGTTGATGATTTTGTAGAGCTCCTCGAGATCTTCAAATCCATATAAAGTTTGGAATTTTTCGTGGCCTGCAGAGTGAGAATCGAGCTCAGGAAGTTTGGGTGTTTTCGCCGCCGCCCCGCCTAGTACAGGCGATCAAACGCCTCCCCCCTCCAGGCGCCAGCGCGCCTCTCCTCCCCCTTCAACGCTGCGAAGGCCGATCGACGAATAGCAACACGGATTTCAAAAAAAATCCAAACCTAGTTTTGAACGAAACAACTAAGGTACGACCATATATATTTTCAACAGTTTTAACACCTTTAAACCGTTGCAAACTTTGAAAAATCATATCTTTTTCGTTTCTTGACGAAATTCGATGAAATAGGAAACATCGTGACCGTGTGGACGTCTTCTACATTCTAGAAGAGACCGCATATTTTTCTCAGCCTTCTGCTATTTTTGGTGGAGTGGAACCCAATGTGAGATTTCTGAATTATAATCGATATGGAAAACGACGATGTATAAATTATATAGTCGATGTATGAGTAATATAAGTGTTGTACACCTCATGTATAAGCGTTGTATAAGTTGTACGTTTGATGTATAAGTTATATATGCGTTGTAAAAATTATATATGTATTGAAATAGAAGTGAATTGCTATATATATATATACACACGCCCCTCGTCCAGAAACCATGGACGATATTTATTGGTTGTGGTTGGTGTGAAAATTGATTGATAGCGAATGGTTGATTGAAATTGTTTGTGGTTGATATTGATTGATTGTGGTTGAAAAATACCCGTTTGTGGTTGAGAAATATTTGGTTGAAACCACATAGGATTAGTTTGTGGAAATGAAATAAGTATACATGCTGCCTGCGTGCGAACTAGATGCATGATTCCCCATTGTCAAAAACCGCGAGGTTTTAAGGTAGAGCGAGGAACCGTACTAGGGACGGTCCCGGTTTTAACTACCCTGCCGTTATGCTGCCGAAATTTTGAATAATATTCATTTGTTTGAATTATTTTTATTCGTTGAAACTATATTTATTCATTGAATAGAAAGCCTTCATGTGTTGAGTCGATATTCATTCGTTGAATTGAAATTCATGTGTTAAATGGTATTCGTGTTTTAAATATAAAAATCACATTTTTATCTGTATATACAAACTATAGAAAACCTTCATGTGTTGAATCGATATTCATTCGTTGAATTTAAATTCATGTGTTGAATGGTATTCGTGTTTTAAATATAAAAATCACATTTTTATCTATATATACAAACTATAGAAAACCTTCATGTGTTGAATTGATATTCAGTCGTTGAATTGAAATTCATGTGTTGAATGGTATTCGTGTTTTAAATATAAAAATCACCTTTTTATCGATTTATATAAACTATAGAAAACCATCATGTGTTGAATCGATATTCATTCGTTGAATTGAAATTCATGTGTTGAATGCTATTCGTGTTTTAAATATAAAAATCACATTTTTATCTATATATACAAACTATAGAAAACCTTCATGTGTTGAATCGATATTCATTCGTTGAATTGAAATTCATGTGTTGAATGGTATTCGTGTTTTAAATATAAAAATCACATTTTTATCTATATATACAAACTATAGAAAACCTTCATGTGTTGAATCGATATTCATTCGTTGAATTGAAATTCATGTGCTGAATGGTATTCGTGTTTTAAATATAAAAATCACCTTTTTATCGATTTATATAAACTATAGAAAACCTTCATGTGTTGAATCGATATTCATTCGTTGAATTGAAATTCATGTTTTGAATGGTATTCATGTTTTGAAAGAAATTGTTTTATAATAAAAAGCCTATTTTTAACATCAGCATGAAATGTATAAAATAATATTGTTTTGAAATAAATTGTTTTGTAATAAAAATCCTATTTTTATCACCTATATTAACTATATAAAATAGTCGTGTTTTGAAATAATTTTTTTTTACATTGAAAATCACATTTTTATTATATACATGAATTGTTAAAAATAGTGAAGTGTTGAAATAGAAGACAGTTGGATAAAAATATAATTTTTATCAAAAGTACGAAAAGAATATAGCTTTGAAATCGAAGAATCGATATAGATATATAAATGGAATTGAAGTATATCGAAAAACGAAGCTGCAATTCGTATTTTGAAACTGTGATTTCAAAATATTATTGCGGGAGATCCGACCATCGGATTTTCCTGAAATCGCAACCATTGGGTTCGCTTTGGAAATATCTTTCCAACGACACTAACTTTGTAAAAATCCAATGGTTGGATTGTCTAGAATGTTTAATTCAAATCTAAAGAAAAATAGCGCTAGAATCAATTATATTTTTATATATATAAATATAATTATATTTAATCGAATAACGACGCTGCAGTTCATATTTTGAAATCGAAACTTCAAACGATTATACCGGGAGATTCGACCATCGAATTTTCCCAAAACTGGAACCATTGGATTCGTTTTGAAAAGATCTTTCTAATGATGTAAATTTTGTGAAGATCCAACGGTTATATTTTCAGATATGTGTAAATCAAATCTGAACAAAAACAGCGCCACTGCCGCGTTATGGCCCGGAGCGTCGTTTTGAATAAATTGGCTATTTTAAAATAAATAAAAATGGCGATAAATTGTTATAAAATATTATAAACAATATGGATGTGAAATTTAGAAATTAACTGAAGGTTAGCTAAGTCGAAGGGTTTCTTGGGTATTGATCTGATGTTGGTTTCGGCCTTCGAGTTAATATTTGGGAAATCGTTCTCTTACTGATTGACGGTTAGTGACTAATGAACTGAAATGATGCGTAGTAATGTTTGTGTAGCACTGGTTTATTATATACGCGAGTTTCTCAGAAAGTCCGGGTTTATGCCATTCTGAATAACTGAATCGACGATAAGAAATCGAAGATGAAGACGGTGGTCGAAGATCGGAGATCTTCACCTCGTTTGGATGGTAACCGAGGTCTTGATTGGGAGGCATCCTGAAATATGGATAATGAGTGGTGATCGTCCAGACATACGTGGTGATCAATGGGTTTGCGAGGTATATAGTCCCTTTGGTTTCGTTCAGACCCAGAACGGACTTGCAAATGGACAGTGTGTCTAACATTGGAATTTATTCTGTGTGATTGATAGCCATCAGTTGCACGGTGTGAATTGCCTGTGTGGCATGCTAAGATGCAGTGATCAGGGCTTCTGTTGAAAAGCAAAGTCTTGTGATTGATGATCAAAGTACCGCCTGTGTGTCGTAGCTTTGTGTATAACGTGAATTCGCGAGCCTCACACCCCGGTATGAACCAAAAACGGGATAAGGACCTCAGGGAGGGCATGCGTTTCCTTCTAGCTAGGAGTTGTGTTAGTGTTTTTACACGGCCTGACATTTTACTTATGTGGTTGTTACTGTTGCGAGGCGCCTTGGTTTGATCGGACTATCTGGGTCCGATGGAGTCATTCGTTGGCTCACTTACGCCCCATAGGGCGGGGAAACGTAGTGTTCAGGAATTTTAATTCACATCAGTGGACCAGCCCTGACGATCCAAGCGTCGATGCGCTCTGACCCTGAGACATGGGCTAGATTTTCTTGAAGTCGGTAAGGACTATCTTTTGCCTTGGTTCATGACGGAAATCCAATTTCCAAATACGACATCATGCGGTTTTGATTGTATATATATATGGCGACATGATATATGGTACCCATGCCGTCTATGATTGATAGTTATGATTGAAATTGTTTTTGAAACATATAAACACTAGTAATAATATCAAATGCTTTTGTTTTATTCGTATCAATCATATTTTGGCCATTATAAGGTAAAACTCTATCCTCCAGTTTGCGTTGCATTGTGTGATGGGAACTGAGTCTTATAATGGCTTCATTTTTATAAAAAGCATTGCGATGTTTAAAAGAATGATTTGTTTTAAAGCACTGGCATTCCAATGGAGTAAACCCGTTCCACGAAAGTGGCGTTGTCCTGTGATTGGCCATATTATAAATGTGTTGAGTTGATTTCTCACACCAGTCCGATGACTGACTCGTAGTTTGTTTCACTTTCAAACTCGGGTGCCCCTTTTTCTACACGGGCAGCCTTGTAATCAGGTTTTAGCTGGCTTTCTTTGGATAGCTGGAGCTCAAGAAGGATTCTATCATTTATCTATTTTATGCTGTTCAGCTCCTATTGTACATATTTTGTTTGTTTTCCGCTGTAGACATTTATGTATAGCTGAACTATATTTGTACTAAGTATGATCCTGTATACTGTGCAACTCTGATGATTACGTTCATCCAGTATATTCTATTGTTCATTATCTGGTGTATTTATTTAATTCTGTTCTGGTATTATCTGTTTATGTGTTATATTCCAAGGATTACCCTTGCCGCTGTCAGTACGGGGTTTGGGGTCGTCTCATTTTGTATCAGAGCTTTGGTTAAGCTTAGTTCTGGAATATAACATATGAACGAATTCATCAGAAATAGAACCAGTTGTGTTATAGGACAGGTAACTCTATACAGATAAGATCAGTAATATCCTAGTATAAGTAAAGCAGAATGAAATACACCCCAGTAGACACATATACATTGAAGTATTTGTCTCTATATTTTGAAATATCTTTTCTGTTGACCTAACACTTTGTCTGCTAATTGCAGATGTACTAGAAAATGAGTGACAGGAACAGAAGAAATAATCGTATGGCTCGACCAGCTAATGAGCCAGTTGTGCTCCCGCAGCCAGAATCAGATATAGAAGTTCTATTCAAGAGATTTCAAAATCTGGGTGGATCGCCATTCTTAGGCAAAGAGTCCATTATGGAAACACAAGCTTGGATTCGTTCTGCAGAGAAAATCTTTGAGGGTTTAAAGCTGAGGGACGATCAGAAAAGATTACTGGCGTCTTGGGCACTCAAAGAAGAAGCTCAAGGAACCAATGACTGTCCAGAATCCGGTTGGGGGTTCCATTGATATCAGTTGGGTTTGTGGAGTGCCGGTTTCCTTTTCTCGTTATTGGTTTCCTACCATCGCGGTCGTCATGAATTTTAAAGAGTTTGATCTTTTCTTGGGGTTAGACTGGTTGACCAAATATGAAGCTGAAGTTAAATGCGCCGACAGAGTCGTAAAGGCGAAGATTAAATCAGGTGATTATATAACCATTCCCTGTGAAGGTCAGAATGCTAATAGAAAAGACTTCTGGGCATCTCTCGGTGTCTCTCCAGCCCAAATAGAAAATATCCCTAAAATCACAGAGAATATTCCCGACCTAGTGAAAGATATTCCTGTCGTCAAGAACTATGCGGACGTGTTCGAATAAGTTGTTCGCTTACCTCCGCAAAGAGAGATTGATTTCAAGATCGCTTTGATTCCCAATGCAAGGCCGGTAGTTCACGCTATTCGAAGAATGTCCTTGAAAGAGAAAGAAGAACCTGACAATCAAACACGACAGTTACTGATCAGGCCTAGTTTCTCTGATTGGGGTGCAGCAGTGGTGTTTGTCCCAATATCAGACGGTACGCTACGTCTATGTGTGGATTATCATGATCTGAACAAACAGACAATAAAGAATAAATATCCATTGCCACGAATCGATGATTTATTGGATAGTCTGAATGGAGCACAAGTATTCTCAAGAATGGACCTAGCTACAGACTTCCATCAACTTTGAATTGCCGAAGAATGTGTTCCTATGACAGCATTCAGAGGTCCCGACTTATTCTATGAGTGGTTAGTAATGTCGTTCGGCTTATGTAATGCTCCAGCATACTTCGTCGATTTGATGAATAGAGTGTTTAGAGGAGTTTTGAATAAATTTGTTCTGGTTTTTATTGACGATATTCTAATCTTCTCTAAATCAAAGGCCGAACATGAAAAGCATCTGGAACAGGTTCTAGAAATTCTGAGATGGAATGTATTGAAAGACAAACTGTCCAAATGCATGTTCTGGCAAGATGAAGTGAAATTTCTGGGCCACGTTGTATTGAAAGTAGGAATTGCTATGGATCCAAGTAAAATCACAGCTATTCAGAATTGGAAACAGCCCAGTACCCCTACAGAAGTCCGCAGTTTTCTCGGATTGGCTAGTTATTACCGGAAGTTCGTTAAGAACTTTTCGAAGATATCTGGTCACTTAACGAATCTTACAAAGAAACACTCTAAATTCAAATGGACTCCTGAAAGTGAAGAGGCTTTTGAAGAGCTAAAGTTAAGATTAACGACAGCTCCAGTGTTAACCATCATCGATGGCAATCATGATTTGTGTAACAACCCAAATTTTAATAATGTTTAAGACAAGAATCGAGGCAGAATTAAATTTTAAAATAAGAATTAAGCGAAACGAGATGTGCGTTCGTCTCGGAATTCTGGTTGGAAACGAGTCTGAAATTTCATAAATCAGAGTCCGTATGACCGAGATATGTCCTCTAGAAGTTTCATGAAAAATCAGAAAACGAAAACAGATTTTCGAAATTCGAACTTAGCCCCAAACAGACTGGGCTGGAAAATTTCCCGCCCAGCACCAGGTCGACTAGGGAGTCGACTGGGGAGTCGACCCCCCCAAGGACCAGGTCGACTGCCCAATCGACCTGGGTGTCGACTTCCCTGGTCGAGTCAGGTCGGCCTAGGTGCACCTGCATGGTCTTTTGGCTCTGGTTTGGGGGCCTGTGACGATTTTGACGGTTCAGATCTAAACTAGTGTTAATCTAAGGGCCTAAACTAGTCCTAACTTCTATAAAAACACCCTAAGACCTAACCTAAATCACTAAAAATCATCCTAGCAACAAAGTGCTGCCTAAACCTCTCTTGATCATGGCCTCCATCTCCAACTTCAAAGGCTTGAGCACTCAAACTAGATCCATGTCAAAGGGGCAATCTTTCTCCATCAAATCAAGGAGCTACTTATATTCTCAAGGCTTCTAGTGTTGCTACATCATTCCTAGAGCTTCTACAACGATTCTATGACAATTCTTGCTCCTAATTCACTAGCCACGCTTTGTAAGTTCTAGATGCTTTTAGATTGAAACAATAACTTGAATATGACATGTGATAAAGTTGAAATTGGATCTATGCATGATAATCGATCCATGCTCATTCTTGTTCATTTTGGATCTTGACCTTTGGGGATGTTGCTATGACATTAATTTGGACCTATGCATGTTGCAAATCACTCTTTCATATCCTTATCATGCATGTAATGATGTTTTTCTCTCGGATCTTGTTTTATGTAAAGTTTCTACCTTCCCCTATTTATCTTTTTTTGATGAACCTTGGTCGATTTCGGACCTAGGCCTAAACTACGATTTACATGCGGTTTGTATACGGGGGAATATTGGGATTTCACCTATTTGGACATGGGTGTGTGGTAGAATTGATTTCATAACATGAACAAGGGGAATTTGGGGTATTGCCAATGTAATTGTCAAGTTTGGGCATACATGAAATGACATATGAGTTAAATCATGAGTTTTGGGGACTATGTAAGTTAAATCAAGGGATTGGGCTTATGTAAATTAGGCATAAGTGGAATTGGGAACATGAACCATGATGTGGGTTTATTTGGGCATGAACGTGACAACATGTAACTTTGGCTAGAACATGATTTAGGGTAAATTGACATAAACTTGACATACATGCAAATAGGCGAGAATTGGACATATGTGAAGTGGCTAGAATTGGGTACACATTTTGATGGACATGTAATTGGGAACTTGGGAATATGCTTAGTAATACATAAAGTGGGGATCTTGACTTAGATGAAACATATGTAATTAACAATCTAACGGATGCCTTCGACACGAGGTTAGACTTGAGTTGTGGTGTAATTATGCCCGGAACCGCCCGGCATATCCAGTGACCACAACAATAATAGTCTAATGTGAGAGGTCGTAGGCAAAGATTAGATTGTGGTAATGCATTGAACCCGAGGTTGGAATGGGTTTGCGGTGTAATTCTACCCGGAACCGCCCGGCGTATCCAGTGACCGCAAATAAGTCCAATGTGAGAGGTTGATGCATTAGTAAATAATAAATGAATATTACATGGACAGGTGGGTTAAGTAACTTGATTAGACTAATGACACTTAACCAATATGACATGGACGGGTGGGCTAAGTAACTTGATTAGATTAATGACACTTAACCAATATGACATGGACGGGTGGGTTAAGTAACTTCATTAGACTAATGACACTTAACCAATATGACGTGGATGGGTGGGTTAAGTAAAACCGGACTTGACTTCTTGATGACACTTAACCATATAACACGATTAGAGGATGGGTTAGTCTAACCTGAATGGGTCGATAACACCCGATTAGTATAACGCGATGCATGGTAAGGTTAAGTAAACTCAAAAGGGTAACACTTTACCGTTATAATTTCACTAGTGGATGGGGTTAGGTTAAAATATACTTAATCGATCTAACACGATGATTTGGATGGGGTTAAGTCATGAATCGCTTGAATATACTTAACCAATCTAACATGAAAACTTGATAGGGTTAAGTCATGAATCGCTTGAATAAACTTAACCAATATAACATGATAACTTGATGGGGTTAAGTCATGAATCGCATGAATATACTTAACCAATCTAACATGATAACTTGATGGGGTTAAGTCATGAATCGCTTGAATATACTTAACCAATCTAACACGGTAACTTGATAAAGATTAAGTCATGAGTCTCTTGAATATACTTAACAAATTTGACACGGTAATTTGATGGGGTTAAGCTTGAATATACTTAACCAATCTAACACGGTAATTTGATGGGATTAAGCTTAAATATACTTAACCAATTTGACACAATGATTTGGATATGGTTAAGTCATGAACTGCTGGAATAAGCTTAACCAACTTGACACATGATTCGTAGGGCTAAGTCATGAACTTGAATGACAACACTTAGCCAACTTGACATGACATGTAGACGGGTTAAGTCACGAACTTGAATGACCACACTTAACCAACTTGACATGCTAGACTGATAGGGGTTTAGTCTTGAATTTAGATGACAACACTTAACCTACTGGACGGAATCCCTAGTTACGCGGTCCTTTTCAGCAGTAACCCTCTTGAAGGTATCACGATACCCTAGGGACTAGGCTAGGGTGGGGCACGATTACTGGGCTGGTTGTAAGCGACCAGAACGACGGCAGAGTTGGTGCGCCATTGTAGGTTCAGGCGGACTATGGTCGTGTACATGAGTCCGGAGTTGAAAAAGCAGATATGGGCACCAGTAGTTGTACACTGTTTGTGCTTGGAATGGTGTTAGTGGTTGACACCCTAGGGCTTGATACACCCTAGGGTGGACCTAGCACAGATTAGCTACATTCGTGATTGGGCCGTATGACACCGACACACGACGAGTTAGGACTTGTAGGGAGCCGATCGATTAGATCGTTACATGGAAAAAGGGCGTTGTTCGATAGGTAGCATAATCCCTAGTGGTCCAAGGTGGCATAAACCCTGATCGAATCTCGAAAACGTCCAATAGGTAGCATAATCCCTAGTGGTCCTAGGTGGCGTAAATCCTAGACGAACACGCGATAATTCATGATAAGGGAATCTGGCCAGAACAAGGATGGCAGTCCGAACGATTTCAAGGATGGTGACACTACGTTGTAGTGGTACAGAATAACGTGATGGAACCCGTACGATATACGGCAAGGGACTATACATATACATGGAAGGGATGATACGAGTTAGGATGCTAGTACGGTTGGTGCAGAGGACGTTAGACATGCGATGCTATTCCGAGTTTATCTTGTTATCTTGTTACCTTGGTTATCCTGTTACCTTGGTTATCTTGTTACTTGAGTTTATCTTGTTATCTTAGTTTGATCTGTTTATCTTGTCATCATGTTTATGTTTACTTTCAGTTTATACATGTCATGTTACCTTTACCTGTTTTTAGGCTGAAAGTAGCTAGGACTTACCAGTCTTTATGACTGACCCCGTTTTGTTTCGCCTCTTTTTCTTCCGTTCCCCCCCCCCCAGGTTTACAGGGAGGAAATGTTGCTACTTAGTGCGGATTTTCTGCTTCAAGCTCATCATCTATGGCTTGGACTTTTCTTGTCTATGGCTATTTTACTGTTTTACTTGGGGAATAATTTATGACTATGGTTTTATGCTTCTTTATTATTGCAAGATAGGTTTCGATGTAACTAATTTAATGGCACTTTGATGTAAAAGGTTTTAGACCTTACTACTTTTATAAAGAAATAAAATCATGTTTTCTTCCGCTGTTTTATATGTTCTGTCTTGTAATATTTCTGTGCATGTTTACCCAGATAATACTCCACCAAAGCTAGTGCATTCCCTTTGTGAGTGACCCTAGCGGAGGTGGGGTGTTGCATTTGGTATCAGAGCAGAAGGTTACCAGACTGGGCAAAAGTTTTAAAACCTTCTGAAAACTATTTGAAAACCGTTTACAAAGAAGCATTTTTCAAGAAAAGTTTTATTTTTAAAGGCTATTCCCCAAAGGCCATTAGCATTATCCTTTGTTTCCTTGATTGAATATCTTTTCCTTTCTTTCCTCCACCTGTAGTCAAAGTGGTTTGAACTGCGACTAATCCTTTTCTAACTACGTCAGTGTTTTCGGTACGATGGAGGAAGTTCTCAAGAGACCCGTTACCGCGTTATACAAGAAAGGATAGGAGTGGTTAAGGCGAATGAGGTTCAGAACAAGCAGGTAGTTAAGTACTATAGGACAAGGACATGGGCAAAGAACAAGATCGTCGAGAGGGCAATTGTATACTCTCACCTAAGAGGGATGGTAACGTTTCTGTTAAAGGTTTTCCTTTCTATCATCCAGTCAGGACTTTGTTTTGTACATAGCATCCCTTTTTTTTAAATCTTGCTTCGATAGTTGAGTCTCTGCACCTTAGTACTAGCACAATAGAGGGTCCCGTTTTATCTCAAATCCTGTTGGGGGATCGTCCCATTTATTCATGACTTGTTTGGATTTGAGGACATCTATGACTTTTGGGAATAATGCTTATGTTTTTGAGCTATTGGTTGATTCTAGGGATGAAGTGGTCATCCCGTAAGGGTGCCATTCTTGGGTCGGAAAGGAGGGTAGTTAGACTCTTGACTTGCCTCGGTAATACCCTCGAAGTCTTGGGTAACCTTTAGGGTTCTGTCAAGATTGGTTACCTAGAATCTCTTGATGCATTTGTTGGTAATCCATTCAAGTAGAGTTCGCCACTAAGGCGGATGCTTCATTTTGCTTGTGCATGAGTTATGGAAATCACTCTAGTAAGTACACTTGGTAACACGGTTGGCATCTGTTTGTTTTCAAGAGATAAGTTCTTCTGCGTGGAATGCCGTATAGTGAGTAAACGAGATCCAGAGTTCACTAGTGAATTCTGGAGAGCACGCATGAAAACCAAGAGTACACAGATATGGTTGAGCCAAATATACCATAGGGAGAATAATTAAAAGTGGAACGAGAGGCGACAATGAAGTGAGTCCCAGCTCATATTTGGAAATAGGAGTTAAGAGGCCACGAAATCATGAGGTTAAAGATGGTCAAAGCACAATGGAATTAAGCTCAAGGAAATGCGACTTAGAAGATTGAAGACAAGATACGCGCATCATATCTCTTTTTAAGTGTATATTCTCTATCCCTGTTTTCCTATAAAGCTTACCCACATGCTATCTTTATGTATATCCTCTCGGTCCTATTCTCGATCTTATTTCTATTGCAAACTCCATATGGGGTATGATTCATCGGTTAATAATACCTGTCAGGGTTTGAAGTTGTCCGTTAGGTTGACTAAACCTTTTGGGCTTTATAGGATATGGGTTGGGTTTAGAAAGGGATTTCTTGTAATCCAAAAAGGAGTTTATCTTGCTTATCTTCTCGATCCTTTCTTGAGGACCTTAGGTAGAACCCTATGGATGCAAACATGTATTTGAAACATGTTATGATTGATGTTTGCGAAATGGTTGCAAGTGGTCGCAAGTAGTTGCTCGTGGATGCATGAATACACATTAGGCACTAGATCGTCTCAGACACATTTTCATGTTGCATATACATGAGTGTTTATACTTTTTTATGGATGAAATTGAATGTGTTATCATGGGAATATTTCATATGGATGAATGTTTGTGCACACATATAGTGTTTATGTGACTAGGACTATTTGCATACATATGGATTCATGGCACTAAACATATTTTGCATTTAGAAGATCAATCAGGCCTGATCATTTGCATTAGATAAGGAACATATACACACACTTTCTGCATATGTTCATACAGCATTAGAAATCTTTTAAGGACAATGGTTGCCTGTGGATGATGCTTTGATTAGATGGATGATTGGAAGGTACGACACATCCCCCTAACTTAGAGATTTCGAGGATGAAATCCTTAAAGGAGAGGAGGATGTAACAACCCAAATTTTAATAACGTGTTAAGACAAGAATCGAGACAAAATTAAATTTTAAAATAAGAATCAAGGGAAACGGGTTATGCCGTTGCGTTCGTCTCGAAATTCTGGTTGGAAACGAGTCCGAAATTTCGTAAATCGGAGTCCGTATGACCGAGATATGGCCTGTAGAAGTTTCACGAAAAATCAGAAAACGAAAACAGATTTTCGAAATTCGAATTTAGCCCCAAACAGACTAGGCGGGAAAATTTCCCGCCCAGCCCTAGGTCGACTGGGGAGTCGACCCCCCAGAGACCAGGTCGACTGCACAGTCGACCTGGGTGTCGACTTCCCTAGTCGAGCCAGGTCGGCCTAGGTGCACCTGCATGGTCTTTTGGCTCTGGCTTTGGGGCTTGTGACGATTTTGAAGGTTCAGATCTAAACTAGGGTTAATCTAAGGGCCTAAACTAGTCCTAACTTCTATAAAAACACCCTAAGACCTAACCTAAATCACTAAAAATCATCCTAGCAACAAAGTGCTGCCCAAACCTCTCTTGATCATGGCCTCCATCTCCAACTTCAAAGGCTTGAGCATTCAAACTAGATCCATGTCAAAGGAGCAATCTTTCTCCATCAAATTTAGGAGCTACTTGTATTCTCAAGGCTTCTAGTGTTGCTACATCATTCCTAGAGCTTCTACAACGATTCTATGACGATTCTTGCTCCTAATTCACTAGCCACGCTTTGTAAGTTCTAGATGCTTTTAGATTGAAACGATAACTTGAATACGACATGTGATAAAGTTGAAATTGGATTTATGCATGATAATCGATCCATGCTCATCCTTGTTCATTTTGGATCTTGACCTTTGGGGATGTTGCTATGACATTAATTTGGACCTATGCATGTTGCAAATCACTCTTTCATATCCTTATCATGCATGTAATGATGTTTTTCTCTCGGATCTTGTTTTATGCAAAGTTTCTACCTTCCCCTTTATATCTTCTTTTGATGAACCTTGGCCGATTTCGGACCTAGGCCTAAACTACGATTTACATGCGGTTTGTATACAGGGGAATATTGGGATTTCACCTATTTGGACATGAGTGTGTGGTAGAATTGATTTCATAACACGAACAAGGGGAATTTGGGGTATTGCCAATGTAATTTGCAAGTTTGGGCATACATGAAATGGCATATGAGTTAAATCACGAGTTTTTGGGGACTATGTAAGTTACATCAAGGGATTGGGCTTATGTAAATTAGGCATACGTGGAATTAGGAACATGAACCATGGTGTGGGTTTATTTGGGCATGAATGTGACAACATGTAACTTTGGCTAGAACATGATTTAGGGTAAATTGGCATAAACTTGACATACATGCAAATATGCGAGAATTGGACATATGTGAAGTGGCTAGAATTGGGTACACATTTTGATGGACATGTAATTGGGAACTTGGGAATATGCTTATTAATACGTAAAGTGGGGATCTTGACTTAGATGACACATATGTAATTAACAATCTAACGGATGCTTTCAACACGAGGTTAGACTTGAGTTGTGGTGTAATTCTGCCCGGAACCGCCTGGCATATCCAGTGACCACAACAATAATAGTCTAATGTGAGAGGTCGTAGGCAAAGGTTAGATTGTGGTAATGCATTGAACCCGAGGTTGGAATGGGTTTGCGGTGTAATTCTGCCCGGAACCGCCCGGCGTATCCAGTGACCGCAAATAAGTCCAATGTGAGAGGTTGATGCATTAGTAAATAATAAATGAATATGACATGGACGGGTTGGTTAAGTAACTTGATTAGACTAATGACACTTAACCAATATGACATGGATGGGTGGGTTAAGTAACTTGATTAGACTAATGACACTTAACCAATATGACATGGACGGGTGGGTTAAGTAACTTGATTAGACAAATTACACTTAACCAATATGAAGTGGATGGGTGGGTTAAGTAAAACCGGACTTGACTTCTTGATGACACTTAACCATATAACACAATTAGAGGATGGGTTAGTCTTACCTGAATGGGTCGATAACACCCGAATAGTATAACGTGATGCATGGTAAGGTTAAGTAAACTCAAAAGGGTAACACTTAACCATTATAATTTGACTAGTGGATGGGGTTAGGTTAACATATACTTAATCGATCTAACACGATGATTTGGATGGGGTTAAGTCATGAATTGCTTGAATATACTTAACCAATCTAACGTGATAACTTGATGGGGTTAAGTCATGAATCGCTTGAATATACTTAACCAATCTAACATCATAACTTGATGGGGTTAAGTCATGAATCGCTTGAATATAATTAACCAATCTAACACGGTAACTTGATGAAGATTAAGTCATGAGTCACTTGAATATACTTAACAAATCTGACACGGTAATTTGATGGGGTTAAGCTTGAATATACTTAACCAATCTAACACGATAATTTGATGGGGTTAAGCTTAAATATACTTAACCAATTAGACACGATGATTTGGATAGGGTTAAGTCATGAACCACTGGAATACGCTTAACCAACTTGACACGTGATTCGTAGGGCTAAGTCAAGAACTTGAATGACAACACTTAGCCAACATGACATGACATGTAGACGGGTTAAGTCACGAACTTGAATGACCACACTTAACCAACTTGACATGCTAGATTGATAGGGGTTAAGTCTTGAATTTAGATGACAACACTTAACCTGCTGGACGGAAACCCTAGTTACGTGGTCCTTTTCAGCAGTAACCCTCTTGAAGGTATCACAATACCCTAGGGACTAGGCTAGGGTGGGGCACGATTACTGGGCTGATTGTAAGCGACCAAAACGACGGCAGAGTTGGTGCGCCATTGTAGGTTCAGGCGGACTATGGTCGTGCACATGAGTCCGGAGTTGAAAAAGCAGACATGGGCACCAGTAGTTGTACACTGTGTGTGCTTGGAATGGTGTCAGTGGTTGACACCCTAGGGCTTGATACACCCTAGGGTGGACCTAGCACAGAGTAGCTACATTCGTGATTGGGCCGTATGACACCGACACACGACGAGTTAGGACTTGTAGGGGGCTGATCGATTAAATCGTTACATGGAAAAAGGGCGTTGTTCGATAGGTAGCATAATCCCTAGTGGTCCTGGGTGGCATAAACCCTGATCGAATCTCAAAAACGTCCAATAGGTAGCATAATCCCTAGTGGTCCTAGGTGGCGTAAATCCTAGACGAACACGCGATAATTCATGATAAGGGAATCTGGCCAGAACAAGGATGGCAGTCCGAACGATTTCAAGGATGGTGACACTACGTTGTAGTGGTACAGAATAACGTGATGGAACCCGTACGATATACGGCAAGGGACTATACATATACATGGAAGGGATGATACGAGTTAGGATGCTAGTACGGTTGGTGCAGAGGACGTTAGACATGCGATGCTATTCCGAGTTTATCTTGTTATCTTGTTACCTTGGTTATCCTGTTACCTTGGTTATCTTGTTACTTGAGTTTATCTTGTTATCTTAGTTTGATCTGTTTATCTTGTCATCATGTTTATGTTTACTTTCAGTTTATACATGTCATGTTACCTTTACCTGTTTTTAGGCTGAAAGTAGCTAGGACTTACCAGTCTTTATGACTGACCCCGTTTTGTTTCGCCTCTTTTTCTTCCGTTCCCCCCCCCCCCCAGGTTTACAGGGAGGAAATGTTGCTACTTAGTGCGGATTTTCTGCTTCAAGCTCATCATCTATGGCTTGGACTTTTCTTGGCTATGGCTATTTTACTGTTTTACTTGGGGAATAGTTTATGACCATGGTTTAATGCTTCTTTATTACTGCAAGATAGGTTTCGATGTAACTAATTTAATGGCACTTTGATGTAAAAGGTTTTAGACCTTACTACTTTTATAAAGAAATAAAATCATGTTTTCTTCCGCTGTTTTATATATTCTATCTTGTAATATTTCTGTGCATGTTTACCCAGATAATACTCCACCAAAGCTAGTGCATTCCCTTTGTGAGTGACCCTAGCGGAGTTGGGGTGTTGCATTTGGTATCAGAGCAGAAGGTTACCAGACTGGGCAAAAGTTTTAAAACCTTCTGAAAACTATTTGAAAACCGTTTACAAAGAAGCATTTTTCAAGGAAAGTTTTATTTTTAAAGGCTATTCCCCAAAGGCCATTAGCATTATCCTTTGTTTCCTTGATTGAATCTCTTTTCCTTTCTTTCCTCCACCTGTAGTCAAAGTGGTTTGAACTGCGACTAATCCTTTTCTAACTACATCAGCGTTTTCGGTACGATGGAGGAAGTTCTCAAGAGACCCGTTACCGCGTTATACAAGAAAGGATAGGAGTGGTTAAGGCGAATGAGGCTCAGAACAAGAAGGTAGTTAAGTGCTATAGGACAAGGATGTAACACCCCGAATTTTAGCTAATACTAAAATTCACTAATTATAGGATAAATAATCTCAGATGTGGGAATTGGGGGTAACGGGCTGCGTCATTACGTTCGTCTCGGAAAAATACGCGAAATAGAGTCCGAGTTTTCGAGAATCGGAGTCCGTATGGCCCGGTTATGGCCCAATGAAGTTTGCAGAAAAATTAAAGCTTAAAACAGATTTAGAAATTTAAATTAGGATTTGAAAATAGAACCAGCGGGGTCAGGCGGGAAGCTTCCCGCGCTACCCATGTCGACAGGGCTGTCGACAGGCCTGTCGACAGGGGTGTCGACTTGCCTGTCGACTTGCCTGTCGACAGGGGCGCGGCGTCCAGAGAACCTGGGTGCACCAGGTTGGGTTCTAGGCTGGCTTGGAGGGCTGTGTTCAAGAGATTTCCTAAATCTAAGGGTCCTAATCTAACCTAGGGTTAATCTATGGGCCTAAAACACTACCTAATCCTATAAATAAGACCCCAACCCTACCCTAATTCATTCATAATTAAACCTTGTAATTAAACTATGGCAAAATGAAACTTGATCATGGCCTCCACAAATCAATGAAGAGGGTTGCAAGCTAATCACTCTCTAATCCAACTCTAATCATCACCATCTTCATAATTAGCAACTAATTCCCCTTCATAAGTTTGCTAATCTTGGGTTTGGTGAGTTTCTATCACTTTAACATCAATTGCTAAAGTAAGTAGATTGGGTGTAATGAGACTTATGGTCATAAATGCGGATTAGTGAGTTTGAATCATTTAGAATGATATGCTACTCTATGTTTTTCTATGTTTATGCATGTTTGGCAAATGGGTTTATGCATGTTTAATATGTGGGTTTATGCATATTTAAAAAGTGGATTTATGCATGTTTAACAAAGTGAGTTATGCAAATTCATATGCAATTATATGAATGCTTTTGCAAGTGGTGTATATGCTTAAATGCAAGTTTAATGTGATATGCATCCTTATGCAAGTATGTAAATGCTTATGCAAGTTATGTGTATGCTTAAATGCAAGTTTAATGTGATATGCATGCTTATGCAAGTATATAAATGCTTATGCAAGTTATGTGTATGCTTAAATGCAAGTTTAATGTGATATGCATGCTTATGCAAGTATATAAATGCTTATGCAAGTTATGTGTATGCTTAAATGCAAGTTTAATGTGATATGCAAGTTATGCATGCTTATGCAAGTATGTGAATGCTTATGCAAGTTATGTCTATGCTTAAATGCATGTTTAGCATGTTATGCAAGTTATGAGAATGCTTATATGCAAGTTCAACATGTTATGCAAGATATGTATGATAATATGCAAGCTCATATGTAACATGTTATGCAAATCATGTGTATGATAATATGCAAGTTTGGGTTAAATGTAGTTGGGTTAATATGTGCTCATATATGCAAGTTGACATCCTCTTAACCCATGACAAAGTTATATGCTAAACCCATGATATTTGTGATGGATCTTCCCCTTTATTATGTTATGAAATGAGAACGATTTATGTGGGGAAAGATGGGGTTAATAAATATGTTAATAAAGTATGATTGGGTATGATTGAGCATACCATAAAATAAATAAATTACCATAAGTGGGAATTTACCAATTGAGTTAGGTCTACCCCATGGGAATTTACCTATTGAGTTAGGTCTACCCATGTTATGGAAAACTTGATATTAATTAGGGATAATTAATATGGGGGTGATTAATTAGGTGTAATTAATCAACTAAGACACGAGGTTGGACCCTTTTGTAGCGGAAGTCTGCCCGGAACCGACCGGCCATCCAGCGGCTACAAATGATTGGCCCAATGTGAGAGGTCTTAGTCATAAATTAAATACATGATTAAAGTAAAGACACGAGGTTAGACCCTTTTGATGACAGAAGTCTGCCCGGAACCAACCGGCATATCCAGTAGTCATAAAAGACGGTCTAATGTGAGAGGTCTTTATGAGGTCATGATCTTAATTAATGAATTAAGAAACACTTAACCATATTAGCATGTAGTGGGACATGAGGAGTTAAGTGGGTGCCTTGGGGTGGCATGATGAGACTAGTGGGTTGCCTTGGGTGGCAATAGAAAAATACGATTAGAATACTTAACCAAAGTAGAACATGTAATTAAAACATGATTAAAGGGTTAAGTAAGTGCCATGGGTGGCATGAGAAAATACGATTAGAATACTTAACCAAAGTGGAACATGTAATTAAAACATGGGTGAAGGGTTAAGTAAGTGCTTTGGGTGGCATGTGGAAATCTAGTGGGTGCCCTATGTGGCAATTGAAATATGATTGATGACTTAACCAAATCTTAACATGTAAGTGGGCATGACTACATAAGGGGTTAAGTGGGATGCACTAGATAAAAGTGACAAGCTTAAGTAGTAGCTTGTGGAGGCCCATTTCAACCAATATCCCAAACGTATCTTTGTGGGCTCGACCCATGTCGAGTGACGGGACACGCATATTGGGCTTGATTATAAGAGGCCAAAACGGGTTAGCGGTGGCAACGCGGGACCAACGGGTTTCATATGCGTGTGTGGACCCGGGCTGGTTGGTAAGTCGTTGTTGCATCGTGTAGATATAAAGCCGTGCACTGTTGATATTATCTGGTAGCCACTTTAGGGGAATGATACACCCCAATCGTGGGACCAGCACGGGTATCTACGGTAGGGAGCCGATCGATGGGGAGTAGTGGGTACACCTAATAAAGATTGGGGCAGACGGCACCTATGTAGGGGTACACGAAACTACTGGGTAAAATTACTGAGTACACCTAGTAGAGATAGGGGCAGACGGCACCTATGTAGTGGGCTAGGAGTACATGAAACTGCTGGGGAAATTTTCTAAGTTCTTGGAAGGGATCAACCTTTTAGTAGGAATGACTGGTGTGGTGCAGTTAGTAATTATCCTTGGGTGGGTAGATGCGTCCTTACGGTTATCTTAGTTTATCCTAAGTCTACCAAGCTGCTTAGTGTAGCCATTCATCCCCAGATATTACCGTAGGTCAAGTTTATGTCTTCTCTGGTTACTTTAATGATTGTATTGTTAAAGTTATAGGACTCACTCAGACTTATGTCTGACCCCGTTGTTTCTATCTTTTTCCCAACCCTCAGGTCCTACGGTGGATCCTAGCAGTAGTGGAGCTTGATCAGATTGCTGTTCCAGTCTTTAGGAGCTTGGATAGATGTAAAGCTCCAGTTATCCAGTTATCTTTTCTTTTTGTTCTGGCCATTGTATGAGAGAGTGGGATTATGTACTTCTTTATTTTGACGGATATTGTACTTAACTTTTATCGTGGTTTTATGATGTAACCAGACATGTTTATTTCCGCTGTTATGAGATGATGTTTTAAATTTCAAGTACTATTTATATCTGTCTTGGTGTAATTTTTCTGTTCTATATTCACTAAAATACTCCACCGATGCTATGGCATTCCCTTAGTGTGTGACCATAGCGGGTGTGGGGTGTTACACGTGGTATCAGAGCAAAGGTTACCAGAACAGATAAAATTTTTTTTAGAAAACTATTTTTCTAAAAATATTTTTGGAAGAAATATTTTCAAAAACATGTCTTTAAAGAGAAAAGTTTTTGAAAGAAAAGCATAATCCCCGATAGCCATATCTTTATCTTTCGAATTCTCCGTTTTGAATCTTTCCTTTTTCATCTCAGCATGGCTGAAGATCTTTATCTTCCGGACGGTGTAGCGGTACCAGTATGGTATAGGAGGTTGTTAGAGGCTAGGGCTACCGCTGCAGGTCCAGCAAATGTTCCTCCTCCACCCGTTGCACTCGTTCCTCCTCGCACGGATACTTTTGCTATGACTTGTAGGAAGTTTAAGGCTATGAGAGGAAAACCTTTTGTGGGAGCTAGGGATTGGCTTAGTGAGACGGAAGAATTGATGGAAATCTTGGAAGTAGAAGAGGGAAAGAAAGTCAGGTTAGCCGCTTGGTTAATGGAAGGAGAGGCCTCGTTCTGGTGGGAGGTCACTAATGGAGAACGCCCTATTGACTCTTGGGTGGATTTCAGGCAAAGGTTTGAGGCAAAGTTTCTCTCAAAAGCGGAAGAAAATATGCACGTGGAAAGGTTCTTGAACTTAAAGCAAGGGAACTTGTCAGTGAAAGAATGTGTTAACAAGTTTAACCAGTTAGCGAAGTTCAATATAGACTTGGTAAACACACCGGAGGAGAAGGCTTTGAGGTTCGTTAAAGGCTTGAACGAACCGATGCACGGATTGGCTATGTCTCATATCCCTATGGGGCCCACTTTCGAGAAGCTAGTGGACATGGCACTTATGCATGAGGAAGAGAAGGGTCCCAATGCTAATAAAGCACACGAGAAGAAAGGAGATCAGAAGAGACCTCAACAGCAAAACAAGGGTGGGAAAGGCAATGGTGGCAAGGGAAAGAAGAGGTGCTCCAATTGTGGGACACTAGGCCACTTAAACAAAGACTGTCGCAAGAAGACTAAGACTGGCTGCTTCCACTGTGGCGAAGCAGGGCATCTGATGAAAGACTGTCCAAAGAAGGAGCAAAGGACGGGGTCTACCTCAGGAGGACAGGTGCAAGCTCTTGTGGCACCAGGTCAGCCTAGGGGGCAAGTACAGGCTCTCGCGATTCGGGAAAGAGGTAGAACTATTTCTATTGAAAGTCTAGTTTTTCTGATCGATCATCCTGTCCGTACTTTATTTGATTTTGATGCATTGAGTTCGTTTATCTCATCATAATTAGTAGAGTCACTGCACTGAGACACCAGTTGGTAGATGATCCCTTAGTTGTTTCAAACCCAATTGGGGCTCCATGGTGTGTTTGGGTTTGAAAGTTTCTATACTTAGCGTTGAGTTTAGATGTGATGCTTGTTGGGCTTCACGGGCTATGGGTTAGTTTTGGGCATGGACTGGTTATCCAGTAGGGGTGCCGTTCTTGATTTTGAAGGGAGAGTTGTTAGGCTTATGGGCCGCCTGGGTGACACTCTCGAGATCTCTTGTAATCCCATAGAATCTGTTAAGCTAAGTTATCTAGAATCGCTTGACACGTCGGTCTAGAGTTTGTAGCGGTCCGGGAATACCTGGATGTGTGTGAGGAGGTGAAGGGCTTACCTTCGAAGCGGGAGATTGACTTCCGAATATATCTGGTGAATAATGCTAAACCAGTATCTTGGCCAGTGTGCCACGTGGCTCCTCGTGAGAGGAGGGAACTCCATAAGTAAGTAGGCGATTTGCTTGAGAAGGGGTTCATAAGACGAAGTACATCGGAGTGGGGCGCTCCAGTAGTTTTTGTTACGAAGGCGGATGGGTCCCTCAGACTTTGTGTAGGCTAAAGAGAGCTAAATAAACTCACAAAGAAGAATAGACACCCATTGTCGAGGATTGATGATCTCTTTGATCAGTTAGTGGGCGCCTCAGTATTTTCGCAGTTGGACTTAGTCACGAGGTTTCGTCAGTTGAGAGTGACTGAGGATAGTATAGAGAAGACTACCTTTAGGACTCCGGATGGTTTTTATGAGTGGCTGGAAATGCCATTTGGTTTGACGAACGCCCCCGCATACTTTGTTGATTTGATGAGAAGGGTGTTCAAGGAGTACCTAAATAAGTTGTGATGGTCTTTGTGGATGACATCTTGGTCTTTTCTAGGAGCGAAATAAGTTTTCGTATGTGCTCAATAGGGTGAGCAAAGCCAGTTAGGGAAAAACGGTGGTTTTGGAGTAAGACTGGCGAGGACATCCAGAATTGGACAAGGGCTTAATTATTTAGCCATTTTTACTAGTAATATCTCACGTAGGTCGTCTGAATTCGAAGGAGGTATCCCTTGGGTGTTTGTCTGATATTGGTTTAGGCCTTTGGGGCTTGCATTTGGGGGATGCCGAGTTCGACTAGGGTGGTCTGCATGAGAGACAGTTGTGGTGATTTTGGATGATATCCTGGTGGAGAAGAGCATGCCCTACATCTTAGGGAAGTATTGGAGACTCTTCGAGCGCATAGTCTTAGGACAGCAAAAATGGATGGGATTCTTAGCACCCTATGAGTTTGAGATAGCGTATACCCATGGCAAGGGTAACGTGGTGGTGGACGACTTAAATTGAAAAAGGTTGTCCTTGAGTTCATTGTTCGTTGAACGACGGAGCTTAGAGTTTATTTCTATGTTTGACTTAGACCTTCCGTTGACTTTGTACCCGGTTTGCTAGCCTCCTTGGAGGTTAGGCCTACTCTTTTGGGGCGTATTGGCAAAACACAGCGGGACGACCCACAATTGGTTGAGTTAGTAAAGAAGCTCATGAGGAGGGGGAGTCGTCCAGCCATTTGAGTAGGTACACCCTAGATGGTAAGGGGTGGTTGCGCAGAGACGGTAGCCTTTGTGTACCATAAAACAAGGGGTTCGAGGAAGGCTATACTCAATGATGCACATCAGTCAAAGATGACCATTCACCCCGATAGGGACAAGATGTACTAAGACATGAAGCGAGTTTTCTTTTGGGCCGGTATGAAGAAAGATGTGGCCGAGTATGTCGCTCGATGCTTGGTGTGCCAACAAGTGAAGACGGAGCAAAAGAAACCAGGTAGGTTGCTTCACCCGTTGGAGGTTCCGCAATGGAAGTGGGACAGCGTCTCGATGGATTTTATTGACGGGTGACCCAGATCGAGAAAGAGTAATACAGGAATTTGGGTGGTAGTAGACAGACTTACTAAGAGCACCCATTTCATACCTGTGAAGAGTAAGTGGACTGCTCCATGGCTAGCTTCTATATATCTTCGAGAGATAGTTCGATTGCATGGGGTACCCTCTAGCATAGTGAGTGATCGAGATCCTATCTTCACTAGAGAGTTTTGGAAGAGTTTGCAAGAGGCGGTAGGGACTCAGTTGTGTTTGAGTACCGCATATCATCCTCAGACGGATGGCCAGACCGAGAGGGTGAATCATGTTTTAGAAGACCTTTTGAGACTATGTATCTTGGATTTTAGAGGTACATGGGAGGAGCATATTCCATTGGTGGAGTTGCCCGACAGACTTAGTGGTGTACATTATGTATTCCATGGGAGGAAGTGCCTACATGAGACCGCAGAGGTGGTAGAGCCGAGTTTGCTTAGAGAAGTGGAAGCAGAGCGTGATGCGACGATTCGACGAGCTCCTACTTGCATCCTTGGGACAGAGATTTGGAAGTTGAGAAACAAGAGAGGTTCAACTAGTCAAAGTACAAAAAGGAGATGAAGAGAGCAATGCTACCTGGGAGACGGAAGCGAAGATGCGTTCGAGGTACCCTTTTCTTTCGGAGGGTATGTCCTTTTGCTTCTCCTTCATCGCATATCTTGTGCTTATCTTATCCTTAGTATGTCCTCTCGTTAGTACCTTCGACCTTCAGATAGGATAGTCCTATGGTTGAAACATGTGTTTGAGACATGTTATGTATGATGGATGCAAGTGGATGCAAGTGTTTGCTAGTGGTTGCTCGTGGATGCATATACACACACTCTAGGCACTAGATCGGCTCAGTCACTTCATATTGCATATTGCATAAAATTGTGTGTAGGAGGCTATATTTATGGATGTATAATGATTTTGTTATCACATGGATGATGCATTTTGGTGAATGATTGTGCACTCATGTAGATATTGTATGTGTCGATAGGGTTCTCTCGCATACATAATGGATGCATGGCACTATCATGGTTTGCATATGTTCATACATTAGATAAGGAACATATACACACACTGTTTGCATATGCTCATACATCATTAGAAACTGTTTAAGTACAATGGATGCCCGTGGTTGATGATTTGAGTAGATGGTTGTTTGGATGGTAGGATATGCATTCTCCTTAGCTTAGAGATTTCGGGGACGAAATCCTTTAAGGAGGGGAGAATGTAACACCCCGAATTTTAGCTAATACTAAAATTCACTAATTATAGGATAAATAATCTTAGATGTGGGAATAGGGGGTAACGGGCTGCGTCATTGCGTTCGTCTCGGAAAAATACGCGAAATAGAGTCCGAGTTTTCGAGAATCGGAGTCCGTATGGCCCGGTTATGGCCCAATGAAGTTTGCAGAAAAATTAAAGCTTAAAACAGATTTAGAAATTTAAATTAGGATTTGAAAATAGAACCAGCGGGGTCAGGCGGGAAGCTTCCCGCCCTACCCATGTCGACAGGGCTGTCGACAGGCCTGTCGACAGGGGTGTCGACTTGCCTGTCGACTTGCCTGTCGACAGGGGCGCGGCGTCCAGAGAACCTGGGTGCACCAGGTTGGGTTCTAGGCTGGCTTGGAGGGCTGTGTTCTAGAGATTTCCTAAATCTAAGGGTCCTAATCTAACCTAGGGTTAATCTAAGGGCCTAAAACACTACCTAATCCTATAAATAAGACCCCAACCCTACCCTAATTCATTCATAATTAAATCTTGTAATTAAACTATGGCAAAATGAAACTTGATCATGGCCTCCACAAATCAATGAAGAGGGTTGCAAGCTAATCACTCTCTAATCCATCTCTAATCATCACCATCTTCATAATTAGCAACTAATTCCCCTTCATAAGTTTGCTAATCTTGGGTTTGGTGAGTTTCTATCACTTTAACATCAATTGCTAAAGTAAGTAGATTGGGTGTAATGAGACTTATGGTCTTAAATGCGGATTAGTGAGTTTGAATCATTTAGAATGATATGCTACTCTATGTTTTTCTATGTTTATGCATGTTTGGCAAATGGGTTTATGCATGTTTAATATGTGGGTTTATGCATATTTAACAAGTGGATTTAGGCATGTTTAACAAAGTGAGTTATGCAAATTCATATGCAATTATATGAATGCTTATGCAAGTGGTGTATATGCTTAAATGCAAGTTTAATGTGATATGCATGCTTATGCAAGTATGTAAATGCTTATGCAAGTTATATGTATGCTTAAATGCAAGTTTAATGTGATATGCATGCTTATGCAAGTATATAAATGCTTATGCAAGTTATGTGTATGCTTAAATGCAAGTTTAATGTGATATGCATGCTTATGCAAGTATATAAATGCTTATGCAAGTTATGTGTATGCTTAAATGCAAGTTTAATGTGATATGCAAGTTATGCATGCTTATGCAAGTATGTGAATGCTTATGCAAGTTATGTCTATGCTTAAATGCATGTTTAGCATGTTATGCAAGTTATGAGAATGCTTATATGCAAGTTCAACATGTTATGCAAGATATGTATGATAATATGCAAGCTCATATGTAACATGTTATGCAAATCATGTGTATGATAATATGCAAGTTTGGGTTAAATGTAGTTGGGTTAATATGTGCTCATATATGCAAGTTGACATCCTCTTAACCCATGACAAAGTTATATGCTAAACCCATGATATTTGTGATGGATCTTCCCCTTTATTATTTTATGAAATGAGAACGATTTATGTGGGGAACGATGGGGTTAATAAATATGTTAATAAAGTATGATTGGGTATGATTGAGCATACCATAAAATAAATAAATTACCATAAGTGGGAATTTACCTATTGAGTTAGGTCTACCCCATGGGAATTTACCTATTGAGTTAGGTCTACCCATGTTATGGAAAACTTGATATTAATTAGGGATAATTAATATGGGGGTGATTAATTAGGTGTAATTAATCAACTAAGACACGAGGTTGGACCCTTTTGTAGCGGAAGTCTGCCCGGAACCGACCGGCCATCCAGCGGCTACAAATGATTGGCCCAATGTGAGAGGTCTTAGTCATAAATTAAATACATGATTAAAGTAAAGACACGAGGTTAGACCCTTTTGATGACAGAAGTCTGCCCGGAACCAACCGGCATATCCAGCAGTCATAAAAGACGGTCTAATGTTAGAGGTCTTTATGAGGTCATGATCTTAATTAATGAATTAAGAAACACTTAACCATATTAGCATGTAGTGGGACATGAGGGGTTAAGTGGGTGCTTTGGGGTGGCATGATGAGACTAGTGGGTTGCCTTGGGTGGCAATAGAAAAATACGATTAGAATACTTAACCAAAGTAGAACATGTAATTAAAACATGATTAAAGGGTTAAGTAAGTGCCATGGGTGGCATGAGAAAATACGATTAGAATACTTAACCAAAGTGGAACATGTAATTAAAACATGGGTGAAGGGTTAAGTAAGTGATTTGGGTGGCATGTGGAAATCTAGTGGGTGCCCTATGTGGCAATTGAAATATGATTGATGACTTAACCAAATCTTAACATGTAAGTGGGCATGACTACATAAGGGGTTAAGTGGGATGCACTAGATAAAAGTGACAAGCTTAAGTAGTAGCTTGTGGGGGCCCATTTCAACCAATATCCCAAACGTATCTTTGTGGGCTCGACCCATGTCGAGTGACGGGACACGCATATTGGGCTTGATTATAAGAGGCCAAAACGGGTTAGCGGTGGCAACGCGGGACCAACGGGTTTCATATGCGTGTGTGGACCCGGGCTGGTTGGTAAGTCGTTGTTGCATCGTGTAGATATAAAGCCGTGCACTGTTGATATTATCTGGTAGCCACTTTAAGGGAATGATACACCCCAATCGTGGGACCAGCACGGGTATCTACGGTAGGGAGCCGATCGATGGGGAGTAGTGGGTACACCTAATAAAGATAGGGGCAGACGGCACCTATGTAGGGGTACACGAAACTACTGGGTAAAATTACTGAGTACACCTAGTAGAGATAGGGGCAGACGGCACCTATGTAGTGGGCTAGGAGTACATGAAACTGCTGGGGAAATTTTCTAAGTTCTTGGAAGGGATCAACCTTTTAGTAGGAATGACTGGTGTGGTGCAGTTAGTAATTATCCTTGGGTGGGTAGATGCGTCCTTACGGTTATCTTAGTTTATCCTAAGTCTACCAAGCTGCTTAGTGTAGCCATTCATCCCCAGATATTACCGTAGGTCAAGTTTATGTCTTCTCTGGTTACTTTAATGATTGTATTGTTAAAGTTATAGGACTCACTCAGACTTATGTCTGACCCCGTTGTTTCTATCTTTTTCCCAACCCTCAGGTCCTACGGTGGATCCTAGCAGTAGTGGAGCTTGATCAGATTGCTGTTCCAGTCTTTAGGAGCTTGGATAGATGTAAAGCTCCAGTTATCCAGTTATCTTTTCTTCTTGTTCTGGCTATTGTATGAGAGAGTGGGATTATGTACTTCTTTATTTTGACGGATATTGTACTTGACTTTTATCGTGGTTTTATGATGTAACCAGACATGTTTATTTCCGCTGTTATGAGATGATGTTTTAAATTTCAAGTACAATTTATATCTGTCTTGGTGTAATTTTTCTGTTCTATATTCACTAAAATACTCCACCGATGCTATGGCATTCCCTTAGTGAGTGACCATAGCGGGTGTGGGGTGTTACAAAGGACATGGGCAAAGAACAAGATCGTCGAGAGGGCAATTGTATACTCTCACCTAAGAGGGATGGTAACGTGTTTGTTAAAGGTTTTCCTTTCTATCATCCCGTCAGGACTTTGTTTTGTACATAGCACCCTTTTTTTTAAATCTTGCTTCGATAGTTGAGTCTCTGCATCTTAGTACTAGCACAATAGAGGGTCCCGTTTTGTCTCAAATCGTGTTGGGGGATCGTCCCATTTATTCATGACTTGTTTGGATTTGAGGACATCTATGACTTTTGGGAATAATGCTTATGTTTTTGAGCTATTGGTTGATTCTAGGGATGAAGTGGTCATCCCGTAAGGGTGCCATTCTCGGGTCGGAAAGGAGGGTAGTTAGACTCTTGACTTGCCTCGGTAATACCCTCGAAGTCTCGGGTAACCTTTAGGGTTCTGTCAAGATTGGTTACCTAGAATCTCTTGATGCATTTGTTGGTAATCCATTCGAGTAGAGTTCGCCACTAAGGCGGATGGTTCATTTTGCTTGTGCATGAGTTATGGAAATCACTCTAGTAAGTACACTTGGTAACACGGTTGGCATCTATTTGTTTTCAAGAGATAAGTTCTTCTGCGTGGAATGCCGTATAGTGAGTAAACGAGATCCAGAGTTCACTAGTGAATTTTGGAGAGCTTGCATGAAAACCAAGAGTACACAGATATGGTTGAGCCAAATATACCATAGGGAGAATAAGTAAAAGTGGAACGAGAGGCGACAATGAAGTGAGTCCCAGCTCATATTTGGAAATAGGAGTTAAGAGGCCACGAAATCATGAGGTTAAAGATGGTCAAAGCACAATGGAATTAAGCTCAAGGAAATGCGACTTAGAAGATTGAAGACAAGATACGCGCATCATATCTCTTTTTAAGAGTATATTCTCTATCCCTGTTTTCCTATAAAGCTTACCCGCATGCTATCTTTATGTATATCCTCTCGGTCCTATTCTCGATCTTATTTCTTGACTAAACCTTTTGGGCTTTATAGGATATGGGTTGGGTTTAGAAAGGGATTTCTTGTAATCCAAAAAGGAGTTTATCTTGCTTATCTTCTCGATCCTTTCTTGAGGACCTTAGGTAGAACCCTATGGATGCAAACATGTATTTGAAACATGTTATGATTGATGTTTGCGAAATGGTTGCAAGTGGTCGCAAGTAGTTGCTCGTGGATGCATGAATACAGATTAGGCACTAGATCGTCTTAGACACATTTTCATGTTGCATATACATGAGTGTTTATACTTTTTTATGGATGAAATTGAATGTGTTATCATGGGAATATTGCATATGGATGAATGTTTGTGCACACATATAGTGTTTATGTGACTAGGACTATTTGCATACATATGGATTCATGGCACTAAACATATTTTGCATTTAGAAGATCAATCAGGCCTGATCATTTGCATTAGATAAGGAACATATACACACACTTTCTGCATATGTTCATACAGCATTAGAAATCTTTTAAGGACAATGGTTGCATGTGGATGATGCTTTGAGTAGATGGATGATTGGATGGTAGGACACATCCTCCCTAACTTAGAGATTTCGGGGACGAAATCCTTAAAGGAGAGGAGAATGTAACAACCCAAATTTTAATAACGTGTTAAGACAAGAATCGAGACAGAATTAAATTTTAAAATAAGAATCAAGGGAAACGGGTTATGCCGTTGCGTTCGTCTCGAAATTCTGGTTGGAAACGAGTCCGAAATTTCGTAAATCGGAGTCTGTATGACCGAGATATGGCCTGTAGAAGTTTCACGAAAAAACAGAAAACGAAAACAGATTTTCGAAATTCAAATTTAGCCCCAAACAGACTGGGCGGGAAAATTTCCCACCTAGCCCCAGGTCGACTGGGGAGTCGACCCCCCAGAGACCAGGTCGACTACCCAGTCGACCTGGGTGTCGACTTCCCTGGTCGAGCCAGGTCGGCCTAGGTGCACCTGCATGGTCTTTTGGGTCTGGCTTGGGGGCCTGTGACGATTTTGACGGTTCAGATCTAAACTAGGGTCAATCTAAGGGCCTAAACTAGTCCTAACTTCTATAAAAACACCCTAAGACCTAACCTAAATCACTAAAAATCATCCTAGCAACAAAGTGCTGCCCAAACCTCTGTTGATCATGGCCTCCATCTCCAACTTCAAAGGCTTGAGCATTCAAACTAGATCCATGTCAAAGGAGCAATTTTTCTCCATCAAATCTAGGAGCTACTTATATTCTCAAGGCTTCTAGTGTTGCTACATCATTCCTAGAGCTTCTACAACGATTCTATGATGATTCTTGCTCCTAATTCACTAGCCACGCTTTGTAAGTTCTAGGTGCTTTTAGATTGAAATGATAACTTGAATATGACATGTGATAAAGTTGAAATTGGATCTATGCATGATAATCGATCCATGCTCATTTTTGTTCATTTTGGATCTTGACCTTTGGGGATGCTGCTATGACATTAATTTGGACCTATGCATGTTGCAAATCACTCTTTCATATCCTTATCATGCATGTAATGATGTTTTTCTCTCGGATCTTGTTTTATGCAAAGTTTCTACCTTCCCCTTTTTATCTTCTTTTGATGAACCTTAGCCGATTTCGGACCTAGGCCTGAACTACGATTTACATGCGGTTTGTGTACAGGTGAATATTGGGATTTCACCTATTTGGACATGAGTGTGTGGTAGAATTGATTTCATAACATGAACAAGGGGAATTTTGGGTATTGCCAATGTAATTTGCAAGTTTGGGCATACATGAAATGCCATATGAGTTAAATCACGAGTTTTTGGGGACTATGTAAGTTACATCAACGGATTGGGCTTATGTAAATTAGGCATAAGTGGAATTAGGAACATGAACCATGATGTGGGTTTATTTGGGCATGAATGTGACAACATGTAACTTTGGCTAGAACATGATTTAGGGTAAATTGGCATAAACTTGACATACATGCAAATAGGCGAGAATTGGACATATGTGAAGTGGCTAGAATTGGGTACACATTTTGATGGACATGTATTTGGGAACTTGGGAATATGCTTAGTAATACGTAAAGTGGGGATCTTGACTTAGATGACACATATGTAATTAACAATCTAACGGATGCCTTCGACACGAGGTTAGACTTGAGTTGTGGTGTAATTCTGCCCGGAACCGCCCGGCATATCCAGTGACCACAACAATAATAGTCTAATGTGAGAGGTCGTAGGCAAAGGTTAGATTGTGGTAATGCGTTGAACCCGAGGTTGGAATGGGTTTGCGGTGTAATTCTGCCCGGAACCGCCCGGCGTATCCAGTGACCGCAAATAAGTCCAATGTGAGAGGTTGATGCATTAGTAAATAATAAATGAATATGACATGGACGGGTGGGTTAAGTAACTTGATTAGACTAATGACACTTAACCAATATGACATGGATGGGTGGGTTAAGTAACTTAATTAGACTAATGACACTTAACCAATATGACATGGATGGGTGGGTTAAGTAACTTGATTAGACAAATTACACTTAACCAATATGACATGGATGGGTGGGTTAAGTAAAACCGGACTTGACTTCTTGATGACACTTAACCATATAACACGATTAGAGGATGGGTTAGTCTTACCTGAATGGGTCGATAACACCCGAATAGTATAACGCGATGCATGGTAAGGTTAAGTAAACTCAAAAGGGTAACACTTAACCGTTATAATTTGACTAGTGGATGGGGTTAGGTTAACATATACTTAATCGATCTAACACGATGATTTTGATGGGGTTAAGTCATGAATTGCTTGAATATACTTAACCAATCTAACATGATAACTTGATGGGTTTAAGTCATGAACCGCTTGAATATACTTAACTAATCTAACATGATAACTTGATGGGGTTAAGTCATGAATCGCTTGAATATACTTAACCAATCTAACACGGTAACTTGATGAAGATTAAGTCATGAGTCACTTGAATATACTTAACAAATCTGACACGGTAATTTGATGGGGTTAAGCTTGAATATACTTAACCAATCTAACACGGTAATTTGATGAGGTTAAGCTTAAATATACTTAACCAATTTGACACAATGATTTGGATAGGGTTAAGTCATGAACCGCTGGAATACGCTTAACCAACTTGACACGTGATTCGTAGGGCTAAGTCAAGAACATGAATGACAACACTTAGCTAACTTGACATGACATATAGACGGGTTAAGTCACGAACTTGAATGACCACACTTAACCAACTTGACATGCTAGACTGATAGGGGTTAAGTCTTGAATTTAGATGACAACACTTAACCTGCTGGACGGAAACCCTAGTTACGTGGTCCTTTTCAGCAGTAACCCTCTTGAAGGTATCACGATACCCTAGGGACTAGGCTAGGGTGGGGCACGATTACTGGGCTGATTGTAAGCGACCATAACGACGGCAAAGTTGGTGCGCCATTGTAGATTCAGGCTGACTATGGTCGTGCACATGAGTCCGGAGTTGAAAAAGCAGACATGGGCACCAGTAGTTGTACACTGTGTGTGCTTGGAATGGTGTCAGTGGTTGACACCCTAGGGCTTGATACACCCTAGGGTGGACCTAGCACAGAGTAGCTACATTCGTGATTGGGCCGTATGACACCGACACACGACGAGTTAGGACTTGTAGGGAGCCGATCGATTAGATCGTTACATGGAAAAAGGGCGTTGTTCGATAGGTAGCATAATCCCTAGTGGTCCTACGTGGCATAAACCCTGATCGAATCTCAAAAACGTCCAATAGGTAGCATAATCCCTAGTGGTCCTAGGTGGCGTAAATCCTAGACGAACACGCGATAATTCATAATAAGGGAATCTGGCCAGAACAAGGATGGCAGTCCGAACGATTTCAAGGATGGTGACACTACGTTGTAGTGGTACAGAATAACGTGATGGAACCCGTATGATATACGGCAAGGGACTATACATATACATGGAAGGGATGATACGAGTTAGGATGCTAGTACGGTTGGTGCAGAGGATGTTAGACATGCGATGCTATTCCAAGTTTATCTTGTTACCTTGGTTATCATGTTACCTTGGTTATCTTGTTACTTGAGTTTATCTTGTTATCTTAGTTTTATCTGTTTATCTTGTCATCATATTTATGTTTACTTTCAGTTTATACATGTCATGTTACCTTTACCTGTTTTTAGGCTGAAAGTAGCTAGGACTTACCAGTCTTTATGACTGACCCCGTTTTGTTTCACCTCTTTTTCTTCCGTTCCCCCCCCCCCCAGGTTTACAGGGAGGAAATGTTGCTACTTAGTGCGGATTTTCTGCTTCAAGCTCATCATCTATGGCTTGGACTTTTCTTGGCTATGGCTATTTTACTGTTTTACTTGGGGAATAATTTATGACTATGGTTTTATGCTTCTTTATTATTGCAAGATAGGTTTCGATGTAACTAATTTAATGGCACTTTGATGTAAAAGGTTTTAGACCTTACTACTTTTATAAAGAAATAAAATCATGTTTTCTTCCGCTATTTTATATGTTCTGTCTTGTAATATTTCTGTGCATGTTTACCCAGATAATACTCCACCAAAGCTAGTGCATTCCCTTTGTGAGTGACCCTAGCGGAGGTGGGGTGTTGCATTTGGTATCAGAGCAGAAGGTTACCAGACTGGGCAAAAGTTTTAAAACCTTCTGAAAACTATTTGAAAACCGTTTACAAAGAAGCATTTTTCAAGGAAAGTTTTATTTTTAAAGGCTATTTCCCAAAGGCCATTAGCATTATCCTTTGTTTCCTTGATTGAATCTCTTTTCCTTTCTTTCCTCCACCTGTAGTCAAAGTGGTTTGAACTGCGGCTAATCCTTTTCTAACTACGTCGGCGTTTTCGGTACGATGGAGGAAGTTCTCAAGAGACCCGTTACCGCGTTATACAAGAAAGGATAGGAGTGGTTAAGGCGAATGAGGCTCAGAACAAGAAGGTAGTTAAGTACTATAGGACAAGGACATGGGCAAAGAACAAGATCGTCGAGAGGGCAATTGTATACTCTCACCTAAGAGGGATGGTAACGTTTCTGTTAAAGGTTTTCCTTTCTATCATCCCGTCAGGACTTTGTTTTGTACATAGCATCCTTTTTTTTTAAATCTTGCTTCGATAGTTGAGTCTCTGCACCTTAGTACTAGCACAATAGAGGGTCCCGTTTTGTCTCAAATCCTGTTGGGGGATCGTCCCATTTATTCATGACTTGTTTGGATTTGAGGACATCTATGACTTTTGGGAATAATGCTTATGTTTTTGAGCTATTGGTTGATTCTAGGGATGAAGTGCTCATCCCGTAAGGGTGCCATTCTCGGGTCGGAAAGGAGGGTAGTTAGACTCTTGACTTGCCTCGGTAATACCCTCGAAGTCTCGGGTAACCTTTAGGGTTCTGTCAAGATTGGTTACCTAGAATCTCTTGATGCATTTGTTGGTAATCCATTCGTGTAGAGTTCGCCACTAAGGCGGATGGTTCATTTTGCTTGTGCATGAGTTATGGAAATCACTCTAGTAAGTACACTTGGTAACACGGTTGGCATCTGTTTGTTTTCAAGAGATAAGTTCTTCTGCGTGGAATGCCGTATAGTGAGTAAACGAGATCCAGAGTTCACTAGTGAATTTTGGAGAGCTTGCATGAAAACCAAGAGTACACAGATATGGTTGAGCCAAATATACCATAGGGAGAATAAGTAAAAGTGGAACGAGAGGCGACAATGAAGTGAGTCCCAGCTCATATTTGGAAATAGGAGTTAAGAGGCCACGAAATCATGAGGTTAAAGATGGTCAAAGCACAACGGAATTAAGCTCAAGGTAATGCGACTTAGAAGATTGAAGACAAGATACGCGCATCATATCTCTTTTTAAGAGTACATTCTCTATCCCTGTTTTCCTATAAAGCTTACCCGCATGCTATCTTTATGTATATCCTCTCGGTCCTATTCTCGATCTTATTTCTATTGCAAACTCCATAGGGGATATGATTCATCGGTTAATAATACTTGTCAGGGTTTGAAGTTGTCCGTTAGGTTGACTAAACCTTTTGGGCTTTATAGGATATGGGTTGGGTTTAGAAAGGGATTTCTTGTAATCCAAAAAGGAGTTTATCTTGCTTATCTTCTCGATCCTTTCTTGAGGACCTTAAGTAGAAGCCTATGGATGCAAACATGTATTTGAAACATGTTATGATTGATGTTTGCGAAATGGTTGCAAGTGGTCGCAAGTAGTTGCTCGTGGATGCATGAATACACATTAGGCACTAGATCGTCTCAGACACATTTTCATGTTGCATATACATGAGTGTTTATACTTTTTTTTGGATGAAATTGAATGTGTTGTCATGGGAATATTGCATATGGATGAATGTTTGTGCACGCATATAGTGTTTATGTGACTAGGACTATTTGCATACATATGGATTCATGGCACTAAACATATTTTGCATTTAGAAGATCAATTAGGCCTGATCATTTGCATTAGATAAGGAACATAGACACACACTTTCTGCATATGCTCATACAGAATTAGAAATCTTTTAAGGACAATGGTTGCCTGTGGATGATGCTTTGAGTAGATGGATGATTGGATGGTAGGACACATCCTCCCTAACTTAGAGATTTCGGGGACGAAATCCTTAAAGGAGAGGAGAATGTAACAACCCAAATTTTAATAACGTGTTAAGACAAGAATCGAGATAGAATTTAATTTTAAAATAATAATCAAGGGAAACGGGTTATGCCGTTGCGTTCATCTCGAAATTCTGGTTGGAAACGAGTCCGAAATTTCGTAAATCGGATTCCGTATGACCGAGATATGGCCCGTAGAAGTTTCATGAAAAATCAGAAAACGAAAACAGATTTTCGAAATTCGAATTTAGCCCCAAACAGACTGGGCGGGAAAATTTCCGGCCCTGCCCCAGGTCGACCGGGGAGTCGACTGGGGAGTCGACCCCCCAGAGACCAGGTCGACTGCCCAGTCGACCTGGGTGTCGACTTCCCTGGTCGAGCCAGGTCGGCCTAGGTGCACCTGCATGGTCTTTTGGCTCTGGCTTGGGGGACTGTGACGATTTTGACGGTTCAGATCTAAACCAGGGATAATCTAAGGGCCTAAACTAGTCCTAACTTCTATAAAAACACCCTAAGACCTAACCTAAATCACTAAAAATCATCCTAGCAACAAAGTGCTGCCCAAACCTCTCTTGATCATGGCCTCCATCTCCAACTTCAAAGGCTTGAGCATTCAAACTAGATCCATGTCAAAGGAGCAATCTTTCTCCATCAAATCTAGGAGCTACTTATATTCTCAAGGCTTCTAGTGTTGCTACATCATTCCTAGAGCTTCTACAACGATTCTATGACGATTCTTGCTCCTAATTCACTAGCCACGCTTTGTAAGTTCTAGATGCTTTTAGATTGAAATGATAACTTGAATATGACATGTGATAAAGTTGAAATTGGATCTATGCATGATAATCGATCCATGCTCATTCTTGTTCATTTTGGATCTTGACCTTTGGGGATGTTGCTATGACATTAATTTGGACCTATGCATGTTACAAATCACTCTTTCATATACTTATCATGCATGTAATGATGTTTTTCTCTTGGATCTTGTTTTATGCAAAGTTTCTACCTTCCCCTTTTTATCTTCTTTTGATGAACCTTGGCCGATTTCGGACCTAGGCCTAAACTACGATTTACATGCGGTTTGTATATAGGGGAATATTGGGATTTCACCTATTTGGACATGAGTGTGTGGTAGAATTGATTTCAAAACACGAACAAGGGGAATTTGGGGTATTGCCAATGTAATTTGCAAGTTTGGGCATACATGAAATGGCATATGAGTTAAATCACGAGTTTTTGGGGACTATGTAAGTTACATCAAGGGATTGGGCTTATGTAAATTAGGCATAAGTGGAATTAGGAACATGAACCATGATGTGGGTTTATCTGGGCATGAATGTGACAACATGTAACTTTGGCTAGAACATGATTTAGGGTAAATTGGCATAAACTTGACATACATGCAAATAGGCGAGAATTGGACATATGTGAAGTGGCTAGAATTGGGTACACATTTTGATGGACATGTAATTGGGAACTTGGGAATATGCTTAGTAATACGTAAAGTGGGGATCTTGAATTAGATGACACATATGTAATTAACAATCTAACGGATGCCTTTGACACGAGGTTAGACTTGAGTTGTGGTGTAATTCTGCCCGGAACCGCACCACATATCCAGTGACCACAACAATAATAGTCTAATGTGAGAGGTCGTAGGCAAAGGTTAGATTGTGGTAATGCATTGAACCCGAGGTTGGAATGGGTTTGCGGTGTAATTCTGCCCGGAACCGCCCGGCGTATCCAGTGACCGCAAATAAGTCCAATGTGAGAGGTTGATGCATTAGTAAATAATAAATGAATATGACATGGACGGGTGGGTTAAGTAATTTGATTAGACTAATGACACTTAACCAATATGACATGGATGGGTGGGTTAAGTAACTTGATTAGACTAATGACACTTAGCCAATATGACAGGGACGGGTGGGTTAAGTAACTTGATTAGACAAATTACACTTAACCAATATGACGTGGATGGGTGGGTTAAGTAAAACCGGACTTGACTTCTTGATGACACTTAACCATATAACACGATTAGAGGATGGGTTAGTCTTACCTGAATGGGTCGATAACACCCGAATAGTATAATGCGATGCATGGTAAGGTTAAGTAAACTCAAAAGGGTAACACTTAACCGTTATAATTTGACTAGTGGATGGGGTTAGGTTAACATATACTTAATCGATCTAACACGATGATTTGGATGGGGTTAAGTCATGAATTGCTTGAATATACTTAACCAATCTAACATGATAACTTGGTGGGGTTAAGTCATGAATCGCTTGAATATACTTAACCAATCTAACATGATAACTTGATGGGGTTAAGTCATGAATCGCTTGAATATAATTAACCAATCTAACACGGTAACTTGATGAAGATTAAGTCATGAGTCACTTGAATATACTTAACAAATCTGACACGGTAATTTGATGGGGTTAAGCTTGAATATACTTAACCAATCTAACACAGTAATTTGATGGGGTTAAGCTTAAATATACTTAACCAATTTGACACGATGATTTGGATAGGGTTAAGTCATGAACCGCTGGAATACGCTTAACCAACTTGACACGTGATTCGTAGGGCTAAGTCAAGAACTTGAATGACAACACTTAGCCAACTTGACATGACATGTAGACGGGTTAAGTCTTGAATTTAGATGACAACACTTAACCTGCTGGACGGAAAACCTAGTTACGTGGTCCTTTTCAGCAGTAACCCTCTTGAAGGTATCACGATACCCTAGGGACTAGCCTAGGGTGGGGCACGATTACTGGGCTGATTGTAAGCGACCAGAACGACGGCAGAGTTGGTGCGCCATTGTAGGTTCAGGCGGACTATGGTCGTGCACATGAGTCCGGAGTTGAAAAAGTAAACATGGGCACCAGTAGTTGTACACTATGTGTGCTTGGAATGGTGTCAGTGGTTGACACCCTAGGGCTTGATACACCCTAGGGTGGACCTAGCAGAGAGTAGCTACATTCGTGATTGGGCCGTATGACACCGACACACGACGAGTTAGGATTTGTAGGGAGCCGATCGATTAGATCGTTACATGGAAAAAGGGCGTTGTTCGATAGGTAGCATAATCCCTAGTGGTCCTAGGTGGCATAAACCCTGATCGAATCTCAAAAACGTCCAATAGGTAGCATAATCCCTAGTGGTCCTAGGTGGCGTAAATCCTAGACGAATACGCGATAATTCATGATAAGGGAATCTGGCCAGAACAAGGATGGCAGTCCGAACGATTTCAAGGATGGTGACACTACGTTGTAGTGGTACAGAATAACGTGATGGAACCCGTACGACATACGACAAAGGACTATACATATACATGGAAGGGATGATACGAGTTAGGATGCTAGTACGGTTGGTGCAGAGGACGTTAGACATGCGATGCTATTCCGTGTTTATCTTGTTATCTTGTTACCTTGATTATCTTGTTACCTTGGTTATCTTGTTACTTGAGTTTATCTTGTTCTCTTAGTTTGATCTGTTTATCTTGTCATCATGTTTATGTTTACTTTCAGTTTATACATGTCATGTTACCTTTACCTGTTTTTAGGCTGAAAGTAGCTAGGACTTACCAGTCTTTATGACTGACCCCGTTTTGTTTCGCCTCTTTTTCTTCCGTTCCCCCCCCCCCCAGGTTTACAGGGAGGAAATGTTGCTACTTAGTGCGGATTTTCTGCTTCAAGCTCATCATCTATGGCTTGGACTTTTCTTGGCTATGGCTATTTTACTGTTTTACTTGGGGAATAATTTATGACTATGGTTTAATGCTTCTTTATTATTGCAAGATAGGTTTCGATGTAACTAATTTAATGGCACTTTGATGTAAAAGGTTTTAGACCTTACTACTTTTATAAAGAAATAAAATCATGTTTTCTTCTGCTGTTTTATATGTTCTGTCTTGTAATATTTCTGTGCATGTTTACCCAGATAATACTCTACCAAAGCTAGTGCATTCCCTTTGTGAGTGACCCTAGCGGAGGTGGGGTGTTGCATTTGGTATCAGAGCAGAAGGTTACCAGACTGAGCAAAAGTTTTAAAACCTTCTGAAAACTATTTGAAAACAATTTACAAAGAAGCATTTTTCAAGGAAAGTTTTATTTTTAAAGGCTATTCCCCAAAGGCCATTAGCATTATCCTTTGTTTCCTTGATTGAATCTCTTTTCCTTTCTTTCCTCCACCTATAGTCAAAGTGGTTTGAACTGCGACTAATCCTTTTCTAACTACGTCAGCGTTTTCGGTACGATGGAGGAAGTTCTCAAGAGACCCGTTACCGCGTTATACAAGAAAGGATAGGAGTGGTTAAGGCGAATGAGGCTCAGAACAAGAAGGTAGTTAAGTACTATAGGACAAGGACATGGGCAAAGAACAAGATCGTCGAGAGGGCAATTGTATACTCTCACCTAAGAGGGATGGTAACGTTTCTGTTAAAGGTTTTCCTTTCTATCATCCTGTCAGGACTTTGTTTTGTACATAGCATCCTTTTTTTTTAAATCTTGCTTCGATAGTTGAGTCTCTGCACCTTAGTACTAGCACAATAGAGGGTCCCGTTTTGTCTCAAATCCTGTTGGGGGATCGTCCCATTTATTCATGACTTGTTTGGATTTGAGGACATCTATGACTTTTGGGAATAATTCTTATGTTTTTGAGCTATTGGTTGATTCTAGGGATGAAGTGCTCATCCCGTAAGGGTGCCATTCTCGGGTCGGAAAGGAGGGTAGTTAGACTCTTGACTTGCCTCGGTAATACCCTCGAAGTCTCGGGTAACCTTTAGGGTTCTGTCAAGATTGGTTACCTAGAATCTCTTGATGCATTTGTTGGTAATCCATTCGAGTAGAGTTCGCCACTAAGGCGGATGGTTCATTTTTCTTGTGCATGAGTTATGGAAATCACTCTAGTAAGTACACTTGGTAACACGGTTGGCATCTGTTTGTTTTCAAGAGATAAGTTCTTCTGCGTGGAATGTCGTATAGTGAGTAAACGAGATCCAGAGTTCACTAGTGAATTTTGGAGAGCTTGCATGAAAACCAAGAGTACACAGATATGGTTGAGCCAAATATACCATAGGGAGAATAAGTAAAAGTGGAACGAGAGGCAACAATGAAGTGAGTCCCAGCTCATATTTGGAAATAGAAGTTAAGAGGCCACGAAATCATGAGGTTAAAGATGGTCAAAGCACAATGGAATTAAGCTCAAGAAAATGCGACTTAGAAGATTGAAGACAAGATACGCGCATCATATCTCTTTTTAAGAGTATATTATCTATCCTTGTTTTCCTATAAAGCTTACCCGCATGCTATCTTTATGTATATCCTCTCGGTCCTATTCTCGATCTTATTTCTATTGCAAACTCCATAGGGGGTATGATTAATCGGTTAATAATACCTGTCAGGGTTTGAAGTTGTCCGTTAGGTTGACTAAACCTTTTGGGCTTTATAGGATATGGGTTGGGTTTAGAAAGGGATTTCTTGTAATCCAAAAAGGAGTTTATCTTGCTTATCTTCTCGATCCTTTCTTGAGGACCTTAGGTAGAACCCTATGGATGCAAACATGTATTTGAAACATGTTATGATTGATGTTTGCGAAATGGTTGCAAGTGGTTGCAAGTAGTTGCTCGTGGATGCATGAATACACATTAGGCACTAGATCGTCTCAGACACATTTTCATGTTGCATATACGTGAGTGTTTATACTTTTTTATAGATGAAATTGAATGTGTTATCATGGGAATATTGCATATGGATGAATGTTTGTGCACACATATAGTGTTTATGTGACTAGGACTATTTGCATACATATGGATTCATGGCACTAAACATATTTTGCATTTAGAAGATCAATCAGGCCTGATCATTTGCATTAGATAAGGAACATATACACACACTTTCTGCATATGTTCGTACAGCATTAGAAATCTTTTAAGGACAATGGTTGCCTGTGGATGATGCTTTGAGTAGATGGATGATTGGATGGTAGGACACATCCTCCCTAACTTAGAGATTTCGGGGACGAAATCCTTAAAGGAGAGGAGAATGTAACAACCCAAATTTTAATAACGTGTTAAGACAAGAATCGAGACAGAATTAAATTTTAAAATAAGATTCAAGGGAAACGGGTTATGCTGTTGCGTTCGTCTCGAAATTCTGGTTGGAAACGATTCCGAAATTTCGTAAATCGGAGTCTGTATGATCGAGATATGGCCTGTAGAAGTTTCACGAAAAATCAGAAAACGAAAACAGATTTTCGAAATTCGAATTTAGCCCCAAACAGACTGGGCGCGAAAATTTCCCGCCCAGCCCCAGGTCGACTGGGGAGTCGACCCCCCAGAGACCAGGTCGATCGCCCAGTCGACCTGGGTGTCGACTTCCCTGGTCGAGCCAGGTCGGCCTAGGTGCACCTGCATGGTCTTTTGGCTCTGGCTTGGGGGTCTGTGACGATTTTGACGGTTCAGATCTAAAGTAGGGTTAATCTAAGGGCCTAAACTAGTCCTAACTTCGGTAAAAACACGCTAAGACCTAACCTAAATCACTAAAAATCATCCTAGCAACAAAGTGCTGCCCAAACCTCTATTGATCATGGCCTCCATCTCCAACTTCAAAGGCTTGAGCGTTCAAACTAGATCCATGTCAAAGGAGCAATCTTTCTCCATCAAATCTAGGAGCTACTTATATTCTCAAGGCTTCTAGTGTTGCTACATCATTCCTAGAGCTTCTACAACGATTCTATGACGATTCTTGCTCCTAATTCACTAGCCACGCTTTGTAAGTTCTAGGTGCTTTTAGATTGAAACGATAACTTGAATATGACATGTGATAAAGTTGAAATTGGATCTATGCATGATAATCGATCCATGCTCATTCTTGTTCATTTTGGATCTTGACCTTTGGGGATGTTGCTATGACATTAATTTGGACCTATGCATGTTGCAAATCACTCTTTCATATCCTTATCATGCATGTAATGATGTTTTCCTCTCGGATCTTGTTTTATGCAAAGTTTCTGCCTTCCCCTTTTTATCTTCTTTTGATGAACCTTGGCCGATTTCGGACCTAGGCCTAAACTACGATTTACATGTGGTTTGTATACAGGGGAATATTGGGATTTCACCTATTTGGACATGAGTGTGTGGTAGAATTGATTTCATAACACGAACAAGGGGAATTTGGGGTATTGCCAATGTAATTTGCAAGTTTGGGCATACATGAAATGGCATATGAGTTAAATCACGAGTTTTTGGGGACTATGTAAGTTACATCAACGGATTGGGCTTATGTAAATTAGGCATAAGTGGAATTAGGAACATGAACCATGATGTGGGTTTATTTGGGCATGAATGTGACAACATGTAACTTTGGCTAGAACATGATTTAGGGTAAATTGGCATAAACTTGACATACATGCAAATAGGCGAGAATTGGACATATGTGAAGTGGCTAGAATTGGGTACACATTTTGATGGACATGTAATTGGGAACTTGGGAATATGCTTAGTAATACGTAAAGTGGGGATCTTGACTTAGATGACACATATGTAATTAACAATCTAACGGATGCCTTCGACACGAGGTTAGACTTGAGTTGTGGTGTAATTCTGCCCGGAACCGCCCGGCATATCCAGTGACCACAACAATAATAGTCTAATGTGAGAGGTCGTAGGCAAAGGTTAGATTGTGGTAATGCATTGAACCCGAGGTTGGAATGGGTTTGCGGTGTAATTCTACCCGGAACCGCCCGGCGTATCCAGTGACCGCAAATAAGTCCAATGTGAGAGGTTGATGCATTAGTAAATAATAAATGAATATGACATGGACGGGTGGGTTAAGTAACTTGATTAGACTAATGACACTTAACCAATATGACATGGATGGGAGGGTTAAGTAACTTGATTAGACTAATGACACTTAACCAACATGACATGGGCGGGTGGGTTAAGTAACTTGATTAGACAAATTACACTTAACCAATATGACGTGGATGGGTGGGTTAAGTAAAACCGGACTTGACTTCCTGATGACATTTAACCATATAACACGATTAGAGGATGGGTTAGTCTTACCTGAATGGGTCGATAACACCCGAATAGTATAACGCGATGCATGGTATGGTTAAGTAAACTCAAAAGGGTAACACTTAACCGTTATAATTTGACTAGTGGATGGGGTTAGGTTAACATATACTTAATCGATCTAACACGATGATTTGGATGGGGTTAAGTCATGAATTGCTTGAATATACTTAACCAATCTAACATGATAACTTGATGGGGTTAAGTCATGAATCGCTTGAATATACTTAACCAATCTAACATCTTAACTTGATGGGGTTAAGTCATGAATCGCTTGAATATAATTAACCAATCTAACACGGTAACTTGATGAAGATTAAGTCATGAGTCACTTGAATATACTTAACAAATCTGACATGGTAATTTGATGGGGTTAAGCTTGAATATACTTAACCAATCTAACACGGTAATTTGATGGGGTTAAGCTTAAATATACTTAACCAATTTGACACGATGATTTGGATAGGGTTAAGTCATGAACCGCTGGAATACGCTTAACCAACTTGACACGTGATTCGTAGGGCTAATGTAACGGCTGGAAATTTTCGACTCCTCGAGAGCCGAAAATTCCGTGACGTTAGTGAAAGAATTTAGAAGGTGAGAAAGTAAAGATAGAACTAATAGAATAGAATAGAAGAAGAAGAAGAAGAAGAACATCAGAATCATCAGAGTAACACGAGTCTCACAGCGGAACGAATAACATATAATATATAACATAGCTTTGAAGTAAACAGTTATATATATACAATAGCACTTATCAGAGTACAACGCTTACAACACAGCGGAAATAACTATAGCTATAAAATCTTGCAGCCTCCTGCTCCAAGCTCTCCAAGTATATCTGTAAATCCCGACTACTTGACTGCCCGTACAAATTTAGGCACCCAAGAGTTTAGGGAAAACAACAAAGTAAACTCTGGGTCAGTCATGGGACTGGTATGAGTAAAATAGTTTAAAACAGGTATAGGATATCTCATAAGATCACGCCGTGAATACGGAACGGGTTTTTCCCTTATGAGTATCTGAACAACTTTGACAAGCAATATCATTGTGATATTATAATAATGTCTAAGTACAAATAGGTATCAATCTAGCAGAAACGCTTGCATCTCACGTTCTACATACATAGTATAAAATCATAAATCGCAGGGCGCTTATCGGAAAATGGATTCCAACAGACAAGGTATGGGAGCACCTTCTGAATAGTGTACTCTAGAGGTGATACACTCAGGTTCAACAAGAACGTCTTGCAACCCGGCCACACATGACCGCTCACTCATTTAGCTTGAGTGTCGCGAATATATTGCCACCACGGTTATAGGACATCAAACCGTCATCCGAAGATACAGAATAAAAAAGAATTATAAATATGAATATTCACTAGATCGGTGACAATACACCCTGCTTGGGGATGACACAACTAGCCATGCTGCCTAGCCCAACTTTTGTTACTTCCTGGTTGTGAGGCTAGAAGCTACGTCTATCTTCAGAACATCTGATCACCATTCACTTTGAATGCTACATCGTCATACCCGCCAAATCACAACTTGACTTATCCAAAAATAACACGGGTATACAGCTAAGAGAAACGAATTCCTCTGCCACCAAACGTGAATACGTTTGAACAGATCAACTTACGCGATCCATTGGATATACTCTGTCAGACCTTCTTCCATATACGTTGTCCTGGGACTGGACAAACCGAAGGCACTATTCAGTATATCCATCTTAGTCACTGTTATCTAAGACTTATACAACAGCCCTTGCACTTTACTCCGTCTTCAATTTATCTTTGGCAGATATTGCTCACAACGCTTATGCCAATACAGAGTGGTTCTTTGGATAATAATCCAACCGGTCTCCCCATATTAACAACGTTAAAATGGTAAAAACTTTGATAGTCTGTGATCTAACTATCAAATGGAAACATGTCGGTGTACAAACAACGATCTTATTTCCAAATGGAAATTCGATCGATCAATCATCATATGTTCATATTTCCTTATTTCATATATTTAGAAAATATATGTTATTAATCATTGGAAAACATTTCCATAGCTATTTTTCACATCACTATTATTTCGCAACTATCAGTCCCTAACTGTAACTAGTATGAGAAAAATTCTCTAAGTATCAATCCGGAAGGTCGAAACCAACATCAGATCATCACTTAGAAAACCGTTCAACTTACCCTCTCCAGTTAGTTTCTGAATTTGCTTAACTCTATTTCTTAAATTCTTATCACGAAAACATTTCATTTTCTATGTTTAGAAAACATATCTGACTATATATGGAAAACGTTTCCAAAACTCATTTACGGATTTCCAATGAACGTTGTATAAAACATCGTTTCGCTTAATCCATTTATCGCTTATTCCTTAACTTTATTCCTAATCAACCTTTTAGATCGAACCACAACTATTCCTTTGTCAATTCTGAAGTCAATCAAGTTGGGGTATAATTACCTCGCAGACCTTAATTGAACAACGTCCTTTACTGTGAAATAGATGAAGCTCATCGCTCACTTTTTACAATCATCTGTTTACGCAAATTCTCGGATTCAGGTTACGAATCCACTTCTTATATGACAGTGTTTGATTATAACTATAACGTTATAATTCCTACTTCTGCAATATCTCCTAAATTATAACTTTATCTCCTAACTCGAATAATTTAACAGACACCTAATTTCTAAATCAATAATTAAATCTTGATTTAAACCCTGGAAAGTAAATAGTACTTTCCCGAATTCGCTATAATCGAATTCGACGTATAACTCTCTTTCGAGTAATCTCTATTTGATTAACTCTTCTAACTTTACTCGAATAAACTATATTCGATTAACACTTTCTTTCGAATAACTATATTCGATTAACTCTTCGTCTAACTCCTTTGGATTAACTCTTCGACTAACTCCTTCGGATTAACTCTTCGATTAACTCCTTCGGATTAACTAACTTCGAATAATTCCTTTGGATTAACTAACTTCGAATAACTCCTTTGGATTAACTCTTCGACTAACTCCTTCGGATTAACTCCTCGATTAACTAACTTCGAATAACTCCTTTGGATTAACTCTTCGACTAACTCCTTCGGATTAACTCCTTGATTAACTAACTTCGAATAACTCCTTTGGATTAACTCTTCGACTAACTCCTTCGGATTAACTCTTCGATTAACTCCTTCGGATTAACTAACTTCGAATAACTCCTTTGGATTAACTAACTTCGAATAACTCCTTTGGATTAACTCTTCGATTAACTCCTTTGGATTAACTAACTTCGAATAACCAATATTCGATAACTACTCTTCGAATAAATAATATTCGATAACTCTTCTCAAATGAATCACATTTGATTTCTCTACTCGAATAAACTATATTCGATAACTCTTCTCAAATGAATCACATTTGATTTCTCCACTCGAATAAACTATATTCGATAACTCTTCTCAAATGAATAACATTTGATTTCTCCACTCGAATAAACTATATTCGATAACTCTTCTCAAATGAATAACATTTGATTTCTCCACTCGAATAAACTATATTCGATAACTCTTCTCAAATGAATAACATTTGATTTCTCCACTCGAATAAACTATATTCGATTACTCCTCTCTCGAATACCCTATATTCGATAACTCTGCTTCGGATATGTGATATTCGACAACTCTACTTGATTAACTCTACTTGGATAACTCTAACTGATCCACTCTGACTAGTCAACTTTAACTGGTCAACTCTAACTGGTCAACTCTAACTGATCAACTCCAACTGATCAACTCTAACTGGTCAACTCTAACTGATCAACTCAAATTGGTTAACTCAAATGGTTAACTCTAACTGGTTAACTCAAATGGTCTACCCTAACTTGATTTACTTGTCTCGATTAACTGAACTAATCCACTTAGTTTAACTTAGTTAATTCACTTTGATTAACCCTAACCGATTTACTTAGTTAACTCAGCTAATTCACTTCGATTAACCACTTAGTTTATCTTAACTAATTTACTTTGGTTAACTTAACCAATTACTTTGATTAGCTCGACTAACTTGCTTTGGTTAACCTAACAAATTACTTTGTTTAACTCTATTCGAATAAGAAATTCGAATCACTCTGGTTATAATTCTTACTTCTACAATATCTCCTTAAAATCCATATCGTGTTATACTTGTGTGCGAAGCACGTGTTTAAATCTATCCTTGTATAATTCTATTTATTTTCCGAACAAGTGTTCCTTTATTTATTCCCTAAATAAATATTCCTTTATTCCATTTATTTATAATCTAAATAAATGTTCCTTTATTTATTTCCTAAATAAATAAATGTTTTCATTTTATAAAATCCTATCGATTTTATAAATAAGATTTATTTTCAATATAAACATTGAAAATTCCCTTTTTACATTCTAGTATCACCTACGGTGTTTAAAGTGTCGTATAACAATGATCGGTATCATTCACACGTATGAAATCAATACAGATTTCATAACACATCATATATCACAATATATGAAAAACAATAAAATAACTGTTGAGGAATCCAGTCGGATTCCTCCAACCTGTTTCCCTGCATCACAGATGTTAGACAATATAGATAACATCACTTTCAGTTCCATATGATATATTCTGTTAAACAGAATCAATATAGAATTTTAACTAACTGACTAGCAGTTCAATCAACAATCAACATACAGTCAAACAGTCAAACAGATAATATTTTAACAGTTCTAAGAATACAATGTGAAAATAAAACTGTTTAGAGTTTGTGAGATTTACTCACATTTGGACGATCATCATCAATGACGATAACCATCGCTTGATTCAGACAATTTATTTTGCCATAAATTGTGATAGACTCCATTTGACTCGCGGTCAGTTCCATTGTGGAGTGCTCGTCCATACGATCCCAAAGCAACTTACGGTTTCCGATTCTGACCTCGTATGACCAAGTTATCGAATGACGAAGCTAATATACTTTTAAATATAAACAAAACTTGAATGGGCTTTAACCTTCTCTTACTAGGCCCAACCACCCTACTTAAACCCTTCCGCATCTAATACTTCTCCCCAAATTCTTAATACCTGATTCCTGCTCCACATAACCCATCGTTGACCGCCACTTTGACTGGCCCCTCCCACTACTCCGGCCATCCATTCGAAGTGCCATCACCACCATCCAACTCAGCATCAAAACCTCCACCCGCCAACCCCCATTGTCTCAAACTCGATTCTCCCCTGGTAGCACTCCCTGTAGCCGAATTCACTGTCGTGAGTTGCAGTCGTACGCCGAAGTTCCCCTTGTTGTCACCGTCGGGTGTGCCTTGCCACCCCAAGTCGGAGTATCATCTCGATTTGGCCAGAAACCCGCCCTGTCGACGCTCAGCTTCAGCCCTAGCCATAAGATGGAAATGTCGAGCTCCATAAATCCTTGTCGCACCTATAACGAAGTATACAGCAGCGAAGCCCTCGAGCTTAGGAGACCAATGGATCCAAGGATATTTGATTTCGTGAACTATTGGATTTTATTTGTTTGATTTTTTTCTTTGTTCAACCCTTGCTGTAATGGGTTTTATGCGGTTATATAGGCCATTTGTGGTAGGTAGGATTTGTGGTAGAGAAGGAAGGTCGTGTGGCCTGTTGTGGATCCAAAGAAAATGGGGAGGATATTTTTGAATTTATTTTCTATTTTATTTTCTCGTTTTTTTTTTCTCTTTGTCTTTGGTTTAAAAATCACTGCGATCACATACTATGCCTAAAAATCATGAAAACTGATACGCTGGTAGAATTTGACATTACGGTCCCAACGAAACTGGTTTCGTCGAATTCCGACTCCGTATGCCCACACAGCGTATTTTTAACTGTCGAAAAACTGATTGTTTCTCACTCTAAAAATCCGTACAGCCACACAGTGACTCTAAAAATCACGAAACTTGACCTCTAACAAAAATTTGACATTTCGGATCCAACAAAACTGGTTTCGTCGAATTCCGACTTCGTTTGCAAAAGTGGCTATTTTCTAAGGCTCTAATTAGACCGTTTTAAATATAAATATATTTAAAACAATTTAAATTAAATATTAATAAATTAATATTATCGTATATATTCACAATAGAATATCATACGGCTCCAGGATAATTATATATTTCATATTCTAAGTCTAGGTTGAATCGATATTCAATTTACATTGAAAATCCCTTTTTATAACGTATATAAAGCGTTACGAATTATAACGGAATTCCACAGCGACTTTTCTGAAATTTGATTTGGACATACATCAAAATCTATACGATGAAATCCCGATTTTTCTCTTCCACTGCAAAAATATAGCTTAACAGATTCAAACGTTTCTTGTTTCACAGAAATCCGACTTATAACGAATCTGGTATATTCAGTTGAAGTTCAACTCGCCAAATAACGAACTGCCGCGTCGTTAAGGGCTCGATTATAATTATTATTATAATTTATACGTTCAACTATCGTTTATTTAATATATTCGTTATTTAAATAATTAAATAACTTAATTATTATACCTTACAAAACGCGCCATTACAGACTTCCCCCCTTAAAATAATTTCGTCCTCGAAATTGCTAAGCTAGTAAAATGCTACCAACTTTACTAACTAGATTCAAATATCTTTTAGTTTACTTCTCAACTCCAGTTTCAACTTAACCATTAAATTTTCAATTAAATTATTAATTCGTTATGGCTAACTGAATTTCCATAAATCATGAGAATGTTCTAACGCCTGGAATTTTCGAAAAATTTCGCCATAACCTCCTTTGTATTGGTCAATATGACAAACCACCTCTCGCCTCTCTAGGCCTTCTCCAACCCAAAAGAAAATCAAACAGCCAAGCGGCTTGCCAATTCGGCTCATAAAATCCAAAGTCATATATAATATAAACTTGTACCTTTTTGTCGGTCGTATCATTATATCCTTTTTATCTGTTATCACTTCTGCATATATCATGGTCATTCCACTCAGTTTATATCCTCAAACCAAATCATTCGCTTATACCCAAGCCGAATTTCATTCAAACTCCAATATCAAATTCCAAATTATTGACTTATCAATTTGGTTCCATTCTAGATTATCTCTAATCCCAATTCAATTTTATTTAACTCGGTTCATGTTAAATTTCAATTTATTTTTACCATCTCATTTTATTTAACTTTATTAGTTAAATTTTAATTCCAGAACTTAAGTTCCTGGGTTTCTTTCAAATCAATTTGAAATCATAATGTCAATTCAAAACCTTTGAATTTCTAAACAACTTGTTTTCTCAAAACAATTCAAAAACAAAACCTTTGGTAGTAATCCGTCACTTAGAACTCGAAAATGAACACTGATGATGTCTAGATTCATCATCAGAATCTATTTTCCAGCTATCGAAGTGAGTTCAATACTATATCTCTTTTCAAAATCATTTTAAACCTTTTCATTTTGAAATACATTTCAAATATTTTTCACACTGCTTGAAAACATTTCAAAATCTCCCTGAAACTTAAAATTCCCTTATTTTAAATTCCAAATTCTGATTTAAATTCATATTTAATTCAAACTCTTTCATATATTACATTCATATGAATTCTGATTGGTCATTTATAACCATTTCACCCTTTTATAATCTTATTCGATTATAATAACAACCAACACAATCAATATACTATAATAATTTCAAGATATATATTTCTTCTATAAACAAATATATTTTGGGAAAAATTATTTCATTTACCCTCTTTCAAAACATACCATGACGGTTCATCGTATTCGAGTGTTTAGCAACCCTTATCGATACAGTGGATCAACTGATCGACCAGAATTCATAAGCCACTCAACCAATGAGTCTCCACAATATAAAATCATTTTTATATCAAATACAAATACGCACTCGTATATATACACTCAAACTCAATCTAGGGTATTACTAATCCCATCTCTATCGAGTTATGCCATAGAGCCAAGGTAATCACTTAACTTAAGCTCTGATACCAACTGTAACGGCTGGAAATTTTCGACTCCTCGAGAGCCGAAAATTCCGTGACGTTAGTGAAAGAATTTAGAAGGTGAGAAAGAAAAGATAGAACTAATAGAATAGAAGAAGAAGAAGAACATCAGAATCATCAGAGTAACACGAATCTCACAGCGGAACGAATAACATATAATATATAACATAGCTTTGAAGTAAACAATTATATATATACAATAGCATTTATCAGAGTACAACACTTACAACACAGCGGAAATAATTATAGCTATAAAATCTTGCAGCCTCCTGCTCCAAGCTCTCCAAGTATATCTGTAAATCCCGACTACTTGACTGCCCGTACAAATTTAGGCACCCAAGAGTTTAGGGAAAACAACAAAGTAAACTCCGGGTCAGTCATGGGACTGGTATGAGTAAAATAGTTTAAAACAGGTATAGAATATCTCATAAGATCACGCCGTGAATACGGAACGAGTTTTTCCCTTATGAGTATCTGAACAACTTTGACAAGCAATATCATTGTGATATTATAATAATGTCTAAGTACAAATAGGTATCAATCTAGCAGAAACGCTTGCATCTCACGTTCTACATACATAGTATAAAATCATAAATCGCAGGGCGCTTATCGGAAAATGGATTCCAACAGACAAGGTATGGGAGCACCTTCTGAATAGTGTACTCTAGAGGTGATACACTCAGGTTCAACAAGAACGTCTTGCAACCCGACCACACATGACCGCTCACTCATTTAGCTTGAGTGTCGCGAATATATTGCCACCACGGTTATAGGCCATCAAACCGTCATCCGAAGATACAGAATCAAAAAGAAGTATAAATATGAATATTCACTAGATCGGTGACAATACACCCTGCTTGGGGATGACCCAACTATCCATGCTGCCTAGCCCAACTTTTGTTACTTCCTGGTTGTGAGGCTAGAAGCTACGTCTATCTTCAGAACATCTGATCACCATTCACTTTGAATGCTACATCGTCATACCCGCCAAATCACAACTTGACTTATCCAAAAATAACACGGGTATACAGCTAAGAGAAACGAATTCCTCTGCCACCAAACGTGAATACGTTTGAACAGATCAACTTGCGCGATCCATTGGATATACTCTGTCAGACCTTCTTCCATATACGTTGTCCTGGGACTGGACAAACCGAAGGCACTATTCAGTATATCCATCTTAGTCACTGTTATCGAAGACTTATACAACAGCCCTTGCACTTTACTCCGTCTTCAATTTATCTTTGGCAGATATTGCTCGCAACGCTTATGCCAATATAGAGTGGTTCTTTGGATAATAATCCAACCGGTCTCCCCATATTAACAACGTTAAAATGGTAAAAACTTTGATAGTCTGTGATCTAACTATCAAATGGAAACATGTCGGTGTACAAACAACGATCTTATTTCCAAATGGAAATTCGATCGATCAATCATCATATGTTCATATTTCCTTATTTCATATATTTAGAAAATATATGTTATTAATCATTGGAAAACATTTCCATAGCTATTTTTCACATCACTATTATTTCGCAACTATCAGTCCCTAACTGTAACTAGTATGAGAAAAATTCTCTAAGTATCAATCCGGAAGGTCGAAACCAACATCAGATCGTCACTTAGAAAACCGTTCAACTTACCCTCTCCAGTTAGTTTCTGAATTTGCTTAACTCTATTTCTTAAATTCTTATCATGAAAACATTTCATTTTCTATGTTTAGAAAACATATCTGACTATATTTGGAAAACGTTTCCAAAACTCATTTACGGATTTCCAATGAACGTTGTATAAAACATCGTTTCGCTTAATCCATTTATCGCTTATTCCTTAACTTTATTCCTAATCAACCTTTTAGATCGAACCACAACTATTCCTTTGTCAATTCTGAAGTCAATCAAGTTGGGGTATAATTACCTCGCAGACCTTAATTGAACAACGTCCTTTACTATGAAATAGATGAAGCTCATCGCTCACTTTTTACAATCATCTGTTTACGCAAATTCTCGGATTCAGGTTACGAATCCACTTCTTATATGACAGTGTTTGATTATAACTATAACGTTATAATTCCTACTTCTGCAATATCTCCTAAATTATAACTTTATCTCCTAACTCGAATAATTTAACATACACCTAATTTCTAAATCAATAATTAAATCTTGATTTAAACCCTGGAAAGTAAATAGTACTTTCCCGAATTCGCTATAATCGAATTCGACGTATAACTCTCTTTCGAGTAATCTCTATTTGATTAACTCTTCTAACTTTACTCGAATAAACTATATTCGATTAACACTTTCTTTCGAATAACTGTATTCGATTAACTCTTCATCTAACTCCTTTGGATCAACTCTTCGACTAACTCCTTCGGATTAACTCTTCGATTAACTCCTTCGGATTAACTAACTTCGAATAATTCCTTTGGATTAACTAACTTCGAATAACTCCTTTGGATTAACTCTTCGACTAACTCCTTCGGATTAACTCCTCGATTAACTAACTTCGAATAACTCCTTTGGATTAACTCTTCGACTAACTCCTTCGGATTAACTCCTTGATTAACTAACTTCGAATAACTCCTTTGGATTAACTCTTCGACTAACTCCTTTGGATTAACTCTTCGATTAACTCCTTCGGATTAACTAACTTCGAATAACTCCTTTGGATTAACTAACTTCGAATAACTCCTTTGGATTAACTCTTCGATTAACTCCTTTGGATTAACTAACTTCGAATAACCAATATTCGATAACTACTCTTCGAATAAATAATATTCGATAACTCTTCTCAAATGAATCACATTTGATTTCTCTACGCGAATAAACTATATTCGATAACTCTTCTCAAATGAATCACATTTGATTTCTCCACTCGAATAAACTATATTCGATAACTCTTCTCAAATGAATAACATTTGATTTCTCCACTCGAATAAACTATATTCGATAACTCTTCTCAAATGAATAACATTTGATTTCTCCACTCGAATAAACTATATTCGATAACTCTTCTCAAATGAATCACATTTGATTTCTCCACTCGAATAAACTATATTCGATAACTCTTCTCAAATGAATAACATTTGATTTCTCCACTCGAATAAACTATATTCGATTACTCTTCTCTCGAATACCCTATATTCGATAACTCTGCTTTGGATATGTGATATTCGACAACTCTACTTGGATAACTCTAACTGATCCACTCTGACTGGTCAACTTTAACTGGTCAACTCTAACTGGTCAACTCTAACTGATCAACTCTAACTGATCAACTCTAACTGGTCAACTCTAACTGATCAACTCAAATTGGTTAACTCAAATGGTTAACTCTAACTGGTTAACTCAAATGGTCTACCCTAACTTGATTTACTTGTCTCGATTAACTGAACTAATCCACTTAGTTTAACTTAGTTAATTCACTTTGATTAACCCTAACCGATTTACTTAGTTAACTCGGCTAATTCACTTCGATTAACCACTTAGTTTATCTTAACTAATTTACTTTGGTTAACTTATCCAATTACTTTGATTAACTCGACTAACTTGCTTTGGTTAACCTAACAAATTACTTTGTTTAACTCTATTCGAATAAGAAATTCGAATCACTCTGGTTATAATTCTTACTTCTACAATATCTCCTTAAAATCCATATCGTGTTATGCTTGTGCGCGAAGCACGTGTTTAAATCTATCCTTGTATAATTATATTTATTTTCCGAACAAGTGTTCCTTTATTTATTCCCTAAATAAATATTCCTTTATTCCATTTATTTATAATCTAAATAAATGTTCCTTTATTTATTTCCTAAATAAATAAATGTTTTCGTTTTATAAAATCCTATCGATTTTATAAATAAGATTTATTTTCAATATAAACATTGAAAATTCCCTTTTTACATTCTAGTATCACCTACGGTGTTTAACGTGTCGTATAACAATGATCGGTATCATTCACACATATGAAACCAATACAGATTTCATAACACATCATATATCACAATATATGAAAAACAATAAAATAACTGTTGAGGAATCCAGTCGGATTCCTGCAACCTGTTTCCCTGCATCACAGATGTTAGACAATATAGATAACATCACTTTCAGTTCCATATGATATATTCTGTTAAACAGAATCAATATAGAATTTTAACTAACTGACTAGCAGTTCAATCAACAATCAACATACAGCCAAACAGTCAAACAGATAATATTTTAACAGTTCTAAGAATACAATGTGAAAATAAAACTGTTTAGAGTTTGTGAGATTTACTCACATTTGGACGATCATCATCAATGACGATAACCATCGCTTGATTCAGACAATTTATTTTGCCATAAATTGTGACGGACTCCATTTGACTCGCGGTCAGTTCCATTGTGGAGTGCTCGTCCATACGATCCCAACGCAACTTACGGTTTCCGATTCTGACCTCGTATGACCAAGTTATCGAGTTACGAAGCTAATATACTTTTAAATATAAACAAAACTTGAATGGGCTTTAACCTTCTCTTACTAGGCCCAACCACCCTACTTAAACCCGTCCGCATCTAATACTTCTCCCCAAATTCTTAATACCTGATTCCTGCTCCACATAACCCATCGTTGACCGCCACTTTGACTGGCCCCTCCCACTACTCCGGCCATCCATTCGAAGTGCCATCACCACCATCCAACTCAGCATCAAAACCTCCACCCGCCAACCCCCATTGTCTCAAACTCGATTCTCCCCTGGTAGCACTCCCTGTAGCCGACTTCACTGTCGTGAGTTGCAGTCGTACGCCGAAGTTCCCCTTGTTGTCACCGTCGGGTGTGCCTTGCCACCCCAAGTCGGAGTATCATCTCGATTTGGCCAGAAACCCGCCCTGTCGACGCTCAGCTTCAGCCCTAGCCGTAAGATGGAAATGTCGAGCTCCATAAATCCTTGTCGCACCTATAACGAAGTATATAGCAGCGAAGCCCTCGAGCTTAGGAGACCAATGGATCCAAGGATATTTGATTTCGTGAACTATTGGATTTTATTTGTTTGATTTTTTCTTTGTTCAACCCTTGCTGTAATGGGTTATATGCGGTTATATAGGCCATTTGTGGTAGGTAGGATTTGTGGTAGAGAAGGAAGGTCGTGTGGCCTGTTGTGGATCCAAAGAAAATGGGGAGGATATTTTTGAATTTATTTTCTATTTTACTTTCTCGTTTTTTTTTTTCCTCTTTGTCTTTGGTTTAAAAATCACTGCGATCACATACTATGCCTAAAAATCATGAAAACAGATACGCTGATAGAATTTGACATTACGGTCCCAACGAAACTGGTTTCGTCGAATTCCGACTCCGTATGCCCACACAGCGTATTTTTAACTGTCGAAAAACTGATTGTTTCTCACTCTAAAAATCCGTACGGCCACACAGTGACTCTAAAAATCACGAAACTTGACCTCTAACAAAAATTTGACATTTAGGATCCAACAAAACTGGTTTCGTTGAATTCCGACTTCGTTTGCAAAAGTGGCTATTTTCTAAGGCTCTAATTAGACCGTTTTAAATATAAATATATTTAAAACAATTTAAATTAAATATTAATAAATTAATATTATCGTATATATTCACAATAGAATATCATACGGCTCCAGGATAATTATATATTTCATATTCTAAGTCTAGGTTGAATCGATATTCAATTTACATTGAAAATCCCTTTTTATAACGTATATAAAGCGTTACGAATTATAACGGAATTCCACAGCGACTTTTCTGAAATTTGATTTGGACATACATAAAAATCTATACGATGAAATCCCGATTTTTCTCTTCCACTAGAAAAATATAGCTTAACAGATTCAAACGTTTCTTGTTTCACAGAAATCCGACTTATAACGAATCTGGTATATTCAGTTGAAGTTCAACTCGCCAAATAACGAACTGCCGCGTCGTTAAGGGCTCGATTATAATTATTATTATAATTTATACGTTCAACTATCGTTTATTTAATATATTCGTTATTTAAATAATTAAATAACTTAATTATTATACATTACAAAACGCGCCATTACAGCTAAGTCAAGAACTTGAATGACAACACTTAGCCAACTTGACATGACATGTAGACGGGTTAAGTCACGAACTTGAATGACCACACTTAACCAAGTTGACATGCTAGACTGATAAGGGTTAAGTCTTGAATTTAGATTACAACACTTAACCTGCTGGACGGAAACCCTAGTTACGTGGTCCTTTTCCGCAGTAACCCTCTTGAAGGTATCACGATACCCTAGGGACTAGGCTAGGGTGGGGCACGATTACTGGGTTGATTGTAAGCGACCAGAACGACGGCAGAGTTGGTGCGCCATTGTAGGTTCAGGCGGACTATGGTCGTGCACATGAGTCCGGAGTTGAAAATGCAGACATGGGCACCAGTAGTTGTACACTGTGTGTGCTTGGAATGGTGTCAGTGGTCGACACCCTAGGGCTTGTTACACCCTAGGGTGGACCTAGCACAGTGTAGCTACATTCGTGATTGGGCGTATGACACCGACACACGACGAGTTAGGACTTGTAGGGAGCCGATCGATTAGATCGTTACATGGAAAAAGGGCGTTGTTCGATAGGTAGCATAATCCCTAGTGGTCCAAGGTGGCATAAACCCTGATCGAATCTCAAAAACGTCCAATAGGTAGCATAATCCCCAGTGGTCCAAGGTGGCGTAAATCCTAGACGAACACGCGATAATTCATGATAAGGAAATCTGGCCAGAACAAGGATGGAAGTCCGAACGATTTCAAGGATGGTGACACTACGTTGTAGTGGTACAGAATAACGTAATGGAACCCGTACGATATACGGCAAGGGACTATACATATACATGGAAGGGATGATACGAGTTAGGATGCTAGTACGGTTGGTGCAGAGGACGTTAGACATGCGATGCTATTCCGAGTTTATCTTGTTACCTTGGTTATCCTGTTACCTTGGTTATCTTGTTACTTGAGTTTATCTTGTTATCTTAGTTTAATCTGTTTATCTTGTCATCATGTTTATGTTTACTTTCAGTTTATACATGTCATGTTACCTTTACCTGTTTTTAGGCTGAAAGTAGCTAGGACTTACCAGTCTTTATGACTGACCCCGTTTTGTTTCGCCTCTTTTTCTTCCGTTCCCCCCCCCCCCAGGTTTACAGGGAGGAAATGTTGCTACTTAGTGCGAATTTTCTGCTTCAAGCTCATCATCTATGGCTTGGACTTTTCTTGGCTATGGCTATTTTACTGTTTTACTTGGGGAATATTTTATGACTATGGTTTAATGCTTCTTTATTATGGCAAGATAGGTTTCGATGTAACTAATTTAATGGCACTTTGATGTAAAAGGTTTTAGACCTTACTACTTTTATAAAGAAATAAAATCATGTTTTCTTCCGCTGTTTTATATGTTCTGTCTTGTAATATTTCTGTGCATGTTTACCCAGTTAATACTCCACCAAAGCTAGTGCATTCCCTTTGTGAGTGACCCTAGCGGAGGTGGGGTGTTGCATTTGGTATCAGAGCAGAAGGTTACCAGACTGGGCAAAAGTTTTAAAACCTTCTGAAAACTATTTGAAAACCGTTTACAAAGAAGCATTTTTCAAGGAAAGTTTTATTTTTAAAGGCTATTCCCCAAAGGCCATTAGCATTATCCTTTGTTTTCTTGATTGAATCTCTTTTCCTTTCTTTCCTCCACCTGTAGTCAAAGTGGTTTGAACTGCGACTAATCCTTTTCTAACTACGTCAGCGTTTTCGGTACGATGGAGGAAGTTCTCAGGAGACCCGTTACCGCGTTATACAAGAAAGGATAGGAGTGGTTAAGGCGAATGAGGCTCAGAACAAGAAGGTAGTTAAGTACTATAGGACAAGGACATGGGCAAAGAACAAGATCGTCGAGAGGGCAATTGTATACTCTCACCTAAGAGGGATGGTAACGTTTCTGTTAAAGGTTTTCCTTTCTATCATCCCGTCCGGACTTTGTTTTGTACATAGCATCCTTTTTTTTAAATCTTGCTTCGATAGTTGAGTCTCTGCACCTTAGTACTAGCACAATAGAGGGTCCCGTTTTGTCTCAAATCCTGTTGGGGGATCGTCCCATTTATTCATGACTTGTTTGGATTTGAGGACATCTATGACTTTTGGGAATAATGCTTATGTTTTTGAGCTATTGGTTGATTCTAGGGATGAAGTGGTCAACCCGTAAGGGTGCCATTCTCGGGTCGGAAAGTAGGGTAGTTAGACTCTTGACTTGCCTCGGTAATACCCTCGAAGTCTCGGGCAACCTTTAGGGTTCTGTCAAGATTGGTTACCTAGAATCTCTTGATGCATTTGTTGGTAATCCATTCGATTAGAGTTCGCCACTAAGGCGGATGGTTCATTTTGCTTGTGCATGAGTTATGGAAATCACTCTAGTAAGTACACTTGGTAACACGGTTGGCATTTGTTTGTTTCAAGAGATAAGTTCTTCTGCGTGGAATGTCGTATAGTGAGTAAACGAGATCCAGAGTTCACTAGTGAATTTTGGAGAGCTTGCATGAAAACCAAGAGTACACAGATATGGTTGAGCCAAATATACCATAGGGAGAATAAGTAAAAGTGGAACGAGAGGCGACAATGAAGTGAGTTCCAGCTCATATTTGGAAATAGGAGTTAAGAGGCCACGAAATCATGAAGTTAAAGATGGTCAAAGCACAATGGAATTAAGCTCAAGGAAATGAGACTTAGAAGATTGAAGACAAGATACGCGCATCATATCTCTTTTTAAGAGTATATTCTCTATCCTTGTTTTCCTATAAAGCTTACCCGCATGCTATCTTTATGTATATCCTCTCGGTCCTATTCTCGATTTATTTCTATTGCAAACTCCAAAGGGGGTATGATTCATTGGTTAATAATACCTGTCAGGGTTTGAAGTTTTCTGTTAGGTTGACTTTACCTTTTGGGCTTTATAGGATATGGGTTGGGTTTAGAAAGGGATTTCTTGTAATCCAAAAAGGAGTTTATCTTGCTTATCTTCTCGATCCTTTCTTGAGGACCTTAGGTAGAACCCTATGGATGCAAACATGTATTTGAAACATGTTATGATTGATGTTTGCGAAATGGTTGCAAGTGGTCGCAAGTAGTTGCTCGTGGATGCATGAATACACATTAGGCACTAGATCGTCTCAGACACATTTTCATGTTGCATATACATGAGTGTTTATACTTTTTTGTGGATGAAATTGAATGTGTTATCATGGGAATATTGCATATGGATGAATGTTTGTGCACACATATAGTGTTTATGTGACTAGGACTATTTGCATACATATGGATTCATGGCACTAAACATATTTTGCATTTAGAAGATCAATCAGGCCTGATCATTTGCATTAGATAAGGAACATATACACACACTTTCTGCATATGTTCATATAACATTAGAAATCTTTTAAGGACAATGGTTGCCTGTGGATGATGCTTTGAGTAGATGGATGATTGGATGGTAGAACACATCCTCCCTAACTTAGAGATTTCGGGGACGAAATCCTTAAAGGAGAGGAGAATGTAACAACCCAAATTTTAATAACGTGTTAAGACAAGAATCGAGACAGAATTAAATTTTAAAATAAGAATCAAGGGAAACGGGTTATGCCGTTGCGTTCGTCTCGAAATTCTGGTTGGAAACGAGTCCGAAATTTCGTAAATCGGAGTCCGTATGACCGAGATATGGCCTGTAGAAGTTTCACGAAAAATCAGAAAACGAAAACAGATTTTCGAAATTCGAATTTAGCCCCAAACAGACTGGGCGGGAAAATTTCCCGCCCAGCCCCAGGTCGACTGGGGAATCGACTGGGGAGTCGACCCCCCAGAGACCAGGTCGACTGCCCAGTCGACCTGGGTGTCGACTTCCCTGGTCGAGCCAGGTCGGCCTAGGTGCACCTGCATGGTCTTTTGGCTCTGGCTTGGGGGCCTGTGACAATTTTGACGGTTCAGATCTAAACTAGGGTTAATCTAAGGGCCTAAACTAGTCCTAACTTCTATAAAAACACCCTAAGACCTAACCTAAATCACTAAAAATCATCCTAGCAACAAAGTGTTGCCCAAACCTCTCTTGATCATGGCCTCCATCTCCAACTTCAAAGGCTTGAGCATTCAAACTAGATCTGTCAAAGGAGCAATCTTTCTCCATCAAATCTAGGAGCTACTTATATTCTCAAGGCTTCTAGTGTTGCTACATCATTCCTAGAGCTTCTACAACGATTCTATGATGATTCTTTCTCCTAATTCACTAGCCAGGCTTTGTAAGTTCTAGATGCTTTTAGATTGAAAAGATAACTTGAATACGACGTGTGATAAAGTTGAAATTGGATCTATGCATGATAATCGATCCATGCTGATTCTTGTTCATTTTGGATCTTGACCTTTGGGGATGTTGCTATGACATTAATTTGGACCTATGCATGTTGCAAATCACTCTTTCATATCCTTATCATGCATGTAATGATGTTTTTCTCTCGGATCTTGTTTTATGCAAAGTTTCTACCTTCCCCTTTTTATCTTCTTTTGATGAACCTTGGCCGATTTCGGACCTAGGCCTAAACTACGATTTACATGCGGTTTGTATACGAGGGAATATTGGGATTTCACCTATTTGGACATGAGTGTGTGGTAGAATTGATTTCATAACATGAACAAGGGGAATTTGGGGTATTGCCAATGTAATTTGCAAGTTTGGGCATACATGAAATGGCATATGAGTTAAATCACGAGATTTTGGGGACTATGTAAGTTACATCAAGGGATTGGGCTTATGTAAATTAGGCTTAAGTGGAATTAGGAACATGAACCATGATGTGAGTTTATTTGGGCATGAATGTGACAACATGTAACTTTGGCTAGAACATGATTTAGGGTAAATTGGCATAAACTTGACATACATGCAAATAGGCGAGAATTGGACATATGTGAAGTGGCTAGAATTGGGTACACATTTTGATGGACATGTAATTGGGAACTTGGGAATATGCTTAGTAATACGTAAAGTGGGGATCTTGACTTAGATGACACATATGTAATTAACAATCTAACGGATGCCTTCGACACGAGGTTAGACTTGAGTTGTGGTGTAATTCTGCCCGAAACCGCCCGGCATATCCAGTGACCACAACAATAATAGTCTAATGTGAGAGGTCGAAGGCAAAGGTTAGATTGTGGTAATGCATTGAACCCGAGGTTGGAATGGGTTTGGGGTGTAATTCTGCCCGGAACCGCCCGGCGTATCCAGTGACCGCAAATAAGTCCAATGTGAGAGGTTGATGCATTAGTAAATAATAAATGAATATGACATGGACGGGTGGGTTAAGTAACTTGATTAGACTAATGACACTTAACCAATATGACATGGATGGGTGGGTTAAGTAACTTGATTAGACTAATGACACTTAACCAATATTACATGGACTGGTGGGTTAAGTAACTTGATTAGACAAATTACACTTAACCAATATGACGTGGATGGGTGGGTTAAGTAAAACCGGACTTGACTTCTTGATGACGATGGGTTAGTCTTACCTGAATGGGTCGATAACACCCGAATAGTATAACGCGATGCATGGTAAGGTTAAGACAACTCAAAAGGGTAACACTTAACCGTTATAATTTGACTAGTGGATGGGGTTAGGTTAACATATACTTAATCGATCTAACACGATGATTTGGATGGGGTTAAGTCATGAATTGCTTGAATATACTTAACCAATCTAACATGATAACTTGATCGGGTTAAGTCATGAATCGCTTGAATATACTTAACCAATCTAACATGATAACTTGATGGGGTTAAGTCATGAATCGCTTGAATATACTTAACCAATCTAACACGGTAACTTGATGAAGATTAAGTCATGAGTCACTTGAATATACTTAACAAATCTGACACGGTAATTTGATGGGGTTAAGCTTGAATATACTTAACCAATCTAACACGGTAATTTGATGGGGTTAAGCTTAAATATACTTAACCAATTTGACACGATGATTTGGATAGGGTTAAGTCATGAACCGCTGGAATACGCTTAACCAACTTGACACGTGATTCGTAGGGCTAAGTCAAGAACTTGAATGACAACACTTAGCTAACTTGACATGACATGTAGACGGGTTGTGTCACGAACTTGAATGACCACACTTAACCAACTTGACATGCTAGACTGATAGGGGTTAAGTCTTGAATTTAGATGACAACACTTAACCTGCTGGACGGAAACCCTAGTTACGTGGTCCTTTTCAGCAGTAACCCTCTTGAAGGTATCACGATACCCTAGGGACTAGGCTAGGATGGGGCACGTTTACTGGGCTGATTGTAAGCGACCAGAACGACGGCAGAGTTGGTGCGCCATTGTAGGTTCAGGCGGACTATGGTCGTGCACAAGAGTCCGGAGTTGAAAAAGCAGACATGGGCACCAATAGTTGTACACTGTGTGTGCTTGGAATGGTGTCAGTGGTTGACACCCTATGGCTTGATACACCCTAGGGTGGACCTATCACAGAGTAGCTACATTCGTGATTGGGCCATATAACACCGACACACGACGAGTTAGGACTTGTAGGGAGCCGATCGATTAGATCGTTACATGGAAATAGGGCGTTGTTCGATAGGTAGCATAATCCCTAGTGGTCCTAGGTGGCATAAACCCTGATCGAATCTCAAAAACGTCCAATAGGAAGCATAATCCCTAGTGGTCCTAGGTGGCGTAAATCCCAGACGAACACGCGATAATTCATGATAAGGGAATCTGGCTAGAACAAGGATGGCAGTCCGAACGATTTCAAGGATGGTGACACTACGTTGTAGTGGTACAGAATAACGTGATGGAACCCGTACGATATACGGCAAGGGACTATACATATACATGGAAGGGATGATACGAGTTGGGATGCTAGTACGGTTGGTGCAGAGGACGTTAGACATGCGATGCTATTCCGAGTTTATCTTGTTATCTTGTTACCTTGGTTATCCTGTTACCTTGGTTATCTTGTTACTTGAGTTTATCTTGTTATCTTAGTTTGATCTGTTTATCTTGTCATCATGTTTATGTTTACTTTCAGTTTATACATGTCATGTTACCTTTACCTGTTTTTAGGCTGAAAGTAGCTAGGACTTACCAGTCTTTATGACTGACCCCATTCTGTTTCGCCTCTTTTTCTTCCGTCCCCCCCCCCCCCCCCCAGGTTTACGGGGAGGAAATGTTGCTACTTAGTGCATATTTTCTGCTTCAAGCTCATCATCTATGGCTTGGACTTTTCTTGGCTATGGCTATTTTACTGTTTTACTTGGGGAATAATTTATGACTATGGTTTTATGCTTCTTTATTATTGCAAGATAGGTTTCGATGTAACTAATTTAGTGGCACTTTGATGTAAAAGGTTTTAGACCTTACTACTTTTATAAAGAAATAAAATCATGTTTGCTTTCGCTATTTTATATGTTCTGTCTTGTAATATTTCTATGCATGTTTACCCAGATAATACTCCACCAAAGCTAGTGCATTCCCTTTGTGAGTGACCCTAGCGGAGGTGGGGTGTTGCATTTGGTATCAGAGCAGAAGGTTACCAGACTGGGCAAAAGTTTTAAAACCTTCTGAAAACTAATTGAAAACCGTTTACAAAGAAGCATTTTTCAAGGAAAGTTTTATTTTTAAAGGCTATTCCCCAAAGGCCATTAGCATTATCCTTTGTTTCCTTGATTGAATCTCTTTTCCTTTCTTTCCTCCACCTGTAGTCAAAGTGGTTTGAACTGCGACTAATCCTTTTCTAACTACGTTAGCGTTTTCGGTACGATGGAGGAAGTTCTCAAGAGACCCGTTACCACGTTATATAAGAAAGGATAGGAGTGGTTAATGCGAATGAGGCGCAGAACAAGAAGGTAGTTAAGTACTATAGGACAAGGACATGGGCAAAGAACAAGATCGTCGAGAGGGCAATTGTATACTCTCACCTAAGAGGGATGGTAACGTTTCTGTTAAAGGTTTTCCTTTCTATCATCCCGTCAGGACTTGGTTTTGTACATAGCATCCTATTTTTTTTAAATCTTGCTTCGATAGTTGAGTATCTGCACCTTAGTACTAGCACAATAGAGGGTCCCGTTTTGTCTCAAATCCTGTTGGGGGATCGTCCCATTTATTCATGACTTGTTTGGATTTGAGGACATCTATGACTTTTGCGAATAATGCTTATGTTTTTGAGCTATTGGTTGATTCTAGGGATGAAGTGGTCATCCCGTAAGGGTGCCATTCTCGGGTCGGAAAGGAGGGTAGTTAGACTCTTGACTTGCCTCGGTAATACCCTCGAAGTCTCGGGTAACCTTTAGGGTTCTGTCAAGATTGGTTACCTAGAATCTCTTGATGCATTTGTTGGTAATCCATTCGAGTAGAGTTCGCCACTAAGGCGGATGGTTCATTTTGCTTGTGCATGAGTTATGGAAATCACTCTAGTAAGTACACTTGGTAACACGGTTGGCATCTGTTTGTTTTCAAGAGATAAGTTCTTCTGCGTGGAATGCCGTATAGTGAGTAAACGAGATCCAGAGTTCACTAGTGAATTTTGGAGAGCTTGCATGAAAACCAAGAGTACACAGATATGGTTGAGCCAAATATACCATAGGGAGAATAAGTAAAAGTGGAACGAGAGGCGACAATGAAGTGAGTCTTAGCTCATATTTGGAAATAGGAGTTAAGAGGCCACAAAATCATGAGGTTAAAGATGGTCAAAGCGCAATGGAACTAAGCTCAAGGAAATGCGACTTAGAAGATTGAAGACAAGATACGCGCATCATATCTCTTTTTAAGAGTATATTCTCTATCCCTGTTTTCCTATAAAGCTTACCCGCATGCTATCTTTATGTATATCCTCTCGGTCCTATTCTCGATCTTATTTCTATTGCAAACTCCATAGGGGTTATGATTCATCAGTTAATAATACCTGTCAGGGTTTGAAATTGTCCGTTAGGTTGACTAAACCTTTTGGGCTTTGTAGGATATGGGTTGGGTTTAGAAAGGGATTTCTTGTAATCCAAAAAGGAGTTTATCTTCCTTATCTTCTCGATCCTTTCTTGAGGACCTTAGGTAGAACCCTATGGATGCAAACATGTATTTGAAATATGTTATGATTGATGTTTGCGAAATGGTTGCAAGTGGTCGCAAGTAGTTGCTCGTGGATGCATGAATACACATTAGGCACTAGATCGTCTCAGACACATTTTCATGTTGCATATACATGAGTGTTTATACTTTTTTATGGATGAAATTGAATGTGTTATCATGGGAATATTGCATATGGATGAATGTTTGTGCACACATATAGTGTTTATGTGACTAGGACTATTTGCATACATATGGATTCATGGCACTAAACATATTTTGCATTTAGAAGATCAATCAGGCCTGATCATTTGCATTAGATAAGGAACATATACACACACTTTCTGCATATGTTCATACAGCATTAGAAATCTTTTAAGGACAATGGTTGCCTGTGGATGATGCTTTGAGTAGATGGATGATTGGATGGTAGGACACATCCTCCCTAACTTAGAGATTTCGGGGACGAAATCCTTAAAGAAGAGGAGAATGTAACAACCCAAATTTTAATACCGTGTTAAGACAAGAATCGAGGCAGAATTAAATTTTAAAATAAGAATCAAGAGAAACGGGTTATGCCGTTGCGTTCGTCTCGAAATTCTGGTTGGAAACGAGTCCAAAATTTCGTAAATCGGAGTCCGTATGACCGAGATATGGCCTGTAGAAGTTTCACGAAAAATCAGAAAACGAAAACAGATTTTCGAAATTCGAATTTAGCCCCAAACGGTCTTTTGGCTCTGGCTTGGGGGCCTGTGACGATTTTGACGGTTCAGATCTAAACTAGGGTTAATCTAAGAGCCTAGACTAGTCCTAACTTCTATAAAAACACCCTAAGACCTAACCTAAATCACTAAAAATCATCCTAGGAACAAAGTGCTGCCCAAACCTCTCTTGATCATGGCCTCCATCTCCAACTTCAAAGGCTTGAGCATTCAAACTAGATCCATGTCAAAGGAGCAATCTTTCTCCATCAAATCTAGGAGCTACTTATATTCTCAAGGTTTCTAGTGTTGCTACATCATTCCTAGAGCTTCTACAACGATTGTATGACGATTCTTGCTCCTAATTCACTAGCCACGCTTTGTAAGTTCTAGATGCTTTTAGATTGAAACGATAACTTGAATATGACATGTGATAAAGTTGAAATTGGATCTATGCATGATAATCGATCCATGCTCATTCTTGTTCATTTTGGATCTTGACCTTTGGGGATGTTGCTATGACATTAATTTGGACCTATGCATGTTGCAAATCACTCTTTCATATCCTTATCATGCATGTAATTATGTTTTTCTCTCGGATCTTGTTTTATGCAAAGTTTCTACCTTCCCCTTTTTATCTTCTTTTGATGAACCTTGGTCGATTTCGGACCTAGACCTAAACTACGATTTACATGCGGTTTGTATACAGGGGAATATTGGGATTTCACCTATTTGGACATGAGTGTGTGGTAGAATTGATTTCATAACATGAACAAGGGGAATTTGGGGTATTGCCAATGTAATTAGCAAGTTTGGGCATACATGAAATGGCATATGAGTTAAATCACGAGTTTTTGGGGACTATGTAAGTTACATCAAGGGATTGGCTTATGTAAATTAGGCATAAGTGGAATTAGGAACATGAACCATGATGTGGGTTTATTTGGGCATGAATGTGACAACATGTAACTTTGGCTAGAACATGATTTAGGGTAAATTGGCTTAAACTTGACATACATGCAAATAGGCGAGAATTGGACATATGTGAAGTGGCTAGAATTGGGTACACATTTTGATGGACATGTAATTGGGAACTTGGGAATATGCTTAGTAATATGTAAAGTGGGGATCTTGACTTAGATGACACATATGTATTTAACAATCAAACGGATGCCTTCGACACGAGGTTAGACTTGAGTTGTGGTGTAATTCTGCCCGGAACCGCCCGGCATATCCAGTGACCAAAACAATAATAGTTTAATGTGAGAGGTCGTAGGCAAAGGTTAGATTGTGGTAATGCATTGAACCCGAGGTTGGAATGGGTTTGCGGTGTAATTTTGCCCGGAACCGCCCTGCGTATCCATTGACCGCAAATAAGTCCAATGTGAGAGGTTGATGCATTAGTAAATAATAAATGAATATGACATGGACGGGTGGGTTAAGTAACTTGATTAGACTAATGACACTCAACCAATATGACATGGATGGGTGGGTTAAGTAACTTGATTAGACTAATGACACTTAACCAGTAGGACATGGACGGGTGGGTTAAGTAACTTGATTAGACAAATTACACTTAACCAATATGATGTGGATGGGTGGGTTAAGTAAAACCGGACTTGACTTCTTGATGACACTTAACCATATAACACGATTAGAGGATGGGTTAGTCTTGCCTGAATGGGTCGATAACACCCGAATAGTATAACGCGATGCATGGTAAGGTTAAGTAAACTCAAAAGGGTAACACTTAACCGTTATAATTTGACTAGTGGATGGGGTTAGGTTAACATATACTTAATCGATCTAACACGATGATTTGGATGGGGTTAAGTGATGAATTGCTTGAATATACTTAACCAATCTAACATGATAACTTGATGGGGTTAAGTCATGAATCGCTTGAATATACTTAACCAATCTAACATGATAACTTGATGGGGTTAAGTCATGAATCGCTTGAATATACTTAACCAATCTAACATGGTAACTTGATGAAGATTAAGTCATGAGTCACTTGAATATACTTAACAAATCTGACACGGTAATTTTATGGGGTTAAGCTTGAATATACTTAACCAATCTAACACGGTAATTTGATGGGGTTAAGCTTAAATATACTTAACCAATTTGACATGATGATTTGGATAGGGTTAAGTCATGAACCGCTGGAATACGCTTAACCAACTTGACACGTGATTCGTAGGGCTAAGTCAAGAACTTGAATGACAACACTTAGCCAACTTGACATGACATGTAGACGGGTTAAGTCACGAACTTGAATGACCACACTTAACCAACTTGACATGATAGACTGATAGGGGTTAAGTCTTGAATTTAGATGACAACACTTAACCTGCTGGACGGAAACCCTAGTTACGTGGTCCTTTTCAGCAGTAACCCTCTTGAAGGTATCACGATACCCTAGGGACTAGGCTAGGGTGGGGCACGATTACTGGGCTGATTGTAAGAGACCAGAACGACGGCAGAGTTGGTGCGCCATTGTAGGTTCAGGCGGACAATGGTCGTGCACATGAGTCCGGAGTTGAAAAAGCAGGCATGGGCACCAGTAGTTGTACACTGTGTGTGCTTGGAATGGTGTCAGTGGTTGACACCCTAGGGCTTGATACACCCTAGGGTGGACCTAGCACCGAGTAGCTACATTCGTGATTGGGCCATATGACACCGACACATGACGAGTTTGGACTTGTAGGGAGCCGATCTATTATATCGTTACGTGGAAAAAGGGCGTTGTTCGATAGGTAGCATAATCCCTAGTGGTCCTACGTGGCATAAACCCTGATCGAATCTAGAAAACGTCCAATAGGTAGCATAATCCCTAGTGGTCCTAGGTGGCATAAATCCTAGACGAACACGCGATAATTCATGATAAGGTAATATGGCCAGAACAAGGATGGCAGTCCGAGGGATTTCAAGGATGGTGACACTACGTTGTAGTGGTAAAGAATAACGTGATGGAACCCGTACGATATACGGCAAGGGACTATACATATACATGGAAGGGATGATACGTGTTAGGATGCTAGTACGGTTGGTGCAGAGGACGTTAGACATGCGATGCTATTCCGAGTTTATCTTGTTATCTTGTTACCTTGGTTATCCTGTTACCTTGGTTATCTTGTTACTTGAGTTTATCTTGTTATCTTAGTTTGATCTGTTTATCATGTCATCATGTTTATGTTTACTTTCAGTTTATACATGTCATGTTACCTTTACCTGTTTTTAGGCTGAAAGTAGCTAGGACTTACCAGTCTTTATGACTGACCCCGTTTTGTTTCGCCTCTTTTTCTTCCGTTCCCCCCCCCCCCCAGGTTTACAGGGAGGAAATGTTGCTACTTAGCACGGATTTTCTGCTTCAAGATCATCATCTATGGCTTGGACTTTTCTTGGCTATGGCTATTTTACTGTTTTACTTGGGGAATAATTTATGACTATGGTTTTATGTTTCTTTATTATTGCAAGACATGTTTCGATGTAAGTAGTTTAATGGCACTTTGATGTAAAAGGTTTTAGACATTACTACTGTTATAAAGAAATAAAATCATGTTTTCTTCCGCTGTTGTATATGTTCTATCTGGTAATATTTCTGTGCATGTTTACCTAGATAATACTCCACCAAAGCTAGTGCATTCCCTTTGTGAGTGACCCTAGCGGAGGTGGGGTGTTACAATTTGAAAGTCTGGACTGACGCTTCTAGAGAAGGCCTTGGCGCAGTGTTAATGCAAAGAGGTCAAGTGATTCCTTATGCTAGCCGTCAGCTGAAGCCGCACGAGAAAAACTACGTCACTCATGACCTTGAGTTATCGGCGATAGTATTCGCTTTGAAAATCTGGAGACACTATCTTCTGGGTGAGAGATTTGTGCTGTTTACAGATCACCAGTCGTTAAAGTATCTGTTCACCCAGAAGGACTTGAATCTGAGGTAGCAACATTGGCTGGAGTTTCTTGCAGAATACGATTTTGAAATTATATACACTCCAGGGAAAGCCAATGTCATGGCGGATGCGTTAAGCCGAAAGAATGAAATGATCGCCAGTTTTATTATCACGACTTCATTGATAGATAAAATATCTGCTCTCCAAAAGGATGATCACTTCATTCAGAAGATCATAGAGATAATTCAGAAAGGCGAGCCCTCGAGTTTTCAAGTTGATAATGAGGGGATTCTAAGGCTGAAGGGTCGAATTTGTGTTCCTAACATTCCTGAGCTTCGAAAGGAAGCACTGGATGAATGCCACAAGTCAAAACTTAGTATCCATCCGGGAGTAAGCAAAATGTATAATGACATCAAACGCACTTTCTGGTGGAAGTCGATGAAGAGGGACATTTCCTTGTATGTTAGCCGATGCCCTACTTGCCAGCTAGTCAAAAGCGACCAACAGAAACTGGCTGGATTATTGCAACCGCTAGACGTTCCTGGTTGGAAGTGGGAACATATTTCCATGGACTTCATTGATGGTTTTCCCCGAACCAGAAAAGGAATGACAGTATTTGGGTGATCGTAGATCGCTTCACGAAGACCGCCCATTTCATACCTGTCAGATCAAACAGAATTGCTCAGAGTCTGGCGCAGATCTACTTCAAGGAAATAGTTAGACTACATGGAGTGTCGCTCAGTATAGTCAGTGATAGAGATACAATATTTACTAGTAAATTCTGGGAGGCATTCCAAGTAGAGCTGGGAACAAAGCTGAACGTAAGCACCACTTATCATCCTCAGACAGATGGTCAGACTGAGAGGGTGAATCGTATTTTTAAATATCTATTGCGGGCTTGTGTTCTAGATTTTGGTGGATCATGGGAAGACCATCTGCATTTTGCTGAATTCTCATATAATAACAGCTACTAGGCGAGCCTGATAATGTCGCCATTCGAAGCATTATATGGTAGACCGTGCCGATCACCTGCTTGTTGGGTCGAACCCGGTAATAGACTTGTAATGGGGCCAGATATGATCCAAGAAGCTGCTGACAAAGTCGACTTTATTAAGAAGCGATTACTCGCCGCTCAAAGCCGACAGAAGAGCTATGCCGACAAGAGAAGGAGATACCTATCGTTTGCAGTTGGCAACTATGTATATTTGAAAGTATCGCCGATGAGAGGAGGTATCCGGTTCGGTAAAACTGGGAAATTGGCGCCCAAATTCATTGGTCCGTTTCCTATTCTTGAACGGATTGGAACTCTCGCTTATAGGGTCAAACCGCCTGATTGGTTGCCTGGAGTGCATGATGTATTTCACATATCTCAACTTAGAAAGCACGTTCATGATCCATACTTGATCGTGGAAGAAGCAGCTCAACAGGATATTGAAATTACTCCAGAATTAGCTGTGAGAAGAGAGCCGCTAAAGATTATCGGCAAAGAAACCAAAGAGCTGAGGAACAAGAAGGTTCACTTGGTCAAAGTGCAATGGAGTGGAGATCCGCGAGATTGTACTTTGGAAACTAAGGAGAGCATTCAGGAATCCTATCCTAGATGCCGAGTGGATATCTCTGATTGACTCCGGTGCAAGGTACATTTACCATACTTTGTATTACCAATTAGTTCTCTACTCTGTTGTTATTTTCTTTCCATGGATGTGCACTTTTAATTCTACAGTCTGAATGATTTTAAAGGAATATAGAAATTGATTAGTATATTTTTGAAAAGTTAAAAACAATTTGATTGTTGCTTGTGTTGTGTGATAGTAGATTTGATTAATTGAATTATTGAAACGATAGTTAATTTAATCAACAATAGAATAATGGTAGAATTTATTCATTTAAATCCCACATTGAACTGATTAGAAAATAGATAGAAATATATATACTTGTGCATTATACATGTTTGAACATGTAAATGGATTTGCTGTTGAGTAAAGATTTTATTTGCGTGCCCGACAAATAGGTAAACCTTAATGAGTTGGATGCGAAATATTATTATATCAACTCCTGTGAATGCCATTGGATGCGGAGTGCTAGTTGTTCTGTGTAAAATAATAAATATCGCCATAGGATAGTAACAATTAATTTTGAACTACACTGCATGGCATACTTCTGAAGATAGGCATACTTCATCATATACCACATAAGCATTTGGAGCTTGTGTGACGAGGTGGAGGCTTTACCATACGAGCGAGAGGCATGTACGGCGATGACTATTTTTTACAGGTTGAACCGATGACTGATTGTAACGACCCAGAAAATCTGAACCAATTTAAAAATTTTAAATTGGCTAAAATAATGGATTTTAAATATTTGAAATAAATATTTTAAATAATAGCAATGGAAAGTGAGTTTGAATCGACAATTGAAAGCGAATATAATTAATTATAATTATAAACAAGGCCTGAAAAGGCGCTGTAGTTTCAAAAAAAATTGAATTCAAACTTTTTCGGACTGTACCGGGTGAAAAACAAAACAGATTTTAGTGAAACCAAAAATATTTAAATCTGTTAGTGAATACCTTTCTAACGAATCTAAAAAACCGAATTTTCATAACGGAAAGCAAAAGTTATGGCCAAATGAATTTTCAGAGAGGTCGCCATGGAATTTATATAGCCCGTGAAATTGGCCATTTTGCATACGACCTCGGTATTCGACGAAACCACTTTTGTTGGATCCGCGATGTGAAGTTATTACTAGGTTTCAAATTTCATAATTTTTGAAGCTAGTATGTGAGCGTGGAAAAGAAAAATGTGTTTTGGTCAATTACAGTTAAATTGGATCGACCAAAAATGGGCCTTTTTGCAAACGGTCTCAGAATTCGACGAAACTAGTTTTGTTGGGACCGTATCGTCAAAAAATAGCTAGATTTATTTTTCTGGAATTTTTCGAATCAGTTTGTGGCCCTGGCAAATTGAAATGTACGTTCAAATTAAATATTGAATGTTTTATACTTTAATCTGAAGGAAAACTGACTGAAACATTCGAATGGGCCTTCGAAGCATATCCCATTGTGTTCGGAACGGGGGTAAAATGCTGGGGACGACAGTCCTTGGGTTTAGATTGGTGGTCGCGTCAGAAAACCCCTTTAAAACTTCGCCGACCAATCAGAATTTTTATAAAAAAAATAAAATTCCTTTTCTGTCTCCCCGATCGAAGGCGGAAAACGTTCAAAATCTTCCCCCTCATTTTCCGATCAATCCACGCAAAATTAGCCCCTGCTCCAGTTGAAGATTTTGTAGAGCTCGGAGAGATCTTCAAATCCATATAAAGTTTGGAATTTTTCGTGGCCTGTGGAGGGAGAATCGACGTCAGGAAGTTTCGAACTTCTAGCCGCCGCCGCCGTCGCCTGGCGCTACCGAGTGGGCCACCACCACCGCGCTCAGACGTGCGACTCCCCCCTCTTCATCGCTGCATTGGCCGATCCTCCTATCGATTCACGGTTTGATCGAAAATTGCAAACCTAGTTTTGAATCAAAAGGAAGGTATACGGCTGATTTTATTTAATTTGATTTTAACACTTTTAAACCGTTGCAAACCTTTGAAAAATCATATCTTTTTCGTTCTTTAACGAAATTCGATGAAACAGGAAACATCGTGACCGTTTGGACACCTTCTACATTTTAGAAGAGACCGCATATTTTTCTAAGCTTTCTGCTATTTTTGGTGGAGTGGAACCCAATGTGAGATTTCTAATTTATAAACGATAAGGAAACAACGATGTATAAATTATATATTCGATGTATGAGTTATATAAGCGTTGTACCCCTCATGTATAAGCGTTGTATAAGTCGTACGTTCGATGTATAAGTTGTATATGCGTTGTAAAATTTATATAGGTGTTGAAATAGAAGTGAATTGCTATATATATATATATATATATATATATATATATATATATATATATATATATATACACACATATACGCCCCTCGTCCACAAACCATGGACGATATTTATTGGTTGTGATTGGTGTGAAAATTGATTGATAGCGAATGGTTGTTTGGGATTGTTTGTGGTTGATATTGATTAATTGTGGTTGAAAAATACCCATTTGTGGTTGAGAAATATTTGGTTGGAACCACATAGGATTAGTTTGTGGAAATGAAATAAATATATATATGCCGCCTGCGTGTGAACTAGATGCATGATCCCCATTGTCAAAAACTGCGAGGTTTTAAGGTAGAGCGAGGAGCCGTACTAGGGACGGTCCCGGTTTTAACTACCCTGCCGTTATGCTGCCGAAATTTTAAATAATATTCATGTGTTTGAATTATTTTCATTTGCTGGAACTATATTTATTCGTTGAATAGAAATCCTTCATGTGTTGAATCGATATTCATTCGTTGAATTGAAATTCATGTGTTGAATGGTATTCATATTTTGAAATAAATTGTTTTATGATAAAAAACACCTTTTATCATCTATATGAACTATGTAAAATAATCTCGTTTTAAAATAAATTATTTTATGATAAAAATCACCTTTTTATCATCTATAAGAACTATGTAAAATAATCTCGTTTTAAAATAAATTGATTTACAATAAAAATCACCTTTTTATCACTTATATGAACTATGTAAAATAATCTCGTTTTAAAAAAAATTGTTTTACAATAAAAATCACCTTTTTATCATCCATATAGACTATATAAAATAATAGCGTTTTGAAAAGAATTATTTTACAATAAAAATCACATTTTTATTATATACATGAATTGTAGGAAATGTGAAGTGTTAAAAATAGCAACTCGTTCAAATAAATATGCATGAGTCGAAATATTCATCAATTAGCTAATGATATGATTTTTGCCTATGCATGCAACATTAGAATGAATGGTATTTTTAAACCAAATGGAATCAAATATGAAGTTGAATGGAAAATGATAAGTGATAAGAACTGTATATATGTACATGCATATTTATTGAACAGGTTATAGCAAAAGGGGCTAGAGAAGAGGAATAAAATTTTGTGCCCGACAAATAGGTACACATTTACTGTTTTGTTTGGGTGATGATTTTATGGTCCTGTTGGCTAGCCGCTTGGCTTTTCCTTTTTCTTTTTGACAAGAGACGCCCGTGTGGCTATTTGGGAATTTTCCCAGCCCCTCCCGTACAAAGGAGGTTATGGCGAAATTTTCCAAAATTTAAAGGCGTTAGTGAAATATTTGAAGTGAAAACGATATTGAAATTTTTGAACGAACTATATTTATATAAATATATAAATATAAATAAAATTAAAACGAAACGTGGCCGTGCAGTTCGTGTTTTGAAACCGTGATTTCAAACAACTAGTGTGGGAAATCCGACCATTGGATTTTCCCGAAACCGCAACCGTTGGGTTCGCCTTGGAAATATCTTTCCAACGGCACCAACATTGTAAAAATCCAACGGTTGGATTGTCTGGAATGTTTAATTCAAATCAGAAGAAAAACAGCGCCAGAAACGATTTTATATATATATATATATATATATATATATAATTATATTTAATCGAATAACGACGCTGTAGTTCGTATTTTGAAATCGAAACTTCAAACGAGTGTACCGAGAGATCCGACCGTCGGATTTTCCCGAAACTGGAACCGTTGGATTCGTTTTGAAAAGACCTTTCTAATGATGTAAATTTTGTGAAGATCCAACGGTTAGATTTTCAGATATGTGTAAATCAAATCTGAAGAAAAACAGCGCCACGGCCGCATTATGGCCCGAAGTGTCGTTTTGAATAAATTGGCTATTTTAAAATAGATAAAAATAGCGATAAATCGTTATAAAATATCATAAACGATATGGAATGGAAATAAACTGAATTTGCTTGATTTATGTGGTATTTGATGGTTGAATGTGTTTGGTGTGAAAATTACATTAAAGAACAAAATTGATGTTGTCGAATGATTTAACCATTGAAATAAATTGATTTGAAATTCTAAATATACGTGAATTATTTGAAAAGGCCGAGTTAATTCTCATTTCAAATAATTGACCGACGATTGAAAGTCGAAGATGAAGACGGTGGTCGAAGACCGGAGATCTTCACCTCGTTTGGATGGTAACCGAGGTCCTGATTGGGAGGCATCCCGAAATATGGATAATGAGTGGTGATCGTCCAGGCGTACGTGGTGATCGATGGGTTTGCGAGGTATTTAGTGCCTCCGGTTTCGTTCAGACCCAGAATGGACTTGTAAATGGACTGTGTGTTCGACATTGGATTTTATTCTGTGTTGATTGATCTCTATTAAATATACATCTGTTTAGCAACGGAGAATTTATTCTTTTGCTTAACGCCCTTCTCTGAAACGCACGATCTCAGAGGGTGTATATCGATGGACATCAGTCACATGGCATGAATTGCTAGTGTGGCTTGCCTAAGTGGCAAATGATCAGGACTTCTGTTGAAAAGCAAAGTCTTGTGGTGATGATGAAAGCACCACCTGTGTGGCGTAGCTTTGTGTATGACGTGAATTCGCGAGCCTCACACCCCGGTATGAACCAGAAACGGGAGAAGGACCTCAGGGAGGGCATGCGTTTCTTCCTAGCTAGGGTGGTGTCAGTGACCTACCAGCCCTGACATTTATATACTTTTCACCTGTGTGGTTGTTGCTGTTGCGAGGCGCCTCGGTTTGATCGGACGATCCGGTTCCGGTGGAGTAATTCGTTGGCTCGTTTACGCCCCAAAGGGCGGGAAAACGTATTGTTCAGGCAAAATAATCCACATCGGTGGACCGGCCCTGACGATCCAAGGGGCAGTTGCGGCTGTTCCTGAGGCTCGGGCTAGGCAGTCTCGAATTCGGTAAGGAGTATCTTTTGCCTTGGTTCAGGTCGGAAATCCAATTTCCAAATACGACATTGTGCGGTTTTGATTGTATACCTATATATGGCGACATAGTTGTATGGGGCATTAATGCCATCTATGATTGATAGTTATGATATGAAATTGTTATCAAAACATATGAACACTAGCAATAATATCAAATGCCTTTGTTTTATTCGTATCAAGCATATCTTGGCCGTTATAAGATAAAAACTCTATCCTCCGGTTTGCGTTGCATTGTGTGATGGGAACTGTCTTATAATGGCTTCATTTTTATAAAATGCATTGCGTTGTTTAAAAGAAAGATTTGTTTTAAAGCACTGACAATCCAATTGAGAAAACCCGTTCCACGAAAGTGGCGTGGTCCTATGATTAGCCAAATTATATATGTGTGGAGTAGATTTCTTATACCAGTCCCATGACTGACTCGTAGTTTGTTTCACTTTCAAACTCGGGTGCCCCTTTTTCTACACGGGCAGCCTTGTATTCAGTTTTAACTGTTTCTTTCTGGATAGCTGGAGCTGAAGATGGATTCTATCATTTATCTCTTTTTATGGTGTTCAGCTCCTATTGTACATATTTTGTTTGTTTCCGCTGTAGACATATATGTATAGTTGAACTGCATCTGTACTAAGTATGATCCTGTATACTATGTAACTCTGATGATTACTCTTATCCAGTATATTCTATTGTTCATTATCTGGTGTATTTATTTAATTTGGTTCTGCTATTATCTATTTCTGTGTTATATTCCACGGATTACCCTTGCCGCCGTCAGTACGGGGTTTGGGGTCGTCTCATTTTGTATCATGGACTATTTAAATTGTAACGATAAAATTGCCAAATTAATAAAAACCCCACACGGGTCTGGAGTTGACAATAATCACGTCTCTCTAGTTATTAGATACGACACATGGACTATTTATTTCCCACATGGGATGAGGTGACCAGGATTTATCCTCTGGAGCATTTAAAATACACACTCCCTCAGGCTTTGACAAGGTGACGAGAATTTATTCTCTGGAGTTATTATCAATACACGCTCCCCTATAAACACCAGAACATATCACTATAAATATGTGTATGCTTATTAGGATTTATTGGGTACCTAATACGGCCCAATAAATTTCCAAACCTCTCCCCGTACAAAGGAGGTTATGGCGAAATTTTTCGAAAATTCCGGGTGTTAGCTAAATTTTTGAAGAATTTGAAAATTCTCAGAAACTAAAAAGTTGGAGAATGGAAGCCATATTGAACGTAAAGTTGATTAATCAAACCACTTTCGACTTTGTTCCTTTTCGGGAACGAAAAGTTTTAAGTGAGGGAGATTGTAACGACCCGAAAAATCTGAACCAATTTAAAAGTTTTAAATTGGCTAAAATAGTGGATTTTAAATATTTAAAATAAATATTTTAAATTATAGCGATGAAAAGTAAGAGTGAATCGACATTTGAAAACGAATATAATTAATTCTAATTATAAACAAGGCCTGAAATGACTCTGTAGTTTCAAAAATTGAATTTAAAATTTGTCGGACTGTACCGGGTGCAAAACAAAACGGATTTGAGTGAAACCAAATATATTTAAATCTATTAGTGAATACCTTTCTAACGAATCTGAAAAATCAAAGTTTCATGGCGGAAAGCAAAAGTTATGGCCAAATGAATTTTCAGAAAGGTCGCTATGGAATTTATATAGCCCGTGAAATTGGCCATTTTGCAAACGACCTCGGAATTCGACGAAAACAATTTTGTTGGATTTGGGAAGAGAAGTTATTGCTAGGTTTCAAATTTCATAATTTTTGAAGCTAATATGTGAGCGTGGCAAAGGAAAACGTGTTTTGGTCGATTACAATTAAATTGGATCGACCAGAAATAGGCCTTTTTGCAAAAGGTCTCAGAATTCGACGAAACTAGTTTTGTTGGGACCGTATTGTCAAAACATAGCTAGATTTATTTTTCTGGAATTTTTCGAATCAGTTTGTGGCCCTGGTAAATTGAAATGTACTTTCAAACTAAATATTGAACGTTATATATTTTAATTTGAAGGAAAACTGACTGAAACAGTCGAATGGGCCTACAAAACATATCCCATTGTGTTCGGAATGGGGGTAAAACGCTAGGGACGATAGTCGTTGGGTTTGGATTGGTGCTCATGGGTGGAAGAGGGTATTTTAGAGATTTTAAAATATATAAATAAAAAAAATCATTGGTCAGAAAACATATTCTCTCCCCCTGAAATATCGCGACGAACGACGGAAACACGTTCATCACTTCCCGTTCATTTTTCGATCAATCCACGCAAAATTAGCCCCTCTTCCAGTTGAAGATTTTGTAGAGCTCCTTGAGATATTCAAATACATATAAAGTTTGGAATTTTTCGTGGCCTGTGGAGTCAGAATCGAGCTCAGGAAGTTTGGGTGTTTTCGTCGCCGCCCCGCCTGCTACAGGCGATCGAACGCCTCCCCCTCCAGGCGCCAGCGCGCCGCTCCTCCCCCTTCGACGCTGCGAAGGCCGATCGACGAATAGCTCCACGGATTTCAAGAAAAATCCAAACCTAGTTTTGAACGAAACAGCTGAGGTACGGCCATATATATTTTCAATAGTTTTAACACCTTTAAACTGTTGCAAACTTTGAAAAATCATATCTTTTTCGTTTCTTGACGAAATTCGATGAAACAGGAAACATCATGACCGTGTGGACGTCTTCTAAATTCTAGAAGAGACTGCTTATTTTTCTGAGCCTTCTGCTATTTTTGGTAGAGTGGAACCCAATGCGAGATTTCTAAATTATAATCGATATGGAAAACGACGATGTATAAATTATATAGTCAATGTATGAGTTATATAAGCGTTGTACACCTCATGTATAAGCGTTGTATAAGTTGTACGTTCGATGTATAAGTTATATATGCATTGTAATAATTATATATGTGTTGAAATAGAAGTGAATTGATATATATATATATATATATATATATATATATATATATATACGCCCCTCGTCCACAAACCATGGACGATATTTATTGGTTGTGATTGGTGCGAAAATTGATTGATAGTGAATGGTTGATTGAAATTGTTTGTGGTTGATATTGATTGATTGTGATTGAAAAATACCCGTTTGTGGTTGAGAAATATTTGGTTTAAACCGCATAGGATTAGTTTGTGGAAATGAAATAAATATACATGCCGCCTGCGTGCGAACTAGATGCATGATTCCCCATTGTCAAAAACCGCGAGGTTATAAGGTAGAGCGAGGAGCCGTACTAGGGACGGTCCCGGTTTTAACTACTCTGCCATTATGCTGCCGAAATTTTGAATAATATTCATGTGTTTGAATTGTTTTTATTCGTTGAAACTATATTTATTCGTTGAATAGAAAGCCTTCATGTGTTGAGTCGATATTCATTCGTTGAATTAAAATTCATGTGTTGAATGGTATTCGTGTTTTAAATATAAAAATCACATTTTTATCTATATATACAAACTATAGAAAACCTTCATGTGTTGAATCGATATTCATTCGTTGAATTGAAATTCATGTGTTGAATGGTATTCGTGTTTTAAATATAAAAATCACCTTTTTATCGATTTATATAAACTATAGAAAACCTTCATGTGTTGAATCGATATTCATTCGTTGACTTGAAATTCATGTGTTGAATGGTATTCGTGTTTTAGATATAAAAATCACATTTTTATCTATATATACAAACTATAGAAATCCTTCATGTGTTGAATCGATATTCATTCGTTGAATTGAAATTCATGTGCTGAATGGTATTCGTGTTTTAAATTTAAAAATCACATTTTTATCTGTATATACAAACTATAGAAAACCTTCATGTGTTGAATCGATATTCATTCGTTGAATTGAAATTCATGTGTTGAATGGTATTCGTGTTTTAAATATAAAAATCACCTATTTATCGATTAATATAAACTATAGAAAACCTTCATGTGTTGAATCGATATTCATTCGTTGAATTGAAATTCAGGTGTTGAATGGTATTCATGTTTTGAAAGAAATTGTTTTATAATAAAAATCCCATTTTTAACATCAATATGAAATGTTTAAAATAATCTTGTTTTGAAATAAATTGTTTTATAATAAAAATCCTATATTTTTGTCACTTATATTAACTATATAAAATAGTCGTGTTTTGAAATAAATTGTTTTACATTAAAAATCGCATTTTTATTTTATACATGAATTGTTAAAAATAGTGAAGTGTTGATATAGAAGACAGTTGGATAAAAATATAATTTTTATCAAAAGTATGAAAAGAATATAGCTTTGAAATTGGAGAATCGATATAGATATAGAAATGGAATTGAAATATATCGAAAAACGAAGCTGTAGTTCGTATTTTGAAACCGTGATTTCAAACGATTATTGCGAGAGATCCGACCATCGGATTTTCCTGAAATCGCAACCGTTGGGTTCGCTTTGGAAATATCTTTCCAACGGCACCAACTTTGTAAAAATCCAACGGTTGGATTGTCTGGAATGTTTAATTCAAATCTGAAGAAAAACAGCGTCAGAATCGATTATATATATAATTATATTTAATCGAATAACGACGCTGTAGTTCGTATTTTGAAATCGAAACTTCAAACGATTATACCAGGAGATCCAACCGTCGGATTTTCCCAAAACTGGGACCATTAGATTCGTTTTGAAAAGATCTTTCTAATGATGTAAATTTTGTGAAGATCCAACGGTTAGATTTTCAGATATGTGTAAATCAAATCTGAAGAAAAACAGCGCCACGGCCGCGTTATGGCCCAAAGCGTCGTTTTGAATAAATTGGCTATTTTAAAATAAATAAAAATGGTTATAAATCGTTATAAAATATTATAAATGATATGGATGTGAAATTTAGAAATTAACTGAAGGTTAGCTAAGTCGAAGGGTTTCTTGGGTATTGATCTGATGTTGGTTTCGGCCTTCGGGGTTAATATTTGGGAAATCGTTCTCTTACTGATTGACGGTTAGTGACTAATGAATTGAAATGATGTGTAGTAATGTTTGTGTAGCACTAGTTTATTATTTTCGCGAGTTTCTCAGAAAGACCGGGTTTATCCCATTCTGAATAACTGAATCGACGATAAGAAATAGAAGATGAAGACGGTGGTCGAAGACCGGAGATATTCACCTCGTTTGGATGGTAACCGAGGTCCTGATTGGGAGGCATCCTGAAATATGGATAATGAGTGGTGATCGTCCAGACGTACGTGGTGATCAATGGGTTTGCGAGGTATATAGTGCCTCCGGTTTCGTTCAGACCCAGAACGGACTTGCAAATGAACAGTGTGTCTGACATTGGAATTTATTCTGTGTGATTGATAGCCATCAGTTGCATAGTGTGAATTACCTGTGTGGCATGCTAAGATGCAGTGATCAGGGCTTCTGTTGAAAAGCAAAGTCTTGTGATTGATGATCAAAGCACCGCCTGTGTGGCGTAGCTTTGTGTATAACGTGAATTCGCAAACCTCACACCACGGTATGAACCAGAAATGGGATAAGGACCTCAGGGAGGGCATGCGTTTCCTTCTAGTTAGGAGTTGTGTCAGTGTTTTTACATGGCCTGACATTTTACTTATGTGGTTGTTACTGTTGCGAGGTGCCTCGATTTGATCGGACGATCCGGGTCCGATGGAGTCATTCGTTGGCTCGCTTACCACCCATAGGGCGGGGAAACGTAGTGTTCAGGAATTTTAATCCACATCGGTGGACCGGCCCTGACGATCCAAGGGTCGATGCGCTCTGACCCTGAGACATGGGCTAGATTGCCTCGAAGTCGGTAAGGACTATCTTTTGCCTTGGTTCATGACGGAAATCCAATTTCCAAACACGACATCATGCGGTTTTGATTGTATATATATATGGCAACATGATATATGGTACCCATGCCGTCTATGATTGATAGTTATGATTGAAATTGTGTAACGACCCAGAAAATCTGAACCAATTTAAAAAATTTAAATTGGCTAAAATAATGGATTTTAAATATTTAAAATAAATATTTTAAATAATGGCAATGAAAAGTGAGTTTGAATCGACAATTGAAAACGAATATAATTAATTCTAATTATAAACAAGGCTTGAAAAGGTGCTGCAGTTTCAAAAATTGAATTCAAACTTTATCGGACTGTACCGGGTACAAAACAAAACGGATTTGAGTGAAACCAAAAATATTTAAATCTGTTAGTGAATACCTTTCTAACGAATCAGAAAAATCGAATTTTCATAGCGGGAAGCAAAAGTTATGGCCGTATGAATTTTCAGAAAGGTCGCTATGGAATTTATATAGCCCGTGAAATTGGCCAATTTGCATAAGACCTCGGACTTCGATGAAACCACTTTTGTTGGATCCGGGATGTGAAGTTGTTGCTATGTTTCAAATTTCATAATTTTTGAAGCTAGTATGTGAGCGTGGCAAAAGAAAACGTGTTTTGGTCAATTACAGTTAAATTGGATCGACAGAAATGGGCCTTTTTGCAAACAATCTCAGAATTCAACGAAACTAGTTTTGTTGGGACCGTATCGTCAAAACATAGCTAGATTTATTTTTCTGGAATTTTTCGAATTAGTTTGTGGCCCTGGCAAATTGAAATGTACGTTCAAATTAAATATTGAATGCTTTATATTTTAAATTGAAGGAAAACTGACTGAAACATTCGAATGGGCCTTCGAAACATATCCCATTGTGTTCGGAATGGGGGTAAAACGCTAGGGACAACAGTCGTTGGGTTTGGATTGGTGGTCGCGTCAGAAAACCCCTTATAAAATCTACCGACCCATCAGAATTTAAATAAAAAAATAGAAAAATCCTTTTTCTCTCTCCCTGTAACAGCGGATCGACGGCGAAAACCCTCCTCGCCGTTCCCATCTAATTTCCGACCAAACCAGGCAAAATTAGCCCCTCCTCCAGATGAAGATTTTGAAGAGCTCAAGAAGATCTTCAAATCCATATATAGTTTCTATTTTTTCGTGCATCATTCAAAGAGATATCGAGCTTGAAAGTTCCGAGCTTCCTACCGCCGCCGTCGCTTCCTGCCAGCGTCGAACTGGCCATCTCCCCCCGGCGCCTGAGCGCCTCTCCTCCCTCTTTGACACGTCGTAGCCCGATCGAGCTATCGATTCACGGATTACACGGAAACTTCAAACCTAGTTTTGAAGATTTCAGAAAGGTAACGGCTGTATAAATTAAAAACTAATTTTAACAGTTTAAAACCGTTGCAAACTTCGAAAAATCATATCTTATTCGTTCGTTAACGAAATTCGATGAAACAGGAAACATCGTGACCGTGAGGACGTCTTCTACATTCTAGAAGAGACCGCATATTTTTCTGAGCCTTCTGCTATTTTTGGTGGAGTGGAACCCAATGTGAGATTTCTAATTTATAAACGATATGGAAAACGACGATGTATAAATTATATAGTCGATGTATGAGTTATATTAGCGCTGTACACCTCATGTATAAGCGTTGTATAAGTTGTATGTTCGATGTATAAGTTATATATGCGTTGAAAAAAATTATATATGTGTTGAAATAGAAGTGAATTGCTATATATAAACATATATATATATATATATATATACGCCCCTCGTCCACAAACCATGGACGACATTTATTGATTGTGATTGGTGTGAAAATTGATTGATAGCGAATGGTTGGTTTGAATTGTTTGTGGTTGATATTGATTGATTGTGTTTGAAAAATACCCGTTTGTGGTTGAGAAATATTTGGTTGAAACCACATAGGATTAGTTTGTGGAAATGAAATAAATATATACATGCCGCCTGCGTGCGAACTAGATGCCTGATCCCCATTGTCAAAAACCGCAAGGTTTTAAGGTAGAGCGAGGAGCCGTACGAGGGACGGTCCCGGTTTTAACTACCCTGCCGTTATGCTGCCGAAATTTTGAATAATATTCATGTGTTTGAATTATTTTCATTTGCTGAAACTATATTTATTCGTTGAATAAAAAACATTCATGTGTTGAATTGATATTCATTCGTTGATTAGAAATTCATGTGTTGAATGGTCTTCATGTTTTAAATATAAAAATCACATTTTTATCTATGTATATAAACTATAGAAAACCTTTATGTGTTGAATCGATATTCATTCGTTGATTAGAAATTCATGTGTTGAATGGTCTTCGTGTTTTAAATATAAAAATCACCTTTTTATCATCTATATGAACTATGTAAAATGACCTTGTTTTAAAATAAATTGTTTTATAATAAAAATCACCTTTTTATCATCTATGTAGACTGTATAAAATAATAGTGTTTTGAAAACAATTGTTTTACAATAAAAATCACATTTTTATTATATACATGAGTTGCTGAAATGTGAAGTGTTAAAAATAGCCACTCGTTCAAATAAATATGCATGAGTTGAAATATTCATTAATTAGCTAATGATAGGATTTTTGCCTATGCATACAACATTAGAATGAATGGTGTTTTTGAACCAAATGGAATCAAATATGAAGTTGAATGGAAAATGATAAGTGATAAGAACTGTATATATGTACATGTATATTTATTGAACAGGTTATAGCAAATGGGGCTAGAGAAGAGGAATAAAATTTTGTGCCCGACAAATAGGTACACATTTACTGTTTTGTTTGGGTGATGATTTTATGAGCCGCTTGGCTTTTTCTTTTTCTTTTTGACATGAGACGCCCATGTGGCTATTTGGGAATTTTCCCAGCCCCTCCCGTACAAAGGAGGTTATGGCGAAATTTTCCAAATTTTAAAGGCGTTAGTGAAATATTTGAAGTGAAAACGATATTGAAATTGTTGAATGAACTATATTTATATTAATATATAAATATAAATAAAATTAAAACAAAACGTGGCCGTGCAGTTCGTGTTTTGAAACCGTGATTTCAAACTACTAGTGCGGGAAATCCGACCATTGAATTTTCCCGAAACAGCAACCGTAGGGTTCGCCTTGGAAATATCTTTACAACGGCACCAACTTTGTAAAAATCCAACGGTTGGATTGTCTGGAATGTTTAATTCAAATCTGAAGAAAACCAGCGCCAGAAGCGATTATATTTATATATATATATATATATAATTATATAGAATCGAATAACGACGCTGCAGTTCGTATTTTGAAATCGAAACTTCAAACGATTGTACCGGGAGATCCGACCGTCGGATTTTCCCGAAACTGGAACCATTGGATTCGTTTTGAAAAGACCTTTCTAATGATGTAAATTTTGTGAAAATCCAACGGTTAGATTTTCAGAGATGTGTAAATCAAATCTGAAGAAAAACAGCGCCACGGCCGCGTTATGGCCCGAAGCGTCGTTTTGAATAAATTGGCTATTTTAAAATAAATAAAAATAGCGATAAATCATTATAAAATATCATAAACGATATGGAATGGAAATAAACTGAAATTGCTCGATTTATGTGGTATTTGATGGTTGAATGTGTTTGGTGTGAAAATTACATTAAAAAACAAAATTGGTGTTGTCGAATGATTAAACCATTGAAATAAATTGATTTGAAATTCTAAATATACGTGAATTATTTGAAAAGGCTGAGTTAATTCACATTTCAAATATTTGACCGATGATTGAAAGTCGATGATGAAGACGGTGGTCGAAGACCGGAGATCTTCACCTCGTTTGGATGGTAACCGAGGTCCTGATTGGGAGGCATCCCGAAATATGGATAATGAGTGGTGATCGTCTAGACGTACGTGGTGATCGATGGGTTTGCGAGGTATTTAGTGCCTCCGGTTTCATTCAGACCCAGAACGGACTTGTAAATGGACTGTGTGTCTGACATTGGATTTTATTCTGTGTTGATTGATCTCTATTAAATATACATCTGTTTGGCGGCGGAGAATTTATTCTTTTGCTTAACGCCCTTCTCTGAAACGCACGAGCTCAGAGGTTGTATATCGATGGACATCAGTCGCATGGCATGAATTGCTAGTGTGGCATGCCTAAGTGGCAAATGATCAAGGCTTATGTTGAAAAGCAAAGTCTTATGGTGATGATCAAAGCCCCGCCTGTGTGGCGTAGCTTTGTGTATAATGCGAATTCGCGAGCCTCACACCCCAGTATGAACCAGAAACGGGAGAAGGACCTCAGGGAGGGCATGCGTTTCTTCCTAGCTAGGGTGGTGTCAGTGACCTACCAGCCCTGACATTTATATACTTTTCACCTGTGTGGTTGTTGCTGTTGCGAGGCGCCTCGGTTTGATCGGACGATCTGAGTCCGGTGGAGTCATTCGTTGGCTCGTTTACGCCCCAAAGGGCGGGGAAACGTATTGTTCAGGCATAATAATCCACATCGGTGGACCGGCCCTGACGATCCAAGGGTCACTCGAGCTCTGATCCTGATGCTCGGGCTAGGCAGCCTCGAATTCGGTAAGGACTATCTTTTGCCTTGGTTCAGGACGTAAATACAATTTCCAAATACGACATCGTTCGATTTTGATTGTATATATATACGGCGACATAGTGGCATGGGACGCTCATGTCGTCTATGATTGATAGTTATGATTTGAAATTGTTTTCAAAACATATAAACACTAGCAATAATATCAAATGCCTTTGTTTTACTCGTATCAATCATATTTTGGCTATTATAAGATAAAACTCTATCCTCCGGTTTGGGTTGCATTGTTTGATGGGAACTGAGTCTTATAATGGCTTCATTTTTATAAAATGCATTGCGTTGTTTAAAAGAAAGATTTGTTTTTAAAGCACTGGCAATCCGATGGAGTAAACTCGTTCCACGAAAGTGGCGTGGTCCTGTGATTAGCCATATATTAAATGTGTTGAATAGATTTCTCATACCAGTCCCATGACTGACTCGTAGTTTGTTTCACTTTCAAACTCGGGTGCCCCTTTTTCTACACGGGCAGCCTTGTATTAAGGTTAGCTGGATTTCTCTGGATATCTGGAGCTGAAGATGGATTCTATCATTTATCTCTTTTTATGCTGTTCAGCTCCTATTGTACATATTTTGTTTGTTTTTCCGCTGTAGACATTTATGTATAGCTGAACTGTATTTGTACTAAGTAAGATCCTGTATACTATGTAACTCTGATGATTACTTTTATCCAGTATATTCTATTGTTCATTATCTGGTGTATTTACTTAATTTTGTTCTGCTATTATCTGTTTCTGTGTTATATTCCAAAGATTACCATTGTCTCCGTCTGTACGGGATTTGGGGTCGTCATAAATTGTTTTTGAGACATATAAACACTAGTAATAATATCAAATGCTTTTGTTTTATTCATATCAATCATATTTTGGCCATTATAAGGTAAAACTCTATCCTCCGGTTTGCGTTGCATTGTGTGATGGGAACTGAGTCTTATAATGGCTTCATTTTTATAAAAAGCATTGCGATGTTTAAAAGAATGATTTGTTTTAAAGCACTGGCAATCCAATGGAGTAAACCCGTTCCACGAAAGTGGCGTGGTCCTGTGATTGGCCATATTATAAATGTGTTGAGTAGATTTCTCATACCGGTCCCATGACTGACTCGTAGTTTCACTTTCAAACTCGAGTGCCCCTTTTTCTACACGGGCAGCCTTGTAATCAGGTTTTAGCTGGCTTTCTCTGGATAGCTGGAGCTGAAGATGGATTCTATCATTTATCTATTTTATGTTGTTCAGCTCCTATTGTACATATTTTGTTTGTTTTCCGCTGTAGACATTTATGTATAGCTTAACTGTATTTGTACTATGTATGATCCTGTATACTGTGTAACTCTGATGATTACGTTTATCCAGTATATTCTATTGTTCATTATTTGGTGTATTTATTTAATTCTGTTCTTCTATTATCTGTTTATGTGTTATATTCCAAGGATTACCCTTGCCGCCGTGAGTACGGGGTTTGGGGTCATCTCTTTCTCCAACTTTTCAGTTTCTAAGAATTTCTAATTTCTCAAAAATTTGGCTAACACCCTAAATTTTTGAAAAAATTCACCATAACCTCCTTTGTACGGGGAGACCTTTAAAACCAGAACTAGCCACGTAGGGCCCTCATCATCCAAAAAGTAAAAGAATAAGCCAATTGGCTCATAAAATCATCCAAACCCAAGAAATATAGTAAACATGTACCTATTTGTCGGGCACACAATTTTATTCCTCTTCTTAGCCTCCTTGCTATGACCTGTTCATTATATGGACATGTATATATATATGCAATTGCAATAAATTTTCAGTTCAGTATTTGATTCAATTTGGCCAAATTTAACCTTTCCTTTACATATCGGTTCCAACATTTTAATTAGTCAAACTAATTATCGTACAATATAACTAGCAATCAACTAGTTGATTAGCTTTTCAAATTCATAATTTTTTATATATTCAAAAATCCATTTTTTATGCCAAATCCCAAAAATAACCTTATCTAAATTTTGCTTCTCACACCAGTCAATTGGAAATATATAGATATCGCACTTTCGGGACTCGAACATAAATGCTGATGATGTTACAGCGATCATCAAAATCATCTACGGATGACTCGAGTATGATTCTATATCTATACAGTATATTTGAGACTTCGAATACACGTTAATTACGCGTATATTCAAGATCTCTACGCACATGATTGTCCAAATTCAATTTAAAATAAAATATTCAAATATGAATAATTGACACAAAATTTTAAAACTAAATTTTATTTTTAAAAACAACACTCTTTGAACTCATTCTAGGATACTACTGATCCTATCTCTAACGAGTCATTTTGATTGGATATTACTAATCCAATCTTTGATGAATTCTTTCTTTCGGTTCTAATGTCCCTTGTTCTCGAGTTCAGTAAACCAAAGCTCTAATACCACGATGAAACGACCCAAACTCATCCTTACGGGAAAGCCCGGATTGAGTTGAGAACACAACAAATCAGAAGACAAACAGAAGAACATTTCATTGCTATTACAACAATTACATTAGAGTACAAGAATATGACAATGTATAAATAAATAATATACATTAGAGATAATCAGAGGTTTAAATTACTTTAAATACATAGTAGCAGAAAAATAATACAAAACACAACTGTAAGAAATACACGGATACAGAGCGTTTCGAATATAGCTCCAGCTATAAACCAAGATCATGTGAATCTATATTTGCAAAACCAAAACTCCTAGCTGCTCGTGTGGAAAATTGGGGAGCCAGAGTTTAGGTTAAAACAATAAAATCCAGGTCAGTCATGTGATTAGTGTGAGAACTAAAAACAGTTATTAAATCTTTTACTTTAAAAGTAAATCAAGGGACCACGCTATATAACATGGAACGGGTTTCCTCCCAAGAATACTAGTGCATAAAACAAATAGCACAATGCTTTTTGGAAAAATGAAGCAATTATAAAACTCAGGTCCCATCACACAATGCAACGTAAGCCGGAGGATAGAGTTTTACCTTATAATAGCCAAACATGCATGGTAAGTTTAAAACAAATCATTTTGATATTATTATAAGTCTAAAGTGTATAAAATAACTTCAAATATAAATGTATCAATTATAGACGTCATAGTACCCCATCCCACTATGTCGCCATACTAGTTCTACATCTAAAACCGAAAAGTCACGTATTGGAAATTGGATTTCCGTCATGAGTCGAGGCAAGGGATGTACTCCTCACAGGCTTCGAGACAATCTAGCAAATGCCTCAGGATCTCCCGTAGTAGACCATTGGGTCCTCGAAGGTCGGTCCTCCCTTACGTTTGAGGATTAATTATTCCTAAGCACACGTTTCCCGGACCTGTAGGACCTATCCATCGGCTCCGTAGTAACCGATATATCCGAGACGTCTCTCAATCCATCATCCACATAATTAAAAATATAATAAATGTCTGGGCTTCATACCATGACACCACCCAGAGCTAGAAGGAAATGTCATGCACTCATTGGGTCCCTTATCCCGTTTTTGACTCATACCGAGGTGTGAGGCTCGCGAATTAACGCTGTACACAAAGCTATGCCCTTTAAGGCTGTGCTTTGATCATAATCCAAAAGACCCTGATTTTCAACAGAAGCCTTGATCATTCGCGTCTCAGCGTGCCAAGCTGGCAATTCACGCCATGCAACTGATGCCTATCGATATATAACCTCTAAGCTCGTACGTCTTAGAGAAGGGTGTTAAGCAAGAGAATAAATTCTCCGCCACCAAACAGATATATATTTAATAGAGATCGGCCAACACAGAATAAAATCTAATGTCAAACACACATTCATTTAATAGTTCATTTTGGGTCTGAACGAAACCGGAGGCACTTTATTCCTCGTCCTATGCCCAATACAGGAGAGAGGTCCTTGCATATCTAGTCGATCTCCAAGTACATCTGGACGATCACCACTTATTACCTTGTCTTGGGTGCACCGCCCAATCAAGACATCAGTAATCATCCAAATGATGTGAAGACCTTAGGTCTTCAACCATCGTCTTCATCGTCGACTTATCGTCGAATCAGTTATTCAGAATGGGTATAAACCCATCCTTTCTGAATAACTCGCGTATATAATAAACAAGTGCTACATAAATATAACATACGCGCCATTCCAGTTTACAATATTCTTTTATTCATATATTCACATCCTTTGGGAAAGGTTCCCATTAATTTTAGCAATGATAAATTCTTTAAATTTATTCTTTAATCTTCCTTTGGATATCATTTCTAAACCAAATTAAAGTTTATCAACTATTCTGGATTAGTGGACCTTACCGAAGTAATCATTTCTTTTATTTCCCAATCCCAAACTATTCTCTCATGGAGCAAAACTGGTAATACTTCATATCTAACACCATGGTGTCATCGGTAAATTGAATTACAATTTAACATTCAAATCTAATTAAAGATTTAACTATTGCTTGGAGTAAAACTGGTGCTACTCCATTCTCGATCATTTCCCGAGTTTGATAATTTAAATTATCACATTCTCTTTTCAATCTAATTAAAGATTCATTAAAACTCCACTTAGTTTTAATCTTCCCAAAATCAATATTAATGATTATTTAACTTTGGTAACACAAACATGCCGCATCGACCATCTACACTATACTATTGATTTCTACTGATATATAACCTCTAAGCTCGTACGTGTTAGAGAAGGGTGTTAAGAAAGAGAATAAATTCTCCGCCACCAAACAGATATATATTTAGTAGAGATCAACCATACTGTTCGAAATACAATGTTAGACATATAATCATGTCTTTAACTGGGTTAAAGAACTAATGTCATTTAAAACACAGTTCACGATAAACCCAAAATCACATTCCATTAATTATGGAATCTTCATGGAAAACAGATCTATATATATATATATATATATATAATCGATATCAATTTCCGTATCTGACTAATAATATAAACGGAATAACAACCAAGCTTTTAAATTCTATATATATTACCAGTCTTCCTCCACAGAAGTTCACTTCGATTATTAGCAAATCTAATTCCATTCCATTCCAATTTGTTGTATTAAATTGGTAAACTTTACTTTGGAAAATTTCCTTTAAATCTAAATAAAAAGATTTATAAATTCCAAATCACATTTCATTGTAAATCGAGTTAAAGAAGGAATGTTGTTAAAATCACAGTTCACAATAAACCCAATTCACATTCCATTTTATTCCAATTATTAAATATAATTGGAAACATTAATAATCTTAATTAAAAGATTTATTCTTTTCACATGGGGTTCAAGAACAGTGTTACTTAAAGCACCATTCACTACAAACCCAAAATCCAATTCTTTAATTCAATTCCAATTAAATATTAATTAACTGGAAAACTTCACTAAATCTTAATTAAAAGATTTACTCTTTTCTCAAATGGGTTTAAGAACAGTGTTATTTAAGACACCGTTCATGACAAACCCAAAATCCAATTCAATATCAATTACAAGGCTTTGAATAGAAATTATATTGGCTTATATTCAATATCGAATTCTGAAACCAACAAATATCGCATTGCAAATAACGATATAATTGTATCTTCCAAATTTCCATATCCATATCCGTATAATCATGAAATCCAACATCGAAATATTCTAAAGATGATTTCCATTCAAATCCACTCCAATTCATATATTGGAAATTCTGGTTATATTAAAACCCGTTCTCAATCCAATTCATTTATTTAAAAATAATTGGATTATAATCCAGTTAATAACTAGTTCATTTCGATAAAAATATATTTTTATCTTTTCAAATATGGAATTTTTCGTTCCCATTCTTTCCAAATCATTTATTATGATTTTACACAAATTATCAATATTTTTAATAATTTTATTAAGGCTTTTTCAATTGATTTCCATAAACGGTCGTTGAACTGCAATTACAACGACCTTTTCCAAATTTGATTTAGACATAATTCCATATCCAACCGTTAGATTTTAAATCTCTTGTATTCATTGGGAAGCTCTTTTCGATACAAACCCAACGGTTACGATTTTAGAGAATCTGATGGTCGGATCTCCCGTAATATCAATTCGAAGTCAATGGTCGAAATTAGCAAACGGTCGCAACACGGAGCGTTCTACTTAGGCCATTAAAAATATATATTATATATATTTCGTTGAATTCCATTTAAAACGTATTTTATAAATTCGTTTTAAAACGATTCCAACTTTCATTTCAATTTTAAATCAAAATTGAATATTCCTTATCATTATAATATTTAAATGATATATTTTCAAAATATCTGATTTTGAAATAATTTCCTTTTTGGTATTCATTATAAAAATGGACAAGATCGATATAAATATCGTTCGCGTCAAAATGGCGCGTATCGAATCAACACGGCTTCAAATATTTCAATATTTATGTGTCCATCCCAAATCAGACATCAAAATCATAATTTGATCCATTATTGAATATTATTTAACAATATTCGTTGTTTTAAAATAGGACAAATTTTCTCTTAAGGCTTGTTTTAAAAACTATTTCGCGTTTAAGGCTGGTTTGAAAACTTATTACCAAAAGGGGCTTGTTTGTGCCAACTCAGCTGCCATGTCAGCAAATTTTCAACTGCCGGAACAGGCGCAACTTTGAGTCGCGCTATTTTTTTTCAATTCTTTTCCTTAGCGCGAGTTTTAGTTGCGCTAATTTTTTTTTAATTTTTTTGCCCCAGCGCGACTATAAGATGCGCTAAGGAGAAGTTGGAACAATTTTCCAACGAGTGCAACTTATACTTGCGCTAAAACAATTACACGTGCGCAACTTATACTTGCGCTAAAGAATTTACTTGCTAATATATTTTTCCATAGTGCAACTCATACTTACGCTAAAGAATTTACTTGGGCAACTTATAGTCGCGCTAAATATATATTTTGGAGCAATTTCTGGCAACATAACAAAACCTTGGATATATATATTGGATTTTGTCATGCATATCGATTTAAATGTTTGAAATGAAGCTAATTGAATTTGAGTGGACAGAACTAGTTAAATTTGATTTATGACCCACAAAACATTACAACCAGCACAGAAATTAGGTTACAACATTCTAGAAATAGCAACGTAGAAATTTAAACTAGGATACAATAAGGTAGAAATAGCAACATAGAAATTCCTAACCAGAATTTAAAATACAACAGACTTAATTTAAAGCACGAGCCTTAGTAAACATACAATATAAACCTACTCATCCAGAGATCGGTTTAGCCAACTGTAGCGAAGCTTGTAAGCTTTGTGACCCACAAAATCCGTCCCGTGTCCGGCCAGGTAACGAGCATCAAAAGTTGCTTGAGAAGCTTGAAGAATGTCTTCATCTTCCACTGTCTGGACAATCGTATGGTAGCGATCGTAAGCTTCTACAAAACGACGGTGAGCTGCATGGGTTTCAACTGTTCATCTTCTAACGGGATACCTACGGTGGCTGTTATGTAATCTTGCGATCATTGCCCAAAACTCTTCATGGCTTAAACCACCACCTCCTTTAATCAATAACGTATCTCGACGTTCAACTTCAATGTACGCTTTCATGAGAATGTATAATTCATCTGCAGAATATTCGTTAGTTGAACCTAAGAAAGATGAGGCTCTATGGTTAGCACAAACTGGTTGAGCTTGTACACTTGTAGTAGGTCATGGCATTGTAGCTCGTATTTGAGGTGCAGGAATCTCTTCAGGCACCTCGTTTATTTGAGTTTCTGGCACGAATCCAACCTCATTTTGATCGTTGGTTTGTTCCCACTCATCGAACATTTGCTCAATTTGTTCATCACTTATATACCAATCTGCCATTTAACCTACAGAGTTATTTATGAAAGAAGAGCAATCCATCATCTAGTATTTAAATGAAAAGATCAATCCCATTTAACTTCACACGTGACGACCCCATAAACTAAGGAATCTTGTTGCTGGCTTTGCTTAATTAAAGCAGTGGTCAAGTCGTCTTTAATCAGTATGAGTTGTCAATTCATCTTTAATCAGTACGAGTTGTCAAGTCATGTTGTTTCTATTCGTTGGACAACCTATAACACGTTATCCTAGTGTTGCATAGTGTAGTAACATCAACTATTACCCTAGTCTGGCTTTGTGTGTTTCTTGTTTGTTGTATTACTCAACTATAACACGTGACGACCCCATAAATATGGAATACATATGCATAGACAATAAGATGCAATCCAAGTTACCGCATTGGCCACATATTACATATAACATATTACAGACTTTCTAAAGTTCAAAGCTACATACAAGCTAAAAATAAAAGTGAAATATAACATATTACAAACTTTCTAAAGTTCAAAGCTACATACGAGCTAAAAATAAAAGTGAAGCAGAATAAATAAGCTATGGTTTTCCGCACGTTCTTCTCTTATGACCCAAGTTACCGCATTGGCCACATCTGTCTTGTTTTCGTCCACCCATCTCATCCATGACTCCCCTTATTCTTGTTGACCTTGGTCTTCCGGTATTTCTACGCGTAGGCGGCGGTTGTATGATAGGACCGTCATGTTCATCCCAATATCTGCTATCCGGAACTGGATTGAAAATAGGTGAATAAGTCTGTCTATAGCTATCTGCCCTGAACCATGGCAAAATAAGATCATGAAAAGATAGATTTGCACCGTCTCTACAACGTGCACATGCAGCCAAAACATGAGGACAAGGAAAGTGGGCTAGAACAGGAATATTACAAGTACAGCTGCAGTTGTTATTTGTAATAATTACCGTATAGGTGCATGCACTTGTGTCTGTTACTTCCCACTTCTCCATGCTGTACCTTGTAATGCTCATACGTCGTGCCTCTTCTGCATGTTTTTCCATCATTCTCTCATAAGTTGGTGTTAGTGCGGTAGTGTATTGTACTCCATCTGTTCGTCTTCTATAGAAGTAACTGTTGAGTCGATGAAATGTACGTGCTACTAAAGCTTTTACTGGAAGTGACCTTGCACCTTTTAGAACCCCATTGAAACTCTCGGAAGCATTTGTGGTCATCATACAAAATCTTGCGTCGTCGTCTTTATAAAGAGCCCAATGTTCATCATTTTTCTTAAGACTGTTGTTTATCCATTTATCAGCATTCGAACAAACATTTTTCAGTTGATCTTGGATTTTTTTATGTGTTACTTGGTCTGTTACTTCAGCACATGCATGGAATAAGTTCTGCAAGATTTGACTAACAAAACCTGCTTTTTTGAAGTTTTCTTTCAAATGGCGAAGGCAGAAGCGATGATGATGAGATACTCTCCATTTCTCTTGTAAGGCTGTTGGAATTCCTTTCATTCTATCTGAAATGAATGTAATGCATCTTCTTCGTACAGATGGGATTAAATGTCCAATGCATGAAAAAAACCATCCCCACGTCTCCGTCGATTCAGCTCTAACGATAGCAAAAGCTAAGGGGAATAGAGAGTTGTTTGCATCAACTCCAGTTGCTACAAGTAATGTACCTTGGTACTTACCGTATAGATGTGTTCCGTCAATAGATAGAACGGGACGACAATGCTTAAAACCTTCTATGCTGGGTCCGAAAGCCCAGAAAGCTCCCCAGAACTGAAGGCCATCTATATGAGTATGATAAACTGTACCTGGATTACTTTTCTGTATTGCACGAAAATATTGCGACAATTCATTGTACGATGACTCCCAATCACCGAAAATTTTGGACACGGCTTTGCTAAGACCCTTCCAAGCCCTCATGTAACTTATTTGAATTTTGTACGTGGTCGCCATTAGCTCCTGGACGGATTTGGCAGTGTAACTTGGGTTCGAACGAACATGCGGAAGGACTTTGCTACATATAAATTTTGCGGTTGCTTGTTTGTGGTTGGAATTGATGATAGGATTCGAACATGTATGATCACCACCATATTTCCTTACTATCCACCAGCCAGCGTGATCTCTTTTAGAAATAATAGCATGCAACCTCCATGGACAGTTATCATCTATATCGCAGGCGGCGGTGAATTCTCTGGCTTTCGACTTGATTGTTTTAAATGAAACCAAGCATTTTATCCACCATTCACTTACATGTTCAATTAGAGATGCCTTTGACCTGAAAATCATGCCGACCTGGGGGCCTTTCTCTACACATTCTGCACCGAACATTTCGTCTCTGAATTGAACCTCTTGCATTACAGAGGTATTCATTATAACATCGTTGCATTGGTCGTCTTCTAGTGGTTCTTCCATCTGTACTTGCTCACCGGTTTCAACATCTTCTGCATCTTCAGAATCTTCAGCTGCTTTAGCATCTTCTTCAGGAATATATCCTAAGGGATTCTCATTGTTAACATGCATAGAGTCGACCCACGTATCATCTTCGTCAAGAGACACAACAACTTCCATGCTATCCAATTGTGGTGCGTCATTGTCCGAATGTCCCCCTTCCATATTTTCAGTTTCAACATTGTTGTATTCTGTTTGTTGTAAATACTCGCTTGAAACCTGAGTTGGAAATGATGGTGGCGGATATGGCGTCAAACCGTAGCCAGGTGTTTGCGGTGGATATGACGTGTAACCGTATCCGGAGGACTGTGCATGCCATCTGCAAGGAAAGAATACCATAGTTTAGCATATATCGATGACAATATCATAGTTTATCATATATCATATACCATAGTTGCATACCCAGGGGATTGCGTGTACAAATTCGGCGGTTGAGAAGAATAATACGGGTAATCAACGACGTTTGGTTCTGGCTGAGATGTATTTACAACTCTTTCCTTCTTGTTGTAAATCTAAGACTAGCGCAATTATGAGTTGCGCGCCTTTGTAAATCTAGTGCGCAACTGTTAGTTGCGCGCCATGCGCAACTGTTAGTTGCGCGCATATGCGCAACAGTTAGTTGCGCTACAAACATCACACTCTGGAGCAACTATAAGTTGCGCTTTTGACAATTTCAGACATAAGATCACAAAATACACATATAAACAACACACTTTGGAGCAACTCTAAGTGACACTACATTAATGCATACATTAAAGCAAAATACAATAGAAATTAACAAAATACACAATGCTCACATTAAAGCTAGAAATACATAAGTTCAAATACAGTAAAGCAACCAAAGTACACGTACATTAACTTACATGTTCACATAATTAAAGCTAATATAGTGCGCATACATAGTAATCAATCATTTCTATGCTCGTCGTGTCGTCGAAGATTATATCTTCCTCGTCCAGTTGGTTGTGTTTGCGTGGTGGGTGGTTGAGATGGTCCAACATCTACAATGTCCTGGGCTGGTTGAGATTGTCCGGGTTCATCTATGTGGATACCTTGTCCTCTTCGACCTCTACGATGGTAAGTAACACCAAATGCTCCCGGTGGACGAGGACGATAAGGCGGTGGTCGTTCGAGTTTATGCCGTCCAAGTATTGTGTTGATGATCTGTTTAATACTTAAGCACCTGCTTTTAACATGTGCTTCATCTGCGGGATCGGCCAATATATCAACAACCTCATTTGAAATCATATACATGCCTTGAACCTAAAATTATAGTAACTGAAAAAAATTGCATGAGCTTACGGTATTTGAAACGTAAACATTAATTGAGAACAAATCATAATCATACCAAGCCACGTTCTACAGGTCCTTGTGGAGCATATCTAGCCAATCTAGTAGATGACTCTTTCAAAACAAATCGTTTCGTGATATGCCAATACCAACTACGGTACTCTTGTATAGACGTTCTAGGAATGCGTTCAACTTGTACATAATCCAAGCGGTGCTCCCATCTTTGCACATAAGTGTTATACAATTCTCGACTCCAACCGTTAGGAAAAATCTTCTCCGTCGCATCCGGTATATGTTAAATAAGGCCAAACTATCTCATCACTCTATCCGGATAATGCATAGCAACACTTTGCAAGCATATAAGGGTAGTCCGTGCAAACCATGATTCTTGCCCTTCCAAACATACTTGTGGAAGATCATTTAAAACATCAATTGTGTAAGGCATCCACTCAACCTGATGTTCCTCCATGACATCTAACTCATTACGATATAGTGTTGGGTGGCGGGATGGATTATCTCTCCAATGTCTGTCTAACGTCCATCTACATACAATACAGAGAATTTACAGTTCCGGTGATTTACTAAAACAAATAATTCCAATAGTAATTAATAAGAAATTATACCTTGCACCATATGGTAATCCCACTACATCGCCGACACGAACGTTTGGACGTCCAACGGAAATACGTGTCCACGTCCATACTTATAGCACATCAATGTTTAATAAAAGTTCGTACAGAAATGAACAATTAAATATGTAAACAACAGCATACCTGGAGAAGAGTTAAACAGCCGCCTAAACCATTTGACTTTTTAAGCGCTACATTATCTAACTCTTTATAAAGCGCACACAAAACCGCACTACCCCATGAATAATCTCCAATAGTAGTGAAGTCCTCTAGAAGGTATAACCACTTAATGCTAACTCGACCCTTTGTATGGTTCGCAAAAAGCCTAGAAGCAATAAGAAGCAATATTACCGCTCGAGTGAATTGTTCAATCTCCTCAACTGAACTATCAACATTGATCTCTCGGGAGGATACGAACTCAGAAATCCACGATACTTTAAGCTCTTTACCATGTACAATTGCTTCAGGCGGTGGAAATTGACCAAGCAATTGATTGCAAATATTTGGTACATCAAGATTGCCAGAATACGCAACGATAGGGCCATCAATAGGAAGACCTAACAAAATGGACACGTCTTGTAATGTAATTGTCATTTCACCAACGGGGAAATGAAACGTGCTAGTCTCTGGCCTCCATCTATCGCATAACGCTGTCAACAAAGACCGATCAAATCTAATATACTTTATTTGCATAAAAGACCAAAATCCAGCATGTTGAAGTAACTGCTGCACTCGAATATCCTGGATCCTCTCCATTAGCTGGTCAAAACTTTGGGAATGGTCCAAACAATCTAGAACTGCTGTACTCTACATTTACAAGTTAAATCTCGATTTAGCTACACAAAATGAAAATTTTACAAAACATTCACTACAAACATACCCTCATCATGCTTTCTGAGTAGCTACGATGATCTTGTTGTAAGTATAAGACGCTAGTATCAACCGGTCCGCTCTCCGGTTCTATAAACTCATCAACAAATGAAGTATGTTCAATTTGAAACAACTTTGCAAGCAAATACATACAAAAATCTAAAATTAGGGTTTTTGAAATTACCAAAATCATGAATTGTAGACGAAGATCCGGCTTCCATTTGTTGTAGAGTTGTATTGTGTGAAGAATGATGAAGAAATTGAGTAATTTTGGATAGATTTGAAAAGAAATTAAAGTATTTGGGGTTTAGGGTTGTTGGGTTCGGCCATTTTTGTTGAAGGGATGCTGTTTTGATAAAGTGAGTAATGAGAGAGGGAAAGTAAGAGAGCTGCTGTGTTTATAGCAGCAGCAGGTCGGGGCGCAACTATCAGTTGCGCACCGTGTAATTGTTTTAGCGCAAGTATAAGTTGCGCTCGTTGGAAAATTATTCCAACTTCTCCTGAGCGCATCTTATAGTCGCGCTGAGAGAAAAAAATTTACTAGCGCAACTAATACTCGCGCTAAGAGAAATTTTTTTACTAACGCAACTAATACTCGCGCTGAGGAAAAGAACTAAAAAAAAAATAGCGCGACTCAAAGTTGCGCCTGTTCCGAAAGTTGAAAATGTGCTGACATGGCAGCTGAGTTGGCACAAACAAGTCCCTTTTGGTAATAAGTTTTCAAACAAGCCTTAAACGCGAAATAGTTTTTAAAACAAGCCTTAAGAGAAAATTTGTCCTTTAAAATATTCATTATTTTCTGAATTGGAATTAGACACAGTAAATTACCATATATTGTTATTTAAATGGATTTCATACAACACATGTATATAACAACAATGATAAACAATCAACCATCAGCCATAGTGCACTACACAACTACATAAGCATTAAATATAAATAATTAACACTTACAACAGTCCGTCAACCAATTTATTGATATATAACTAGACAATTGGGATTAGTGTATGTCAAATATCATCCCTATACCCGTATGGGGATTAAATCAACACAAACAGATTTTATTTGTGCAATTACGCGATGTGTAAAATATACCACCCAAATCAATATTAGTCAAATGAGTGTACATAAACAAATTGGATTTGTAAATGAATATTTATTTTCATTCATATACACATTAAAAAATATATTTTCAACGATAAAATATTTAATTCAACACATGAATATTTTATGCAGTCCGTTTATACAATAAAATTGATATTTTTATTATTCTAAAATATTTTAGAAAATTTCAGCAGCATAACGGCGTGATACTAGAACCGGAATAAGGTCTAGCCTTATCCTTCGCCTAATACTGGCTCGCGCCATACACAAACCAAATTCAATCAATTCCATTCGCATTCAAAACCAAATTCAAACAAATGAATCAATCAAAACAAACGACCAAACATCCATGGTTTCAAACAAAGGTGTCGGGTGCTACTAAGAACCGTCTGCATCCTACTATATATTTAACTGTAAACAAAATTAGAGTGAGAAGTTCTCAGTTTTGGTTTCCACTCCGCCGTGCTTTGATTGTTAATCCTAAATTCCCCAGGAGTCCCGCATGTCTATTTTGTAAATAACATGCGTAAGTTAAAAATGATATTTTTATCTATCGACTATTTTTTCATAGCATGGCTATTTAAATAACATACATAGGCTAAAAATCACATTTTTATCTTTCTAAAAACATTTTCATAGTATGACTATTTTATAAATAGTATACATACGATAAAAATCATATATTTATCTTTCTACAAATTATATATTTTTATCTAAATAAAAATCATATCTTTATATAATTAAAAATCGTATTTTTATATCGCTACTACATATACAAAAATCACATTTTTATAACGCTATATTATATATAAAAATCACGTTTTTATATGCTATTTATATAAATAAAAATCCTATTTTTATAACGCTACATATATAATAAAAATCATATTTTTTTATATTTAAAAATCATAGCTTTTTATATCTAAAAATCTTACCTTTTTTTAAAAATCATATTTTTAATTTGCTATATATATAAAAATCTTATTTTTAATTTGCTACATTTATAGAAATCATATATTTATATTCTCTACATACATAAAAATCATATTTCTAATTCGCTACATATATAAAATCATATTTTTATATTTTCTACATATATAAAAATCATATTTTTATGTTCTCTACATATATAAAAATCATATTTTTAATTCGCTACATCATATGAAAAAATCACATTTTTTCTTCGCTGCTTCATATGAAAAATCACGTTTTTTTTTCTTTGCTATTTCATATGGAAAAAATCACGTTTTTTCTTCGCTACTTCATATGAAAAATTCACATTTTTATGCAATGCTATTTATATAAAAACTGCATTTTTTCATAACGCTATACATATAAAAATCTAATTTTTATACAACTAAAAATTTAATTTTTTTTGTATATAACCAAATATCTAATTTTTATACAACTAAAGATCTAATTTTTTTATAACTAAAAACAATTTCCTTTCTTAGAAATAAATCGAACGCAACCCTAGTTAGAGAATCGATCAAGAACATCAACTAGAAGAGCTTCAAAGATCATTCCTTTTGGGGTTGACTGATTTGCGAAGGTGGCGCGAAGTGGAGGCTTGCGGTTAGGTTTACGGTTGAATGGAGAAGGGGGAATGCTCGCGTTGGCGAAGGTGTGGAGCGGTAGGGCTCAGGAGACGCGGTGGTGGTGCGATGGTGGTGGGGTTTGGGTGTTCGCGATTTCGATGTCGCGATGGAGGAGGTGGCGGTTTAGGGAGGAGCAAGAGATGGAGGATGGAGGAGGCGGAGCGAAGGGGGCAGCGGCGGTGGTCAGGGGGAGGCACGATGTAGGAGCGTTGACTTTTTTTTTCTTTATCGATTTTTTTGATTGGGTTGGGGGAGGTTTCGGTTTGGAGAAATGAAATGGGGGACGGGTTATATGCAAAATGGTTTTTATATTTATTTAATTTTTTTCCTAAAATAAGTTGACTTTTTATTCAACCTCCATACGAGACCAAATGACTGTCGTCCCTAACCAAATACCCCCATTCTAACACAATGGGATATGTCCGGTCAGCTAATTCGAATGTTTTGATCAGTTTTCGTCAAAATTAAAATATAAATTAATTTAACATTCAAAATTGATTTCAACGTACATTTCAATTTAATGGGGTCACATAATGACTCCAAAAATTTTAGAAAAATAAATCTAGCTATGTTTTGATGATACGATCCTAACAAAACTAATTTCATCAAATTTGGAGAACATTTGAAAAACGGTCAATTTTCAGTCGATTAAATTCAAACTGAAAATACAAAACGCGTTTTAATTTGCCACACTCACATATTAATTCCAAAAATTATGAAAATTGAAATTTAGCAATAATTAAACATTCCAGATACAACAAAAGTGGTTTCGACGAAAACGGAGGTCGTTTGCAAAATGGCTATTTTTAAGGGCTGTATATTATATAAAATTCTATAGCGACTATTCTGAATTTTAAACTGGACATAACTTTTTTCTCGTTATGAAATTTGGATTTTTCACATTCGTTGGAAAGATATTTTTAAACAGATTCAAATATTTCTTGTCTCACTGAAATCCGATTTATTTTGAATCATGTACATTCAATTGAAATTTAAAATCGAATTTTCAAACTACCGCGCCATTTCAGGCTCGTTATATAGTTAAAATGAATTTATTCATTCTAACTTCATTTAAAATAAATTTTTATTCATTATTATTTAAAATAAATCATTTTAAATTCTTAAAATTCATTAAAATGACCAAAATAAAAATTTTAAATTGGTTCTGAAAATCTGGTTTGTTACACATCTACAGCGGATGCAAATGGGTTTTATATAAGGGCATGGGCCGAAAATGTAAGGTAAGGCCCAATTGTTTTAATTAAAAATTAAGTTTTGTTTTAATTAATTAATGAATAAACTTAAAACTCTAATATCTTGTACATACGATATTGGAAATGCAAACAGAACGATTCGTTTGGACCGTACAAATGCAGGATACGCTATGAAGCTAATTTGGATCCGTTGGGTGCTCGTTTGAATTTTAGGCAAAATAAAACGACTGATTTATTCAATCAGACATTAATAATTATTCGACGGTTACCGACAAAGGTGAGTAAACTCACTAACTCTGTCCAGATTTATAATTTCATAAATGTTATTTAATATTGATAAATGATGATCGAATGTTGTGTGATGGTTGTTTGGATGATTTCTAATTAATTGGTTGAAATAATAGTTATATATATAAATCGTTGGTCAAATACAGATCCCATTTATTTTAATATTTCATGTTAATATGAAATTGGTGTCATTTATATTGATTAACATCTGTGGGTGGAGGGAAATAGGTTGGAGGAATCCAACTGGATTCCTCAACAATTATATAGTTGTTTTTCGTATATTGAATTATATGTTGTGAATAATAATTGGTGATGGATTATTGCATCTTTTGGGATGTTTGAATAACATTGACCTGAAATAATTGGTATTTAAACACCGTAAAATATATTGGGAAATGATTTGGTTTTGAAATGGGATGTGATAGCCTGTAACTTCCCCAGTAAGGAAAGCACGGATTATCTTGGGAACACGACAAAATAGAACGCAAACAGAAGAACATTTCATTGTCTATTACAACAATTCCATCAGAATACAAGAATATACAGAGTATGAATAAATATTAAACATTCGATAAATATCTGATATTACAATAATTTACATAGCAGCGGAAAAACAATACAAAACACAACTGAAAGTAATACACGGATACAGAGCTTTCCGAGCATCGTTCCAGCTGTAAATCAGGATCCTGTGAATATAAAATCTGCAAAACCAAAACTACTAGCTGCCCATGTCGAAAATAAGGGCATCCAGAGTTTAGGTAAAAACAATAAACTCCAGGTCCGTCATGTGACTGGTGTGAGAACTAAAACGGTTATTTAAAACTTCACTTTAAAAGAGAGTAATTCAAGGGACCACGTCGTATAACATGGAACGGGTTTCCTCCCAAGAATACCAGTTCTTAGAACAAACAAAGCAATGCTTTTTCGAAAAATGAAGCTATTATAAGACCCAGGTCACATCACACAATGCAACGCAAGCCAAAGGATAGGGTTTTCCCTTATAATAGCCAAACATGCTTGATACGCTAAATTTAATCTTTTAATTCTTAATTAGACTCCAACCGTAAATTAGTAAGAGAACGATTCCCTAAGTATTAACCCCGAAGGCCAAAACCAACATCAGACCAATACCCAGGAAACCACCCATCTTAGCTCATTTCTAAATAGTTTCTGATTTTATATAAAATCATAAATATCAATCATAGACGACATAGTATCCCATGCTACTATGTCGCCATACTAAGCTCTACAAATAAAACTGAAATATATCTCGTATTGGAAATTGGATTTCCGTCATGAGTTGAGGCAATGGGCAAGCTCCTCACCGCTTTGAGATGCTCTAGCAAATATCTCAGGACAACTCTCTCTGGGTAGCCTCTCGATCTTCAAGGTTGATCCTCTCTTACATTTGAGGATTGGCAATTCCTGAACACATGATTCTCGGTCCTAATAGACCTATATCCGAGGCGCCTCGCATTCCAACAACCACATAGGTAAAAATAATATAAATGTCAGCCAGTTTAAGCATTGACACTACCTTTAGCTAGAAAGAAACGTCGTGTTCTCCCTGCAGTCACTATCCTGTTTTTGACTCATACCGAGGTGTGAGGCTCACGAATCCACGCTATACACAAAGCTATGCCACGTAGATCGTGCTTTGATCATCAACCACAAGACTTTGCTTTTCAATAGAAGCCTTGATCATTTGCCACTTAGGCATCCCACACAAGCAATTGACTCCATGCGATTGATGTCCATCGATGTACAACCTCTGAGCTCGTACGTCTCAGAGAAGGGCGTTAAGCAAGAGAATAAATTCTCCGCCGCCAAACAGATGTATATTTAATAGAGATCAATCAGCATAGAATAAAATCCAATGTCAGACACACAGTCCATTTACAAGTTCGTTCTGGGTCTGAACGAAGCCGGAGGCACTTTCCTTGCATATCCGTCGAACTCCAAGTACGTCTGGACGATCACCAACCGATTCCCTCATCTTGGGTGTACAGCCTAATCAAGATCATCTGTAATCACCCAAACGATGTGAAGACTTCCAGTCTTCAACCACCGTCTTCCTCTTCGACATATCGTCGAATCGGTTATTCATAATGGGTATAAACCCGGCCTTTCTGAACGACCGGCGTATATAATAAACAAATGTTACACAAACACAACATACGCCTCATTCCAATTAATCAGTCACTACCCGTAGATTAGTAAGAGAACAGTTCCCCAAATATTAACCCCGAAGGACGAAACCAACATCAGATCAATACCCAGGAAACCATTCTTCTTAGCTAACCTACAGCTAGTTTCTAAATTTCATATTCTTAGGGAAAGTGTAACACCCCGTATTTTCTGTGAACTTAAGAATTACAAATCTGAGTATAATTAAAATATAAAATCAGAATCAAGGGAAACAGGCTGTGCCATTGCGTTCGTCTCAGAAAAATACGCGAAATAGAGTCCGAAATTTCGTAAATCGGAGTCCATATGACCAAGTTATGGCCTTCCAAAGTTCAGAAAAAGATTAAACAGCACAGACCAGGTCGACTGGGGAGTAGACCCTAGAGTCGACCTGCCCCCAGGGGTCGACCCTAGAGTCGACCTGCCCCCAGGGGGTCAACCCTAGAGTCGACCCTAGTGTCGACCTGGGTGTCGACCTGCCTCCCGAATCTGCTTTTCTGCCTCGGTGAGTTCTGATGTATCTGGTCTCGTTTTCTGTCTAGATTCGTCTGCCTAAACCTATTTAAACAGCCCCAAACCCAGCCTTCTCTACACACAATTCTATTCTGCTTCTTCTCTGCCTCTGTTCTAAATAAAAATAAAAATGGCGTCAATACTCTGCTAGAATCAAAACTAGAAGCCAGTCAACATCATCCTAAATTCAAATTTGAGATAAAAGCTTCTGCAACAATTCTGTAACAACTAAAGTTCTTTCTTTAATCCAATCAAGGCAAGTACAGTTATTTTCTGCTATAAACATTAAGTATAATTCTGACATGCTTTTAAATCTGAATCTGAGATTGTATATCTGTCAGATCTGTTTTTCTGTGACTGTTCTGTATCCCTTTCTGCTTCCTTTCTGTTTCTATAGCCAGGCTACCACGAACCTGTGCCTAATCTCATAAGAGATTAACGTATGAACGCAAATTTTGGGACAAATAATGAATGATGCGTAATTCGACAAGACTGAATTGAACGTATGACTTTAGATCTGAGGCATATATATTGACATATGACTTGGGATTGGATGCATGAATTTGACTACAAGCATGTAATTTATATATGTTGTATTCATAGTGTACGTTGTATTCTTGATCTGTAACTAATTAGAGAAATGAACATATGTTATTTAGATCTTTAATTAATTAGAAAAATAAGCATATGTTGTAAACTAGTTTTAGACCTATGCATATTCTGTGATAAAAGATGAGAGGAACCATTGTAAGATTACATATGATTTGAGACTTTGGACAAAATACATATAAAAGTCAAGATCTGATTTTTAGAAGATATGATTTAAAGATTTAGATTGTTGGGTATAGTTTGCATAATGATTCATGACTTAAAAAGAAGAAGATATGGAAACTTAGGTGTAAAGATTTACATTAATTAGGATATCTATTATTGCGATTACACCTAAATAGGGATTTTTGGATATATGGCATGCATTGTAATTAACGGTTATATTTGGTATAATTTATATGTGAATCTGCTGTAAAATGCTAGTTTAACAAAAAAAAATTTGGAACATATGTTATATGGTAAATTATGTCCATATTCTGCGCTATGTAAATTTATGCAAACATGGAGTATATGTTCATATTGTGAATCATGACAATTATTTAGGCATATGAATTTAGGCCTAATTTATGATTAGGCAAGGCATGTAAATAGAACCTTTAGAAATATTAAATTTGCTAAATCTGCTAATTTGCCAAGTTGCCTAAACTGCTAGTTTTGTTATATTGCCTAGACTGCTAATCAGATTGAAGTGCCTAATCTGTTAAATTTGTCGGTTGAAATGCCTAACCTGTTATATGCCAAAATCTGCTAAGTTGCTAAATCTGTTAAATCCGTTAAGTCATATAATCTGGAAAATCTGTTATCTGCTAAAATCTGTTATCTGCTGTGTTGATATAATCATCCTTTTATTGATGTAATCCGAATTGGCATATATATTGGGCGTGCGCATAAACGGTAAATTATTAATTAATTGGCCGCAAAGATAAACGTGACTAACTCGAGGTTAGAATGAGTTTGCGGCGTAATTCTGCCCGGCACATCCAGTGGCCACAAACAATAGGTTCTAATGTGAGAAGTTAGTCATAACCTACTTAAGACACGAGGTTAGGTCTGGCTTGTGGCAGAAGTCTGCCCGGAACCGCCCGGCCCATCCAGCGGCCACAAGCTAGCGACCTAATGTGAGAGGTCTGGGCATTAATAATTAATTAATGCAAATCTAAGATAAGAATGACGTCTAAAACGTATTGGGGGAAATAGGGTTAAACCAACTGGATTAATAGGTGTAGTAAACCCGTCCATGAATCTGTAGGCCCAATACAAAGTTAGACAAATCTGAAAAATCTGTACATCTGATCTGTTAGTCTGAAAACTTATTAACTTAATCTGTGAACTAGTAAATCTGAATTCTGTATGTCTGAACTTGTAAACAAGTTAATCTGAGATCTGTTAGTCTGGGGACACAAGGTTAGGAGGGGAATTACTTGTGTCATCTGTTGTTTGGGACCCATATTAGTCAGTAACCCTTTCTGGTATCAAAACTTTGACCCAACAGTAGGTAGGGTCCGGGCACGCTTACTGAACTAATTATAAGTGATTCATTCTGATAATGGCGAGGGGTGTTGATGGTGCGTTCCAACCGGGTCATGTGCGTGCATGGATCCCGGTCTGCCTCTGAGGATGTAAGACGCCGTGACATCTATAAATAGGTCTGTGCCAATTGGTTGTCACTTTAGGGAGTGATACACCCTACTGTGGGGCCGACACAGGATATTTATGTATTAGGGAGCCGATCGCTTGGGGTAGGGTTTTAGGGTACACTTAGTTCTGTCTGTTTCTGTTGGTACCGTCTGTTTCTGTTGGGTGGTAAAACCTGTCTGTTTCTGTGTGGTACCGTCTGTTCGGGTGGTAAAGGCCCATTACTAGTGTACATCTAATTCTACATTCTGTTTCCGTAGGGATTAATCTGTTTCTGCTTCTGTCTGTTTCTGATCGGGTAGTAAAGGCCCATTATTAGCATTCTTTTTCTGTTAAATTATTCTGTACCCGTTCCTGCTTCAATTTAGACATTAGGGTGACACCTAATTCTGTTATACTAGTATTAGTGCAGAGAAGTGTGAAGCAATAGTTTATGTCATTCTGTTCTTCTGTTATATCTGCTACACCTGTTACAGTTATCTCACATCCAGTTTTATGTTCATATCATATTATTATTATTATCTGTTCATATGCTGAAAGTCACTGGACTTGCCAGACTTTTTGTCTGACCCTTGTTGTTTCGCCTCCTTTCTTCCGTTCCCCCCCCCCCCCCAGGTTATCCAAGGAGGGAATACTTTAGCTTGATCCGGATTTCTCTTTGCTTGAAGTGCTTAAAGTATGGCTTGGCTCTGTATAGCTTCCGTTCTATGGGGATTATGATTTTAAACCATGCATTTTGAAGGCTTTTGTACAAGACTGATATTTTGTACTTGAATTCTGAGATTTGAAAGGATGTGACCATATTAATTTCTGTTTCCGCTGTAATAAAGTTAAAAAATTTCAAGTACTGTTTTATCTGCCTTGTAAGTTTCTGTTCTGTTTACTAAAATGCTCCACCAAAGTTAAGGCATTCCCTTTGTGAGTGACCTTAACGGAGGTGGGGTGTTACACTTGGTATCAGAGCTGAAGGTTACCGGATTTGATAAAGAATTTTTGAAAACTATTTTCAAAAAGGTTTTGAAAAGGAAGTATTTTCAAAAGTAAAGCTTATTTTGAAAAACATAGTCCCCTAAGCCATATATCTATCTTTTTATCCTCCGCTTGAATCCTTCTTTCTTGAGTCTCTGGGGCTCCCGGCTTTCTGGGAGGTAACCTCGTCGAAGGGCAAAGTAGTGCCCGACTTCCATCGATAGCTGTAGTAGTTTCACCTGCGGCTAGTTTTCTTTAGAGCTTTGAAGGATTTTTCCGGGCGATGGAGGCAGCTTTCGAGGGATTGGTCAACATGTTACACAAGGATAGTATAGATGAGAATGATGAGGTTTGGCTAAGGAGCACAACCCAAAGGTGAGAAACTCATATAAACTTAGTTCACAATGGAGGCAAAAGGGAAACACAAAAGAAGGAAGGAAAGTTTGAAGATAAGTAGGAGGAAAGTGTTTTACTTAGGGAAGCTCGACTCATCCGAATAAGGATTACCGAAAGAGGAAGGGGAGGGTGTTTGCTTTAACTGTGGTGAGATGGGGCACTTTACTAGGCACTGCCCGAAGAAACCAAGGCAAGGACAGAGGACAGGACCAACTTCTGGAGGGCAGGCAAACACTCTCAAGGCTAGTGGATAGGATAGAAATAGGGAAAATTTCTGTAGAAGGTTTAATTTTCTTATCTGGTAATGGAGTTAAGACTCTTTCTGATTCTGTACTTGATACTCTGCACTTGAATACTAGTATTATTTCTGATTCTGCTGTAGACTCAGACCCATAAAGGGTATGACCCATCCGTTTTAAGTTAAGGTTTGAGGGATATCTGTGTTAGGCGTCATATATGACGCATATATTCTGAGTTTTTGTGGGATATGATTTTATCATACTTAGCTTCCGAAGAATCATTAGGGAACCTGATCTGTACCAGTAGTCTGTAAATATCTGAATACTTCTGATAAGATTTCCAATTTTGACATTGTCTAAAGAGGGTAACCCTCTGGGTGTCAATCTGATGTTGATTTCGGTCTTCGGGGTTGACCCTTAGGGGAATTATTTTCTCAACCAATGTCTGATAGGAATCAAGTTTTTATCTGTACTCGCTTCCATCACTCGACTGTATCCTATCGATCGAGTGTTCAACTTATAGATAGGAATCCTAATGGGTGTAAACATGTGTTTGAGACATGTTATGTTTGATGGTTGCAAGTGGATGCAAGTGGTTGCTAGTGGTTGATCGTGGACGCATATACACACACTAGGCACTAGATAGGCTCGAAAACACTCTCATACTGCATATGGATGTGTGAGCATTTTAAATTTTTATGGATGCAAAATGGTTGAATCAGCACATGGATGTTGCATATGAGTGGATGGTAGTGCACTCATATAGAAATGATATATATCAAATAGGAAAATTGCATATATATTGGACTCATGGCACTGACATAATTCGCATTAAGGAGGTCAACTGAATCAGTAGACCGCCTGATCTTTGCATAAGACAAGGAACATATACACACACTTTTGCAAATGTTCATACAGCACTAGAAATTTCTAAGGACAATGGATGCTTGTGGATGATGACTGAGTAGATGAGTGATTGGATGGTAGGACACATTGTTCTTAACTTGAAGATTTCGGGGACGAAATCCTTTAAGGAGGGGAGAATGTAACACCCCGTATTTTCTGTGAACTTAAGAATTACAAATCTGAGTATTTAAAATATAAAATCAGAATCAAGGGAAACGGGCTGTGCCATTGCGTTCGTCTCGGAAAATTACGCGAAATAGAGTCTGAAATTTCGTAAATCGGAGTCCATATGACCAAGTTATGGCCTTCCAAAGTTCAGAAAAAAATTAAACAGCACAGACCAGGTCGACTGGGGAGTCGACCCTAGAGTCGACCTGCCCCCAGGGGTCGACCCTAGAGTCGACCTGCCCCCAGGGGGTCGACCCTAGAGTCGACCCTAGTGTCGACCTGGGGGTCGACCTGCCTCCCGAATCTGCTTTTCTGCCTCGGTGCGTTCTGATGTATCCGGTCTCGTTTTCTGTGTAGATTCGTCTGCCTAAACCTATTTAAACATCCCCAAACCCAGCCTTCTCTACACACAATTCTATTCTGCTTCTTCTCTGCCTCTGTTCTAAATAAAAATAAAAATGGCGTCGCTACTCTGCTAGAATTAAAACTAGAATCCAATCAACATCATCCTAAATTCAAATTTGAGATAAAAGCTTCTACAACAATTCTGTAACAACTAAAGTTCTTTCTTTAATCCAATCAAGGCAAGTACAGTTATTTTCTGCTATAAACATTAAGTATAATTCTGATATGCTTTTAAATCTTAATCTGAGATTGTATATCTTACAGATCTGTTTTTCTGTGACTGTTCCGTATCCCTTTCTGCTTCATTTCTGTTTCTATAGCCAGGCTACCACGAGCCTGTGCCTAATCTCATAAGAGATTAACGTATGAACGCAAATTTTGGGACAAATAATGAATGATGCGAAATTCGACAAGACTGAATTGAACGTATGACTTTAGATCTGAGGCATAAAATATATTGACATATGACTTGGGATTGGATGCATGAATTTGACTATAAGCATGTAATTTATATATGTTGTATGCATACTGTACGTTGTATTCTAGATCTGTAACTAATTAGAGAAATGAACATATGTTATTTAGATCTGTAATTAATTAGAAAAATAAGCATATGTTGTAAACTAGTTTTAGACCTATGCATATTCTGTGATAAAAGAAGAGAGGAGCCATTGCAAGATTACATATGATTTGAGACTTTGGACAAAATACATATAAAAGTCAAGATCTGATTTTTAGAAGATATGATTTAAAGATTTAGATTATTGGGTATAGTTTGCATAATGATTCATGACTTAAAAAGAAGAAGATATGGAAACTTAGGTGTAAATCTTTACATTAATTAGGATATCTATTATCGCGATTACACCTAAATAGGGATTTTTGGATATATGGCATGCATTGTAATTAACGGTTATATTTGGTATAATTTATATGTGAATCTGCTGTAAAATGCTAGTTTAACAAAAAAAAAATTTGGAACATATGTTATATGGTAAATTATGTCCATATTCTGCGCTATGTAAATTTATGCAAACATGGAGTATATGTTCATATTGTGAATCATGACAATTATGTAGGCATATGAATTTAGGCCTAATTTATGATTAGGCAAGGCATGTAAATAGAACCTTTAGAAATATTAAATTTGCTAAATCTGCTAATTTGCCAAGTTGCCTAAACTGCTAGTTTTGTTATATTGCCTAGACTGCCAATTAGATTGAAGTGCCTAATCTGTTAAATTTGTCGGTTGAAATGCCTAACCTGTTATATGCCAAAATCTGCTAAGTTGCTAAATCTGTTAAATCCGTTAAGTCATATAATCTGGAAAATCTGTTATCTGCTAAAATCCGTTATCTGCTGTGTTGATATAATCATCCTGTTATTGATGTAATCTGAATTGGCATATATATTGGGCGTGCGCATAAACGGTAAATTATTAATTAATTGGCCGCAAAGATAAACGTGACTAACTCGAGGTTAGAATGAGTTTGCGGTGTAATTCTGCCCGGAACCGCCCGGCACATCCAGTGGCCGCAAACAATAGGTTCTAATGTGAGAAGTTAGTCATAACCTGCTTAAGACACGCGGTTAGGTCTGGCTTGTGGCAGAAGTCTGCCCGGAACCGCCCGGCCCATCCAGCGGCCACAAGCTAGCGACCTAATGTGAGAGGTCTGGGCATTAATAATTAATTAATGCAAATCTAAGATAAGAATGACGTCTAAAAGGTATTGGGGGAAATAGGGTTAAACCAACTGGATTAATAGGTGTAGTAAACCCGTCCATGAATCTGTAGGCCCAATACAAAGACAAATCTGAAAAATCTATACATCTGATCTGTTAGTCTGAAAACTTGTTAACTTAATATGTGAACTAGTAAATCTGAATTCTGTATGTCTGAACTTGTAAACAAGTTAATCTGAGATCTGTTAGTCTGGGGACACAAGGTTAGGAGGGGAATTACTTGTGTCATCTGTTGTTTGGGACCCATATTAGTCAGTAACCCTTTCTGGTATCAAAACTTTGACCCAACAGTAGGTAGGGTCCGGGCACGCTTACTGAACTAATTATAAGTGGTTCATTCTGATAATGGCGAGGGGTGTTGATGGTGCGTTCCAACCGGGTCATGTGCGTGCAAGGATCCCGGTCTGCCTCTGAGGATGTAAGACGTCGTGACATCTATAAATAGGTCTGTGCCAATTGGTTGTCACTTTAGGGAGTGATACACCCTACTGTGGGGCCGACACAGGATATTTATGTATTAGGGAGCCGATCTCTTGGGGTAGGGTTTTATGGTACACTTAGTTCTGTCTGTTTCTGTTGGTACCGTCTGTTTCTGTTGGGTGGTAACACCTGTCTGTTTATGTGTGGTACCGTCTGTTCGGGTGGTAAAGGCCCATTACTAGTGTACACCTAATTCTACATTCTGTTTCCGTAGGGATTAATCTGTTTCTGCTTCTGTCTGTTTCTAATCGGGTAGTAAAGGCCCATTATTAGCATTCTGTTTCTGTTAAATTATTCTGTACCCGTTCCTGCTTCAATTTACACATTAGGGTGACACCTAATTCTGTTATACTAGTATTAGTGCAGAGAAGTGTGAAGCAATAGTTTATGTCATTCTGTTCTTCTGTTATATCTGCTACACCTGTTACAGTTATCTCACATCCAGTTTTATGTTCATATCATATTATTATTATCTGTTCATATGCTGAAAGTCACTGGACTTGCCAGACTTTTTGTCTGACCCTTGTTGTTTCGCCTCCTTTCTTCCGTTCCCCCCCCCCCAGGTTATCCAAGGAGGGAATACTTTAGCTTGATCCGGATTTCTCTTTGCTTGAAGTGCTTAAAGTATGGCTTGGCTCTGTATAGCTTCCGTTCTATGGGGATTATGATTTTAAACCATGCATTTTGAAGGCTTTTGTACCAGACTGATATTTTGTACTTGAATTCTGAGATTTGAAAGGACGTAACCATATTAATTTCTGTTTCAGCTGTAATAAAGTAAAAAAATTTCAAGTACTGTTTTATCTGTCTTGTAAGTTTCTGTTCTGTTTACTAAAATGCTCCACCAAAGTTAAGGCATTCCCTTTGTAAGTGACCTTAACAGAGGTGGGGTGTTACAGAAAGGTTCCCATTAATTGTATCAAAGATAAATTCTTTAAAATTTATTCTTTAATCTTCCTTCGGATATCATTTCAAACCATGTTATGGTGTTCCAAACTAGTCGGGATTAGTGAACCACACCGATGTAATTATTTATTTTATTTTTCCAATCCCAACCTATTCATCCCATGAAGCAAAACTGGTAATACTCCATATCTAACACCACGGTATTATCGGTAAAATTAATTACCATTTCACGTTCAAATCTAATTAAAGATTTAACTATCGCTTTGGAGAGAAACTGGTGATACTCCATTCTCGCTCACTTTCCAAATTTGATAATTTAAATTATCAATTCTTATTTCAATCTAATTACAGATTCATTAAAACTCCTTTTACTGGGTTAAAGAACTAATGTCATTTAAAACACAGCTCACGATAAACCCAAATCACATTCTATTTATTATCGGGTTAAAGAACAAGTGTTATTTAAAACACCGTCCACGATAAACCCACAAATCAATTCTAATTCAATTCCAATTAAATATATTAATTAATTGGTATACTTTATTAAATCTAAATAAAATGATTTAATCTTTTCTCAACGGGGTTTAAGAACATTGTTGATGATGACACCATTCACGACAAACACAATCCCATTTGATATTAAATACAAGGCTCTGAATAGAAAATAGTATCGGCTTATATTCAACACCAAATTCTGAAACACACAAATATCGCTTTGGAAATAACGATATAAAATATATCTTCCAAATTCCCTCCAAAATATCTGTATAATCGCGAAATCTAATATCGAAATATTCCAAAGACAATTTCGATTCAAATCCATTCCAATTCATATAATGGAAATTCTGGTTATTTGAAACCCATTTCAAATACAATTTATTTATTTAAAAATAACTGGATTTGAATTCTAGTTCAAAACTAGTTCATTTCGATAAAAATCTAATTTATCTTTTCAAAAATGGAGTTTTTCATCCCAATTCTTAACAAATCATTTCTTATGATTTTACACAAATTATTGATATTTTTGATAATTTTATGAAGGCCCATACAGTCGATTTCCAATAACGGCCATCGAACTTCACTTACATCGACCTTTTCTGAAATTGATTTGGACGTATCTCCAAATCCAACCGTCAGATTTCAAATCTCTTATATTCCTTAGAAAGCTCTTTTCGACACGAACCCAACGGTTCCAGTTTTAGGAGAATCCGACAGTCGGATCTCCCGTAATGTCCATTCGAAGTCAATGGTCGAAATTCATGAACTGCCGCGGCGCGGCGCGGCGCGTTCTATTCAGGCTATTATATATATATATATATATATATATATAATATATATATATATATATTTATTCGATTTACTTTTAAAACGAATTTTGTAAATCATTTCAAATTTGTTTCAAAAACAATTTCAACTTTCATTTCAAATTCAAATCAAGATTGAATTTTCCATTATTAATTCTTTTTACATTCATTTCTATTTGATTTCAATTCAAATCGATTTCAATTCTATTTCAGTTCATTTTCAATTCGATTTGAATTCATTCCAAATCGATTTCACTTCAATTTCCAATTGCATTTCTATTTAATTCAATTTCAATTCGATTACAATTCGATTTGAATTAATTTCAATTCGAATTCATTTTACAGTCAATTCAATTCGAATTCATTTTACATTCAATTCAATTCGAATTCATTTTATATTCAATTCAATTCGAATTCATTTTATTTTCAATTCAATTAGAATTCATTTTATATTCAATTTAGTTCAAATTCATTTTCTAAATATTCAAATTTTAAATCTCTTTTCAATATTCATTATAAAAACGAATATAATCGATATAAATATCGTTCGCTTCAAAATAGCGCATCTCTAATCAACACGGCTTTATATTTTTCAATAACTTCATTATTCTATTCAACAAATGAATATTTATTTTATTCAACGCATGAATCTATATTTCTTTCAACACATGACTAATCTCAACAAATGAGTACTGTCAACACGTGACTATTTTTGTTATTTAATAAATTTTATAAAATTATGATTTCTATCGTTTAATTTTTAATCAGACTCCAGCCGTAAATTAGTAAGAGAATGATTCCCTATGTATTAACCCCGAAGGCCGAAACCAACATCAGATCAATACACAGGATACCACTCATCTTATCTACTTTCCAGTTAGTTTCTAATTTTATATATGATAAAGATGTAAATTTTATTGTTAAAATATTTCGTTCAATACATGAATCTATATTTCTTTCAACCCATGACTAATCTCAACACATGAGGACTGTCAACACATGAATCTTTATTTTATAATATTCTTTATTTTCCCAATCGGAATGAGGCTGTAACACCCCACCTCCGCTAGGGTCACTCACAAAGGGAATGCACTAGTTTTGGAGGGGTATTATCGAGATAACATCACAGAATTATCACAAGACAGAACATAAAAAAAATTAAGTAAACAGCGGAAGAATTTATGAGTAAAACAGAACTTCATTTTATTCCAAAATGAACCATGTCTCGTACAAACATTTCAAATGACTTCATTACAACTGTCTTGTAATAATAGCCAAAGAAGCAATAACTTAAAAACAGAAAAACGGCTTATTCCCCAAGTGCAGTAGAAGAAGCAGCCATAGCAAACCGTACATGCTGAGCCAAAGCAAGTGATATCCAAGCTAAGAGCTAGTGTTTCCTCCCTGAGAACCTGGGGGGAAACGAAAGAAAAAGAGGCAAAAGGAAAAGGGTCAGTCATAAAGACTGAGTAAGTCCTAGTGACTTTCAGTGTAAAAACGGTTAAAACAACCTGTCATGTATGAACTGGAACTAAACTTAAGAAAGGTGTCACGGTGAACAAGATAGGCTAAGGTGATCAGGATAAGTCAAGACAAGTCAGGTAAAGCATCACATGTTCGAGATTCGTTGCATCGACTGTACTAGTATACTAAGCCCATATCACAAGTTAATCAGGAAATAAATCCCACGGCCCAATATCTTGAAATGACCCTGAAACGGGGTCTGACCCAAGTACGGGGTCCTACGGAGCGATTATCTAGTCGATCGGCTCCCTACAAGTTCTAGCTCGTCAAGTGTCCGTGTCATACGGCTAATCACGAATGTAGTCACCTGTGCTGGGTCCACCTTCGGGTGTATCAGCCCTAGGGTGTCAACCCCTGACACGATTCGAGATGCACAGATAAATCTACGAATACCCAGTGCCTACCCCGGAATACGTGCACGACCGTAGCCCACCGAACCTGCACCGGCGTACCCCACTGCCGTCGTTCACCTCTTACAATCAGCCCAGTAATCGTGCCCCACCCGACCTAGCCCCAGGGTACCTTGATACATCTAGAGGGTTACTGCTGAAAGGGGTCGTGTCTAGGGTTTCGCCTAATAGATTAGGTCATGTAATTCGTGACCTAACCCGCCTAACCGATTAAGTCATGTAATTCGTGACCTAATCCTTTTCCAGTCTAGTCGTGTCAAGATGGTTAAGTATGTCATTTAAATTCGTGACTTAACCCGCCTACGTGTCATATCAAGTTGGCTAAGTGTTGTCGTTTCAAGTTCATGACTTAGCCCTACAAATCGTGTTCAAGTTGGTTAAGTTGTCTTTTCATGTTCATGACTTAACCCTAATTGGCATTAATTGATTCGTTAATGCACCGAACCACTCACATTGGATCCTATTGTTCGTAGCCACTGGATTTGCCGGGCGGTTCCGGGCAGGTTTACGCTACGAACTCAACCCAACCTCGGGTTTCAAGCGCGATGTGACCAACTACCCACATTGGATCCTATTGTTTGTAGCAACTTGATTTGCCGGGCGGTTCCGGGCAGGTTTACACAACAAACTCAACCCAACCTCGAGTTGGCCACTTTCTTGTTTTCTAAAGTCATGCCCATGTTCTTATCAGATTCGTGTTATTTTCATAGCATGTTCATATGTCAATTTCGTGCCCAACTAAGGCATGTTTCAAGTCAAGTTATGGCATGTTCAAGTCGAGTTTTCGTGCCATATTTCATGCTCTACTTATGCCAAATTTCACGGTTTATGATTATAATCAATTCAAGTTTTGCCTATTCTACCCAATCGTGTCCCCAACGTATATAAACGTACATCGTTCACAAGCATAAACAATTCAAGAGATAGAGGGGAATAACACCAGACATGTGATAGGCATACGTGACAATTCCAACATTACTTGCATAATAAACAGGCTATAACATATCACATAGTTTCATTACTAGCATGATGATATCTTGGCATAGTAATGGTTCCAACTTAGTTCAACATGATGAATTCAACTTTACATCCTAGGCATAATAATCATTTCGGCCATAATAATAATTTTATTACAAACATGAAACATTAAAGGCATGGTAATTCTAATAGGCATAGTGGATTCCAATTTAGTATTTTTAGCATAATGATTCTCGTCTAGCATTATAAACATAATGATTCCAACTTTTCATCATGATCTAGCAATTCCCAATTTGTCATTAGCATGATAGGTATATTAACATCACAGGCATAGTTCCATTAATATCATGGACATGGTTTAATTAGCATCATAGGCATGGTTTAATCAACATGAGGATTTCAATGAACATAATGATTCCATGGACATGTATTTGTTCAACTTGCAATAAAATTAAGCCCAAGTGATTCATAACAACATCAACATCATGATAAGTTTAACTTGCAACATAGTAATATTCCCAAATTTTGATTCAAAGTTAAACAATATAAACATGGATTAATAATAGTTCCTAAATCCGGTTTCAATTCATAGCATGTCCATGTTATTTCAGCGTTTTTGCCTAAAAAGTGACATAGAACTTACAATATGAAGCAAGCAATCCAAATCAAAACTTTAAATCAAATAGCCCCAAATCCGTTGTCTAAAGCGTCGTAGTTGTTGTAGCTTCTAGTTGTAGCCTTCAACAATCATCCTTCGTCTTCTTTAATTTTGTTCTTTGTATTTTTAATTTAGAGTTCTAGGTTTAATGGCGGCTGCATGAGTGCTAAAATGAAATAGTATGATTTAGGCTAGGTCTTAGGTTTTTTATAGTTGTAGGAAATTTATTTCAGCCTTTAGATTAACCCTAGAATAGGTCTGAGCCATCCAAAATCGTCATAAGCCTCTAAAACAAGACCCAGGAGCCAAAACAGGTGCACCAGAAAAACTGGTCCGACCGGGGGGGGATCGACCCCTGGGTCGACATGGGTGTCGACCCATGGGTCGACATGGATGTCGACCCATTGGGGGGGTCGACACTGGTGTCGACCCCTGTGTCGACCCTGCCTAGGCGGGAAAAATTCCCGCCCATTCTGCCTTGGTTATAATTTAAATCTGATTTCGAATTTAAACTGTTTTTGGGCTTGGAATTTTCTGCAAACTTCATTGGGCCATAACTTGGTCATACGGACTCCGTTTTTCGAAAAATCGGACTCTATTTCGCGCATTTTTCCGAGACGAACGTAATGGCCCAACCCGTTTTTCCATGATTTAGATTTTAATATTTAATTCTGCCTTGATCCTTGTCTTAACATGTTGTTAAAATACGGGTTGTTACATTCTCCCCTTCTTAAAGGATTTCGTCCCCGAAATCTCCAAGTTAGGGAGGATGTGTCCTACCATCCAATCATCCATCTACTCAAAACATCATCCACAAGCAACCATGGTCCTTAAAAGACTTCTAATGTTTTATGAACACATGCAAAGAGTGTGTGTATATGTTCCTTAGCTAATGCTAATGATCAGGCCTGACTGATCTTCTAAATGCAGAATATGTTTAGTGAAATGAATCCAATATGTATGCAAAATTTTCCTATTATAATTCATAGTTTCTACATGAGTGCACAATCATTCAATCATATGCAACAACCAAATGATAGTACAACCAAGTTTCCAAAATAAACACTCATGCATATGCAAGTATGAAACTGTGACTGAGCCGATCTAGTGCCTAATGTGTATTCATGCATCCACCAGCAACCACTTGCGACCACTTGCAACCATTTCGCAATCATAACATGTTTCAATTACATGTTTACATCCAAAAATATTCTACCTATGGTTCTCAAGATAGGATCGAAGAGATAACAAGATAAAACAAAGAATCTAGAAAAAGAAGTTAACGATGTACCCCCAGAAGGTCCGGTCTGCTTTTTAGGGCAGTCCTTGCTGATGTGTCCAGTCTCCCCTCAATGAAAACATTCACCTTGCTTTCTCTTCCTCTTTCTACAATCCTTGGCTATGTGCCCTTCCGTACCACAGAAATTGCATTTCCTTTTATCACGTGAGTTGTCGTTCTTGCCTCCTTTCTCGGGGTCTACCTTCTTATTCTGAGAATCGTTGGGCTTGACCTCTTTCTTGCCCTTCTTATCTTCCTCATACAGTAGGGCCATATCCACCAAGCTTTCAAAGGTCGCCCCCATGAGCACATGAGACATGGCCAAACCATGTAGTGGCTCGTTCAAGCCTCGTGCAAAACGTAGCGCCTTTTTCTGAGGAGTGTTGACCATCTCCAATCCGAAGCAAGCAAGCTGATTGAAACGGTTCACGTATTCTTTAACTGTCATATTTCCTTGTTTAAGGGCCAGAAACCGTTCCATTTGGAGACTCTCCTCTGCCGATGACAAGAACTTAAGCCCAAATCTCCCTCTAAAGTCCGCCCAAGTCTCAATGGGCCTAGTAGAGTTGGTGACTTCCCACCAATAAGAAGCTTCCTCTTTCATGAGCCACGCCGCCAACTGTACTTTCCTATTGTCCTCTACCTCAAAGATAACAAACAAGTCTTCGGTTTCCTTCAACCAATTCCGTGCCTAAACAAAAGTCTCAGTTCCTAGGAAATCCTTTCCGCCCATGGCCTTAAAGTCCTTGCATATCTTTGAAAAAGCAGTTTCTCGGGGAGGTTGAGGAGGATGAGGAGGAGGATTGGTTGGGCCTGTCACATTAGCCCGAGCCTCGTGGAAACGACGGAACCAAGTGGGTATATTGACCCCCTCGGGAAGATTAAGGTCATCGGCCATGATAAGCTGAAAACGAAAAAGGAAAAGATTCAAACGAGGAAACAAAGATAGTGCTAATGGCTTTGGGGAATATGCCTTTTAATCAAAACAAAATTTTCTTGAAAATTTGCTTCTTTGTAAATGGTTTTGAAAAAAATTTCAATAGGTTTTCAAAACTTTTGCCCAGTCTTGGTAACCTTCTGCTCTGATACTAAGTGTAACACCCCACCTCCGCTAGGGTCACTCACAAAGTGAATGCACTAGTTTTGGAGGTGTATTATCGAGATAACATCACAAGACAGAACATAAAAAAATTAAGTAAACAGCGGAAGAATTTATGAGTAAAACAGAACTTCATTTTATTCCAAAATGAACCATGTCTCGTACAAACATTTCAAATGACTTCATTACAACTGTCTTGTAATAATAGCCAAAGAAGCAATAACTTAAAAATAGAAAAACAGCTTATTCCCCAAGTGCAGTAGAAGAAGCAGCCATAGCAAACCATACATGCTGAGCCAAAGCAAGTGATATCCAAGCTAAGAGCTAGTGTTTCCTCCCTGAGAACCTGGGGGGAATCGAAAGAAAAAGGGGCGAAAGGAAAAGGGTCAGCCATAAAGACTGAGTAAGTCCTAGTGACTTTTAGTGTAAAAACGGTTAAAACAACCTGTCATGTATGAACTGGAACTAAACTTAAGAATGGTGTCACGGTGAACAAGATAGACTATGGTGATCAGGATAAGTCAAGACAAGTCAAGTAAAGCATCACATGTTCGAGATTCGTTGCATCGACTGTACTAGTATACTAAGCCCATATCACAAGTTAATCACGAAATTAATCCCACGGCCCAATATCTTGAAATGACCCTGAAACGGGGTCTGACCCAAGTACGGGGTCCTATGGAGCGATTATCTAGTCGATCGGCTCTCTACAAGTTCTAGCTCGTCAAGTGTCCGTGTCATACGGCTAATCACGAATGTAGTCACCTGTGCTGGGTCCACCTTCGGGTGTATCAGCCGTAGGGTGTCAACTCCTGACACGATTCAAGATGAACAGATAAATCTACGGATACCCAGTGCCTGCCCCGGAATACGTGCACGACCGTAGCCCACCGAACCTGCACCGGCGTACCCCACTGCCGTCGTTCACCTCTTTCAATCAGCCCAGTAATCGTACCCCACCCGGCCTAGCCCCAGGGTACCTTGATACATCTGGAGGGTTACTGCTGAAAGGGGTCGTGTCTAGGGTTTCGCCTAACAGATTAGGTCATGTAATTCGTGACCTAACCCGCCTAACCAATTAAGTCATGTAATTCGTGACCTAATCCTTTTCCAGTCTAGTCGTGTCAAGATGGTTAAGTATGTCATTTAAATTCGTGACTTAACCCGCCTACGTGTCATATCAAGTTGGCTAAGTGTTGTCGTTTCAAGTTCATGACTTAGCCCTACAAATCGTGTTCAAGTTGGTTAAGTTGTCTTTTCATGTTCATGACTTAACCCTAATTGGCATTAATTGATTCGTTAATGCACCGAACCACTCACATTGGATCCTATTGTTCGTAGCCACTGGATTAGCCGGGCGGTTCCGGGCAGGTTTACGCTACGAACTCAACCCAACCTCGGGTTTCAAGCGCAATGTGACCAACTACCCACATTGGATCCTATTGTTTGTAGCAACTGGATTTGCCGGGCGGTTTCGGGCAGGTTTACACTACAAACTCAACCCAACCTCGAGTTGGCCACTTTCTTGTTTTCTAAAGTCATGCCCATGTTCTTATCAGATTCGTGCTATTTTCATAGCATGTTCATATGTCAATTTCGTGCCCAACTAAGGCATGTTTCAAGTCAAGTTATGGCATGTTCAAGTCGAGTTTTCGTGCCATATTTCATGTTCTACTTATGCCAAATTTCACGGTTTATGATTATAATCAATTCAAGTTTTGCCTATTCTACCCAATCGTATCCCCAACGTATATAAACGTACATCGTTCACAAGCATAAACAATTCAAGAGATAGAGGGGAATAACACCAGACATGTGATAGGCATACGTGACAATTCCAACATTACTTGCATAATAAACAGGCTATAACATATCACATAGTTTCAATACTAGCATGATGATATCTTGGCATAGTAATGGTTCCAACTTAGTTCAACATGATGAATTCAACTTTACATCCTAGGCATAATAATCATTTCGGCCATAATAATAATTTTGTTACAAACATGAAACATTAAAGGCATGGTAATTCTAATAGGCATAGTGGATTCCAATTTAGTATTTTTAGCATAATGATTCTCATCTAGCATTATAAACATAATGATTCCAACTTTTCATCATGATAGCATGATAGGTATATTAACATCACAGGCATAGTTCCATTAATATCATGGACATGGTTTAATTAGCATCATAGGCATGGTTTAATCAACATGAGGATTTCAATGAACATAATGATTCCATGGACATGTATTTGTTCAACTTGCAATAAAATTAAGCCCAAGTGATTCATAACAACATCAACATCATGATAAGTTTAACTTGCAACATAGCAATATTCCCAAATTTTGATTCAAAGTTAAACAATATAAACATGGATTAATAATAGTTCCTAAATCCGGTTTCAATTCATAGCATGTCCATGTTATTTCAGCGTTTTTGCCTAAAAAGTGACATAGAACTTACAATATGAAGCAAGCAATCCAAATCAAAACTTTAAATCAAATAGCCCCAAATCCGTTGTCTAAAGCGTTGTAGTTGTTGTAGCTTCTAGTTGTAGCCTTCAACAATCATCCTTCGTCTTCTTTAATTTTGTTCTTTGTATTTTTAATTTAGAGTTCTAGGTTTAATGGCGGCTGCATGAGTGCTAAAATGAAAGAGTATGATTTAGGCTAGGTCTTAGGGTCTTTTTATAGTTGTAGGAAATTGATTTCAGCCTTTAGATTAACCCTAGAATAGGTCTGAGCCATCCAAAATCGTCACAAGCCTCTAAAACAAGACCCAGGAGCCAAAACAGGTGCACCAGAAAAACTGGTCCGACCGGGGGGGGGGGGGGTCGACCCCTGGGTCGACATGGGTGTCGACCCATTGGGGGGGGTCGACACTGTTGTCGACCCCTGTGTCGACCCTGCCTGGGTGGGAAAAATTCCCGCCCATTCTACCTTGGTTGTAATTTAAATCTGAATTCGAATTTAAACTGTTTTTGGGCTTGGAATTTTCTGCAAACTTCATTGGGCCATAACTTGGTCATACGGACTCCGTTTTTCGAAAACTCGGACTCTATTTCGCGCATTTTTCCGAGACGGACGTAATGGCGCAACCCGTTTTTCCCTGATTTAGATTTTAATTTTTAATTCTGCCTTGATCCTTGTCTTAACACGTTGTTAAAATACGGGTTGTTACAGAGGCCCATCAATTACCATATAAGGTTAATTATATGGATTCTGTACAACACATGTATATAATAGCAACGATAAATAATCATCCATCATCCATAGTGCACCGCACAACTACATAAGCATTAAATATAAATAATTAACGCTTACACAGTCTGTCGACCAATCGATCGACATACAACTAAATAATTGGGATTAGTGTACGCCAAATATCATCCCAACACCCGTGTGGGGTTTTAATCCACAAACACCGAATATTATTTGTGCAGTTGGGCGATGTGTAAAGTTTATCGTCCCAATCAATGTCCTTCAAATAGGCGTTCATAAACAAACCGTCCGGTTGTAAATGAAAATTTATTTATTCACATTCACGTTTAAAAATTATATTTTTAACGTTAAAATATTTTTAACTATATAAATATTTTATTTTATTTCACATCACACAATCAATTTTCATCACAACAAACAATCAAACATACAAGTCATCCATGGTCTGTGGATGACGGGTGTCGGGTGCTGCTACGCACCGTCTACATTCTAGTATATATTTTTAACTAGAAAAGGAAATTTAAAGTGAGAAGTTCTCACTGAGGGTTCCACTCCGCTATGCTTTACTTTTGAACTACTGAACCGTCTGGATCTGTTTGAAATTCCAATGCAGTTCTTTGTCTCGCTGTTCATAATAAAAATTATATTTTTATCACTTCGTTTCAATAAATAAAAATCATAGTTTTATTTCCACTTCATATATTTTTACGACTCTTCCTTTTATATAAAGATTATATTTTTACATTGCTACCTCATATATAATAATCGAATTTTTATATTCTTTATCTTATAAAAATCATATCTTTATAGTCTCTACGATATAAAAATCATATGTTTATATTTTCTACTATATAAAAATCATATCTTTATATTTGCTACTATATAAAAATCATATATTTATATTAAAATAAAAATTAAATCTTTATATTAAAATAAAAATTAAATCTTTTGGGTGTTAAAAAAACTAATCTTTTCTTTAACTAAAAATATAATCTAATCAATAATTTAAAATCTAATCTAATCTAAAATAAACTGAAAATGATATGGGAATAAACTGAAAATATATATAAAAACAAAGTTTTATATTAAATACAACACTTACAGTGTTTGTCTTAGCAAGAGGAGGGAGGGGAAAAACCATGGTCGGAGGGGAAGGCTGAGGGGGCGCAGCACGTCGGAGTGTGGGCAGTGCTTCACGGTGGGGCTGGGTCTCGCAGTGCTCGATCGAAGGACGGAGAGGCAGACGAGGTGTAGAGGAGAGAGGGGCGTGGACTGAGGGGGATGTGGTGATGGTGGAGGCGACGCTGTAGGCGTTGGTTGGTGGAGGGTTTCGGTTGGTATGGGGGGGATTGGGGGGTCTCGCGCGTTTTAGGAGGGGGGGAAGAGGGCGCGGTGGGGGAGATGGAGGAAGAGGAGGTAGGGGTACGGGCTGATGAGGGAGCGCCACGCGCCGGCGCCGTGCCGCTGGGAGGAGCGCGGCTCCTCCCCCTCTTCTTTTTTTTATTTGGATTTGAAAAGTAAACAAAAGAGAGAGAGAGTGAGGTGGAGGGGGCATATAAATATATATATATATATATATTTAATTATTTATTTTAATTTCTAAAAACCAACTTTTTATTTCGACCTCGAAATCGAACCCACCGACTGTCGTCCATAGCTAATTACCCTCATTCTGAACACAATGGGATATGTATCATAGGCTGATTCGATCGTTTCGATCAGTTTTCGTCAAAATCAACATATAACTATATATATTGAAATTGAACGCGCATTTCAATTTACTGGGGCCACATATGAAATCTAAAAATTCCCAAAAAAATATTTTCCAACTTTGTCTTGACGATACGGTCCTAACAAAACCAGTTTCGTCAAATTCCGAGACCGTTTGAAAAATGGCCATTTTCCAGTCGATTAAAATCAACTAAAAATTTCAATTTTTAAGGGCCAGAATTCCATAGCGAATATTCTGAAATTTCAATTGGGCATAACTTTTGATTCCCGCTATGAAATTTCGATTTTTCAGATTCGTTGGAAAGATATTCTCAATTAGATTCAAATATTTTTGGTTTCGCCAAAATTCGATTTATTCTGCACCTGGTACATTCATTTAAACTTTAAAATCGAATTTTCAAACTACCGCGCCATTTTCAATTCCTTTTATAATTTAAAATAAATATTTATATTCTGACGACGATCTATATAAATATATACGTTCGAATTCTATTCAAAATAAATTTTTCGTCGCTATTATTTAAAATAATTCATTTTAAAATATTCAAAATTCATTAAAATTGCTAAAATAAAATTTTTAAATTGGCTCAGATTTTCCGGGTTATTACAATCTCCCCCACTTAAAACTTTTCGTCCCCGAAAAGGAAGAAGCCGAAAGTTATTTAACTAATCAACTCAACTTCCATTATTTCCATTACGGCTTAAGTTCTTCAACTTTTCAGTTTCTAAGAACTTTTCAAATTTTTCAAAAATTTGGCTAACGCCCTAAATTTTTGCCATAACCTCCCCTGCACCGGGGACTTCGGGATATTTCATCTAGCCTTCCATGGCCTTCTTCAATCCAAAAGAAAAGGAAAAAGCCAAGCGGCTAGCCAATCGGCTCATAAAATCATCCAAACCCAAAGAAATACAATAAATATGTACCTATTTGTCGGGAAAACAATTTTATTCTCCTGCTATAGCCTCCTTGCTATGACCTGTTCAATGTATATACATGTATATGCATGCAATTGTAATCATTTTTCAATACAGTTCAACATTTGGTTCAATTTGGCAAAATGGTTCAAAATATCAAACTAATAATCAAACAACACAACCATCAATCAATTAGTGGATTATCGTTTCAAATTCATAACTTTGATATATATACAGAAAATCATGTTTGTGATGCCAATTCACAACAATAAACCTATCTAGTTATGGTTCTCACACCAGTCTAATGGAAATATATAGATATCCCACCTTCGTCACTCGAAAATAAATACTGGTGATGGTATACTTCATCATCAGGACCATGTCCGGGCGACTAGGGTACGATTCTTTATCTATCCAGTATATTAAAACTTCGAATATACGTTCATGACGCATACATGCAAAGACTTTATATACTTGATTGTCCAAATTCAATATAAATTAATAATCAAATACGTATAATTGAATTTAATTTCAAAAACAATATTGTTTTCTTTTGAAAAAAATATACTCTTCACACTCGTTCAAGGATACTACTGATCCCATATCTAACGAGTCATTCTAATTGGATATTACTAATCCAATATCTGATAAATTCTTTCGTATGGTTATAATGTGTCTTGTTCTCGAGCTCTGTAAAACAAAGCTATGATACCAACTGTGATAGCCCGTAACTTCCCCGGTAAGGAAAGCACGGATTATCATGAGAACACGACAAAATAGAACGCAAACAGAAGAACATTTCATTGTCTATTACAGCAATTCCATCAGAATACAAGAATATACAGAGTATGAATAAATATTACACATTCGATAAATATCGGAGATTACAATAATTTACATAGAAGCGGAAAAACAATACAAAACACAACTGAAAGTAATACACGGATACAGATCTTTCCGAGCATCGTTCCAGCTGTAAATCAGGATCCTGTGAATATAAAATCTGCAAAACCAAAACTACTATCTGCCCGTGTCGAAAATAAGGGCACCCAGAGTTTAGGTTAAAACAATAAACTCCAGGTCAGTCATGTGACTGGTGTGAGAGCTAAAACAGTTATTTAAAACTTTACTTTAAAAGAGAGTAATTCAAGGGACCACGCCGTATAACACGGAGCGGATTTCCTCCCAAGAATACAAGTGCTTAGAATAAACAACGCAATGCTTTTTTGAAAAATGAAGCTATTATAAGACCAGGTCCCATCACACAATGCATCGCAAGCCGGAGGATAGGGTTTTCCCTTATAATAGCCAAACATGCTTGATACGCTAAATTTAATCTTTTAATTCTTAATCAGACTCCAACTGTAAATTAGTAAGAGAACGATTCCCTAAGTATTAACCCTGAAGGCCAAAACGAACATCAGACCAATACCCAGGAAACCACCCATCTTCGTTCGTTTCCAGTTAGTTTCTGATTTTATATACAATCATAAATATCAATCATAGACGGCATAATATCCCATGCTACTATGTCGCCGTACTAGGCTCTACAAATAAAACTGAAATATCAAGTATTGGAAATTGGATTTCCATCATGAGTCGAGGCAAGGGGCCAGCTCCTCACCGCTTCGAGACACTCTAGCAAATGTCTCAGGACTACTCTCTCTGGGTAGCCTCTGGATCTTCAGGGCCAGTCCTCTCTTACATTTGAGGATTAGCAAATCCTGAACACACGTTTCCCTGTCCTAACAGACCTATATCTGAGGCGCCTCGCATTCCAACAACCACATAGATAAAAATAATATAAATGTCATCCAGTTTAAGCACTGACACTACCTTTAGCTAGAAAGAAATGTCGTGTTCTCCCTTCAATCACTATCCCGTTTTTGACTCATACCGAGGTGTGAGCCTCGCGAATCCACGCTATACACAAAGCTATGCCACGTAGGTCGTGCTTTGATCATCAACCACAAGACTTTGCTTTTCAACAGAAGTCTTGATCATTTGCCACTTAGGCATGCCACACAGGCAATTCACTCCATGCGATTGATGTCCATCGATATACAACCTCTGAGCTCGTACGTCTCAGAGAAGGGCGTTAAGCAAGAGAATAAATTCTCCGCCGCCAAACAGATGTATATTTAATAGAGATCAATCAGCACAGAATAAAATCCATTGTTAGACAAACAGTCCATTTACAAGTTCGTTCTGGGTCTGAACGAAACCGGAGGCACTTTCCTCACATATCCATCGATATCCAAGTACGTCTGGACGATCACCAACTGATTCCCTCATCTTGGGTGTACAGCCCAATCAAGATCATCAGTAATCACCCAAACGATGTGAAGACTTCCAGTCTTCAACCACCGTCTTCCTCCTCGACATATCGTCAAATCGGTTATTTAGAATGGATATATACCCGGCCTTTCTGAATGACCCGCGTATATAATAAACAAATGTTACACAAACACAACATACGCCTCATTCCAATTCATCAGTCACTAACCGTAGATTAGTAAGAGAACAGTTCCCTAAATATTAACCCTGAAGGCCGAAACCAACATCAGATCAATACTCAGGAAACCATTCTTCTTAGCTAACCTACAGCTAGTTTCTAAATTTCATATTCTTAGGGAAAGGTTCCCATTAATTTTATCAAAGTTAAATTCTTTAAAATTTATTATTTAATCTTCCTTTGTATATCATTTCAAACCATGTTATGGTGTTCCAAACTAGTCGGGATTAGCGAACCACACCGGAGTAATTATTTATTTTATTTTTCCAACCCCAAACTATTCATCCCATGAAGCAAAACTGGTAATACTCCATATCTAACACTACGGTATTATTGGTAAAATTAATTACCATTTCACGTTCAAATCTAATTAAAGATTTAACTATCGCTTTGGAGCAAAACTAGTGATACTCCATTCTCGCTCACTTTCCAAATTTGATAATTTAAATTATCAATTCACAATTCAATCTAATTACAAATTCATTAAAACTCCTTTTACTGGGTTAAAGAACTAATGTCATTTAAAACACAGTTCATGATAAACCCAAATCACATTCTATTTATTATCGGTTTAAAGAACAAGTGTTATTTAAAACACCGTTCACAATAAACCCACAAATCAATTCTAATTCAATTCCAATTAAATATATTAATTAATTGGTATACTTCATTAAATCTAAATAAAAAGATTTAATCTTTTCTCAACGGGGTTTAAGAGCAGTGTTGATGAAGACACCATTCATGACAAACCCAATCCCATTTGATATTAAATACAAGGCTCTGAATAGAAAATAGTATCGGCTTATATTCAACATCAAATTCTGAAACCCACGAATATCGCTTTGGAAATAACGATATAAAATGTATCTTCCAAATTCCCTCCAAAATAACTGTATAATCGCGGAATCTAACATTGAAATATTCCAAACACAATTTCGATTCAAGTCCATTCCAATTCATATATTGGAAATTCTGGTTATTTAAAACCCATTTCAAATTCAATTTATTTATTTAAAAATAACTGGATTTGAATTCTAGTTCAAAACTAGTTCATTTCAATAAAAATCTATTTTTATCTTTTCAAATATGGAGTTTTCATCCCAATTCTTCACAAATCATTCCTTATGATTTTACACAAATTATTGATATTTTTGATAATTTTATCAAGGCCCTTAAAGTCGATTTCCAATAACGGCCATCGAACTGCACTTACAGCGACCTTTTCTGAAATTGATTTGGACGTATCTCCAAATCCAACTGTTAGATTTCAAATCTCTTGTATTTGTTAGAAAGCTCTTTTCGATACGAACCCAATGCTTTGAAAATTGCATCACGTAAAGCAAAGTTGAACTAGTGACTGTTCACATCATGGCAGTACGAAAAGCAGATTCCCTGCAATTTTACGTCAAGCGAAATAGTGTCGGGTAGCACGTAAAGCACAGTCGTAACAGTGACCGGTTACATCATTATTTCTTTTGGTTCTAGTTTTAGGAGAATCCGATGGTTGGATCTCCCGTAATGTCCGTTCGAAGTCAATGGTCGAAATTCACGAACTGCCGCGGCCCGGCGCGTTCTAATCAGGCCATTATATATATTATATATATTTCGTCGATTTCCTTTTAAAACGAATTTTATAAATCGTTTCAAATTTGTTTCGAAAACAATTTCAACTTTCATTTCAAATTCAAATCAAGATTGAATTTTCCATTATAAATTCTTTTTACATTCATTTTTATTTGATTTCAATTCAAATCGATTTCAATTCAATTTCAGTTCGTTTTCAATTCGATTTGAATTCATTCCAAATCGATTTCACTTCGATTTTCAATTGCATTTCTATTTAATTCAATTTCAATTCGATTACAATTCGATTTGAATTCATTTCAATTCGAATTCATTTTATATTCATTTCAATTCGAATTCATTTTACATTAAATTCAATTCGAATTCATTTTATATTCAATTAAATTCGAATTCATTTTCTTTTGAATTCAATTCGAATTCATTTTATATTCAATTCGAATTCATTTTCTAAATATTCGATTTTCAAATCTCTTTTCAATATTCTTTATAAAAACGAATATAATCGATATAAATATCGTTTGCGTCAAAATAGCGCATCTCTAATCAACACGGCTTTATATTTTTCAATAACATCGTTATTCTATTCAACAAATGAATATTTATTTTATTCAACGCATGAATCTATATTTCTTTCAACACATGACTAATCTTAACACATGAGTACTGTCAACAAGTGACTATTTTTGTTATTTAATATATTTTATAAAATTATGATTTCTATCGTTCAATTTTTAATCAGACTCCAACCGTAAATTAGTAAGAGAACGATTCCCTAAGTATTAACCCAGAAGGCCGAAACCAACATCACTCATCTTATCTACTTTCCAGTTAGTTTCTAATTTTATATATGATAAAGATGTAAATTTTATTGTTAAAATATTTCGTTCAACACATGAATCTATATTTCTTTCAACACATGACTAATCTCAACACATGAGTATTGTCAACACATGAATCTTTATTTTATAATATTCTTTATTTTCCCAATTGGAATGAGGCCTAATCAATTACCATATAAGGTTAATTATATGGATTCCATACAACACATGTATATAATAGCAACGATAAATAATCAACCATCATCCAAAGTCAACCACACAACAACATAAGCATTAAATATAAATAATTAACGCTTACACAGTCTGTCGACCAATCGATTGACATACAACTAAATAATTGGGATTAGTGTGCGCCAAATATCATCCCAACACCCGTGTGGGGTTTCAATCCACAAACATCGAATATTATTTGTGCAGTTGGGCGATGTGTAAAGTTTATCGTCCCAATCAATGTCCTTCAAATAGGTGTTCATAAAAAACCGTCCGGTTGTTAATAAATATTTATTTATTCACATTCACGTTTAAAAATTATATTTTCAATGATAAAATATTTTTAACTATATAAATATTTTATTTTATTTCACATCATACAATCAATTTTCGTCACAACAAACAATCAAACATACAAGTCATCCATGGTCTGTGGACGACGGGTGTCGGTGCTGCTAAGCACCGTCTACATCCTAGTATATATTTTTAACTAGAAAAGGAAATTTAAAGTGAGAAGTTCTCACTGAGGGTTCCACTCGGCCATGCTTTACTTTTGAACTGCTGAACCGTCTGGATCTGTTTGAAATTCCAATGCAGTTCTTTGTCCCGCTGTTCATAATAAAAATTATATTTTTATCACTTCATTTCAATAAATAAAAATCATGTTTTTATTTCTACTTCATATATTTTTACATCTCTTCCTTTTATATAAAAATTATATTTTTACATCGCTACCTCATATATAAAAATCGAATTTTTATATTCTTTATCTTATAAAAAATCATATTTTTATAGTCTCCACTATATAAAAATCATATTTTTATATTTGCTACTATATAAAAATCATATCTTTATATTTGCTACTATATAAAAATCATATCTTTATATTTGCTACTATATAAAAATCATATCTTTATATTAAAATAAAAATTAAATCTTTATATTAAAATAAAAATTAAATCTTTTCGGTGTTAAAAAAAATAATCTTTTCTTTAACTAAAAATATAATCTAGTATATAATTAAAAATCTAATCTAATCTAAAATAGATTGAAAATGATATGCGAATAAACTGAAAATATATATAAAAACAAAGTTTTATATTAAATAAAACACTTACAGTGTTTGTCTTAGCAAGAGGAGGGAAAGGGAAAACCGTGGTCGGAGGGGAAGGCTGAGGGGGCGCAGCACGTCGGAGTGTGGACAGTGCTTCACGGTGGGGCTGGGTCTCGCAGTGCTCGATCGAAGGACAGAGAGGTAGATGAGGTGTAGAGGAGAGAGGGGCGCGGACTGATGTGGTTATGGTGATGGTGGAGGCGAAGCTGTATGCATTGGTTGGTGGAGGGTTTCAGTAGGTTTAGGGTGGATTGGGGGGTCTCGCGCGTTTTTGGAGGGGGAAGAGGGCGCGGTGGGGGAGATGGAGGAAGAGGAGGTGGGGGTACGGGCTGATGTGGGGGCGCCTCGCGCGTCGCGCCACTGGGAGGAGTGCGGCTCCTCCCCCCTCTTCTTTCTTTTTTTTATTTGGATTTGAAAAGTAAACAGAAGAGAGAGAAAGAGAGTGAGGTGGAGAGGGCGTATAAATATATATATTTAATTATTTACTTTAAATTCCAAAAAACAACTTTTTATTTCGACCTCGAAATCGAACCCACCGACTATCGTCCATAGCTAATTACCCCGATTCCGAACTCAATGGGATATGTATCATAGGCTGATTCGATGGTTTCGATCAGATTTCGTCAAAATCAACATATAACTCTATATATTGAATTTGAACGCGCATTTCAATTTACTGGGGCCACATACGAACTCTAAAAATTCCCGAAAATTTTTTCCAACTTCGTATTGACGATACGGCCCTAACAAAAGCAGTTTCGTCAAATTCCGAGACCGTTTGAAAAATGGCCATTTTCTAGTCGATTAAAATCAACTAAAACTGGTCAAACGCGTTTTCCTTTGCCACACTCACATATTGAATCGAAAAATTATGAATTTCGGAATCTAGCAATAACTAGACATCCCGGATCCAACAAAAGTGGTTTCGTTGAAAACCGAGGTCGTTTGTAAAATTTCCATTTTTAAGGGCCAGAATTCCATAGCGACTATTCTGAAATTTCAATTGGGCATAACTTTTGATTCCCGCGATGAAATTTCGATTTTTCGGATTCGTTGGAAAGATATTCTCAATTAGATTCAAATAATTTTGGGTTCGCCAAAATCCGGTTTATTCTGCACCCGGTACATTCATTTAAACTTTGAAATAGAATTTTCAAACTATCGCGCCATTTTCAATTCCTTTTATAATTTAAAATAATTATTTATATTCTAACGACGATCTATATAAATATATACATTCGAATTCTATTCAAAATAAATTTTTCGTCGCTATTTTTTAAAATAATTCATTTTAAATATTCAAAATTCATCAAAATTACCAAAATAAAATTTTTAAATTAGCTCAGATTTTCTGGGTTATTACATGGGAAGATCTATTTTTAAATAGAAATTGAATTTCGATTAGGCCAGAATAAAATTACTTGGTTTAATTATATAAAAACAACTAGTTTTGTTTATAAACAATGTTTATAAATGAAATAACTATTTTTACATAATTTGTAAATATAATTTAAGAATAAATAATTTTGGGGAAATGGTGAATCATTCTAAAAGAAACAATGAAAGTATTTCAATGTTCGAAATTTAATAAAGAATTGAAATAAATCCTTAAGGATTTATAATTAGAATTCGACTGTGTCGGATATTATAAAAATAAAGTATTCTTAAAAATTATATATAATGAATTTTAGAATTTGACGAGAAAATTTAAATTTTTATTTATTATCGAATATGTAATCGTGATTAAGTTATATCTTATAAAATGTGCTTATGAAATGAAATATGAAGTATGGAAGATAAATGAAAATTTAAAATGTAATGGTATTTATAAATAAAATCAAGATTTGATTTTGATAAAACGAGTCCAGTTTCCTGTAAAAAAATTATATTCATGTTTAAATTGAATAATGATTTAAAAGCAAACGTTTTGCAGATTAAATTTGTTATAATAAGAAATTGGTAAATATTTGAAATGATAAATTCAAAAGGGAATTTAGAAACGGAGTTGACCTGAAATGTGAATTATTATAAAGTTCAGAACGTTAATCGAATAAAAATTATTCGAAGGAGAGTTAGACATTAGAAGTAGGACAGTAATATTTACTTTCTGTTTTTAAATGAAGATTTTTATTTAATTAAATATTATTTATTTATTAAAAGAAAAGAATAAAAGTTATATTTTTAGGTCAAATATTTTGGAAACATAGATAATGATGCTATCGTTATAATCAATTTTTTTCATAAAAGAAATGGATTCGTAAACTAAATTCGAAAGTCGCGCAAGCAATGATTTGATAAGAAATCAAGAATGGAGTTAATGGAATTAGAAACTTATGGAGACTGGTTAAGTTGAACGGCTTTTTGAGTGTCGATCTGATGTTGGTTTCAGCCTTCGGGGTTGATACTTAGGGAGTTGTTCTCTTAGTAGTTTACGGTTAGGGACTGATGGATCTGAAAGAATAGTGATGCGTGAATAAGATATGGAAATGTTTTCCAAATGTTAATAACGTGTATTTTTGAAACACAAGAAATAAGGAGTTGTGAATATATGGAAACGTTTTCCAAGAATCATGAGAAGCTAGACGAGTTAGAGAAATATTTGGGTAAAGATATTAAAGGGAAAATGGGAAATGAAATGATGATTGATCGTTAAAATTTCCATTTGGAAATACGACTGTTGTTAGATTTCCATTTGGAAATATGACTGGTGTTTGTATATATATGTTTTCCTTTGATAGTTAAAAAACTGACTATCAAAGTTTTTGACCATTTTTTCGTTGTTAATGTGCAGAGACTGGGATCAGATTCATTATTTGAAAACAACACTGTATAGGCATTAGCGTTGCGAATCAAATATGATGAAGATAATTGAAGATGACACTTATGCAGGGGTTGTTCTAGCAAATCCTAGGTAGAAATTACCTAAGATGGATTTACAAAATAGTGCCTTCGGTTTGTCCAAACCCAGGACAACTTGAATGGACGAATGTCTGAAGAGTATATCTAATAGATCGTGTAAGTTGAACTCTTCAAAGTATTTACGTTGGTGGCGGAGAAATTTGTTTCTCTTAGCTTTATACCCGTGGTATTTTGGGGGAAATCAATTTGTGATTTGGTGGGTATGACTATGTGGCATTCAAAGTAAATGAAGATGTGATCTTTCAAAGGATACGTTATGACCTCAATCCTCATCAACCGGGAAATGACAAAAAGCGGGCAGGCAGCATGGGTAAGTGGGTCGCATCCAAATGGTGTATATTGTCACCATCTAGGGGATATTCATATTTGTTGCTTCTTTTGCTTCTATATCTCCTGGGAACTGTTATGTTGGTATACCAACAGTAACGTGACAATATATTTGGAACATTCAAGCGAAATGAATGGCCGGTAATGTGTGGCTGAGTTACAAAATGTTCTTGTTGAACTCCAGTTTATCCCCTCCAGAGTACACTGATTGGAAGGTGGTTCCGTACCTTGTCATAGTGGTAAAACTATTCACCAATAAGAGCTCGTGGTTTTTGATTTTATATTACGTATGTAGAATGTGAGATGTAAGCGTTCTACTCGATTGTTATTTACTTGTATTAGACATTATTAAAATATCAGACTAGTATTGATTTTGAAACTATTTTTGGCTTACTGTAAGGTAAAAACCATCTGTGTTTATGTGTGGATCAGTCTTACGATTATCATTTGTTTTGAAAAGGATTTTGAAAAGTTAAACCAAAATGATTGGAGTTTACTCACACCAGTCCCATGATTGACCCAGAGTTTATTATATTTTGTTTACCCTAAACTCATGGGTGCCCAAATTTTTACGGGCAGCCAAGTAGTCTGGATTTTACTGATATACTGGAGGAGCTCAAAGCAGGAGACTTTAGAGTTAGATATATATAAGGGTATTTCCACTTTGATATATATGTGATGTTCTCTGATGATATGTAAGTAAAAATACAGTTTTGTATTTCAAAGTTATGTTATGTAATATATTTTATTCGTTCCGCTATGAGATTCGTGTTTACTCTGATTTTGTTCAGTTGTGTGTTCTTCTATTCTAATCTTCTTTCTTTCTATTTCTCACCCTCTAACTTCTTTCTATTAATGATCTGGTATTTCGGATGCTTGAATAGTCAATATGGTGTTTTGTGTTGATTTTCAGGGTCGAAAATGCCTGGGTTGTTACAAAATCGATGTAATATAATTTAAATTCAAAACAGCTAATTCCTCGATAATGAATTATTATTATCGTATATATATACCAATGGAACCTATATGGATCACCTGAATTATTTCAATACAGTTTTAGCTTCGAAATTCAATTATTCTAATTTTCGTATTACGATAATTCGATATAATCGAAATTTAATCGTATTTGATTATTAAATCGATAAATTTCGTATAAGAATCTGTTTATATTATCAGCTCAACACTTAAAAGAAAATTAAATGTTTAAAATTAATAGACCAAAAATCCAGATCGTTACATTATTTCCCTTTCAAAAGAATTTTGTCCCCGAAATTACTAAGGTAGGAAAAATGCTACAAACCCATTAACTTTTCAAAATCCACTTATGTTGAAATTCAGCATTTCACTTTTCTACAATTTTAGTTCTACCAAAACTTTTGGTTTTCATTCATATTGCACAACATATATGCTTATATTATTTAATCTGAATGATTTACAACCCATCTATTCACATTTAATTTATATTCCATTCATATGTTTTTAAATTCATTCAAATTGATTCTAATCAATTTATTTACTTCGATCCGTTTAACATGCTTAATTTAAATTCCAGAATTCAAATCCCCGGGCTTGTATTTCAACTCCTTTTGAAATCACATAAATATATATGCATATATTTTTCCCATCTCAAATTCAAAACATTTGAATTTTCAACCCAACTTGTTTTCTTTCAAACAAATTTCCATCAAAAACTCTTCTAAGTTAGCAATTCGTCACTTAGAAACTCGAAAATGAACAGTATTGATGTTGTAGTCATCAACAGAATTATTTTCCAATGACTGAAGTGAGTTCAATGCTTTAACAATTTCTAAATCCATCTGAATGGTTTTTATTCAAAAATCCTTCCAAACAAAGCTATATTATTCTAATATACTTTAGAAAACATTTTCCAACTTTCTGAGAATTAAATTCCATATTCTAATTCTGAGTCCTATTTTTATTCACCTTGTTTGTATATTTCATTCATGTACAAATTCTATTTTGTTATATATATCCATTTCAATATTATGATCTTATCTGATCATAATAAAAACATCTAATGCATCCAAATACTATAACAATTTGAGAAAATTATTCTTTCGATATCAAAATAGAATTTTGGGTAAAATTATCTCATTTACCCATTTTAATACAGTATTATGTTGAATTCCTCTGTCCAAGTATTTAGAAATTCTTATCGACTTTGTGGCGTCCCAGTTTCTACCTGAATTCATAAGCCACTCAACAGACAATCTAACACAATAAAATAAGTTTTATATTAACTAACAAATACGTGCGCTCGTGTATATATATATACTCAAATCATTTTAGGGTACTATTGACCTTATCTCTAATGAGTAAACCCTTACCAAATCCTAGGTGTTCGCTAATCCTAAGCCCTGATACCGCCTGTAATGGCCCAAATTTCCAGACTATCTGAGTTGATAAATACATCACACATCCAACCCAAGTTGGACAGAAATACGAGTCATTATGAAATAAAGAAGAAAAAGTCAACGGAACAAAATATAATATATATCATAACTTTTGAAATAAAAAAATGTATTATCACTTACACACATTGTCAAAGTTCATCACATACATAATATAGCGGAAATGAACTATATATAACTAACATTGAATCCTTTTGCTCCAAGCTCCTCCAGTATTTGTAAAATATCCGAACTACTTGACTACCCATACAAATTTGGGCACCCAAGAGTTTAGGGTAAAATAAAAAAAATAAACTATGGGTCAGTCATAGGACTGGTGCGAGTAAACTCCAACCACTTGGTTTAACTTTTTAAAAATCCTTTTAAAAGAAAAGATAATCGTAAGACCGATCCACACATAAACATAGATGGTTTTTACCATATGATAAACCAAAACACTCTTTAAAATCAATACTTTTCTGATTTTATAATAGTGTCCAAAACAAGTAAATAACAATCTAGTAGAACGCTTGCATCTCATGCTCTACATACATAGTATATAATCAAAGCTGCGGGCGCTTATTGGAGAATGGATTCCAACTGGCAAGGTATGGGACCACCTTCTAACAGTGTGTCGCTAATGGGGAATACGTCGTATTCAACAAGAACATTTTGCAACACAGTCTAAACATGAACGACTACGCACTTCGCTCGAGTGTTCCAAATGTATTGTCACCAATAGTTGGGATCAGCAACCGTTTCCTAAAAGGGACAACATCGAAAGAATAAAGAGGCAAATGGAAATTCTCTAGATCAGGTGACAGTACACCCTAACTGGGAGCTACCCTCTTAGCCATGCAACCTACCCGATTTTATACCATTTTTCGTTTGTGAGGCTAGTGGCAGCGTTTATCTTGTGACATGCCACATCTTCATTCACTTTGAATAATAAACCTTCAAACCTGCCAAAATTATTTATTGATTTCCCCGAAAAATCACGGGCATAAAGGTAAGAAAAATGAATTGCTCTGCCACCAAGTAAGATTTTTGAAGAGATCAATGTAGATGATCAGGAAGACATATTCTGTTAGACATTCGTCCATACAAGTTGTCCTGAGATAGGACAAACCGAAGGCACTACTCCATCAATCCATCTTAGGCAATTTCAACCTATGATTAATAGAACAGTCACTCTGTCTTCAATTATGTTCAACATATAATCTGATTTGCAACGTTTATGCTATACGGAGTGGTTCACGGATAATAAATCTAACCGGTCTCTCTGTATTGACAATGATGGTACTAAATTAACCAATACTTCGGTTGGCGGTTATTTAACTATCGAGGAAATAAAGATTCATTCGGTAACATATTCCCAAAGGGAATACTATTGATTAACACCAAACAATTACTAAGCCCTTTTTATTAATATTTTTTTAACTAAATTTATCATTTCCCAATTTCTCTTCAATATCTTTACCTAGGTATTTCTCCAAACCCGTTAAGCCTCTCACAATTCTAGGAAAGATGTTCTACATCCCATCATCTTTTATTTTCTATACTTAGAAAATATTTTCCATTTATTATTGAAATATTTTTCCAATTACTTCTCCCTTTCACTACCATTCATTTCTATAATCAGGAAATATTTATTATTGTATTTCCAAATTTCCACTTACTTAGGTTAAAACGAATGTTGTGTAAAACATCGTTACAACAACCCAAAATATTACATTCAACTAATTCTTACTTAAACATAGATCTTCGTGACTGAATCTATTCATCGGTTAATAATGAAATCAATAAGGTTGAGTATAATTACCTCTCAAACCTTGACTGGATAACATTCTTAACTTCACAACGGACAAGACTACTTATCTCTAATAATCAACATCATATAAAACCAATTATCCATTTTTAAACATGTATTTGTTTCTCTTTTTATTCTTACTAGATTTAAATTTATAGATTTCTTTTTTATTTATAATATTCTATTATAAGTTTGTTTCCTTAACGAATTATATACACACGCACATATATATTGATATATATATATTTCTAATTATCAAATTTTCTTTAAAATATTTTGACTCCTTAAATTTATGGAAAATTTTGCCAACGTCTCCTTTGTACGGCTCAATCGGTACAACTACAAACCGCCTCTTTAGGCCCTTTCCATTCAAAAAGCCAAGTGGCTTAGCAAATAGGCTCATAAAATCTCATATGAAATTTAAACATGTACCTTTTTGTCGTGCACTCAAATTTAATATTCATTCTCTTCATTCCATACCTGTTTAACATATATACATCCATTCCCAATTTATTCCAACTCAATCCAATGATTTTTAACTCAATTCTCTAAATTATTCTTTAATTAGCACTTTTGCCTATTTCACTTTTTATTTGAACATATCACGTTCAAATATATTTTTAATTGACTTATAAACCAATCGAATTCCATTTTCAACTAAAGTTTCATATTTGAATTCGCAAGTCCTGTTCATTTATATCTAACGTCAAATTCGATCCAAACTCTGTCAATTAATTTTCTAAAGATTAGTTAATTCCATGCAATAATTAAAAATAATATTCTGGTTTCGTAAATCATTTCATTTACTCCACACGAGTTCATATTTATTTTACAACTCAAGTCTGGATTTTTCTTATGAAAATCCATATTTTTATTTACTAAAAACCCTTCTAATAATATAAATATAATCGTTATTGTTTAATAACAATTGCAGCGCTATTTTCTTGGAAATTTGATTTTGACATAACTCAAAATTTATAAGATGAAATTCATATTTTTCTCTTCCATTAGAAAATTATTATTCAATCAGTCTTGAGGATTATTTTTTAAAGAATTCCGATTTAAATTGATTTCTACATACTCAAATGAAGGTCGAAACGTCAAATTACGATCTACAGCGTTGTGGCTGGCTCATTTTAATTATATTTAAATATAAATGTTAAAACTTCGTTTATTAATAAATTCCAATCTCATTCTTATATATTTTAATATACATTTTAGCCATTTTCCTAAATCCAACTTATATTTCTGATTATTCTTAATTGTCGATTATTTCATAATTTAGTTATAATTTTATTTATAATTAAATATTCTATACTAAATTCCAATTCCCTTGGAAATAAATTATTCATAAAATTTGATATAATTGAATTCCAATTTTAAACCCCTTTAATTATCTCAATTTAATTTTATTCTGAACTCCAGATTAAAATCTATCATTCCCTTTTTGAAACGTTTTCCAATTCCTTTTTAAATTAATACTTGATGTTAAATTACAAATTTATTGAATGATAATTATCTCACTCTATTTATAAACGTCGTTTATGAATTTTTTTCCCTTGTTTTATATATACTAAAACAAGTTCATATTTCAAAATCCATTTGAAATTCTATTCCAATTTGGAATATATTATTATTATAGCTTATATATACATAAAATCTATTCACATATTTAATTTTAAATTTTAGTTCTATTTAATACAAATCCAATATCTTTACTGTAACTAATTTATTTTCATAAATTCGACATAGTCGAATTCAAATCATAAATCCAAATGGATTTATTCTAATTGAATTTACATTCCGAATGTCGGAATAAATTTCATCATTTCATATTTAAAACGATTCACAATTCCCATTTTAAATGTGAATTTAAATCCCCAATTTTGTCCAACGATAATTTATTCCATTTCATTTATAAACATCATTTATAAAATCCACTACTTGTTTTTATTATCAAACAAGTTAATATTTTCTTGCCTGCAATGATCTAGAATTTTGAACCAATTTGAAATTGGAATTTTTAATACTTAATTTGAATTTTATAAACATAAAATAAATTTGAGAACATTTAATAATTTTGATAAGTTAAACAATAGGTTTTATTTGAATTATAACATTTGTAAATGGAAATGATTGTTAATAAGTTTGGATTTACTGATATTATTTGTCGTTCGATCGGATTTGTCAAAAGATTACATAAATTAATAGCATTAGTATTATGCGTTGCTCTTTGTTTTCATAATGTTTAGGGTAAATGCTACCAAAAACTCATTCCTTCTCCTTTTTACAAGTGTTAAGACACTTGTAATTTTGCATGCAACATTCCATGCATAAAATACACATATCTTATGATGTGTCACCCTCTCCTTACTCCTCTTTTCCTATAAATACCACACTTTCCTTCCACTTTTTCATTCATTCTCACTTCTTTTCTTTCTCTCTTCTTCTTAAAGCTTATGGCCATGGTTTCCATGGCATAAGTCTTCCTCTTTTCCACCACCACCTTTCCAAAGTTCGTCATTCTCCTCCTCCTCCTCTTATAATATAAAGAGAGATTAGTGTATATTATATTATATATATTTTGGTGAAGAAGACGTTGCACTAAAATACTACCCGACGATTCGTTTAGCTAGGCTCGCCCACCGTGAAGATTTGAAAAGTTGTTAGGTGAGAACTCTTTAACCACGGTTTATATATTTAATTAGTAGCTAGACTAATTTAAATATAGTGATGAATTATTATTGGTTAATGGTGATTGATATTTGTTGTGATGGATAATGGATGCGAAGTTTAGAACACACACTGTTAAGCGTTAGTGTTACAACGCTTGTGCACAATTATGATTTATTGAATCATGTTGATGATGGTTGCTATGGATGTTTAAATGGTTGTTGATGTTGATTTTCACACACTATGACACAACAATTATGGTATCACATTAGTGATCGAAAAATTTCCTTCAAATTAAAAGCAACATCATTATTGAAATTGAAGGTTAATAATTGGAAAAGACCATATGTATGAATTCATATATATTGTTAAGGTCCTTTAAATGAATAAATAAATACTGGAACATTCTAGGATGACAGAGAGAATAGTGTCTAGGCTTGGGTTTGGAAATGAAGTTTCCTGCTCTCCCGGGCTATCCCTAACTGATCCGATGAATGGAAGGTTAATTTGAAGTTATTTGAATTTAGAAATGAATTGGAATTCATTAAAGTTGAATTTTAGATCCAGAGTAATTTGGAAAGTAAATTTAAATGTTTTTAAAAGGGTTATATATATAATGGTTTACTAAGATATTTTGAAGCATCGTAGAATAATGGTTATTATGATCAAAATAGAGCTTGTCGCATAACGGCAATTTACGTATTTAAGATGCAAACTTTAAACACGTATGACTTTTGCAATCTAAATCGGATTTCCATAAAATGAAAAACATTTGATTTCCATTAACAAGAACTTTCAAATGAGTGAAAGCAGATTTTAAATTCGAATTATTATTTTCAAGTTATGTTTGAAACCGTTTTGGAAAAGATCGATGTAAGGACAATTGTTGACAAATATGGAAAATATTTGTAAAATAAATCATAGCAAATTATGTAAAAGTGTTTTTGAATTGTAAATTTTATGTTTTGGCTAAGATAAACGATATTTTTATCAAAGTTGTTAAGATAACTGTTTTGTAATGCTTTTGTAACACTTTTGAAGCACTATTGTAACGCTTTCTTTGAAAACAACCTATTTTGAAGTATTTAAACCGCGAAATGTTTTCCGAACTATAAGTAATCATTTGTAAATGTTTTTTTGATTGTTTTCAAATTTTTAAAAGCATTGAAAATAATTTGTTTGGAATTTAAATTGATTTATTTAATAATTAAATGTGTTTTTCAATTTTAAATAATTGGATATGGTTAGAGATAAATCTTCGGATGTTTGATATTAATCCGATAGATGATGATTCTTACTATTTGAGGAATTTAAAAGGTAGTTCACCATTATTTTGCTTATAGTGTGAGTTGGATATCGAGATTAATATTAAGTATAAGTTGATGGTATTCTATCCTGATCTAATGTCAAAGAGTTGGATAAATCTTTTAATTAAGATACGAGTTTCCAAAGTTGACTGGGATAAGTTGGATAGAAATATTCATCAGATATTTGATATGAAATTCTGTGGTGTAAACGTATACTATTTGAGGGATTTGGAAGATATTATTATATCGTTATTCCACTTATAGTATTCGTTGATTATGAGAATTGATATCGAATATAAGTAGATACAATTTCTGTGTAACTTATGTTCAATATCAATTGATTTGGGTTTTGTCGTGAATCATATCTTCAATAATATCATTCTTGAAACCCCATGAGATTGAGTTATGGAATTTCATATCATAATTTAAGGATTTAATCAGATCTTTGACCTGAGGAAATTAAAAGTGAGGAATTGGAAAGAAAGTATAATCTTTTAGTTAAGATTAAAGAATGGAATGTTGGAAAATCAATTTAATTGGAAACTATGGTTGAAATGTGGATTAAGGATTTTCAAAGGAAACTGGATTTTGATAACAAGTTATCAAACGAAAAATTAATTAAGGCTTTAAGGCTAAATCATCTTTGATTTAAGGGATGTGTTTTTAAAGAGTAAGGCTGAATATGGATTTTGTAATAATTTGAGAATGGGTTTAAAGAAGTTTAATTTTAACGTAATCAAAGACGGAAGGAGATTGGTAGAAAGCCTGTGCGTTCTATAATTGTGTTTTTTTTAAACTGTGCTTATTATTTTGAAAGACCGGGATCGGATGTATGTCTGAAAACCATTCCAAGTAATAATACGACGTTGTGGAGCAATTAAAGACATTGGAGATGACATTGAAGACCGGGGCCCTTCATGTCGGAAGGACGACTTTCTGAATGTCTCGAATGGGTCGCTCCTATTTACAGATGGATTTTATATCAGTTAAGTGGCAAGAAGCCCGAACGTAGGTGAAGGAATTCCGTATTGTCGTTATGTTCAGACCCAGAACGGAAATATATGGTTTGTGTGTCTGACATTGTCATTGACTGCGTAGCACTGATCTCTGTTAAATATATATCTGCTTGGTGGCAGAGGATCTATTCTCTTGCTTAACACCCTTCTCTAAGACGTAAAAGCTTAGAGGTTATATATTGATGGAAATCAGTGATGCGTAGTGAATGGACAATGTGGCATACTTAAGTTATGAAATGAGCTATGGATGATCAAAGCATGGCTTATTTAAGCGTAGCTTTGTGTATATCATGACCTCGATGAACCTCACACACTGGATTGATGGTAAACTGGTGGTCAGATATTTATGTTCGTTTCATATGTTCGGTGCACTAGGATGTGATGATGAAAGGGTACTACGAAGTTCCCAGTCTGGGACGCTATTTGTTGGGTATTCTGATTCATGTATGGTGGGTTAGTATAATGGAGTCCGATTCTGGACGTTATGCACGAGTACTGGGATGATGCGCGCAAGAAAGTTTGTGAGCCCACGAATGATCTTTCATACCGGGAACCGTCCTGTTGGGAACCTAATCTCCACTTCGAGCCCGTACGGTATTGATTTATTGCCTACTGGTTACCAGTAGGATTGTCAGTATAATGGGATGGGGCATTATGCCGGCTAGGATTAATACATTTATTTGCGAAAAGGTTTTCACACTATATATAACAGTAAAAGTGGATTTTCGCATACAAATGCATTTTTGGTTATCATAAGGCAAAACATGCCCATCTGGTGTGCGCTTGCATTATGTGATGTGGGACGAGCTTATGATTGCTCCATTTTTCAAAAAGTTAGTGTCGATTTCTATGCACTGGTATCCACAAGGAGTAAACCTGTTCCGCATTAGCGGCGTGGTCCGGTGAATTACCTAACTTTAAAATAAACCCTATAAAACAACCGTTTTGAGTTCTCACACCAGTGCCACGACTGATCTAGAGTTTATTTTTCCCTCACCTATACTCTGGGTGCCCATAATTTTTACACGGGCAGCCTAGTAGTTTGGTTCGCAGATTTCGCCTTGGAGTTAGTTGGAGCAGAATTCTGATTTTAGCTGAAGCGATTATGACTTGGAGCATTCACATTCTTCCGCTGAGTTTAGTATCTTTTCCATTGTGTAATCGATGTACTCTGATGTATTCCTTGTAAATCTGATGTTATATTATGGTAATGAAATGAAAAGTTCTGTTATTTTTGTGCAAATATGTTAGTATCCATAACAATCCGTCTTTATGAATGGTTTAAGTTGGTTTAATTACCAGTGAGAACCGAGCAAAAAGCCGAATCGTTACATTTTTGGTATCAGAGCTTTAGTTTATACAAAGCAATGGGGTACGACACATTTGAACAAAAGGAAAGAGCCATCAAAGTTATATATCTCATTAGAGATACAGTTAGTAATGTGCTAGAATGAGATTTTGGAGTATTATATTTGAGAGATCGTATTTGAAAATATGAAACGATTTTTAAAAAGTTATATTTTAAGAAAGAAACATATTTTGGAAATATATGGTTAATTATAACCTGGATACTTAATCAAATGATTAAGGTTAAGTTTACATTCTGTGATTATAATTACACATAAAATAATTCTTATGGCATCGCAATTAAGCCCCTTCCACTGATCAGGAAAATGATCTAATTACAAATGACTTTTGGATTTAATTTCACTATTGGGTAACTTTTTGAAATATCGATAAACTTGGGTCAAATTTGTTAAGGTAACTAATCAATATGGTTAGAAATTAAAAATTAGAATTTGAGTATTTTATTTGATGTTGAGGTTGGACTATCGAGTATAAGAAGATTTTGCATATACGTCTGATCAACGCACATACGAAGTCTTAAATATACTAGATAGATATAGAATCACACTCTAGTTGCTTGAATATAATTCTGTTGATGACTGCAGCATCATCAGTATGTATTTCCGAGTTTCGAAAGTGGGATGAATATATGATTTCAATTAAAATATCAATATATACTTAAACCAATTTAGGTAAGTGATTGAAAATATTGGATAAATTGATATGAATTAGAATAAGTAAGCGAGATCTTGAAAATTTGATAAGTTGTAAGAATTATATCAGGTAAACCTATAATAAGGATAAGCCAGTAAAGAGTACATGAGAAAGTGCATTTGTGATATAAATATATATATAAAGGTTTTGAAAAGATGTATAATTTGAAAACTCAAATCAAAATTTTGAGTAAGAATTGGCAGTTACTTTGGAATTGATTTTGAAAGAATATATTTTGAATATAAAGGAAAAAGATCTTTGAAAATATTTGAAAATTAAAAACTTGAGCACGAACATCTTGTGATTGGAATTTGTCAGTTGATTAAAAGACGTCTACGTAAAGTTGTAATTTACATAAGCAATCCAAGTAGTATGGGAAACAATTTAAAGGCTAATTTGGAATTAATTAATCAGGATAATTTATAATTAGTCCTACCTTACTAATAAATTTAAAATGCAAATATCTTGAGAATTCAATATGACAATATGATATTTGATGATATTTTGCTTAAGACTACATTGGTTAAAGCTGTTTCTCTAAAATTTGAAGGAAATAAGTTTTGTAATCTCGAATTTAGAATAATTAATGAGGATAGCCAAACTTAAACAATATAAGGAACTGTTTAAGTGAGCATGAAAACCTTGTGAATTAAGTTTCACAATTTGATAAAAGGATATTTGGAAATTGGGAATATTAAGAAGAAATTACCTAAACAAAAACATTTAGATAAGATGAGTTCTGAGATGATTGAGTTTTCCATGTAAAGAATAATAGTAATGTAGGGGAACTGAAAAGGAATAAGTTTCATAACCTTTGTATTTGCAAGATAAGATCTAAGAGAATAAATTTTAACTCTGATTTTTTTTGAAAGAAGTAAATGGTTGAGTGTAAGTAATTGACCCAGTAAACAGTGAATCAAATGTAATGGGTAACTGGAGGTTATGGTTGGAGGACATGTAGATATGGTTATCCGTAAATACGTGTGTTATAACATTTTACCTGGTATATCCATTATAAGAACAGGGAGCTTTGGTATAAAGAATCTTAATCTGGAATTTGTTGAGTGAGTAGTTACGATTCCCTTTCCTTTTCGAGGATGAAAAGTTCAAAGGGGGGTGAATGTAATGATCCATAATTTTGAACCAATTTGAAATTGGAATTTTTAATAATTAATTTGAATTTTTTGAACATAAAATAAATTTGAGAACATTTAATAATTTTGATAGGTTAAACAATAGGTTTTATTTGAATTATAACATTTATAAATGGAAATGATTATTAATAAGTTTGGATTTACTGATATTATTTGTCATTCGATTTGATTTGTCAAAAGATAACATAAATTAATAGCATTAGTATTACGCGTTGCTCTTTGTTTTCATAACGTTTAAGGTAAATGCTACCAAAAACACATTCCTTCTCCTTTTTACAAGTGTTATGACACTTGTAATTTTGCGTGCAACATTCCATGCATAAAATACACATGTCCTAAGATGTGTCACTCTCTCCTTACTCCTCTTTTCCTATAAATACCACCCTTTCCTTCCATTTTTTCATTCATTCTAACTTCTTTTCTTTCTCTCTTCTTGTTAAAGCTTATGCCCATGGTTTCCATGGCATAAATCTTCCTCTTTTCCACCAACATCTTGCCAAAGTTCGTCATTCTCCTCCTCCTCTTATAATATAAAGAGAGATTAGTGTATATTATATTATATATATTTTGGTGAAGAAGACGTTGCGCTAAAATACTGCCCGACGATTCGTTTAGCTAGACTCGCCTACCATGAAGATTTGGAAAGCTGTTAGGTGAGAACTATTTAACCACGGTTAATATATTTAATTAGTAGCTAGACTAATTGAGACGACCCCAAACCCCGTACTGACGGTGGCAAGGGCAATCCTTGGAATATAACACATAAACAGATAATAGCAGGATAGAATTAAATAAATACACCAGATAATGCACAATAGAATATACTGGATAAACGTAATCATCAGAGTTACACAGTATACAGGATCATACTTAGTACAAATACAGTTCAGCTATACATAAATGTCTACAGCGGAAAACAAACATAATGTACAATAGGAGCTGAACAGCATAAAAAGAGATAAATAATAGAATCCATCTTCAGCTCCAGCTATCCAGAAAGAGCCAGCTAAACATGAATACAAGGCTGCCCGTGTAGAAAAGGGGCACCCGAGTTTGAAAGTGAAACAAACTACGAGTCAGTCATGGGACTGGTATGAGAAATCTACTCAACACATTTGAAATATGGCTAATCACAGGACCACGCCACTTTCGTGGAACGGGTTTACTCCATCGGATCGCCAGTGCTTTAAAACAAATAATTCTTTTAAACATCGCAATGCTTTTTTATAAAAATGAAGCCATTATAAGACTCAGTTCCCATCACACAATGCAACGCAAACCGGAGGATAGAGTTTTACCTTATAATGGCCAAAATATGCTTGATACGAATAAAACAAGAGCATTTGATATTATTACTAGTGTTTATATGTTTCAAAAACAATTTCGAATCATAACCATCAATCATATACGACATGGGTACCATATATCATGTCGCCATATATATATACAATCAAAACCGCACAGTCACGTATTTGGAAATTGGATTTCCGTCATGAACCAAGGCAAAAGATAGTCCTTACCGAATTCGAGAATGCCTAGCCCAAGCCTCAGGAACAGCCGCAACTGCCCCTTAGAGCGACAGGGCCGGTCCACCGATGTGGATTAAAATTCCTGAACAACGCGTTTCCCCGCCCTATGGCGCGTAAATGAGCCAACGAATGACTCCATCGGTCCCGGATCGACCGATATTACCGAGGCGCCTCACTATCCATCATCCACATAAGTAAAATGTCAGGCCGTGTAAAAACACTGACACAGCTCATAGCTAGGAAGAAACGCATGCCCTCCCTGAGGTCGTTCTCCCATTTCTGGTTCATACCGGGGTGTGAGGCTCGCGAATTCACGTTATACACAAAGCTACCCCACACATGCTGTGATTTGATCATCAATCACAAGACTTTGCTTTTCAACAGAAGCCCTGATCACTGCATCTTAGCATGTCACACAGGCAATTCACACCATGCAACTGATGGCTATCAATCACATAGAATAAATTCCAGTGTCAGACGCACAATCCATTTACAAGTCCATTCTGGGTCGGAACTAAACCGGAGGCACTATATACCTCGCATATCCATCGATCTCCACATACGTCCGGACGATCACCACTCATTATCCATATTTCGGGATGCCTCCGAATCAGGACATCAGTTACCATCCAAACGAGGTGAAGATCGGTCTTCGACCACCGTCTTCATCTTCGATTTCTTATCGTCGATTCAGTTTTTTAGAATGGGATAAACCTGGTCTTTCTGAGCAACTCGCGTATATAATAAACAAGTGCAACACAAACACACATACGCATCATTTCAATTCATTAGTCGCTAACCGTAAATCAGTAAGAGAACGATTTCACAAATATTAACCCCGAAGGCCGAAACCAACATCAGATCAACACCCAGGAAACCATTCGACTTAGCCAACCTTCAGTTAGTTTCTAAATTTCACATCCATATCGTTTATAATATTTTATAACAACTTATCGCTATTTTTATTTATTTTAAAATAGCCAATTTATTCAAAACGACGCTTCGGGCCATAACGCGACCGTGGCGCTGTTTTTCTTCAGATTTGATTTACACATATCTGAAAATCTAACCGTTGGATCTTCACAAATTTACATCATTAGAAAGATTTTTTCAAAACAAATTCAACGGTTCCAGTTTCGGGAAAATCCGACGGTCGGATCTCCCGGTATAATCGTTCGAAGTTTCGATTTCAAAATACGAACTGCAGCGTCGTTATTCGATTAAATATAATTATAATTATATAATTATATATATATATATAGTCGATTCTGGCGCTGTTTTTCTTCAGATTTGAATTAAACATTCCGTACAATCCAACCGTTGGATTTTTACAAAGTTGGTGCCGTTGGAAAGATATTTCCAAAGCGAACCCAACGGTTGCGGTTTCGGGAAAATCCGATGGTCGGATCTCCCGCACTAATCGTTTGAAATCACAGTTTCAAAATACGAACTGCAGCTTCGTTATTCGATATATTTCAATTCTATTTATATATATATATATATATATATATATATATATCGATTCTTCGATTTGAAAACTATATTCTTTTCATACATTTGATAAAAATGATATTTTTATCTAACTGTCTTCTATTCCAACACTTCACTATTTTTAACAATTCATGTATATAGTAAAAATGTGATTTTTATTGTAAAACAATTTATTTCAAAACCCGACTATTTTATATAGTTAATATAGGTGATAAAATAGGATTTTTATTATAAAACGATTTATTTTCAAAACAAGATTATTTTATATAGTTCATATCGATGATAAAAATAGGATTTTTATTGTAAAACAATTTCTTTCAAAATAGGAATACCACATTCAACACATGAATTTCAATTTAACGAATGAATTTCGATTCAACACATGAAGGTTTTCTATAGTTAGTATATATAGATAAAAAGGTGATTTTTGTATTTAAAACACGAATATCATTCAACACATGAATTTCAATTCAACGAATGAATTTCAGTTCAACACATGAAGGTTTTCTATAGTTTGTATATATAGATAAAAATGTGATTTTTATATTTAAAACACGAATACCATTCAACACATGAATTCTATTCAACGAATGAATTTCAATTCAACACATGAAGGTTTTCTATTCAACAGACGAATATAATTTCAACATAGGAAAATAATTCTAACACATGAATATTATTCAAAATTTTGGCAGCATAACGGCAGGGTAGTTAAAACCGGGACCGTCCCTAGTACGGCTCCTCGCTCTACCTTAAAGCCTCGCAGCTTTTGACAATGGGGAATCATGCATCTAGTTCGCACGCAGGCAGCTTGTATATTTTTTTCATTTCCACAAACTAATCCTATGTGGTTTCAACCAAATATTTCTCAACCACAAACGGGTATTTTTCAACCACAGTCAGTCAATTCCAACCACAAACAGTTCTAATCATCCATTCATAATCAACCAATTTTCACACCAATCACAACCAATAAATATTGTCCATGGTTCTTGGACGAGGGGCGTATATATATATATATATATATATATATATATATATATATATATATATATAGCATTTCACTTCTATTTCAACACATATATAATTTTTACAACGCATATATAACTTATACATCGAACGTACAACTTATACAACGCTTATACAAGAGGTGTACAGTGCTTATATAACTCATACATCGACTATATAATTTATACATCGTCGTTTTCCATATCGTTTATAAATTAGAAATCTCACATTGGGTTCCACTCCACCAAAAATAGCATAAGGCTCAGAAAAATATGCGGTCTCTTCTAGAATGTAGAAAACGTCCACACGGTCACGATGTTTCCTGTTTCATCGAATTTCGTCAAGAAACGAAAAAGATATGATTTATACAAGTTTGCAACGGTTTTAAATGTTAAAAACAGATTAAATAAAACACAGCTGTTACCTTTCAGTGTGGTTCGAAACTAGGTTTCAGTTTTTCTCGTTATCCGTAGCACGAGGTGACGATCAGGCGGTGCCACCTTGGAGTGCTTGGAGAGGCGCCCCGATCGACTATGGTGGTGGCTGACTCGAAGAACGTTGTTGGGAGAAACCAAGGCGCGAATGACCGAAGTTTACGGAGGTGGATCTCTCGAACGGCATGATGAGGAGGGGCAAGGCTTATATGGATTTGAAGAGGGGACTTCGATCTTCAAAAAGTTTAACTGGAGTGTTCGATAATGGTGCGTGGATTGGAAGATAAATGGAGGAGAAGAACGGAATGATTTCCGCCATCGGGTTTCAGAGCATCGAGGAAGAAGTGGGGAGAGAGAAAAAGTGAGGACCAATCATATTTTTTATTTTATTTATATATTTTTAAATTTCGAAAATACCCTCTTTCTCTCACAAACCCCAATCCAGACCCAATGACTGCCATCTCTAGCGTTTTACCCCCATTCCGAACACAATGGGATATGTTTCGCAGGCCCATTCGAATGTTTCAGTCAGTTTTCCTTCAATTTAAAATATATAACATTCAATATTCGATTTGAACGTACATTTCAATTTGCCAGGGCCACAAACTGATTCGAAAAATTCCAGAAAAATAAATCTAGCTATGTTTTGATGATACGGTCCCAACAAAACTAGTTTTGTTGAATTCTGAGACCGTTTGCAAAAAGGCCCATTTCTGGTCGATCCAATTTAACTATAATTGACCAAAACACGTTTTCCTTTGCCACGCTCACATACTAGCTTCAAAAATTATGAAATTTGAAACCTAGCAATAACTTCACATCCCGGATCCAACAAAAGTGGTTTCGTCGAATTCCGAGGTCGTTTGCAAAATGGCCAATTTCACGGGCTATATAAACTCCATAGCGACCATTTAGAAAATTCATTTGGCCATAACTTTTGCATCCCGCCATGAAACTTCGATTTTTCAGATTCGTTAAAAGGTATTCACTAACAGATTTAAATATTTTTGGTTTCACTCAAATCCGCTTTGTTTTGCACTCGGTACAGTCAGTCAAAATTTGAATTCAAATTTTGAAACTACCGCGCCATTTCAGGCCTTGTTTATAATTAGAATTAATTATATTCGTTTTCAAATGTCGATTCAAACTCACTTTTCATTGCTATTATTTAAAATATTTATTCTAAATATTTAAAATCCACTATTTTAGTCAATTTAAAAAAAAAATTGGTTCAGATTTTCCGGGTCGTTACACTAATTTAAATATAGTGTTGAATTATTATTGGTTAATGATGATTGATATTTGTTGTAATGGATGATGGATGCGAAGTTTAGAACACACACCATTAAGCGTTAGTGTTATAACGCTTATGCACAATTATGATTTATTGAATCATGTTGACGATGGTTGCTATGGATGTTTAAATGGTTGTTGATGTTGTTTTGCATACACTATGACACAACAATTATGGTATCACATTGGTGATCGAAAAATCTCCTTCATAATTAAAAGCAATATCATTATTGAAATTGAAGGTTAATAATTAGAAAAGACCATATGTATGAATTCATATATATTGTTAAAGTCCTTTAAATGAATAAATAAATACTGGAACATTTTAGGATGACAGAGAGGATAGTGTCTAGGCTTAGGTTTGGAAATGAAGTTTCATGCTCTCCCTGGCTATCCCTAACTGTTCCGACGAATGGGAAGGTTAATTTGAAGTTATTTAAATTTAGAAATGAATTGGAATTTATGAAAGTTGAATTTTAGATCCAAAATAATTTGGAAAGTAAACTTAAATGATTTTAAAAGGGTTATATTAGGATATAATGGTTTTCTAAGATATTTTGAAGTATCATAGAATAATAGTTATTATGGTCAAAATAGAGCTTGTAGCATAACGGCAATTTACGTATTTTAGATGCAAACTTTAAACGCTTATAACTTTTGCAATCTAAATCGGATTTCCATAAAATGAAAAACATTTGATTTCAATTAACAAGAACTTTCAAATGAGTGAAAGCAAATTTTAAATTCGAGTTATAATTTTCAAGTTATGTTTGAAACCGTTTTGGAAAAGATCAGTGTAAGAACAATTGTTGACCATAACTATAAACAGCTATTTTAAAATGTTTTAAAAATATGGAAAAAAATTGTAAAATAGTAATAAACTATGTAAAAGTGTTTTTGAATTGTAAATTTTAAGTTTTGGCTAAGATAAACGATATTTTTATCAAAGTAGTTAAGATAACTATTTTGTAACGCTTTTGTAACACTTTTGAAGCACTATTGTAACGCTTTCTTTGAAAACAACCTATTTTGAAGTATTTAAACCGCGAAATGTTTTCCAAACTATAAGTAATCATTTGTAAATGATTTTTTGAATGCTTTCAAAGGTTTAAAAGTATTGAAAATAATTTGTTTGGAATTTAAATTGATTTATTTAATAATTAAATGTGTTTTTCAGTTTTAAATAATTGGATATGGTTGGAGATAAATCTTCGGATGTTTGATATTAATCCGATAGATGATGATTCTTACTATTTGAGGAATTTAAAAGGTAGTTCACCATTATTCTGCTTATAGTGTGAGTTGGATATCGAGATTAATATTAAGTATAAGTTGATGGTATTTCTATCCAGATCTAATGTCAAAGAGTTGGATAAATCTTTTAATTAAGATACGAGTTTCCAAAGTTGACTAGCATAAGTTGGATAGAAATAATCTTTAGATATTCGATATAAAATTATGTGGCGTAAACGTATACTATCTGAGGGATTTGGAAGATATTATTATATCGTTATTCCACTTATAGTATTCAACGATTATGAGAATTGATATCGAATATAAGTAGATACAATTTCTGTGTAACTTATGTTCAATATCAATTGATTTGGGTTTCGTCGTGAATCATGTCTTCAATAATATCATTCTTGAAACCCTATGAGATTGAGTTATGGAAATTCATATCATAATTTGAGGATTTAATCAAGTCTTTAACTTGAGGAAATTATAAGTGAGGAATTGGAAAGAAAGTTTAATTTTTTAGTTAAGATTAAAGAATGGAATGTTGGAAAATCAATTTAACTGGAAACTATGGTTGAAATGAGGATTAAGGATTTTCAAAGGAAATTGGATTTTGATAACGAGTTATCAAACGGAAAATTAATTAAGGCTTTAAGGCTAAATCATCTTTGATTTAAGGGATGTGTTTTAAAAGAGAAAGGTTAAATATGGATTTTTTAATAATTTGAGAATGGGTTTAAAGAAGTTTAATTTTGACAAAATCCAAGGCGGAAGGAGATTGGTAGAAAACCTGTGTGTTCTATAATTGTGCTATTTTTTAAATTGCGCTTATTATTTGGAAAGACTGGGATCGGATGTATGTCTGAAAACCATTCCAAGTAATAATACGACATTGTGGAGCAATTCAAGACATTGGAGACAAAATTGAAGACCGGGACCCTTCATGTCGTAAGGATGACTTGTTGAATGTCTCGAGTGGGTTGCTCCCATTTGTAGATGGATTTATATCAGTTAAGTGGCAAGAAGCCCGAACGTATGTGAAGGAATTCTGGATAGTTGTTTTGTTCAGACCCAGAATGAAAATGTATGGTTTGTGTGTCTGACATTGTAATTGACTGCGTAGCACTGGTCTCTGTTAAATATGTATCTGCTTGGTGGCAGAGGATCTATTCTCTTGCTTAACACCCTTCTCTAAGACGTATGAGCTTAGAGGTTATATATTGATGGAAATCAGTGATGCGTAGTGAATGGACAATGTGGCATACTTAAGTTATGATATGAGCTATGGATGATCAAAGCATGGCTTATTTTAGCGTAGATTTGTGTATATTGTGACCTCGACGAACCTCACACCCCGGATTGATGGTAAACTGGTGGTCAGACTTTTATGTTCGTTTTGTATGTTTGGTGCACCGGGATGTGATGATGAAAGGGTACTACGAAGTCCCTAGTCTAGGACGCTATTTGTTGGGTACTCTGATTCATGAATGGTAGGTTAGTATAACGGAGTCCGAGTCTGGACGTTATCCGCGGGTATGCGTGCAAGAAAGTTTGTGAGCCCACTAATGATCTTTCGTACCAGGAACCATCATGTTGGAAACCCAATCTCCACTGCGAGCTCTTACGGTTTTGATTGTCTAGCCTACTGGTTACCAGTAGGATTGTCAATATAATGGGATGGGGCATTATGCTGGCTAGGACTAATACATTTATTTGCTAAAAGGTTTTTCACACTATATATAATAGTAAAAGAGGATTTTTGTGTATGAATGCATTTTTGGTTATCATAAGGAAAAACTCTCCCATCTGGTGTGTGCTTGCATTGTATAGTCTGGGACAAGCTTATAATAGCTCCATTTTTCAAAAATTCATTGCAGATTTCTATGCTCTGGTATCCACATGTGGTAAACCCGTTCCGCATTAGCAGCGTGGTCCGGTGAATTACCTAACTTTAAAATAAACCCTAAAAACAACTGTTTTGAGTTCTCATGCTAGTCCCATAACTGACCTGGAGTTTATTGTTCCCTCACCTAAACTCTGGGTGCCCATGATTTTTACACGGGAAGCCTAGTAGTTTGGCTCGCATATTTAGCCTTGGAGTTAGTTGGAGCAGAATTCTGGTTTTAGATGAAGCTATTATGACTTGGAGCATTCGCATTCTTCCACGGAGTTTAGTATCTTTTCCGTTGTGTAATCGATGTACTCTGATGTATTCCTTGTAACTCTGATGTTATATTATGGTAATGAAATGAAAAGTTCTGTTATTTTTGTGCAAATATGTTAGTACCCATAACAATTCGTCTTTATGAATGGTTCAAGTTAGTTTAATTACCAGCGAGAACCAGGCAAAAAGCCATGTCGTTACATTGCCCATTCGAAATTCAAATTCCAATTTGAAAAAAATAGGTTTTCTTTTAAATATCAAAATTCCTTTTCATGGTATTTTGTATATCAATATTAAGGGCCATTAATATTCAAACATCCAAAACACCCATTTATCAATTGCAGGTTTTCTAACACATCATATATGATAATATATATATATATAAACAAACAATATAAAATTTTGAGGAATCCAAATGGATACCTCCGTCCTGTTTTCCTTCTTCAACAGATCTTAGCTAACATAAATAATATCCATCCATCTTCAAGGTAGGATATCATGGTATAGAAAGTCGTCCAATACATATATTGCGAGGCTTATAGGGAAATCATCTGCTAATGGTACTACGGACATCCGCTAATGGTGCTGCGGGAAATATCCAATATATATAATAGCCACAACCACCATGCCTAAAATATGACTAATATATAACAACCACAGTAATATTTTAATGCATCTAGACAACCAACAAACAACATATAACATTATATTAAATAAATATTCGCTTATAATAAATTATAAACGAATCCAGAGAGTGAGTTTAGTCACCGTGATTTTTATTTTTTTGAAATGTCCCGTTAATTCCCGTATCGTTGCAACTACGAATCTACTCGAGTCGTCTCAAATAATTTTCTTTTTGTTCCTTCGATTAAACTATCAATAATTTAAATTTACTATTAAATTAAATAAATAATCCTAAGAAACTTAAATTACATAGAAATGCACCTTACTCCTGCTCCCATTTATCGACTAACCCTTCTTCTCATATTAGAAATCATGCCTAAAAGCCATACGAGTGCCTTTTTCTTCCATTTTATTGTCAAACTTCTCCTCTTCAACTCGTGCATGAAAAAATGAAACTCGATCCTATGAAAACGAACATGACTTCAACAAATCGCAACTTCGGCTTATGCCTGTAGCTCCAGTAAATGAAAATCACGATCATCTGAAATCCTAACTTCCTATCATCCCCATCGTTATGATCCATCACTCGACATCACCGTAAAAAGTGTCACAACCATCAAACCCTTAGGTCGCGACACCTCCGAACACTAATTTCATCAAAGACCCTTATGAAATCGGAGTGACCAATTTAAATCACACAACTCCCACTGAATCTATTCGAACCCCTCTTCTTACTCCCCCTTCCCTAACTCGCAAATGCTCCAATATGATCCGAGTTCCAGGGAACTTCGCAAATCAAATCGTGACTTCGACTTCTTTATCTTTCTTTTCTTTTTATATTTGAATTGGTGGTATGGTTTCAAATGACTGGGAAAGGAACCGGAAGGCAAAGACTTGAATTCAATTGGTTTTGAAATGTTTTAGAAGTCTCGATTCGATTTGGTTCTTTTTGTTTTATTGTAAAGAGGAAAAAATGGAAGAGGGGATTTGCTTAAGCTTTCTTGATTTAGAGTGGGTAGAAAGGAATAAGATGTGATATTCGTAAATGAAGGATAAACGAATAGAAACAACGTCGTTTCTAAAGGTACATGTAGGTTGCATAGTGTAGGTTTGCAGTGTACTCCCTTTTTTTCAAGCTTGGGAACGAAGAAATCATCTTGGTACATGCATTTATTTATTTTGAACTGATGCGATTCCAACCCCTTAAATCTAAAATACTTTGTGATTTCGAAGTCTTATTTAAGCGCAACAACTGACATTCCTAGGATTATACCAATATTATAAACACATTGAAACAGGTTTCGAAGCCACATTGGATCATATAGAGAATATATCGATCTAAATCGACGATTAAAATTTAAATTCGATTAAATTATTCCTAGGCATTTTCTGATCATACGTTCAATCAATAAAATCAAACGTTACGAAATTTGGAATCCGATAAAAATACACTTATTACGGATCCGATGGAATAGGTTTCGTCAAATTATGAGATCGTTTGAAACATCGCTATTTTTGAGTTCCATATAAAATCTTTGTAATATAATTTAAATTAAAAACAATTAATTCCTTAATAATAAATTATATATATACATATATACAGATAGAATTTATATTGATCACCTAAGTTATTTCGATACAGTTTTAACTTCGAAATTCAATTATTCTCATTTTCGTATTACGATAATTCGATATAGTCGAAATTTAATCGTATTCGATTATTAAATCGATAAATTCCGTATAAATCCATTTATATTATCAACTTAACATTTAAAACAATATAAAATATTTCAAATTAATCGACCAAAAATCTGGGTCGTTACAGGTGGGGGCCGGCAATGTAGGAAGAGAGGTGGAAGGAATGAAGGAAGGAGAAGTGGAAGAAGTAAAGTGAAAGAAGTGGAAAGGGGGACTTCTATTTATAGGAAAAAGGAAAGTGGCATGGATCACTAAGGTGTCGACTATCTAAGAAAGGGGCTTGACAACTCAAAACAAACACAAAGGAGTTTCTAGGGCGGTGACCCCTCAAATGAAATACAACTTCTAGGATAGTGAAGTGTTTTAGCTAGTTCAACAACGTTTAACACTACCAAACGTTGTATAACGACTTATCAAAGCTTATGGAAATAAATTAGTGTTCTAAAATATTTACACAACATTAGAAAAATATTTTTTATTTTTATTTTTAAATATTTATTATTGGCTCAAAACTAATTAAATCAATTTTCTTTAAAATCTACCTAAGCTTTTTCTACTCACACGATCACATACCAATTTCGACTACTACAAAATTTGAGGCTCTACTATATTTTTCAGATATGGTTCTAATAGTCCTTGTCTCGTCGAATTCAAAGACCATTTGCAAAATGGTCTTTCTATGTGTTATTATTTAATTTTTAACTTGGTTTTCTGAGCTGCGTTTATTTTACGCACGTTCACACACTAAATTCAATTAATTTATAATTTGGAATCTTACCAATATTTATCACTAGGGATTCAATAAAATTGGTTTCATCGAATTATGAGACTATTTGCAAAATGTTTATTTTTAAGCTTTTTAAAATAGCACTAAATTATCAATTTCAAAATAATCCATTTGATTATCATTTTTAAAAATCCAGTAACCTTATTTATCTATTTATAAGATGTATTCATAATACTATCAGAAAATCTCAAAAAAATTCGATGTCGATGAATAGCGTCAAATTTGCATTTTTTGGAACGTTGTTTGAACTGATAAGTTGATAAAACTAATTTAAATAACTTATCTGATGTTATACTTTTTGAAATTGTATTCAAAAAAAAGTGTACATATCTAGAACCGTGCGCGGTTATTTTAAATTCTTAAAAATTCCAATTTTCAAAATATCAAAAATTCTGGCATGTTACATTCTCCCTAGTTAAAATCTTTTCGTTCTCGAGAAGGAAAGAAGACTTAAGCAAAGAATAGAGTACTGAGATAGTATATATAATTAAAGAATCATTCCATATCATTTATCAACATCTACATGTTATAACCAATATATCAACTATATCATAGATATACCTTATACCCCTGTGTAAAGTGCCACTTAAGGTATAAGCGATGTATATGCATCTATACTGACCAACCTGATCACATACTACATACCTAAGGTGGCCTCTACAAAATGGTATCATGCTCCAAAATATATAACAAGTTCCTATACTACACCAAAAATAAGCTAACAACTATGTATACATAACACATTTCCTAAATCGAAACTAGCTACCATATGATTGTCTAACAGTCATCGGAGTCACTGCCTGAAGGTACAGAGATTATGATCTCTTCTGGCTCTTGGTCTATCTCATCATCCATATCCGGATCATTCCACCCATCCCATCCAGGTACCATGATTTGATCCTCATCAAATGCGTCGGGATCTTTCTCCATAAACTCTTCTTCGTCGTCGGCTTCATAGCAGCCCTTATCTACCTATGGCTCCATCTCAATCTCTATCCCATCATCTTCATCATGATTAGCATATCCTCCCTCGAGTTCTACCTCGGGCTCGATCTCATCGCCGAACTCCGATGCTAAGTCTATCATAGGCTCATCCACCTCTGGGAGTGGTATCTCAAGTAGTGCCGACTCCTCGTGGATCGGCTATGGAATGAAATCAGATATAATCTCCAACGCTGGGGGACGCTGAATCTCTACTACCGCATCCTAGTCTATCATCCAATCATTATAATCACATGAGTCCTCAGACTGTACAGAGTCCGGCAATACTAGAGTAGGTGTGGAAGTGGACTCAAAATTGATGACTACAATCGGTCGAAATGCTTGTGTGGCGTTGGAAAGATACTTGTCAGTGTTGCCCTGACTAGACAAGTTAGAATAACTACTAATCTGTATATTCTCTGAAGAAGAACTAGGGAAAGGCTCCCTAAACTGGGCCAAATATCGGAGGACAAATAACTGCTCACCCCTACCTCTAATCTTACCTCTACCCCTATCTCTCTGCAGTAAAACAAAGAGTTTTTAATCAATACACTATTTTAAACAAGCACTTTAAACTTATACTTTTCTAATCAAAGAAATAAATGAGTTTTAATGTATATCCACTGTCCAAAATCGTGAATATAACCTCCTTTATAAATTTCATCTTAATGTGCATCAGAATTGATCGATTGTCCAAAATTGTTGAAAATTCGGTTTACTTACCATAATCTAAAATTTTAAGTTCATAATCATCACTGTATTAACTAAATTAGCTACCCTATAGCACATTCAACAATCAATTAGTTGATTAACTTTTCAAACTTAACTTTATTATTCGGTTAAAACATGATTCTTTTTCCTTTAAATACTTATTACTTTGGAAGTCAAAACTACAAATACGTCTCTCTTATATATACAATTCTGTCGACTCATTCTAGTGTATCTCTGACCTATCTCTAATGAGTCACGTATCCTATGATACTACTGATTCTATCTTTGATAAGTTATTCATCCTAGGATACTACAGATTCTATCTTTGATGACTCTATCCCTTTAGTTATAATGAGTCGTAGCCCAAACTTTGAATTACTGAAGGCTCTAATACCAACTGTAACGGCTCAAAAAATTCCTCCCTTTTTAATCGACTATACACCACACAAGTCTGATCCAAACAATAAAAATCCTCAAAATATTTACTTTGGGCATACAACACATCTGACAATAACAAAAGACTTTTCATTAATATCATCTCGATATTACATACGAGTACAAGAGTATATACCAGAGTACATTAAATAATACATTGCACAGTGGAAATGTAAATGCACGGCGGATACATAACTCTCAACTGAAGACTTATAATGCTCTGGACACAACTCTAGCTTCAACCCAGGACCTGCTCTATAAGATATTTGCAAACCAAAACTACTAGCTGCCCATGTGGAAAATTATGGGCACCTAGAGTATAGGTGGGAAAACAATAAACTCAGAGTCTGTCATGGAACTAGTGCGAGAACTTATATATTTTTTTAATTCATTTCAAAGTAAGTTAAACATAAAACCATGCCCAATAACACAGAACATGTTTCCCTTATGAATACAAGTATAAAACTAGATAACAAACCATAACTCATGTCATACAATCATTAACCATGATTCGAAGGTTTCAAAATTCATGTTTTTGGAAAATGAAGGTATTATAAGACTTAAGTCTCGTCACACAATGCAACACATACCAAAGGATAGAGTTTTACCTTATAATAGGCAAACATGCTTGATATTCTTTAAAACAAAACATTTGATATTTTTATTAATGTCTAGGTGTTGAAATCATTTTTGAAAATAAGTGTATCAATCTTAGCACGCATAATGCCCTATCCCATTATGTTTGATATGAGGGTTCAAAATAAACATAAGCTAGATTGGAAGTTGGATTCCAATATTGACCAAGGTGAAGGATCTTCCTTAACCACATTCGAAACACCTCTAGCAAGATGTCACTGGAGTCAACCATTATGTCCTTTTGGATCGGCAGAGCCAGCCAGCACTAACGGTGGATTAGGATCATTCTTGAACATGACTAATAGTAGAACCGTCATCCGAGGTGCCTCGATCTATCATCCACATAAGTAAACCTGCCTGGGCTCCATACCATGGCGTCACTTTTCCGCAAGAAGGAAATTTTAGTCCTCATCTCTGTTGTCCATCATCCTGTTTTCAGCCGTTCATCATCCTGTTTTCAGCCGTTCACGGGTAGTAAGGTATTAAGGCCACGGTTCAACACAAAGCTATGATAATCCAGCCATGCTTTGATCATCATCCACAAAGCTCTACTTTCCAACAAAAAATTTGATTAGCTCAGCACTTAGCATGCCACATTGTGAATTCACGGCACATAATCGGTGTCTATTGATATAAAACCCTCTGAGTAGATAAGCCTCGAAGGAGGGTGTCAAGCAAAAAGAATAAATTCTCCACCACCAATAGATATAACATCAATAGAAGCCAATCAGTTATGTTGTAAATTACAACATTAGACACACATCCATTTACAAGTCCGTTCTCAGTTTTGAACAAAACCGAAGGCGATTTATTCCACGACCCTTTCTGGGTGAGAAAGCCCTTGCAACTCGAAACACTTCTTTCAAAACATGGTTATATTTGATAAACCAAATAATTTAAGTTTATTTAACTTGAATTCTCTAAATATCGTTTTATCATACTCAACTAATTAGGCTGAAAACAAAAAATAATTCAAATATAGTTAAAACTTCATATTTCTTTTTCAAATCACTTTAAAATCGTTTATTATGATTTATCATAAATTTTCCATACTTCTAATAATTTTAAAATAGCACGTTTCATTAAAATCGTTTTCTGGTCACTAATGGCATTGGCACTGTTTTTATTCAAATTTGGTTTTAACTTATCTCAAGATCCAACCATTGGATTTTAAAACTCCACATATCATTTGAAATATCTATTCATTATGAACTCAATGTTTTCCATTTTTGGAAAAAACCGACAGTCGGGTCTCATGTATGTCAGTTTGAAGTCAATAGTTGAAATTTGCGAATTACTACTACATGACGAGTTCTATTTAAACAAAACTTCGACTATATATTAAAATTAAATCGAATTAATTCTAAAATAGTTTATTAATTATATAATTACTGTATAAAAATTTCCAAAAACTATATTTTCCATTATCAACTCAAAATCCAAATATTCCATTAAATGGCTATTATAATATTATTTTATTATTAAAATAATATATTTTTTTCCTGAACTTGTCCACTTACATTCAAATTTTCCTAACGTCCATTATAAAAATAAATAAGGAAGTATTGAAAAGGAAATCTCGTTAAAACCTTTCTTACATACCCTAACCAAACTTTACTTTTTCCTGTTACTATTCATTTTTAAATATAAACTTGGACGGACCATAACCAGCTTTTATTTTCTTTAAAACCATTTCTTTAATTTGCATAAGTTCATCTTAATGGTTTCAAAAATTGTAACGACCCAGGGAAATCAATGATCGAATTTTGAAAATAATACATAAAACCCGTATCACTTGACAAAACCTAAGTATCGAAATCACAAGATAATTAATAGAAAGAAATTAGAGGGTGAGATAAGAAAGAAAGAAATATTATAATAGAAGAAGAAGAACCAACACAACACAAAGTCTCACATCGCAACAGAACAAAATACAATATAGAAATAATCTTCTTTATTAAGAGCTTGATATAAAAATTTACAAATCATCATAGTACATCAGTATACATGGACAGTTATAACATCCTGTCCTTATATACAACACACAGCGGAATAAATACTAATATGTCTGAACTATGATATCAGTTATTTGTAGTGTCCAATAACTTGTACCTGCGAAACCCGGTCTAACCCGAGCATTACAAACGCTGGATCAATTTGGTGAGCCAAAGAGAGAAACCCACTAAGTTTATAAACAACATCCAACTTGAATTTAAAGAAACAAATTCTTTTTAAAAGAAAACAGTAATCGTAAAACAAATCCACACTTAAACACGGATGGTTTTTACCTTATGATAACCAAAAACTAAAACGACCTGAACTTCCCCGGTAAGGAAAGCACGGATTGAATTGAGAACACGCCACATCGGGACGCAAACAGAAGAACATTTCATTGTATATTATAACAATTCCGTTAGAATACAAGAATATATAGAGTATGAATCAATATTACACATCATAAAATATCGGAGATTACAATACATTACATAGCAACGGAAAAATAAAACAATACACAACTGAAAGAGATATACGGATACTGAGCTTTTCGGATATCGTTCCAGCTGTAAACCAGGTTCCTGTGAATATAAATCTGCAAAACAAAAACTACTAGCTGCCCATGTGGAAAATAGGGGCACCCAGAGTTTAGGTTAAAACAATAAACTCCGGGTCAGTCATGTGACTAGTGTGAGAACTAAAACAGTCATTAATCTTTATTTTAAAGTTAGGTAAATCAAGGGACTACGCCGTATAACACGGAACAGGTTTCCTTCCAAGAATACCAGTGCATAAAACAACAACGCAATGCTAAATAAAGAACAATGAAGCTATTATATGACCCAGGTCCCATCACATAATGCAACACAAGCCAGAGGATAGGGTTTTACCTTATAATAGCCAAAGAATGCTTGATACGCTAAATTTCATCTTTTATTATTACTATAAGTGTATAGTGTCAAAACCATTTCAATCATAAATAACAATCATAGACGGCATGGGTACCATATATCATGCCGCCATACTAGTTCTACAATCAAAACCGCAAAGTCACGTATTGGATGTTAGGTTTTCCGTCCGTGAACCAAGGCAAGGGATCGTCCTCTACCGATTCGAGACTGTCTAGCCCAAGCCTTAGGACCCAAACTTAGGTGGGCCCCTATATAGTCAGGGCCGGTCCACCGATGTGGATTAAAATGCCTGAATACTGTGTTTCCCCGCCCTTTAGGGCGTAAATGAGTCCTATGACTCCATCGGCTCCACATAGTCACTGATATATCCGAGGCGCCTTGCAATCCAAGAACCACACAGGTGAAAATAATATAAATGTCAGGGTTGGTAGGTCACTGACACCACCCTAACTAGAAAGAAACACATGTCCTCCCTGATGTCCTCTCCCGTTTCTGGTTCACAACCGGGGTGTGAGGCTAGCGAATCAACGTTATACACAAAGCTACGCCACAAAGGCCGTGCTTTTATCATCAACCACAAGACTCTGCTTTTCAACAAAAGCCTTGATTATTTGCATCTTAGCATGCCACACAGGCAAACCACTCCATGCAACTGATATCCATCAATCACACAGAATGATATCCAATGTCATACACACAGTCCATTTACAAGTCTTTTCTGGGTCTGAACGAAACCGGAGGCACCTTGTACCTCGCATATCCATCGATCTCCAAGTATGTCTGGACGATCACCAACTGATTCCCTCCTCTTGGGTGTACAGCCCAATCAAGATCATCAGTAATTATCCAAACGATGTGAAGACCTCCGGTCTTCAACCACCGTCTTCATCCTCGACACATCGTCGAATCAGTTATTCAGAATGGGATTAACCCAGTCTTTCTGAATAACCGACGTATATAATAAACAAGTGTTACACAAACACAACATACGCCTCATTCCAATTCAGAATATTCTTTTATTCAAATATTTTTATAATCTGGGAAAGGTTCCCATTAATTTTATCAATGATAGATTCTTTAAATTTATTCTTTAATCTTCCTTTGAATATCAATTCAAACCAAATTATGGTTTACACAAACTAGTCGGGACTAACGAACCTTACCGAAATAATCATTTTTTTTATTTTCCCAAACCCAACCTATTCATCCCATGAAGTAAAACTGGTAATGCTTCATATCTAACACCACGGTGTTATCGGTAAATTCAATTACCATTTCACGTTCAAATCTAATTAAAGATTTAACTATCGCCTGGAGCAAAACTGGTGATACTCCATTCTCGATCATTTCAATCTAATTAAAGATTCATTAAAACTCCACTTGGTTTTAATCTTCCCAAAAATCTATATTAAAGATTGTTTAACTTAGGAAATCATATCCTGTCTTTAACTGGGTTAAAGAACCAATGTCATTTAAAACACGGTTCACGATAAACCCAAAATCAAATTCTATTCCATCAGCCTTTAACCATAAATTAGCAAGTGAACAGTTCCCTAAGTAATAACGCCGAATGCCGAAACCCACATCAGATCAATACCCAGGAAACCATTCAACTTAACTAATCTCCAGTTAGTTTCTGATTTTCTTAACTCCGTTAGGTCTAAGAACAGTATTATTGAAGATACCATTCATGACAACCAAAATCACATCTCATTAATTATTGGGTTAAAGAACAAGTGTTATTTTAAACACCGTTCACGATAAACCAAAAAATCAATTCAAATTCAATTCCAATTAAATACCATTTAATTGGTACACTTCATTAAATCTAAATAAAAAGATTTAATCTTTTTCTCAACTGGGTTTAAGAATAGTGTAAATGAAGACACCATTCACAACAAATCCAAATCCCATTTGATATTAAATACAAGGCTCTGAATAGAAAATATATCGGCTTATATTCAATATCAAATTCTACGACCAACAATATATCGTATTGGAAATAACGATATAAATATATCTTTCAAATTTCCATAACAATATCCGCATAATCACGAAATCCAGCACTGAAATATTCCAAAGACAATTTCGATTCAAATACATTCTAATTTAATTATTGGAAATTCTGGTTACTATTAAAACCCTTTCAAATCCAACTATTTATTTCAAAAATAAATGGATTATAATTTTTGTTCAAAACTAGTTAATTTCAATAAAAATCTATTTTTATCTTCTCAAATTTGAAAATTTTCATCCTAATTCTTCACAAATCATTTTTTATGATTTTACACAAATTATTACTATTATCAAGGCCCGTACAGTCGATTTCCAACAACGGCCATCGAACTGCACTTACACCGACCTTTTCCAAATTTGATTTGGACATAATTCCAAATACAACCGTTGGATTTCAAATCTTTTATATTCGTTGGAAAGCTCTTTTTGATACGAACCCAACGGTTCCAGCTTTGGGAGAATCCGACGGTCGGATCTCTTGTAACGTCAATTCGAAGTCAATGGTTGAAATTCGCGAACGGTCGCGGTGTGACGCGTTCTATTCTACGATGAAATATATATAATATATATATTTCATCGATTTCCTTTATAAACGTATTTTATAAATTCGTTTGAATACGACTTCAATTTCTATTCTGGCTTAAGTTCTTCAACTTTTCAGTTTCTAAGAACTTTCTAGTTTTTCAAAAAATTGGCTAACGCCCTAAATTTTCGAAAAATTTCGCCATAACCTCCCCTGCACGAGAGCACCGGGAAAATCCTGAAATCGCCATACAGGCCTCTCCAATCCAAAAAAAAAAGCCAGTCGGCTCATAAAACCATCATACCCAAACAAAAACATCGTATATGTTCAATATATCGTATATGTATGTTTTCATACAATGCCTATATATACATTTTCATATGACGCTTTTAAATATTCATTCAACGCATATATAATTTCACACAACCCATATATAAGCCAAAAATAATATTATTAGCGAACTAGTAATATTTCCATCGTTTGACAATTTAATATATACCATACATACGCAAAAAATGATAATTTTAGCGAACTAATATTTATTTCAAGGTGTGACTATTTTATATACTCATATATGTGTTAAAAATGTTATTTTTAACAAACTAGAATTCATTTCAACGTATGACTATTTTTATTACTTCACATACATAATAAAAATGATATTTTTGCGAACAAAAATATATTTCCACTCATGACTATTTTTAACACTTTGTATACATGATAAAAATAATATTTTTGGCGAACAAAAATATATTTTGACTCATGACTATTTTTAGCACTTCATATACATGATAAAAATGTTATTTTTGGCGAACAAAAATATATTTCGACTGATGACTATTTTTATTACTTCACATACATGATAAAAATGTTATTTTTATCGTTTAAAGAATTTATTAAACACATGAATATTTCATATAATTCATGCATACAATATAAATGTTATTTTTATCGTTCAAAGAATTTATTTCAAACATGAATATTTTTATATACTTCATTTCACATCACAAACCAAATTCACACAAACAAATCAATCCAAACACACAACCAAACAAACAATTCGTCCATGGTTTGTGGATGACGGGGAGCAATTTATATTCTCAGTTATAAAATAAATAACTGAATAGAAAATTTTAGTGAGAAGTTCTCACCTTTGGGATCCACTCTATCATTCTTTATTGGATGGTCTGGATTTCGTTTTGCTCCCAGTCGGTTCCATTGCAATCTGGTTCACACGATTTTTGTATTAAAAATCACATTTTTATTTCAATGCTATAAAAATCACATTTTTATTTTGTTATTCATATAATAAAAATTCTATTTTTATCCTTAAATCATTTCTACAAAAATTATATTTTTATATCGCTCTCTTTATAATAAAGATATATTTTTAAGTTGCTACTTCATACATAAAGGTCATATTTTTACTCTCAATTAAACAAAGAAAAATCATATTTTTCCTCTCGAAACTAACAAAGAAAAATCACATTTTTTCTATTCAACAAATATGAACAAAAAAAAAACATATCTTTATATTTTTTACGCTAGTATGTAAATAAAAATCCCATCTTGCCATAAGTAAAATCTAATCCTTTCATGAATAAAAATCAAATCTTTTTGTCACTACTCATTTATAAAAAAAATCAGTTCTTTTCTAAATAATGTAAATATAGAAAAAAATCAGTTTTTTTTCTATGTAATGTAAATATAAAAAATTAGTTCTTTCCTATGTAAACAAAAATAAAAATCAGTTTTTCTTCCAAGTTAAAATCAGATTTTCTACAGTTAAAAATTTATATTCAAAACTGAAAATAAAATAAAATCAATGTATAAAAAAACTTACGGGTTCTCTTCGCGGGGGGGGGGGGGGGGGGGGCTGGTTGCTCTCGGGTGTGGCGGGTGATGGCGCAGTCGAAGGGGAGGGGTGCGTGGAGGTTTTGGGGATTGGGGGTTAGGGTATTTAGATTTTTTTGAAGGGGGAGAGAAGGAAGAGGTCAAAGGAGGGGGGAACGGAGGGAGGTGGTGCGGCACCAGGGGAAGGGGTTCCGAGGGGGTGGCGCTGAACGGTGGAGGCGGGATCGCGGTTTCTCCCTTTTGAGCGACAATTTTTTTTCTGATTGAATCGGTTTTACGATGGAAAAAACGGGAGGGGCTGAGCGGTTTTACCTGGTTGACCACGGGTTGGAAAAGTTGACCAAGGGTTTTAACTTAAAGGGGTATATATATATATAATAATATTTAATTCACTGAATACTTGCTTATCGTCACTAACTCCAAATCAAACCCAACAACTTCCACCCCTAGCTAATTAACCCTATTCCGAACACAATGAGATATGTATTGTAACCCAATTCGGCTGTTACGATCAGTTTTTGTCAAAATTAAAATATAAATAAATATAATAGTCAAACTTGACTTTAACGCACATTTTAAATTACCGGGGCCACATACAGACCCCAAAAATTCCAGAAAAATAATTCTGGCTGTGTTTTGACGATACGGTCCTAACAAAACTAATTTCGTCAAATTCTAAGACCGTTTGAAAAATGGTCATTTTCTAATCGATCGAAATTGACTAAAACTGTCAAAACACGTTTTACTTCGCCACGCTCACATATTGATTCAGAAAATTACAAATTTTGGAATCTAGCATTAACTTGACATTATGGATCCAACAAAAGTGGTTTTGTCGAAAACAGAGATCGTTTGCAAAATTTCCATTTTTAAGGGCTATATTTTCCATAGCAACTATTTTGAATTTTCATCTAGGCATAATTTTTATCCCCGCTATGAAATTTCAATTTTTCGTATTCATTGGAAATATATTCTCAAATAGATTCTAATATTTTTTGTTTCGCTAAAATCTGGTTTATTTTGAATTTTGTACCTTCATTTGAAATTCGAAATTGAATTTTCGAACTACCGCGCCATTTCCAATTCCTTTTAAAAATAAATATTTATGTTCGAACGTCGAATAAAATAAATATATACATTCTAATTCTATTCAAAATAAATTTCTCGTCTTTACTATAAAAAATAATTAATTTTAAATATTCAAAATTCATCAAAATTGCCAAAATAAATTTTTTAAATTAGTTCAGATTTTCTGGATTATTACAATCTCCCCCGCTTAAGATCTTTTCGTCCTCGAAAAGGAACGTAGCTAAAAGATGTTTTACCAGCCAACTCAACTTTCAGTTTGGCGTTCATTCTGGGACATTACTAACCCTATACTAATGAGACACACATTCTACAATGCTGCTGATTCTATCCCTAATGAAGATTCTTCAATAGGATATTACTAATTCTACCACTGATGAGTCTTTTATTCTGTTCTAACGAGTTGTACCCCAAAGATTTGATTGACTTAACTAAAGTTCCGATAAACTGGTCGAGCACAATCCAAACAATCAATCAATTCAATTTGACAATAAATATAAGGTTTTGAATAGAGATAGTATCGACTTATATTCAACATCAAATCCTGAAACCAACAGATATCATATCGGAAAAAACGACATAAATATATCTTTCAAATTTCCATAACAATATCTGCATAATCACGAAATCCAACATCGAAATATTCCAAAGATAATTTCGATTCAAATCCATTCCAATTCAATTATTGGAAATTCTGGTTACTTTTAAAACCCATTCAAATCCAATTTATTTATTTCAAAAATAAAAGGATTATAATTCTAGTTCAAAACTAGTTCATTTCGATAAAAATCTATTTTTATTTTTTCAAATTTGGAATTTTTCATCCCAATTCTTCACAAATCATTTCTTATGATTTTACACAATTTATTACTATTTTTAATAACTTTATCAAGGCCCGTACAGTCAATTTCCATCAACGGCCATCGAACCGCACTTACATCGACCTTTTCCAAATTTGATTGGGACATAGTTCCAAATCCAACCATTAGATTTCAAATATTTTATATTCATTGGAAAGACCTTTTCGATAACAACCCAACGGTTCTAGTTTTAGGAGAATCCGACGGTCGGATCTCCTAGAACGTCAATTCGAAGTCAATGGTCGAAATTCGCGAACGGTCGAGGCGCGACGCGTTCTATTCAGGCTATTAATATATATTTTGTCGATTTCCTTTATAAACGTATTTTATAAATTCATTTGAATACGATTTCAATTTCTATTCTGGCTCAAGTTCTTCAACTTTTCAGTTTCTAAGAACTTTCTAATTTTTCAAAAATTTGGCTAACACCCTAAATTTTCGAAATTTTTTGCCATAACCTCCCCTGCACGGGAGCATCGGGAAAATCCCGAAATCGCCATACAGGCCTCTCCAATCCAAAAAGAAAAAGAAACAACCAAGCGGCTAGCCAATCGGCTCATAAAACCATCATACCCATAAAAAACAGTAAATATGTACCTATTTGTCGGGCATACAATTTTATTCCTCTTCTCTAGCCTCCATGCTATGACCTATTCAATATATCGTATATGCATGTTTTCATACAACGCCTATATATACATTTTCATATGATGCTTTTATATATTCATTCAACGCATATATAATTTCATACAACCCATATATAAGCCAAGAATAATATTATTAGCGAACTAATAATATTTCCATTGTATGACAATTTTATATATACCATATATACGCTGCAAACGATAATTTTAGCGAACTAATATTTATTTCAAGGTGTGACTATTTTATATACTCATATATTTGTTAAAAATGTTATTTTTAACAAACTAGAATTCATTTCAACGTATGACTATTTTTATTACTTCACATACATGATAAAAATGATATTTTTGGCGAACAAAAATATATTTCCACACATGAATATTTTTAACACTTCATATACATGATAAAAATAATATTTTTGGCGAACAAAATATATTTCGACTCATGACTATTTTTAACACTTCATATACGTGATAAATATGTTATTTTTCACGAACAAAAATATATTTTGACTCATGACTATTTTTATTACTTCACATACATGATAAAAATGTTATTTTTATCGTTTAAAGAATTTATTCAACACATGAATATTTCATATACTTCATACGTACAGTAAAAATGTTATTTTTATCGTTCAAAAAATTTATTTCAAACATGAATATTTTTATATACTTCATTTCACATCACAAACCAAATTCACACAAACAAATCAATCCAAACATACAACCAAACAAACAAGTCGTCCATGGTCTGTGGATGACGGGGAGCAATTTATATTTGCAGTTTTAAAATAAATAACTGAACAGAAAATTTTAGTGAGAAGTTCTCACCGTTGGGATCCACTTCATCATTCTTTATTGGATGGTCTGGATTTTGTTTTGCTCCCAGTCGGTTCCATCGCAATCTGATTCACATGATTTTTATATTAAAAATCACATTTTTATTTCAATGCTATAAAAATCACATTTTTATTTTGTTATTCATATAATAAAAATCCAATTTTTATCCTTTCATTTCTATAAAAATTATATTTTTATATCGCTCTCTTTTTAATAAAGATCTTATTTTTAAGTTGCTACTTCATACATAAAGTTCATATTTTTACTCTCGATTCAAATAAAGAAAATCATATTTTTTTCTCACGATACTAACAAAGAAAAATCATATTTTTCCTCTCGATACTAACAAAGAAAAATCATTTTTTTTTCTATGCAACAAATATGAACAAAAAAAAATCATATCTTTATATTTTTTCGCTAGTATGTAAATAAAAATCCCATCTTGCCATAAGTAAATCTAATCCTTTCATGAATAAAAATCAAATCTTTTCGTCACTACTCATTTATAAAAAAACCCAGTTCTTTTCTATGTAATGTAAATATAGAAAAAAAATCAGTTTTTTTTCTATGTAATGTAAATATAAAAAAAATAAGTTCTTTCCTATGTAAACAAAAATAAAAATCATTTTTTTTCCTAGTTAAAATCAGATTTTTTTATAGTTAAAAACTTATATTCAAAACTGAAAATAAAATAAAATCAATGTATAAAAAAAACTTACGGGTTCTCTTCGCGGGGGGCGCTGGTTGCTCTCGGGTGTGGCGGATGGTGGCGCAGTCAAAGGGGAGGGGGAGGCGTTGCGGTTTCAATTTTTTTGAAGGGGGAGAGAAGGAGGAGGTTAGAGGAGGAGGGGGAACGGAGGGAGGCGGTGCGGCACCAGGGGGAGGGGTTCCGGGGGGAGTGGCGCTGAACGGTGGAGGCGGGATCGCGGTTTCTCCATTTTGAGCGATGTTTTTTTTTTCTGATTAAATCGGTTTCACAATGGAAGAAAAGGGGAGGGGCTGAGCGGTTTGACCCGGTTGACCACGGGTTGGGAAAGTTGACCAAGGGTTTTAACTTAAAGGGATATATATATATATAATATTATTTAGTTCACTTAATACTTGCTTATCGTCAAGAACTCCAAATCAAACCCTATAACTATCGCCCCTAGCTAATTACCCCCATTCCGGACACAGTGGGATATGTATCGTAACCCAATTCGTCTGTTATGACCAGTTTTCGTCAAAATTAAAATATAAATAAATATAATAGTCAAACTTGACTTTAATGCACATTTTAATTTACCGAGGCCACATACAGACCCCAAAAATTCCAGAAAAATAATTCTAGCTATGTTTTGAAGATATGGTCCTAACAAAACTAATTTCGTTAAATTCAGAGACCGTTTGAAAAATGGCCATTTTCTGGTCGATCGAAATTGACTAAAACTATCAAAACACATTTTACTTCGCCACGCTCACATATTAATTCAGAAAATTACGAATTCTGGAATCTTGCAATAACTTGACATCCCGGATCCAACAAAAGTGGTTTCGTCGAAAACAGAGGTCATTTGCAAAATTTCCATTTTTAAGGGCTATATTTTCCATAGCGACTATTCTGAATTTTCATCTGGGCATAACTTTTTATCCCCGCTATGAAATTTCAATTTTTCGGATTCATTGGAAATATATTCTCAAATAGATTCTAATATTTTTGGTTTTGCTAAAATCCGGTTTATTTGAATCATGTACCTTCATTTGAAATTCGAAGTCGAATTTTCGAACTACCGCGCCATTTCCAATCCCTTTTATAAATAAAAATAAATTTTTATATTCTAACGTCGATTCAAATAAATATATACATTCTAATTCTATTCAAAATAAATTTCTCGTCTTTACTATTTAAAATAATTCATTTTAAATATTAAAATTCATCAAAATTGCCAAAATAAAAATTTTAAATTGGTTCAGATTTCCCGGGTTATTACAAAAACATTTTGAAATAAATACCTTATTCTAATATTGTAATAATGTCTAAATACAAATAGATAGCAATCTAGTGGAACGCTTGCATCTCATGCTCCACATATATAGTATACAATCAAAACTATGGGTGCATACTGGGGATTGGATTCCCACTATGACATGGTATGGAACCACCTGTCGATAGTTTATCTCTAGAGGGGAATTAACTGGGTTCAACAAGAACATCTTGCAACACAGCCACAGATGACTGAGCACCCATTTTGCCTGAGTGTATCGAATATATATCACCAACGGTTAGTATTAGCAACTGTTTCTCGAAAGGGCAGCATCGATTAGAATAAAGAAGGAAATGAATTTCTCTAGATAGGTGATTATACACCCTAATGGGAGCAACACACTTAACCATGCTTCCTACCCGATTTCTGCCATTTCTTGGCTGTGAGGCCTGAGGTTTGAATTAGCTTTTTAAGATAGCACATCGTCATTCGCTTTGAATGCCACATCGTCAAACCCTCCAGAAATCACTAATTGATTTCCTAAAAAATACTCAGGTTATTAAGATAACAGAAGTTCAATTCTCTGCCACCAACTATGGTACGTTTGAGGAATTCAACATACGCGATCCCATTGGAATTACTCTGTCAATCATCCGTCTATACAATTTATCCCGGGACTGGACTAACCGAAGACACCCTCCTACTGCATCCTTGGATTACCTTATGGATCAATAGCGAGTAGTCCTTGCAAACTCGCATATTCTATCACGACCGAATTGCATCAAAATACTCTGGTTGCAAATCAGAGAAATTTATCAAGTAGCCCTTCCGTTTATGAATCACGGTCTTCAACTGCTTCGTCTTCAATCAGCATCTTCTATGATTTCATAACTGCTGATTCAGAATAGTTTTCGAATATAAATTTGTTCTCGGTCTTTCCGTGCCCATAATCGTATAGGTCAGATTTGAAACTCGGTTATTTAGCTATCAAATAAACAATCATTCAATCATGAAAATAAAACGAGTTCACTAGTTCAGTACTCAGCATCACTTGGCTTCTAAAAATAAATAACGAACATTAATTTAAAACTTATAAATCTTCTAATGTTGTGAGTATAGCTTTTCACATCTTATTTTAATATAAGATCACTTTAAATCATTTAAATATTTTAGTATTAAATCGTATTTATATTCCCAACTTCAGTAACAAATTCATGTAAACATCGATACAAAATCCCTTTGGTTGTATTTCTTGAAAACAATAACACTTCCTCTTTTGAATAAACTTATTAAATCTCGTCTTGTTAATTTTTGAACTCTCGAAAATATCGTTATATTTTCACAAAATCTCTTTTTATTTCCGTTACTCTGGAAATACTATTTTATATTCTAAAACCCATTTTATTTCTGCTACCTCAACACTCCGTAGTCCCTAATCGAAAACTAGTAACATAACAACTCCCTAAATATCAACTCCAAAGGCCGAAACCAACATCAGATCGATACTCAAGAAGCTGTTCAACTCAACTAATCTCTAGTCAGTTTCTAATTTTCTTAATTTCATTCAAATCTTCAAAATGTTTGCTTTTAAACCATTTTCTGGTTTGAAAATCTCGATTCAATGCCATTTATTTCACTTAATTTCATTGTTAAATATTTCCTACACGAAATCATCATTTTAACTTTGCTGATCTTTTGTAGACCTTATTTATAATACTCGGTCTTAATATAAAACCCTTGTACCTCGATTCCATCTTACTTAATCCAAATGTTATATAAACTTTTATTTCAAACCATCGTATTCACTTAAAATCACTTTTATAACTTCATTATAAAATATGGATTCAATATAATCCCATTCATAAACTCTTATCAGAATTAATCTACATTTCACTTCATCTTTGTTTGCTTACATAAATGACTTCCATTTAAGAAAAGAAATCCTTAAATTATTAATTAAATTAATAATTTACTTCCTCGCTTAATGAAATAAAATTAATTTTCATTTCAATTCTTATTAATAATTAATCAAATATTTGTTAAATCATTTCATTAGATAAATTAACAGCAACTAATTAAATAATCAATCCCAGTAAAATTGGTTGACTTATTCAGGTCAAGCTATAATTATTTCTTTAACCAATTCTAATTAATTCATCCTTTTAAATTAATTAAAAATATGATTAATTTAAATAATTTCATTTAATTGTTTTCTTCGAGCCAATTAATTCAACTCTTGACCGTTAGGTTAATTTCTGCCCATTTGCGGATAAAATTTGTTAACATAAGCATTTGCATTATAAACCCATTTAGTAAAATATTATATAATAAATAAAAAAATATTTAATTCCTCTTAAATAAACTTTTTTTCAAAAGAATAGATTTCAAAATCTATCTCCAGTTAGAAAATAAATTTTATAACTCGATTCATGTTGATTCACCTGACGGTGAATCAATATTTATAACCGATTTATTTATAGGCCATATGTTATCAATTACTCAACCAATTATGCCTATTGGTTAACACAACGTTGAATTTCCAACCAAAGATCAACAACCAAATCAATCATTTAATCAGAACAGGTCATATAATGATAATATGAAAATAAATAACATTTAATATATATGAGGAATCCAGTTGGATTCCTCCAACCTATTTTTCCATGCATCCAAATATGTTACCTCAAATAAAATCATATATTCAATAAACAAATATAATATTCAATAATCAAACAATAACAGCAATTCATGTCCATATTTCAGTTTAATATGTTTATTTTATTATAAACGTAACCAATGAGGTAAGTTGTCTCATTTGGTAATAATCGTTAAAATTAACGATTGGTTTAAATTAAGTTAAACGAACGTCTAATTTAATCAATTCAGTCAACACATATAAACATATTCAGCGTCCATCAAACAATTATCAATCATAACACACAAATATTTAAACCCGACCTATATAAAATATAAGTGGGATAAAAACTGAGTGAGTAAACTCACCTTATGTCCAGCTTTGTCCAAATCACCTTCGAAATATCTCTTTTGTTGATATGGTCTAAAAGTCCGTTGGCTTTTGTTCCATTCCAATAAAATACGAGAACGTTATACTAATTAGATGGTACGATTTAAATTAATTAAATACCCTATTTAAACTGTTAACTAAGTTGTTATATATACACGTCAATTAGATTGAGTATATGTAAACGACTCATTATATTTTATAATAACTATGTAAGGTACGAATTGCTTTCCTTCCCAGTTGCATACATTCAAACCAGGTACTCACGTATGGGTTAGGCAAAAATGTGAAGGGATGTAAATTTATATATATATATATATATATATATATATATATATATATATATATACTACTGTTTTATTTCATTAACTTACTTACGTTAATCAAATCCTAGTTAAGCACATTTTAACATTACTTAGCTAGGCACAATCTGCACTATTTCCAGGTCACTGCATTTTTTATTTGGCACATTATAACATTCAGGCATAATGTATTCTAAACACTCGGGCACTTCATATTCATAATCAGGCATAACTACCGTAAGTTAGACACAAATATTAGGCACTAGAAATTATACGATTAGGCAAAAATAATATTCAATTCGACATATTTATAACTGGATTATGCCTTGTTAATTGCAATTAGGCATTATACGAAAAGGTATCATACATCAACTTCCCAAACACTTTATACATACACACACACACACACACACACACACACATATATATATATATATATATATATATATAAGTTAGGCAACATTTAATTTATATTAGGCATATTACTAATTCTTGTTGTTCATCGTTCTTCATGGTTCCCTACTATGCTTTGTGCCTTAATCCTCTGTACAACGTAGAATGGAGAAAAGAATTTGGGAGGGTAAACACGTTAATCCCCCTTCAACCGCTTTCCACTACTTCTAGGTCAACCCGTCTCCCACTTTTCTTTTTATTTCATTCCGTCGTTGAGTACGATCTTTAAGTTCTTCCCCTTTTCCACTACTTTCTTCTCCATTATCCACCTTCAATTGCTTCCACGGTGAACGCTTTGTGCCTTCTGCTTCTTCGGTCAACTCGGTTCCTTTTATCCCTACAATCCAAGATTATAACTACCGTAGAACTATCGATTCTCCTCAGATCTGCAAATTCTGCTCAAATCTAGAAGAGGGTTAACCATGTTTTAGCCTCAACGACAACATCACCGGTAATACTTTTAAGATTTACCTTGATATTTGATTTGCAGTTTTTGTTTCATCCCTACTTCGCATACAATTAGTGCTTAAACCTGATGTTTAATTTCTCCTTTTCATTGGATCTGCTACTCTTCAGATCAGCCACACTATTATAATTGTTTATGCCTCCTTCACTTCTTTTAGGTTGATTACTTTCATCTATGGCTGTACTAAAAACAGGTATATTTACTGGACTAACCATTTCTCCGCCTCGACGACGACACCACAGGTGAAATTGTTTATAATTCCTTCATTGCTACTACTTTGTTTAATTCATTTGTTCTTCGTGTCGTATATCTAGATCTGCTACGAATCCTTCTGCGGCCTCGACGACGACTTCATAGGTAAAATTGTTTTATATTTTCTTATTTCTTGCTAATTAGTATGTTTTATTTGTTCTTCCTGTTGTATGTTCTCAATTACCCTTTCGTTGCTACTAATTAGTTTAATTTATTTGTTCTTCGTGATGTATGTTCAGATCTGTTATGAATCCTTCTTCCACCTCACCAACGGCTTCATATGTAAAATCATTTTATATTTGCTTTGTTCCTTTTGCAAATACCATTACAACGTATAAGACATTCTAGAAAAATTGATAACATATTACTATTTTAGAAGATTCCATGTTATTGCACATATTTTTCTATTTTATGGTTTGACAGTTGGATAGTATCAAATAGACTTTGTTTATGATTGATATTGCTGCAGACGTTATGGTTATAAGTAAGACATAAATACAAAGGATTTTTTTATTAATTCGTGTTTCAGGTTCTTCAAAAATGATTATCATGAGTATGTTTTATGAGTTCATGCACCACTTCAAAAAAATTCAGTAAATCATAAAGTATTGTCCACTTTTCTTTGATTCTAATACACTAGAAAATCAAAATGTTCATTCATAATTGATCTCCATGATGCACGGTCATAATATCCATGATGCTATAATGTTTAATAAAATAGAATCTTGTGCCAATTCTAAGAATGAAGATTAACCATGTAACTCAAAAATATTTAAAATTAGTTGAAATTATTAATTTGAATGCCTTTGAATTCATATGACTCATTTTCATCAATTGGATAAAATAATTTAGATTAGTTAGATACGAATTTGTGAACCAAATTATTTTAGATTGGCCTCTTAGTATGTTAGCTAGCTAATAAAAGGCACGTTACAATATACATATGCATATTTGAAGATTAGTGGTAGTAATAAATGATTCCATAATTTACCAACTCATGTTAAATAGAAGTTGACACTATTTCCTTTTATATCACCCAACAAATGAATTGTATCTAGCTGTAAGATAGCTTTTATCCATTCATTTAGTTCTCACTATGTTTTTATCGTTAGGAAATCAAAAATGATTAATAGTGAATACATGTCAAGTGTAGTGACCCATAACTTCCCCGGTAAGGAAAGTCCGGATACTTCGAGAACAAACCACATCAGAACGCAGACAGAAGAACATTTCATTGTTAATTACAACAATTCCATCAAAATACAAAAATATACAGAGTATGAATAAATAAAATACACCAGAGAATATCAGAGATTTAAATATAGTACTGTAGCGGAAAAATAATACAATACACTACTAGAAGTAATACGCGGATACAGAGCTTTCCGAGTATCGTTCCAGCTGTAAATCAGGATCCTGTGAATACAAATCTGCAAAACCAAAACTACTAGCTGCCCGTGTCGAAAATAGGGGCACCCAGAGTTTAGGTTAAAACAATAAACTCCAGGTCAGTCATGTGACTGGTGTGAGAACTAAAATAGTTATTAAAATTTTACTTTAAAAGAGAGTAATTCAAGGGACCACGCCGTATAACACGGAACGGGTTTCCTCCCAAGAATACCAGTGCATATAAATGAACAGCACAATGCTTTTTTGAAAAATGAAGCTATTATAAGACCCAGGTCCCATCACACAATGCAACGCAAGCTAGAGGATAGGGTTTTCCCTTATAATAGCCAAACATGCTTGGTACGTTTAAAACAAATCATTTGATACTATTATAACTGTATAGTGTCAAAACAATTTCAATCATAAGTATCAATCATTGACGGCATGGTTACCATATATCATGTCGCCATACTAGGCTCTACAAATAAAACCGAAATATCTCGTATTGGAAATTGGATTTCCGTCATGAGCCGAGGCAAGGGGAAAGCTCCTCTCTGCTTCGAGACACTCTAGCAAATGCCTCAGGACTACGCACTCTGGGTACCCCTTGGAATCGGCTGGGCCGGTCCTCCTTACGTTTGAGGATTAGTTATTCCTGAACACACGTTTCCCGGTCCTTACAGACCTATAATCGAGGCGCCTCGCAATCCAACATCCACATAGGTAAAAATAATACAAATGTCAGCCAGTTTAAGCACTGACCCCACCCATAGCTAGAAAGAAACGTCGTGTTCTCCCAATGGTCCATATCCCATTTTTGACTCATACTGAGGTGTGAGGCTCGCGAATTCACGTTATACACAAAGCTATGCCACGTAGGCCGTGCTTTGATCATCAACCACAAGACTTTGCTTTTCAACAGAAGCCTTGATCATCTGCCACTTAGGCATGCCACACAGGCAATTCACTCCATGCGACTGATGTCCATCGATATACAACCTTTGAGCTCGTCCGTCTCAGAGAAGGGTGTTAAGCAAGAGAATAAATTCTCCGCCGCCAAACAGATGTATATTTAATAGAGATATCCCATGTCAGACACACAGTCCATTTACAAGTTCGTTCCGGGTCTGAATGAAACCGGAGGCACTTTCCTCGCATATCCATCGATCTCCAAGTACGTCTGGATGATCATCAACTGATTCCCTCCTCTTGGGTGTACAACCCAATCAAGATCATTAGTAATCACCCAAACGATGTGAAGACTTCCGGTCTTCGACCACCGTCTTCATCTTCGACATTTCGTCGAATCGGTTATTCAGAATGGGTATAAAGCCGGCCTTTCTGAATAACCCGTGTATATAGTAAACAAATGTTACACAAACACAACATACACCTCATTCCAATTCATCAGTCACCAACAGTAAATTAGCAAGAGAACAATTCCCCAAATGTTAACCCCGAAGGGCGAAACCAACATCAGATCAATACCCAGGAAACCATTCTTCTTAGATAACCTACAGTTAGTTTCTAAATTTCACATTCTTAGGGAAAGGTTCCCATTAATTTTATCAAAGATAAATTCTTTCAAATTTATTATTTAGTCTTCCTTTGGATGTCATTTCAAACCATATCATGGTTTTCCAAACTAGTCGGGACTAGTGAACCACACCAAAATAATTATTTATTTTATTTCCCAATCCCAACCTATTTATCCCATGGAGCAAAACTGGTAATACTCCATATCTAACACCACGGTGTTATCGGTAAAATTAATTACCATTTCACGTTCAAATATAATTAAAGATTTAACTATCGCTTTGTAGCAAAACTTGTGATAATCCATTCGCGATCATTTTTCCAAATTTGATAATTAAAATTATCAATTCACATTTCAATCTAATTACAGATTCATTAAAACTCCTTTTACTAGGTTAAAGAACTAATGTCATTTAAAACACAGTTCACGATAAACCCAAATCACATTCTATTTATTATCAGGTTAAAAAACAAGTGTTATTTAAAACACCGTTCACGATAAACCCACAAATCAATTCTACTTCAATTCCAATTAAATATATTAACTAATTGGAATACTTCACTAAATCTAAATAAAAAGATTTAATCTTTTCTCAACGGGGTTTAAGAACAGTGTTGATGAACACATCATTCACGACAAACCCAAACCCTATTTGATATTAAATACAAGGCCCTGAATAGAAAATATATCCGCTTATATTAAATATCAAATTCTGAAACCCACAAATATCGCTTTGGAAATGACGATATAAATATATCTTCCAAATTTTCTCCAAAATATTTGTATAATTGCGGAATCTAATATCGAAATATTCCAAAGACAATTTTGATTCAACTCCATTCCAATTCATATATTGGAAATTCTGGTTATTCAAAACCCATTTCAAATTCAATTTACTTATTTCAAAAATAAATTGATTTTAATTCTAGTTCAAAACTAGTTCATTTCGATAAAAATCTATTTTTATCTTTTCAAATATGGAGTTTTTCATTCCAATTTTTCCCAAATCATTTCTTATGATTTTACACAAATTATTGATATTTTTGATAATTTTATCAAGGCCCGTACAGTCGATTTCCAACAACAGCCATCGAACTGCACTTACAGCGGCCTTTTCTGAAATTGATTTGGACTTATCTCCAAATCCAACCGTTAGATTTCAAACTTCTAATATTCATTGGAAAGCTCTTTTCGATACAAACCCAACGGTTCTAGTTTTAGGAGAATCTGACGGTCGGATCTCCCGTAATGTCCGTTCGAAGCCAATGGTCGAAATTCACGAACTGTCGCGGCGCGGCGCGTTCTATTCAGGCCATTATATATATAATATATTTATTATATATTTCGTCGATTTCCTTTTAAAACGAATTTCATAAATCGTTTCAAATTTGTTTCAAAAACAATTTCCACCTTCATTACAAATTCAAATCAAAATTGAAATTTCCATTAAAAATTCTTTTCACTTTCAATTCTATTTGATTTCAATTCAAATCGATTTCAATTCAATTTCAGTTCATTTTCAATTCGATTTGAATTCATTTCAATTCGAATTCATTTTATATTCTATTCAATTCGAATTCAATTCGAATTCATTTTATATTCAATTCAATTCGAATTCGTTTTCTATTCAATTCAATTCGAATTCGTTTTCTATTCAATTCAATTCGAATTCGTTTTCTATTCAATTCAATTCGAATTCATTTTATATTCAATTCAAATTCGTTTTTCTATTCAATTCAATTCGAATTCGTTTTCTATGCAATTCAATTCGAATTCATTTTCTATTCAATTCAATTCGAATTCATTTTCTAAATATTCGATTTTTAAATCTCTTTTAAATATTCATTATAAAAACGAATATAATCGATATAAATATCGTTCGCGTCAAAATAGCGCACCTCTAATCAACACGGCTTTATATTTTTCAATAACATCGTTATTCTATTCAACAAATGAATATTTATTCTATTCAACACATGAATCTATATTTCTTTCAACACATGACTAATCTCAACAAATGAGTAGTGTCAACACAGGACTATTTTTGTTATTTAATATATTTTATAAAATTTTGATTTTTATCGTTTAAATTTTAATCAAAATCTAACCGTAAATTAGTAGGAGTACAATTCCCTAAATATTAACCCCGAAGGCCGAAACCAACATCAGATCAATATCCATGAGACCATCCTCTTATCTATTTTCCAGTTAGTTCTAATTTTATATATGATAAAGATGTAAATTTTATTATTGAAATATTTCGTTCAACACATGACTAATCTCTACAAATGAGTACTGTCAACACATAAATCTTTATTATTTAATATATTTTATTTTCCCAATTGGAATGAGGCCCAATCAATTACCATATAATGTTAATTATATGGATTCCATACAACACATGTATATAATAGCAACGATAAATAATCAACCATCATCCAAAGTGCACCACACAACTGCATAAGCATCAAATATAAATAATTAACGCTCACACAGTGTGTCGACCAATCGATCGACATATAACTAAATAATTGGGATTAGTGTGCACCAAATATCATCCCAACACCCGTGTGGGGTTTCAATACATAAACACTGAATATTATTTGTGCAGTTGGGCGACGTGTAAAATTTATCGTCCCAATCCATATCCTTCAAATAGGTGTACATAAACAAATCGTCCGGTTTGTAAATGAATATTTATTTATTCACATTCACGTTAAAAATTATATTTTTAACGATAAAATATTTTATTTCAACACATGAAGGATTTATTATCGATTTCACATCAACATCACAAACAAATTTCACAACACATCAAACAAGCATACAAGCCGTCCATGGTCTGTGGACGACGGGTGTCGGGTGCTGCTAAGCATCGTCTACATCCTAGTATATATTTTTAACTAGAAAGGAAATTTAAAGTGAGAAGTTCTCACCGACTAGCTAAACCAAACGCCACGACTCTTCTTATGTAGAAATTTTCGTCGTGCTCGTCTTTTGTCACTTTCATTGTCTGTAGCCACTGCATATATAAAAATCACATTTTTATATTGTTGCTATGTATATAAAAATCATATTTTTATAATCACACTATATGGATAAAAATTCTATTTTTATACCACTACTATATAGATAAAAATTCTATTTTCACACCGCTACTATACAGATAAAAATTCTATTTTCACACCGCCACTATATAGATAAAAATTCTATTTTTATAACGGTGTTCATACAATAAAGACCACATTTTTATCAAGCTATCCTCTATATAAAGTTATATTTTTATATCGTTCTTCTTCCAATAAAGATTATATTTTTATAACGCTCCTTCCTATATAAAAATTATATTTTTATATCTACTTCTTATATAAAGATCGAATTTTTATATCATCGCTATAAAAATCACATTTTTATTTCAACATATATATAATAAAAATCAGATTTTTATTTCGTTACACATATAAAGATCAAATTTTTACTATCTATAATATAAAAATCATATTTTTATTCTTTCCATAATATAAAAATCATATTTTTAATATCTACATTATATAAAAATCGTATTTTTATATCTTATATTATATAAAAAGTCATATTTTTTTCCTTAACCATTCTAATGATCAAAATCGTATTTTTTTACTTTGCTATATATATGATAAAAATTCTATTTTTTACATCGCTACTATATAGATAAAAATTCTATTTTTACACCGCTACTATATAAAAATCGAATTTTTATTCTCACTACTTCACGATAAAAATAAAGTTCATATTTTTTTTGCTACATAATAAAAATTACATTTTTATACTCTCAACTATATAAAAATCCGACCTTTCTAAATGATGAGAATCTTATTTTTCAGAGAAAAATCTTATTTTGAAACAAAGAAAAATCTAATCTTTAGACAAAGAAAAATCTAATCTTTTTTAAATATAAAAAGCAAATCTTTTCATTTTAAAAATCGTACTAATTCCAGTTTAAAAAAATCATGTTATTCTCTTAGTAACAACAAAAAAAGGGGGGAGGGACTCACTAGAGGTGCGCCGGTCGAAGGTGGCGGAGGGGGGGGGGCGTCGATCATCGGTGGCGTTTTTAGAGGAGGTGGAGGTCGAGGAGGGGGGCGCGGAAGGAGGAAAGGGTGGTTGAGGGTTTCAGAAGGGGGCGCGACGTTCTCGTCTGAAGGAGGGAAGGAGGGAGAATCGAGAAGAGGAGGGAGGCGTGGCAGGTGAGGGCAGTGGTTGGTGATGAGCGCGGCGGTGGACTGAACAGTGGTGCGAGATCGAGATCGGCTGGTTTCCCCTTTTTTTTACTTTTTGTTATGAGCGTTGACTTCAAAGAAGAGAGGGGGGTGTTATTATATATATTATTTTATTAATAATTTAATTCTAAAAAGCAACATTTAATTTTGATCTCGAAACGAGACCCCACGCCTGTCGTCCATAGCTAATTACCCCCATTCCGAACACAATGGGATATGTATCGTAAGCTGATTCGATCGTTTCGATCGGTTTCCGTCAAAATCAATATATAACTCTATATATTGAATTTGAATGCGCATTTCAATTTACTGGGGCCTCATACGGACTCTAAAAACTCCAGAAAAATTATTTCTAGCTTCATATTGACGATACGGTCATAACAAAACTGATTTCATCAAATTCTGAGAACGTTTGAAAAATGGCCATTTTCAAATCGATTAAAATCAATTGAAACTGCTCAAACGCATTTTCCTTTGCCATGCTCACATATTGATTCAGAAAATTACGAATTTTGGAATCTAGCAATAATTTGACATCACGGATCCAACAAAAGTGGTTTCGTCGAAAACCGAGGTCGTTTACAAAATGGCTATTTTTAAGGGTCAAAATTCCATAGCGACTACTCTGAATTTTCAACTGGACATAACTTCTGATTCCCGCTGTGAAATTTCAATTTTTCGGATTCATTGGAAAGATATTCTCAATTAGATTCAAATATTTCTAGTTTTGCTAAAATCCGGTTTATTTTGCACCCGGTATGTTCAATTGAAATTTGAAATCGAATTATCGAACTACCGCGCCATTTTCAATTCCTTTTATAATTATAAATAATTATTTATATTCTAATGATGATTCAAATATATATATGTTCTGTTTCTATTCAAAATAAATTTCTCGTCATTATTATTTAAAATAATCTATTTTAAATATTCAAAATTCATTAAAGTTGCCAAAATAAAAAAATTAAATTGGCTCGGATTTCTGGGTTGTTACATTAAGCAACATTAGATGCTTCGTAAGTTATACTATAGATTATACACTATATCATATACATCGTACGATATCCACTTTTTTTAGTCTCATATATGTAATAAATCAAAAACTTAAATGGTTTTTGCTGAATATTTCACGAAAGCTCACCAAAATATTGATGTTTCTCAAGTTTTATAAGCTTTTTTGTAATGGTATCCTTAGTCTCATCATATTAGTAACATGGATTTTTAATTAAGGACTATGGAAATGAAGCTCATACTAGGTTGATTAATTGGCTGATTACAGGTATGTTATAACATACATGCATATTTGGAGAAATTGAATATTCATATGTTCAGTTGAAAAATAATAAATATTAGTTATTCCATAATTGACCAAATCATGTTAAATCACGGTTGACATTATTTCTTTTTATATCATCCACTAAATGAGTTGCATGTATCTGTGAGATGTCTTGAATCTTAGTTTTTTGTTCTCACTAAATTTTTATCCTTTTACTTCATAAATGAGTTACAACTGGATACAAGCCAAATAGTATCTCAAAAAACTGTAGTACCTCTTCATGCTTCACCGGTTCTATCACAACCCCTATTACCAAATCATATACATCGGGCAACATCCATTTTTTCAATTTCAAATGCTTAAGAAATTAAAATGTTAAATGATTTTGATTGATTATTTAATGAGAAAAAGAGACTGACGGCTGTGTATTAGATCGAGCCATATATTAGATTGTAACGGGCTTGGGCTGGGCTCATTTTGTTTTCTTTTTATTACCCTTTATTTCTTTTTCAGCCCAATATTCAACTATATATTAAACAGCTCTGTGTACATTCTTTTTACAACTGAAAATATAATCAAAGTTCATTTTATTCTCAGTCTCAAGCATCTTTATATTTCAGTCAAAAACTTTCTTGGTATCAGAGCATTAAAATTGCCTAACGGCACAACAAGATCCTAAAACTGAGAGCATTAGTCTTCATATCCATCAGATTATATCATCATCATATGGATAAGGCTCATCAGAGGAGATTCCTCATCATTTGAGAGGAGATACATCATATTTGATTCAGTACCTCGCCTGAAACAAGAAGCTACAGGCTGCATCTGAACAAATACAATTAATCTCCTATTTTCAGTAACAGAGATTACCAGGAAATCAATCAAGAATCAAGAAAATCATCAAAACAAGTAAGAAGCCGTGCCGAGAGAAATCTTCAGGATAAGGTATTCTCTAATATACTTAATTCATCATCAGACATCTCTGGCTGCTACTTACCTGTTCAAGAATTCCTCAAGTTCTTGATCAATAGCGGCAATCATTTGTTCTGAGTTCTTGATAGCACTGTCATCATTTGTCTTCTATCATGGTAAATCCAACATCCTCTTCGACATCAGACAATAGCCAAAACGTTTCAACTGATATTGATCCTGCAAATCCAACAACAAAGACAGTCATTAGTCTAAAGAGTCAATTAATCACAATACATCTTGAAGAAGACAATTATCTTCTCTGGAAATTACAAGTCGAGACAGCCATTCAAGGATACGGCCTTGAAGGATATATACTTGGCACTGTTGATATCCCGGCCAAGTACATTACAGATGCAAGCAACAGGACAATTGCTAATGAAAAATATGTTCAGTATCACAGACAAGACAGACTTATCAGTTCTTGGTTGTTGTCATCAATAAGTGCAAGTTTGTTGCCACAAGTCATAGGATGTACCTCTGCATATGATATTTGGACTACAATAGAAAAAGAATTCAATAATCAATGCTCTGCAAAAGTCCTTCACTACAAGAATCAATTGCAAAGTGTTAAAATGGAAAATTTGTCCATGAGAGAGTATATTGCCAAAGTTAAAAGACTATGTGATTTACTGAATGCCACTGGAAACAGGGTATCCAATAGTGATCAAGTTTTATACTTAGTTAATGGCCTTAATAATGATTATGAAGCAGTTGTTGCTGTCATAACCTCTCAAAAGGTAGTTCCTGCAATTGATGAAGTACATTCTATCTTACTCTCTCATGAGGCACGAATAAATGCAAAGAAACCTCAGGAATTAGAATATGTTGTGAATTTAACTACTGGATTCAAAGGTAAAAATCAAAACAGCTATAACAACAGGAATGATCAGCCTTACCCTAGAGGTGGTAGTGCAAGGAGAGGACGTGGCAGAGGTAGATGGACTAACACAAATAGGCCAAAGTGTCAGATTTGCAAAAAATTGGGTCACACAGCTTTGAACTGTTACTTCAGATTTAACACTAATTACACTTCTAACAAGAATCAGAGAAATAATGGAAACCCAAGTGTGAACATGACCCTATCTCAATCTGAAACCAGCAGTCAAGATAATTCCAGCAAAAATGGAAATCAGAATGACATAGCAAAACTTGAAACTATTCAGGATGATAGCTGGTACCCAGATTATGGAGCCACCCACCATATTACAAACAATCTTGACAGTTTAAATCTGGGATATAGAGACTACAAAGGTAATCACTCTATTTTATTAGGCAATGGTAAAAGTATTAATATTACTCACATTGCAATGCTAGTTTAAGTGGCAAAAGACAGTTATATCTTCACAATCTCTTAAGAGTCCCAAAGATCAAGAAAAATCTAATAAGCGTTTCTCAGTTTGCTTTTGACAATAATGTCTTTTTTGAATTCTATCCTAAATATTGCCTAGTTAGGGACATTCTAACTAGAGAACTCATTTTATAGGGTAACATGGCAGGAGGACTTTACAAGTTTAACACTGTTAAAAATAACAGTGTCATAAAAAGAGAAAAATGTTGTAACCTGAATTTTCTTGACAAGGCTGAGAGCAGCAAAAAAGTTTTTGATCTTTGGCACTATAGACTTGGACACCCAAGTGCTAAGATTGTCATGAAAGTATTAAATGAAAACAATATTCAGTATGATAATATCTCTTTACCATATATCTGTGAGTATTGCCAAGTAGGTAAAAGTCATAGATTACCATTTGTGGACTCTGAAACTGTGTATACTGAACCAATGCAATTAATTGCAACTGACTTATGGGGTCCTGCTCCTATAAATTCAGATTTTGGATTTAAGTACTATATTGCTTTTGTGGATGCTTTTTCTAGACACACTTGGATTTATTTTCTGAAAGCTAAATCTGAAACTATTAATGTTGTCACTAATTTCATCTCTATGGCTGAGAGACAATTCAATACTCTAGTTAAAATAATTCAGTCAGATGGTGGAAGTGAATTCAAGAGTTCAAATCAATATTTTACTAAGAAAGGTATTGTTCATAGAATAACTTGTCCATACACTTCTCTACAAAATGGACTAGTTGAACGTAAACACAGACATATTGTTGAGTCTAGTCTAACTCTACTGGCACAAGCTAAATTACCCCTAAAGTTTTGGCCAGAGGCCTTCAGTACAGCTGTCTACTTAATTAATAGGCAACCCACAAAAGTACTGAAGAACATAACACCAATAGAAAAACTATATGGTATAAAACCAGATTATAACAACTTAAAACCTTTTGGATGTTTGTGTTTTCCTTTCTTAAGGCCTTACAATTCTAACAAGTTAGATTTCAGATCAAAACCATGTACCTTCTTGGGATATACCACTAGACAAAAGGGATACAAGTGTCTGGATGAAACTGGTAAAATATACATAAGCAGACATGTTGTATTTGATGAAACAGTGTTTCCTTTTAGTAGTAAAGCTGTGCCAACTACAAGCAAGGTAAGAAATCCAGGTGATTCAATACCTGAGATCCCAATTTATTCTGAAAATTGGGGCAATAATGATGAAAGTGAGGCTGCTGAGTCCAGTAAAACATCACAAACTCATTCTGAAGAAGGTGGTGAATCACTACAACCCAGCCTTGCCATGCACAATCCTGAAAATTCAGAAAATCAAGAGTTAGAAGAAAACACAGGCTCACAAAGCACAAGATCAGAATACTCATCAGATTCAGACAATGACAACAACTCACCATCACCTGAACAGCAAACTCAGACTGGTCATCATATGACTACAAGGGCAAAAAGTGGTATTTTCAAACCAAAGGCATATATAGCTTCATCCAGTAATTGTGAACCTGATTCTTTTGAACAGGCTATTAAAAACAAAAACTGGAAGAAAGCCATGGATGAGGAATATGATGCACTCATCAGAAATAAAACCTGGGAGCTTGTGTGTCCACCTGCCAATAAAAATATTGTTGGGTGCAGGTGGACATACAAACTAAAAGAAACCCAGATGGGTCTATTAATAAGTACAAGGCCAGGTTAGTTGCAAAAGGTTTTACTCAGGAATATGGGTTTGATTTTAATCAAACTTTCTCACCTGTAGTAAAACCCACCACCATTAGACTCATACTTACTATTGCTTTATGTAAAAAGTGGCATGTTAAACATTTAGATGTTAACAATGCCTTCTTAAATGGTGTTCTTGAAGAAGAGATATATATGAGGCAACCACAAGGTTACAATGTCAATCAAAATCTAGTATGTAAATTGAATAAAGCTATTTATGGCCTTAAACAGGCTCCTCGAGTCTGGTTTGATAGACTAAAAAACACTCTAGCTAAACTAGGGTATCAGTCTACCAAATCAGACAGCTCATTATTCATCAAAATAAATAGCTTCACAACTATTTACATACTAATATACGTGGATGACCTTATTATAACTGGAAATAATTCAGAGGATATTGACAAGCTAACTCAGTACCTAGATCAACAATTCTCAATTAAAAATTTAGGAGAATTAAATTATTTTCTGGGAATTGAAGTATCTAGGACTGAATCAGAAATAATTTTATGTCAAAGAAAATACATAACTGAGTTGCTTGTCAAAACAAAAATGATAGATGCCAAACCCCAACCTACTCCTATGGTAAGTAGTCAGAATTATTCTAAGTATGGGGGAGAGGCCATTTCAAATGTGACTGAATACAGGAGTATTATTGGTGCACTTCAATATGCAACAATAACACATCCTGACATATCATACAGTGTGAATAAACTATCTCAATTTATGCAGAAGCCAACAGACATACACTGGAAGGCAATCAAAAGAGTTCTACGCTACTTAAAGGGAACTATTAACTATGGTCTAAGACTAAAAAGCAGCCAACATTTGCACATAACTGGATATGCAGATGCTGACTGGGCTTCAGATCCTGATGATCGCAGATCAACCAGTGGTTACTGCATATATTTTGGTCAAAGCCTAATATCCTGGTGTTCAAAGAAACAGCTTACAATTTCAAGATCTAGCACAGAGGCGGAATACAGGAGTATAGCCAATGCTACAGCTGAAATTAAGTGGCTACTATCACTAATGACAGAACTCAAATTAAAACCTACGGTGAAACCAGTTCTATGGTGTGATAATAGAAGTGCTGTGTATATGACAGAAAATCCTATTCAACATGCTAGAACAAAACATATCGAGATAGATATTCATTTTGTCAGAGAAGCTGTTCAAAAAGGAGATTTACAAGTTAATCATATACCTGGATTTTTTCAGCGAGCCGATATGTTAACTAAAGCTATATCAGTGAAGAATTATACCAGATTCAGAGAGGAGTTCAACGTCACTAATCAAGCAAGCTCACCAAAAGACAGGACTGAAGACGAAATTAACCAAAGCATCACCACTACCAAGAGAAATTCACACAGATCTCAGAATCCAAAACCCAAAGACAACAATTCATCGAATCTGCAATTAAAATCAAACAAGTCATCAGATAGCTTCAATAATAACAGATCCAAACTAGAAAAGTATGATAAAGGAAAAAAAAGATGAAGCGCTGCTCCCGCTTGTTGATTTTCATCGCTCGACATGGTAAAATTAGGGGTTCAGGTCATCAGATAGCTTCAATAAGAACAGATCTAAACTAGAAAAGTATGATAAAGGAAGAAAAAGATGAAGCGCCGCTCTTGCTCGTTGATTTTCATCGCTCGACATGGCAAAATTAGGGGTTCAGGAACCCTAAATTTTGTGGGGGAGAAAAAGAGACTGACGGCTGTGTATTAGATCGAGCCATATATTAGATTGTAACGGGCTTGGGCTGGGCTCATTTTGTTTTCTTTTTATTACCCTTTATTTCTTTTTCAGCCCAATATTCAACTATATATTAAACAGCTCTGTGTACATTCTTTTTACAACTGAAAATATAATCAAAGTTCATTTTATTCTCAGTCTCAAGCATCTTTATATTTCAGTCAAAAACTTTCTATGAGAGCGCACAAACATAGTGATTTTATACTATTTTGCAAGCTTTTATATTGACAATATCCTTAGTTTCAAATTTTAAAAGAAGAAGATTCTTGATTGCGAACCTTGGAGATGATGCTCAAAATGCTGATACGGAAATAATTTTCATTAATGGGATGAAAATTTGTGAACCAAAAGATAATTTACTGATTGCTAAATAATTTTGACTGCGTATTTAATTAATTATAATTCAATGACAAGTTAAGAGGAAGTTTATTTGAAGAATCGAAGATTAGTACTCCTCACTAATGTTGCAAAATAAATATAATTATTACGTATTAAATAGGTTATAAACCAATAAGAAATCTAGGGGATGTCTATTTTTGTTACCATAAATTAGTTCGCTATCCATCAAGATATATGTAAATTTTATTGTCAACAAATTTCCATTCACACTCTTCTTATGTTTCCCTTTGTAGCTTTGCTTTTCTAATTAAAACTTAGATATACATTAACCGTCGCTTAATGAATTAATATGCTTTCCAATCAGTTGGAGCTGCACATAAAAAATTATATTCATGGTCATGAGCACTTGCTAATGACGATGGTTATATGTTAAGTTTGATGTTTACATCTTATGTAATATCCTTTCAAATGCCAGTTTTGGCATGTGCATGTTTGGGTTTAGTGGACTGGATTTATTGCGATGGTTGTAAATTCATAAGGAGACATTTTTGAGAAGGGCGGTAATGAATATGGCTGGCCAAGTTCAATAGAGGACGAAGAAAAGTGATTTATGAGTGTTTTAAAAACTTAAACCAAAGGTTCTTCTCTAATATATATTCATGTCTGGAGCATAGAAGAATTTTTTTTGTATAAATAAATAGCATAATACTTACCTGCATGCAAGGTACCTATAGATGTCATTTCAGCCATAATATAAGGGGTTTTGCTAACATTTTACCTTTTTCAATAGATATGTTCAATGTACGTATAGTTTTGCTGACAAATCTATTGCAAGGAGCATAGGGGACTATGATTTTTTATGCCTTTCTATGACTTTTGGTACATTGAACACTTGGTTTTTGTACTCTATGTGATTACGTTTTAAAGTATCATTAATAGAAATTAGGATACCCTTAATTTTGTGAAGGAAGAAAGTTTCTTACCATCTCTCCAACGTAAAATTCCATTAATGCTTTTGTCACAAGTTTCTTACCTTTTCTATGGCATAATTTTTTTCTTGATGATTTAGACAAACCAAGTGATAAAATTATACAAAGCGCTAATTTTTATTTCAGTTGCATTTTTTTGACATATTAATATGCTATTTGATTGCTTTCCTTCTTTGTTTAATTATTTAGTAACTTAGTCTTACTCAGATTCGAAGAGTTATGCCTTCATGTATGTGAAACACAATCAGTGTATTTTGAGTACAAAGCATACTCGATTGGCACCAAATAATGAACTGGATATGCACTAGATAGCTGATATGTTATAAAAATGTTTGGATGTCTATATTCCTTTGTTTTTTTTGGACAATGTGCTTTGCATGACATTTTTCACCATTGTTTGAATGAGCATATACAAGTTACCATGTTACAGTTTTTTTTTCCATGACAAGTTCACTTAATTGATTATGAAAACGTATAAGATTCACAATAACTAAATAGTCATTAATTTGCAAATTACTAATGTTGGAACAGGTACTTTACTTCTTAGAATAGAAATAATTTCAGTATTACTGACATTCTCCAGAGAATTCATTTCAGTATTGGATAGCAGGTTCTGCTGCTCTAGGATGCTTTCTGCAGAATCCATATCGCCTGACCTTGAATCTCTTTTATCATAAATATCAACTGATATTGGTATCTTAAGCAATTTAAAAATTAGCTTTTAATGTATTTGAAATAATAAATAACAATTATTTTTCATGTATTTGAAATAAACATGCCAGTGTTTACTGTCTACCCATTACATTTTATATGCAACTCTCTGAAAGTTTTAAACAGCCGAACAACCATGTACAAAATTGTGTCAAGTTTTACATAGATATACGTTTTTTTATGCAACTTCATGCAACTTTAATGTTTCCAGATTTTGTATGACATTGTGCTTAACAACATTAAACTATACACATTAGTTGTTCTTACTTTTTCACCCATCTCTGCACATGACCCACCTTTGTTTCAGTGTCTATGCACACATCCAACGGACGTGCCTTCGTACAGAGGTATATATATATATATATATATATATATATATATATATATATATATATATATATATATATATATATATATATATGCGCGCGCGCGTACGCGTACGTGTGTGTATGTATTAGAGTATAGAACAAGGGATAGAATTGTAGCTGTGATGTTTTGTGCAGAAGGAATAATTTTGTCTGCATGTGTTTTTTAACTTTTATTAAACTGATGGGAAAAGGCATCAGTCTGGTGTAAGCTAAAATAGGCTTGCAGCATGTCCTTACTTGTAGCCTTCCTTTGCTTCGCTATGAAGCTGTATATCTACATCGGTCTGTGTGACTATATACTAGACATGCAGATGGGAAAGATAGGGAGCTATGAATATACGTTTTGCATGGGTTCACTTAGAGTAGTTGGCCATTGAAATGAAATATAGGGGATTGTTAATGACACCCTTTTTTTGGTTAAGGGGTGTCACGAAAGTGGCTTTTTCAATTTTTGTTAAGGGGCGAACCCTACAGGCTAAACACCCCTTAACGATACGAAATGATAAGACCAAAATACCCTTAATCTGAAAACGGTATACTCTTACCGTTTTCGTTGTTTGTTAAAGTTTCTTATAGAAATAGAAAAAATGGTCTAATGAAACCGTTTTTATTAAATAAAAACGGTATACTCTTACCGTTTTTACAGGGTTATTTTTGTCCCGTAAAAGTTTGCCTGATGTTGCCCCTTAACAAATTTTCCAACGTCGGTTTCCCCTTAACAAAATGACACCCCTTAACCGAATCGGTGGTGTCATTAACAATCCTCGAAATATAAGGCAGCTTGAATTCTTATTTCAGAATGTAGGTGGGCGTGCATAGGTTAGCTTGTACCCAAAAATGTGTTGGAAACTTGATGGTGAAGTTATAGATTGATAGGATAGAGGTGTACTCCATTTCTATATTTTTATTTTATTTTTAGGGTATTGACTTCGGCTGCATATAACCATTAACTGCTAATTTCGAACCGATACACACGAACTTCAACCACAACAAAAAATGAACCTACCCAACGTCTTAAGTTTCTGGTCCCAATGGATTTTCTTTCGTTGTAAACCGACTCCATTTGCACAATGCTGTTTTTTTTAATTTATCGGTCCAGCCTTAAATTGCACACATGGATAAAATAATTCTGATTGGCTCTAAACTGGAAATATAGCAATAATTAGCGATACGTATTCCAACAAAATTTATTTCATCGAAGACGGAGGTCGTTTGAAAAGAAAACATTATTAAAGCCTATATAATATCGATAAAATATAATTAAATTCAAAAAAATTTGTTTAAATAATAATAAATTATTATTATCGTATCTCTCAAAATAAAATATCACATAGTTTCAAAATAAACCAATATATACTTTAAACTCTATATTTACAATCTGAGGCTAAACAATATTCAAATATATAGAGAAATTCCTTATATAAATCGTTATAATTAATAAATGATTTCCATAGCGACTATTGGAAAATTTAAACTGGACATAACTCACAATCTATAATATGAAATCTCCATTTTTCTCTTTCATTAGAGAATTACAATCAAATCGAATCAAATGTTTCTTGTTCCACAGAATTCCGACTTAAAACAGATTCTGTATATTCAATTGAAGTTCAAATCTCAAATTATGAACTACGATGACGTTTCGAGTTTGATTTATAATTATATATAAAATATACGTTCAGGTGTTGTTTTGATAAACGATTTATATATTATAAATCCATTTATAATTCCTAATTAATATTTAAAATAAATCAAATTTAATATTTTCCTACCAAAAATATGGGACGTTACATTCCTTCCCCCTTAATAGAATTTCGTCTTTGAAATGACTAAGGTAGGAAAAAAGTTACGAATCCCATTAATTTTCCAAAAATCCAATTTATTTTAAATCGGAAACCATTTCATCATACTCTTTAATTAAACCATTGATGAATTATATATTCAATCCATCTGCCCTCCAATTAAACAAACAATACACAACCAACATAACTAAGCAAATCAATTTTATATTTTATTTAATTCCCAAATTCCAAATACATTTATCCATTTTTACTCCAATATCCATTCATAACTTAAGCAAGTTAAGTTCTTAATCATATTCAATTAACTAATTGAATTTCAAATTAGTTTACTTCCATATTAAAATCCAAATTCTAATTCATTTTAATTCCAAATTAAAATTCTCATTTATTAATTTCATATCGAAATCACCTTTTGGATATATTAACTCATTCAAATTTTTAATCCAATTTGAATTCCATTCAATCAATCAAACACACCAATATTTAATAATCTGATAAATTTATTAATTTTCTATACAAAAATACGATTTGAGAAAAATTATTTCATTTACCCTCTTTATAAAACAATATCGCGTTGGGTGCACAGTTTAATGCTTCTCAACATTTGAACCGATCAAACAACACAATACAAAACATTTCTATATAAAATTTACAAATCGCTCTCACATATACACTCAAACTAAATCTAGGATATTACTAACCCCAACTCTATTGAGTTACGCCTTAGAGCCAAGGTTATTACTAAACCTTTTACTCTGATACCACTGTAGAGACCCGGGGAAATCGACGCCCAAATTTTGACAATAATACATAAAACCCGTATCACTTTCCAAAACCTAGGTATCAAAATCACCAGATAGTTAATAGAAAGACATTAGAGGGTGAGATAATAAAGAAAAAAAAATTAGAATAGAAGAAGAAGAACCAACACAACACAGAGTCTCACATTGCAGCGGAACAAAATATAATATAGAAATAATCTTTATTGAGAGCAGGATATAAAAACTTACAAATCATGAGAGTACATTAATATACATGGACAATTATAACATCTTGTCCTCATACACAACACACAGCGAAATAAATACTAATACGTCTAAACTCCTCCAGCATGTTTTTTGAACTTCATAGTGTCCAATTACCTGAACTTGCGAAATCCAGTCTAACCCGAGAATTACAGACACCGGATCAATCTGGTGAACCAAAGTGAGAAACCCACTAAGTTTATAAACAAAATCCAACTTGATTTTAAAGTTAAACCAATTCTTTTCAAAAGAAAATAGTTATCATAAGAACAATCCACACTTAAACATGGACGGTTTTCACCTTATGTTAACCCAAAACATTTTGAAATCACTATTTTATTCTGATATTACAATAATATCTAAATATAAATAAATAGCAATCTAGCGGAATGATTGCATCTCACGCTCCATATATATAGTTTACAACAAAAACCACGGGCCCTTATTGGGGATTGGATTCCCACTATGACAAGGTATGGAACCACCTGCCGATAGTGTATCTCAAGAGGGGAATACACTGGGTTCAACAAGAATATCTTGCAACCAGCTCACACATGACCGACCACTCATTTCACTTGAGTGTATGGAATGTATATCACCAATGGTTGGGGTGAGTAACCATTTCCCCAATGGGACAACACTGAACGGAATAAAGAAGGAAATGAATTTCTCTAGATAGGTGATTATACACCCTAATGGGAGCGACCCACTTAGCCACGCTGCCTGCCCGATTCCTATCATTTCCCAGTTGTGAGGATTGAGGTTTGAATTACCTTTTTAAGATAGCACATCATCATTCACTTTGAATGCCACATCGTCAAACCCTCCAGAAATCACTAATTAATTTCCATAAAAATACTTATGTTATTAATCTAAGAGAAGTTCCCTTCTGATCCACCAACTATGGTACGTTTGAAGAATTCAACATACGCAATCCCTTTGGAAATACTCTGTGAGACATTCGTCCATACAAGTTGTCCTGCGACTGGACAAACCGAAGACACCCTCCTACTGCATCCTTGGATTACCCTATGGATAAATAGCGAGTAGTCCTTGCAAACCCGCAATATCTATAACGATTGAATTACAATCAAAATACTCTGGTTGCAAATCATAGAAATTTTTTAAGTAGCCATTTCTTTTATGAATCATGGTCTTGAATTGATTTGTCTTCAATTGGCATCTTGTACGATTTCGTATTTGTTCGTTCAGAATGATTTTCAAATATAAATTCGATCCCGGTCTTTCCATACCCACAATCGTATAGGTCAAATTTGATTATCGGTTATTTAGCTATTAAATAAACAATCATTCAATCATGAAAGTAAAACGAGTTCGCTAGTTCTGTGCTCAGCATCACTTGGCCTTTAAAAGTAAATAACGAACGTTAATTTAAAACTTATAAATCTTCCAATATTGCGAGTATAGCTTTTCACATCTTATTTTCATATAAGATCATTTAAATCATTTAAATCTTTTAGAATTAAATCATATATATATATATATATATATATTCTAAACTTCGGTAACAAATTCATGTAAACATCGACACAAAATCTGACACGATCCAAACTCGCCCTTACGGGAAAGTCCGGATTGAGTTAAGAACACGACAAATTAGAACACAAACAGAAGGACATTTCATTGCTATTACAACAATGTACATCAGAGTACAAGAATATAGTGAGTATGAACAAATAATATACATTTATCTAAATTACATTTATTCAATAAACACAACACAGTTAATTCATCCCAAACAAACAATCAATGTTTGTACAATCAATGTGTCGGGTGCTCCTAAGCACCGTCTGCATCCTAATATATATATTTTACTATAAATAACGAGAGTGAGAAGGAGTTCTCACTTTGGGATCCAGTCCGCCAGTTTTTATTTCTAAATTTCTGAACAGTTTGGATTTGCTCCAATGCGTTGCATTCTTCACCGTGATTCCAACGTAAACTGTTTCATGCAATTTATATTAAAAATCACACTTTTAATTCAACCCTATAAAAATTACATTTCTATTATGCTACTCATATAATAAAAATCGTATTTTATATTGCTACAATATATATAATAATCATATTTTTATATCGCCATAATATATATAAAAATCATATTTTCATAATGTTGTTCATATGATAAATATTATATTTTTATATCGTAATTCTATATATAAAAATCAATTTTTTAATCTATGTTATCTAATTAAAAATTCAGATCTTTAAGCACATTGTTAATTTATTTAAAATTTGAAAATAAATCAATGTTATTTTTATATCGAAACCAATGTTATTTTTATAAATTAAAATCAAAGCTATTTTATAAATTAAAAATCATATTTTTAATTTAGAACTACTTTATAATAAAAATCACATTTTTATAAACTTTTATATAAATTAAAAATCATATTTTTATTTTAAAGTTATATATATATATATAACCATATTTTTTAAACATTCTCCATATATATAAATCATATTTTATTTATAAAGACTGTTTTCTTTAAAAATCGCATTTTGAAAACAATGTTGTTTATATAAAGAATCTGATTTTAACACAATGATATTTATAAATTAAAAATCTGATTTTATCAATGTAATATACATATGAAAATCTGAATTTTAAATGCAAAGTTAGTTAAAACATTTAAAATAAAGAAAGAAAGCGTTACCTTCTCCATTTAGTGTGACGACCCCAAAACCCCATATGACGGTGTTAAGGGTAGTCTTTGGAATATAACACATAAATAGATAATAGCAGGACAGAAATATATAAATACACCAAATAATGTACAATAGAATACACTTGATAAACATAATCATCAGAGTTACACAGTATACAGGATCATACTTAGTACAAATACAGTTCAGCTATACATAAATGTCTACAGCGGAAAACAAACATAATATGTATAATGAGAGCTGAACAACATAAAAAGAGATAAATGATAGAGTCCATCTTCAGCTCCAGCTATCTAGAAAGAGCCTGCTATCCTGAGCACAAGGCTGCCCGTGTAGAAAAAGGGGCACCTGAGTTTGCAAGTGAAACAAACTACGAGTCAGTCATGGGACTGGTATGAGAAATCTACTTAACACATTTTATAATATGGCTAATCATAGGACCACGCCACTTTTGCGGAACGGGGTTACTCCATTGGATTGCCAGTGCTTTAAAACAAATAATTCTTTTAAACAACGCAATGCTTTTTACAAAAATGAAGCCGGTATAAGACTCAAGTCCCATCACACAATGCAACGCAAACCGGAGGATAGAGTTTTACCTTATATCGACCAAGATATGCTTAATACGTGTAAAGTAAAATCACTTAAAATGTAAACTTTATCGTTTAATTCTAAATTAGACTCCAACTGTAAATTAGTAAGAGAACGATCCCCTAAGTATTAACCCCGAAGGCCAAAACCAACATCAGACCAATACCCAGGAAACCACCGATCTTAGCTCGTTTCCAGTTAGTTTCTAATTTTATATACAATCATAAATATCAATCATAGACGGCATGGGTACCATATATCATGTCGCCATATATAGGTATACAATCAAAACCGCACATGTCGCATTTGGAAATTGGATTTCCGTCATGAACCAAGGCAAAAGATAGTCCTTACCGACTTCGAGACAATCTATCCTACCATGTCTCAGGATCAAAGCTCGAGTGACCCTTGGATTGTCAAGGCCGGTCCACTCGATGTGGATTAAACTTAAACCCTGAACAATATGTCTCCCCACCCTATGGGGCACAAATGAGCCAACGAATGACTCCATCGATCCCGGATCGACCAATAAAACCGAGGCGCCTCGCAACAACAACAACCACACAGGTGAAAATAATATAAATGTCAGTCAGTTCAAGCACTGACACCACCTCTAGCTAGAAAGAGACGCATGCCCTCCTTGATGTCCTCTCCCATTTCTGGTTCATACCGGGGTGTGAGGCTCGCGAATTCACGTTATACACAAAGCTATGCCACACAGGCCATGCTTTGATCATCTACCACAAAACTTTGCTTTTCAACAGAAGCCATGATCACTGCATCTTAGCATGCCACAACAGTAATTCACACCATGCAACAGATGGCTATCAATCACACAGAATGAATTCCAATGTCAGACACACAGTCCATTTACAAGTCCGTTCTGGGTCTGAACGAAACCGGAGGCACTATATACCTTGCATACCCATCGATCTCCACGTACGTCTGGACGATCACCACTCATTATCCATATTTTGGGATGCCTCCCAATCTGGACATCAGTTATCATCCAACCGAGGTGAAGATCTCCAGTCTTCAACCACCGTCGACTTCTTATCGTCGATTCAATTATTCATAATGGGATAAACTCGGTCTTTCTGAGCAACTCGCATATATAATAAACAACTGCTACACAAACACAACATATGCCTTATTCCAATTCATTAGTCACTAACTGTAAATTAGTAAGAGAACGATTTCCCAAATATTAACCCCGAAGGCCGAAACCAACATCAGATCAAAACCTAGGAAACCATTCGACTTAGCTAACCTTCAGTTAGTTTCTAACTTTCACATTCCATATCGTTTATAATATTTTATAACGATTTATCGCTATTTTTATTTATTTAAAAATAGCCATTTCATTCAAACGACGCTTCAGGCCATAACGCGGCCGTGGCGCTGTTTTTCTTTAGATTTGATTTACACATATCTGAAAATCTAACCATTGGATCTTCACAAATTTTATATCATTAGAAAGATCTTTTCAAAATGAATCCAACGGTTTCAGTTTCGGGAAAATCCGACGGTCGGATCTCCCGGTACACTGGTTTGAAGTTTCGATTTCAAAATACGAACTGCAGCGTCGTTATTCGATTTAATCTAATTATATATATATATATATATATATATATATATATATATATATAATCGATTCTGGCGCTGTTTTTATTCAGATTTGAATTAAACATTCCAAACAATCCAACCGTTGGATCTTCACAAAGTGGGTGTCGTTGGAAAGATATTTCCAAAGCGAACCCAACGGTTTTGGTTTCGGGAAAATCCTATGGTCGGATCTCCCGCACTAATCATTTGAAATCACGGTTTCAAAACACGAACTGCAGCTTCGTTATTCGATTTATTTTAATTATATATATATAATCTATTCTTTGATTTCAAAACCATATTCTTTTCATACATTTGATAAAAATGATATTTTTATCCAACAGACATTTATTTCAACACTTCACTATTTTTAACAATTCATGTATATAATAAAAATGTGATTTTTAATGTAAAACAATTTATTTCAAACATGAATACCATTCAACAAATGAATTTCTGTTAAACGAATGAATTTCTATTCAACACATGAATGTTTTCTATAGTTCGTATATATAAAATAAAAATGTGATTTTTTATTGTTAAAACAGTTTATTTAAAACATGAATATCATTCAACACATGAATTTCTATTCAACACATGAATGTTTTCTATAGTTCGTATATATAAAATAAAATTGTGATTTTTTATTGTTAAAACAGTTTATTTAAAACACGAATACCATTCAACACATGAATTTCTATTCAACGAATGAATTTCTATTCAACACATGAATGCTTTCTATAATTCGTTTATATAAAATAAAAATGTGATTTTTATTATAAAACAATTTATTTAAAACACGAATACCATTCAACACATGAATTTCTATTCAACGAATGAATTTCTATTCAACACATGAATGTTTTCTATAGTTCGTATATATAAAATAAAAATGTGAATTTTTATTGTTAAAACAGTTTATTTAAAACACGAATACCATTCAACACATGAACTTCTATTCAACGAATGAATTTCTATTTAACACATGAACGCTTTCTATAATTCGTATATATAAAATAAAAATGTGATTTTTATTGTAAAACAATTTATTTCAAAACACGACTATTTTATATAGTTCATATAGATGATAAAAATATGATTTTTATTATAAAACAATTTATTTCAAAACACGACTATTTTATATAGTTCGTATAGATGATAAAAATATGATTTTCATTATAAAACAATTTATTTCAAACACGAATACCATTCAACACATGAACTTCTATTGAACGAATGAATTTCTATTCAACACACAAATATAGTTTCAACACATGAAAATAATTCTAACACATGAATATTATTCGAAATTACGGCAGCATAATGGCAGGGTAGTTAAAACCGGGGCCGTCATTAGTACGGCTCCTCGCTCTACCTTAAAGCCTCGCATCTTTTGACAATGGGGATTTCATGCATCTAGTTCGCACGCAGGCAGCATGTTTATTTTTTTCTTTTCCACAAACTAATTCTATGTGGTTTCAACCAAATAACTTTCAACCACAAACGGGTATTTTTCAACCACAATCAATCAATTTCAACCACAAACAATTCTAATCAACCATTCGCTATCAACCAATTTTCACACCAATCACAACCAATAAATATCATCCATTGTTTGTGGACGAGGGGCGTGTATATATATATATTTATATAAGTATATTTCACTTCTATTTCGACATATATATAATTTTTACAATGCATATATAACTTATACATCGAATGTACCACTTATACAACGCTTATACATGAGGTGTACAATGCTTATATAACTCATACATCGACTATATAATTTTACATCGTCGTTTTCCATGTCGTTTATACTTTTTAAATCTCACATTGGGTTCCACTCCACCAAAAATTGCAGAAGGCCCAGAAAAATATCTGGTCTCTTCTAAAATGTAAAAGACGTCCAAACAAGTCCACTATCTCTTGTTTCACCGAATTTCGTCAACAAACGAAAAAGATATGATTTTTATAGTGAAATCAAAAACCGTAGCGCTTTAAAGTGCTATAATATAGTTTAAAATAATTTCAGTCGTACCTCTCTGAAGTTGTTCAAAACTAGGTATTAATTTTTTGCGAAATCCGTGAAGGGGTTGGACGATTGGGCTACGCAACGTCGAAGGGATTGGAAGTGGCTTGCCGGCGCCACCAGAGATGATCCGCTCGACGGCGGTTGTAACAACCCGTATTTTTAAATAACATGTTATAACATAAACCAAGGCAGAATTAAATGATAAAATCTAAATCATGGGAAACGGGCAGTGCCATTGCGTTCGTCTCGGAAAAATACATGAAATAGAGTCTGAGTTTTCGAAAATCGGAGTCCGTATGACCAAGTTATGGCCCGTCAAAGTTTTCAGAAAATTTCAAGTTCAAAAACTGTTCAAATTTAAATTCAGAATTCAAATTCAGCCAAGCAGAACATGCGGGAAAAATTCCCACCACCCCCAAGTCGACTGGGGAGTCGACTTGGGAGTCGACACCCCTGTCGACTTGGGTGGTCGGCCAGTCTGGCCTGGGTACACCTGACTTGTTTCTCAAAACATGTTTGGAGGCTTGTGACAGATTTTAAAGGCTCAGATCTGAAATAGGGTTAATCCTATGGCCTAAACTAACCTAATCTTCTATAAAAAGACCCTAAGACCTAGCCTAAACCCTCATTAATCATTCCTACAACTAAACTATGCCAAAATGCTTCTTGATCATGGCCTCCACATTCATATCATGGCCTCTATCCTCTTCATGAAAATTTGAGTGTCCTAAGCTAGTAAAAGAGCCACCTTTCTTCATCAAAATAAGGATCTTTCTTCATACAAATCAAAGGAACTTCTTGTTTCTCAAGACAACTTGGAGCTTATATTCATTTGGGGCTTTTAGTGTTGCTAGCGTGGCTTCGTCTCAATCTTATTTTATTTTATAAGTCTTCATAGCATTGTAAGCCCTATACTACTCTTAGGTTCTAACTATGAAGTTAAATATGACATGTTGCAAGTTTGAGTTGGGCCTAAGTATGATTTGTGCTTTGATTCTATCATGCTATGCATAGATTTATTCTATGCATGTTTGTAAAGCTATCACCTTGACCTTGTGCATAGAAAGCTATGAGCTTTGATTGGGAATGTTGCATAAAGCAACATAGAAACTCTCATAAACCTTATGTTATCTTGCATATGATGTTATATGTGAATCACTAGCTATCATCCTATGTCATTTATGATCATGTTTCGCCTATTTGCTAAAGTTTAATATCATGCATGTTTTGAGGCTTATAATGTAATATGCAAGTTTATGAACACATATGCCACCATGTTTAACTTGTGGCCAAAGCACCCTTATGCTATTATGCATGCTTGTGGCCAAATCACCCTTATGCTATTATGCATGCTTGTGGCCAAATCGCCCTTATGCTATTTGATATGTTTGAGGCCAAGTCACCTTTTATGCCATCATACATGTTGAGGCTATATGCTAGTATGTTGAACACCTTTGCCTCAAAAATCACCATGTTTAACTTGTGATAGACTTTGACACCTTATGCCCACCTTGTCATATTGTTATGTTCCCTCTTTGATCTATTTGCGTTGATGCGAATTTACGTACAATGGGAATACGTTATGGGTAGTTGGGCAAACTTAAATAACATGAAAGCATGACTTGAAAATATGACATGAAAGTTTGACATGTGTTTATGCTTGAAAACATGAACGTGGACATGACATGTAGAAAACATGAAAGTGGCCAACTCGAGGTTGGGTTGAGTTTGTAGCATAAATCTACCCGGAACCGACTGGCTTAACTAGTGGCTACAAACAATAGGACCCAATGTGAGTAGTTGGTCATATCGCACTTAAAACCCGAGGTTAGACTAGGTTGTGGTGTAAAGCTACCCGGACCCGCCCGGCTTAACTAGTAACCACAACAAAGTCTAATGTGAGAGGTTGGGGTGCATTACGTTAATTAATGCCACATGGTAGGGTTAAGTCATGGACTACTTGAATACTTAACCAATTAAACACGATGGATTGGTAGGGTTAAGTCATGGACTACTTGAATATACTTAACCAGTTGAACACGATGTATTGATAGGGTTAAGTCATGAACTGCTTGAACACACTTGACTGACTCAATACATGGTTAGGATAGGGTTAACCACACTTAACCCGTTTAAAACCCTAGTTACGTGGTCCTTTTCAGCAGTAACCAACTCGGGAGTATCTGGATACCCTAGACTAGGCTAGGGTGAGGCACAATTACTGACTGATTATAAGAGACCAAAAGAGACGGCTGAAGGGTGCACCGGTAGTTCAGGCGGACCATGGTCGCGCACATTAAGTCCGGAGTTGAACATGGGCATCGATAGGTTTAGATTGTGCGTGCTTGAATTGTGTCTGTGGTTTACACCTTAGGGCTGGATACACCCTAGGGTGGACCTTGCACAGTCAACTACATTCCATGATTAGGCCGTATGACACCGATACACGACGAGTTAGGCTTATAGGGAGCCGATTGACTAGACCGAGTAGTGGGACCTTGATTTAGGTCATCTCATGATGTGGGCCAACTTTAGGCCATGTAACAACCCGTATTTCGATAACACGTTAAAACAAGAAATCAAGGCAGAATTTAATTATAAAACCTGAATCAGGATAAACGGGTTGCGCCATTGCGTTCGTCTCGGAAAAATACGCGAAATAGAGTCCGAAATTTCGTAAATCGGAGTTCGTATGACTGAGATATGGCCTCGCAAAGTTTCAAGAAAATTCAAATCCGAAAACAGATTTGAAATTCAGCCCAATTAAGACACCACTCCATTTTAAGGCCTGGTTAAGACACCACTCCATTTTTTAGACTTGACTTCTTCCCCAAGACATGCTTTGATGGCTTGTATTGAATCTAGGTTTAATCCTATGGCCTAAAACACTTGCCTAATCTATAAATAAGACCCTAACCTATCCTAAATCCTCATTATTCATTCATGCAACTAAACTATGGCAAAATTTTACCTCTCATGGCCTCCACTCTCTTCATAAAATTTCTAAATGGTTTCTATGAGAGATTTTCCATGCATACAAGTGTTTTCAAGCTTGTATGAGTGTCATTAGCTTGCATTCAAGTCAAGTTTCTTTGCATCATAAAGCAAGGGTTTTGATCATTTTGGCTCAAGGGTTTTTATGTTAGAGCTTGCATTTTGGGTCTATTTGATTGCATAAGGGCTTTGTCATATCTTTTGTGCCTTCATAGCAATGTAAGCCCTTTCCCTACTCTTAGATATTAACTATGAAGTTAAATGTTCATGTTTCAAGTTTGGGTTTGATCATTGAGTATGATACATGCTGTCATGTCATGCAAGTTTATGAAGTCATTATCTTGATCTTGTGAGCTAAAAGCTACAACCTTTATGTTGAAATGTTGCATTAGGCAACATGAGAACCCTCATAACCTTTATGTCAACTTGCATATGAAGTCATAACCCTTATATGATGATATATGCGAGTTACTAGTCATCATTCCATATCTTTTGTCACCATGATTCGCTTATGTGCCAAGTTTGGGTTTATGCATGTTTTGAGGCTTAAGAATGTAACATGCAAGTTAATGAACACATTTGTGCCTCATTTGCCACCATGATTAACTTGTGGCTTAATATCCATTTTTGTCATGCCTTTGCCAAGTCTCTTCTTTTAATCCATTACGTTGTCGCGAACGTATATGCGAGTTTAAAAGCGTTGGGTTATGTTATGGGTAATTTCTAATGACATGAAAATACAACTTGAAAACATGACTTGAAATATAACATGGAAGTTGACATGTAAGTATGCATAAAAACATAAGCTTGGGAATTTACCTATTAAGTTAGGTCTACCCTTTGGGAATTTACCTATTAAGTTAGGTCTACCCAAATGCTTGAAAACTTGTAACATGTTTTGGGAAACATGATGGACATGACGCTTAGATAATATAAGTGTGGCCAACTCGAGGTTGGGTTGAGTTTGCAACGTAAAACTACCCGGAACCGACCGACCTAACTAGTAGTTGCAAACAATAGGACCCAATGTGAGAAGTTGGTCATGTTGTGCTTGAACCCGAGGTTAGACCAAGTTGTGGTGTAAAGCGACCCGGAACCGACCGGCTTAACTAGTAACCACAACAAAGTCTAATGTGAGAGGTGAAGGTGCATTAAGTAATTAATGCCACATGATAGAGTTAAGTTAATTTGATTAATGACTCTTAACCAAATATGACATGGACAAATGGGTTAAGTAATTTGATTAGGCTAATGATACTTAACAAAACATGACAAGGTTGGGTAGGTTAAGTAACTTGATTTGCCTAATGACACTTAACCATTTTTATATGACTAGTGGATGGGGTTAAGTTAACCAACACTTAATCAATCCAACGCGATAACTTGGTAAGGTTAAGTAAGTTTTCTTAATGACGCTTAACCGAAAAATACGGTTAACGAATGGGGTTAAGATTAGACTCAACTAGTCTAAACATGGAAATCGGATGGGGTTAAGTTAGCCTAGACTTAATTAATCCCACTTGGTAGTTTAATGGGGTTAAGTTAAACACTTAACTAATCTAAACGTGATGAATTGATGTGGTTAAGTGACCTATACTTATCCAATCTAACTCGTTAATTTATTGTGGTTAAGTTAACCAATACTTAACCAATATAACGTGAAAACATGATAAGGCTGAGTCACGAATCGCTTGAATACACTTGACCGATTTGACTAAGTAAATCGATAGGGTCAAGTTAATATATACTTAACCAATCTAGAATGGTAATTGGACGAGGTTAAGTCGTGAATTGCTTAATATACTTAACCAACTTGAGCATGGTTTGTAGGGTTAAGCCTTGAACTTGGATACTTAGCCAATTTTGACAGGATTTGTAGACGGGTTAAGTCATGAACTTAAGTGACACTTAATCCATTATGTAAACCCTAGTTCTGAGGATTAGGTGGATAACCGTAGTTAACAAGGATAACGGGAACAATGCTAAGTGGTAAACCTTAGTTGAAGAATAACTAAGTAATGATTCTTAGTCAAGGAAGTTTAGACCAGTTCATAGATAGATGAGTAACCTAATACGGTAGGTCATCGTTTAAGTATACGAGTAGGAGCAAGTATCTGATTTGGATAAAGGCTCCAGCGAACTGGGTAACGAAGCAGCGGCTTCGGGGAACGTGAGGGTATTCTTGGTATCCCTCTATGAGCTGCCAGGTGATTATACTAGGCTCATGAGAGGTTAAGGTCTGCGTTAGAAGAACCAAGAGTATGCCTTGGTTGCTATACGAGCGACCTAAAGACGGGGATGGATAGGGGATAGTCGACGATACACGGTCGTACCCTAGATAGCATTTCGTCAGGCTACCTACCATCTTTGGTCAAGCGTGTACGTACGGAAAGGCAGAGAACACCCAATAGACCATAATTGCTATCTAATTATGGTTGCGGTAAGGCTTGGATGTGGGTTGGCCAGTGTTGTGTTCTCATACAGGATTTATCCTGTCTTGTCTTTCACTAGTTGAGGGAGTGGTCTCGTGGGACCATAGCCACGTATAGGAAAAAACAGACCTTAGCATCTGCATCGGCAGATAAATTGAAAGCTCCCGACCGAGTCCTGTATTTCCTGGTCTGCCCTGTGACAGGACTCGGATGGCACGATGTGATACATGTGCATACAGTCATGGAAAAACGATTCACGATATATGCGTGGGAAAAAGGGCGCGGTTGGCGGTTAGCGTAATCCCTAGTGGCCCTAGGTGGTTGAATCCAAACCGAGATACGAAAACATGCAATAGGTAAGCGTAATCCCTAGTAGCCCTAGGTAGCATAAGTCCTAGTTGTACAAACGATAATTCATGTTGGAAGACCCTGGCTAGGTTTAGGGTAACAGTCCAAACCGATCTTAAGGATCATAGAACTATGTTAAAGTAATATAGAATCTCATGGGAAAGCCCGTATGGTCTACGGCAAGGGACTAAACATTTACATGGAATAAAACATACAAGTTGAGTAACCTATATATGCGATATATTAGGTTGACATGGACCATTACACGACTTTTGAGTGAGGGTCATTCTTGGTTAACACATGACACGGTGAGGATACTAGTACGGTAGGTGCAGAGCTAAAATACAGGATAGATATCACGGGGCGTTATACGTGACAGATATCTTGGGGATATTATACTTGATAGAAACCTGACGATGTGATACCTTGTTTTATCTTGACATCGTAATTTATCATGACACCTTAGTTTATCTGAGTTCAGTAGTTCATCCTGCTATTTTGATTTAGCTTATCTATCTTGTTATCATGCTTATGTTCATCTCAGTTTCTCATGTCAGTTAACTTTACTAGTTTTTATGCTAATAGTAGATAGGGCTTACTCAGTCTTTTTGACTGACCCGTTTTGTTTCGCCTCTTTTCTTCCGTTTCCCCCCCAGGTTACAGGGAGGAAATACTGTTGTTTAGTTCGGACTTCTTCTGCTTGAAGGTCATCATGGATGGCTTGGACTTTTCTTGGCTAATGGTTACTTTACTGTTTTTACTTGGGGAATAATTTATGAAAATGTCTTTATGCTTCTTTACTATTGCAAGACAGGTTTTGATGTACTCTGATGTAAAAGGCTTTAGACCTTATTTATTCATGTTATGAAAGTTTGATTTTACTTCCGCTATTTTATATGTTCTGTCTTGTGATATTTCTGTGCATGTTTACCAATAATGCCCCTCTAAAGCTAGTGCATTCCTTTTGCGAGTGACCCTAGCGGAGGCGGGGTGTTACATTTGGTATCAGAGCAGAAGGTTATTAGACTGGGCAAAAGTTTTTAAAGACCTTCTGAAAACTATTTGAAAACCGTTTACAAAGAAGCATTTTTTAAGAAAATTTTCTTTTAAAAGAAAAAGGCTATTCCCCAAAGGCCATTAGCACTATCCTTGTTTCCTTAATTGAATCTCTTCTCCTTTCTTTCCTCCATCTGTAGTCACAGTGGTTTTAACTGCGACTAGTCTTTTCTATCTACGAAAGTGCTTTCCATGCGATGGAGGTGGTTCTCGAGAGACCAGTGGCCGCGTTATAAGAAAGGATAGTGAGAAAGAGGATAAAGGATACGAGCTTAAGGATGAGCAACTTATTGGTATGGCTCAACCCATAACGAAAAAGTATCTTTGGTATGGTGAAACGGGACGGATAGTTAAGTATTGTGGGACAAGGACAAGATCATCGTGAAGATAATTGTACACCCTCACTAGAGTACCTGAGTAGGGGGATAACATCCTTGTTGAAGATCTAGTTATTCTTTTCTATCATCCCGCCAAGACTTTGTTTTGATCCCCGCATCATTTAAGTCCGCTTCGGTAGTTGAGTCTCTGCACCTTAAGTACTAGCGTAATAGAGGATCCCATTTTTGTCTCAAAGTCCTATTGGAGAATCAGTCCATTTATACATGACCTGTTTGGATTTGAGAATGTTTATGCCAAGTGTTAAATTTGGAAATAATGCTTATGTTTATAAGCTATGGATGGATTCTAGGGATGAAGTGGTTATCCAGTAGGGGGTGCCACTCTCGGTTTTGATAGGAGGGTAGTTAGACCTTTTGACTAGCCTTGGTAATGCCCTCGAAGTATCGTGTAACCTTTTTGAGGTTCTGTCTTGACTAGTTACTTAGAATCCCTTGATGCCTTTATTGGAAATTTGAAGCCCGATCGAGTGGTGTGCGCCGATAAGACGAATGGTTTACTTCATTTATGCATGGGTTATAGAGATCACCCTAGTAAGTGCGCTTGATAACCTGGTTAACATCTGTTTACTTTCAAGAGAAAGTTCTTCTACATGGAATACCTTATAGTATATAAACGAGATCCAAGATTCACTATTGAATTTTGGAAAGCTTGCATGAGATCATGAGTACGCAGTCATGTTTGCGTCAAGTATTCTAGGAAAAGGATAAGTGCAAGTGGAATGAGAGGCGACGAAGAAATGAGTTCCAGCTCATGTTATGGAAACAGGAAATAAGAAGCTACGAAATCGCGAAGTTAAAAGACGGTCAAGGCACAATGGAATTAAGCTCCAGGAAATACGACTTTGATGGTCAAAGACTAGATACGCGCATGATATCTCTTTTTGGGAGTATATCCTTGATCCCTGTTTTCTGCAGAGCTTACTTGTAGGCTATCTTTTGTGGACATCTTCTTGGTCCTATTTTCTGTTACAAACCCCGTAAGGAGTTTGTCTTGTTTATCTTCTCGACCCTGTTTCAGGGAATCCTAGGTAGAACCCTATGGATGTAAACATGTATTTGAAACATGTTATGATTGATATGGTTGCAAATGGTTGCTCGTGGATGCGCGAATACACATTAGATACTAGCTCGACTCGGTCACATTTCATATTGCATATGCACGAGTATTTATACTTGTTTATGGATGAAATTGAATGTGTTATCATGTGATTGTTGCATATGAATGAATGATTTTGCACGCATATAGTATCTATATGACTAGGACTATTTGCATACATGTTGGATTCATGGCACTATACATATTTTGCATTAGAAAGATTATTCAGGCCTGACCATTAGCATTAGCTAAGGAACACATACACACACGTTTTGCATATATTCATACAGCATTAGAAATCATCTAAGGACAATGGTTGCTTGTGGATGATGTTTTGAGTAGATGGATGATGGATGGTAGGATATGTTCTTCCTAACTTGGAGATTTCGGGGACGAAATCCTAAAAGGAGGGGAGAATGTAACAACCCGTATTTCGATAACACGTTAAAACAAGAAATCAAGGCAGAATTTAATTATAAAACCTGAATCAGGATAAACGGGTTGCGCCATTGCGTTCGTCTCCGGAAAATACGCGAAATAGAGTCCGAAATTTCGTAAATCGGAGTTCGTATGACTGAGATATGGCCTCGCAAAATTTCACGAAAATTCAAATCCGAAAACAGATTTGAAATTCAGCCCAATTAAGACACCACTCCATTTTTAGGCCTGGTTAAGACACCACTCCATTTTTTAGACTTGACTTCTTCCCCAAGACATGCTTTGATGGCTTGTATTGAATCTAGGTTTAATCCTATGGCCTAAAACACTTGCCTAATCTATAAATAAGACCCTAACCTATCCTAAATCCTCATTATTCATTCATGCAACTAAACTATGGCAAAATTTTACCTCTCATGGCCTCCACTCTCTTCATAAAATTTCTAAATGGTTTCTATGAGAGATTTTCCATGCATACAAGTGTTTTCAAGCTTGTATGAGTGTCATTAGCTTGCATTCAAGTCAAGTTTCTATCTTTGCATCATAAAGCAAGGGTTTTGATCATTTTGGCTCAAGGGTTTTTATGTTAGAGCTTGCATTTTGGGTCTATTTGATTGCATAAGGGCTTTGTCATATCTTTTGTGCCTTCATAGCAATGTAAGCCCTTTCCCTACTCTTAGATATTAACTATGAAGTTAAATGTTCATGTTTCAAGTTTGGGTTTGATCATTGAGTATGATACATGCTGTCATGTCATGCAAGTTTATGAAGTCATTATCTTGATCTTGTGAGCTAAAAGCTACAACCTTTATGTTGAAATGTTGCATTAGGCAACATGAGAACCCTCATAACCTTTATGTCAACTTGCATATGAAGTCATAACCCTTATATGATGATATATGCGAATTACTAGTCATCATTCCATATCTTTTGTCACCATGATTCGCTTATGTGCCAAGTTTGGGTTTATGCATGTTTTGAGGCTTAAGAATGTAACATGCAAGTTAATGAACACATTTGTGCCTCATTTTCCACCATGATTAACTTGTGGCTTAATATCCATTTTTGTCATGTCTTTGCCAAGTCTCTTCTTTTAATCCATTACGTTGTCGCGAACGTATATGCGAGTTTAAAAGCGTTGGGTTATGTTATGGGTAATTTCTAATGACATGAAAATACAACTTGAAAACATAACTTGAAATATAACATGGAAGTTGACATGTAAGTATGCATAAAAACATAAGCTTGGGAATTTACCTATTAAGTTAGGTCTACCCTTTGGGAATTTACCTATTAAGTTAGGTCTACCCAAATGCTTGAAAACTTGTAACATGTTTTGGGAAACATGATGGACATGACGCTTAGATAATATAAGTGTGGCCAACTCGAGGTTGGGTTGAGTTTGCAACGTAAAACTACCCGGAACCGACCGGCCTAACTAGTAGTTGCAAACAATAGGACCCAATGTGAGAAGTTGGTCATGTTGTGCTTGAACCCGAGGTTAGACCAAGTTGTGGTGTAAAGCGACCCGGAACCGACCGGCTTAACTAGTAACCACAACAAAGTCTAATGTGAGAGGTGAAGGTGCATTAAGTAATTAATGCCACATGATAGGGTTAAGTTAATTTGATTAATGACTCTTAACCAAATATGACATGGACAAATGGGTTAAGTAATTTGATTAGGCTAATGATACTTAACAAAACATGACAAGGTTGGGTAGGTTAAGTAACTTGATTTGCCTAATGACACTTAACCATTTTTATATGACTAGTGGATGGGGTTAAGTTAACCAACACTTAATCAATCCAACGCGATAACTTGGTAAGGTTAAGTAAGTTTTCTTAATGACGCTTAACCGAAAAATACGGTTAACGAATGGGGTTAAGATTAGACTCAACTAGTCTAAACATGGAAATCGGATGGGGTTAAGTTAGCCTAGACTTAATTAATCCCACTTGGTAGTTTAATGGGGTTAAGTTAAACACTTAACTAATCTAAACGTGATGAATTGATGTGGTTAAGTGACCTATACTTATCCAATCTAACTCGTTAATTTATTGTGGTTAAGTTAACCAATACTTAACCAATATAACGTGAAAACATGATAAGGCTGAGTCACGAATCGCTTGAATACACTTGACCGATTTGACTAAGTAAATCGATAGGGTCAAGTTAATATATACTTAACCAATCTAGAATGGTAATTGGACGAGGTTAAGTCGTGAATTGCTTAATATACTTAACCAACTTGAGCATGGTTTGTAGGGTTAAGCCTTGAACTTGGATACTTAGCCAATTTTGACAGGATTTGTAGACGGGTTAAGTCATGAACTTAAGTGACACTTAATCCATTATGTAAACCCTAGTTCTGAGGATTAGGTGGATAACCGTAGTTAACAAGGATAACGGGAACAATGCTAAGTGGTAAACCTTAGTTGAAGAATAACTAAGTAATGATTCTTAGTCAAGGAAGTTTAGACCAGTTCATAGATAGATGAGTAACCTAATACGGTAGGTCATCGTTTAAGTATACGAGTAGGAGCAAGTATCTGATTTGGATAAAGGCTCCAGCGAACTGGGTAACGAAGCAGCGGCTTCGGGGAACGTGAGGGTATTCTTGGTATCCCTCTATGAGCTGCCAGGTGATTATACTAGGCTCATGAGAGGTTAAGGTCTGCGTTAGAAGAACCAAGAGTATGCCTTGGTTGCTATACGAGCGACCTAAAGACGGGGATGGATAGGGGATAGTCGACGATACACGGTCGTACCCTAGATAGCATTTCGTCAGGCTACCTACCATCTTTGGTCAAGCGTGTACGTACGGAAAGGCAGAGAACACCCAATAGACCATAATTGCTATCTAATTATGGTTGCGGTAAGGCTTGGATGTGGGTTGGCCAGTGTTGTGTTCTCATACAGGATTTATCCTGTCTTGTCTTTCACTAGTTGAGGGAGTGGTCTCGTGGGACCATAGCCACGTATAGGAAAAAACAGACCTTAGCATCTGCATCGGCAGATAAATTGAAAGCTCCCGACCGAGTCCTGTATTTCCTGGTCTGCCCTGTGACAGGACTCGGATGGCACGATGTGATACATGTGCATACAGTCATGGAAAAACGATTCACGATATATGCGTGGGAAAAAGGGCGCGGTTGGCGGTTAGCGTAATCCCTAGTGGCCCTAGGTGGTTGAACCCAAACCGAGATACGAAAACGTGCAATAGGTAAGCATAATCCCTAGTAGCCCTAGGTAGCATAAGTCCTAGTTGTACAAACGATAAGTCATGTTGGAAGACCCTGGCTAGGTTTAGGGTAACAGTCCAAACCGATCTTAAGGATCATGGAACTATGTTAAAGTAATATAGAATCTCATGGGAAAGCCCGTATGGTCTACGGCAAGGGACTGAACATTTACATGGAATAAAACATACAAGTTGAGTAACCTATATATGCGATATATTAGGTTGACATGGACCATTACACGACTTTTGAGTGAGGGTCATTCTTGGTTAACACATGACACGGTGGGGATACTAGTACGGTAGGTGCAGAGCTAAAATACAGGATAGATATCACGGGGTGTTATACGTGACAGATATCTTGGGGATATTATACTTGATAGAAACCTGACGATGTGATACCTTGTTTTATCTTGACATCGTAATTTATCATGACACCTTAGTTTATCTGAGTTCAGTAGTTCATCCTGTTATTTTGATTTAGCTTATCTATCTTGTTATCATGCTTATGTTCATCTCAGTTTCTCATGTCAGTTAACTTTACTAGTTTTTATGCTAATAGTAGATAGGGCTTACTCAGTCTTTTTGACTGACCCGTTTTGTTTCGCCTCTTTTCTTCCGTTTCCCCCCCCCCCAGGTTACAGGGAGGAAATACTGTTGTTTAGTTCGGACTTCTTCTGCTTGAAGGTCATCATGGATGGCTTGGACTTTTCTTGGCTAATGGCTACTTTACTGTTTTTACTTGGGGAATAATTTATGAAAATGTCTTTATGCTTCTTTACTATTGCAAGACAGGTTTTGATGTACTCTGATGTAAAAGGCTTTAGACCTTATTTATTCATGTTATGAAAGTTTGATTTTACTTCCGCTATTTTATATGTTCTGTCTTGTGATATTTCTGTGCATGTTTACCAATAATGCCCCTCTAAAGCTAGTGCATTCCTTTTGCGAGTGACCCTAGCGGAGGCGGGGTGTTACATTTGGTATCAGAGCAGAAGGTTATCAGACTGGGCAAAAGTTTTTAAAGATCTTCTGAAAACTATTTGAAAACCGTTTACAAAGAAGCATTTTTTAAGAAAATTTTCTTTTAAAAGAAAAAGGCTATTCCCCAAAGGCCATTAGCACTATCCTTGTTTCCTTAATTGAATCTCTTCTCCTTTCTTTCCTCCATCTGTAGTCACAGTGGTTTTAACTGCGACTAGTCTTTTCTATCTACGAAAGTGCTTTCCGTGCGATGGAGGTGGTTCTCGAGAGACCAAGGGCCGCGTTATAAGAAAGGATAGTGAGAAAGAGGATAAAGGATACGAGCTTAAGGATGAGCAACTTGTTGGTATGGCTCAACTCATAATGAAAAAGTATCTTTGGTATGGTGAAACGGGACGGATAGTTAAGTATTGTGGGACAAGGACAAGATCATCGTGAAGATAATTGTATACCCTCACTAGAGTACCTGAGTAGGAGGATAACATCCTTGTTGAAGATCTAGTTATTCTTTTCTATCATCCCGCCAAGACTTTGTTTTGCTCCCCGCATCATTTAAGTCCGCTTCGGTAGTTGAGTCTCTGCACCTTAAGTACTAGCGTAATAGAGGATCCCATTTTTGTCTCAAAGTCCTATTGGAGAATCAGTCCATTTATACATGACCTGTTTGGATTTGAGAATGTTTATGCCAAGTGTTAAATTTGGAAATAATGCTTATGTTTATAAGCTATGGATGGATTCTAGGGATGAAGTGGTTATCCAGTAGGGGGTGCCACTCTCGGTTTTGATAGGAGGGTAGTTAGACCTTTTGACTAGCCTTGGTAATGCCCTCGAAGTATCGTGTAACCTTTTTGAGGTTCTGTCATGACTAGTTACTTAGAATCCCTTGATGCCTTTATTGGAAATTTGAAGCCCGATCGAGTGGTGTGCGCCGATAAGACGAATGGTTTACTTCATTTATGCATGGGTTATAGAGATCACCCTAGTAAGTGCGCTTGATAACCTGGTTAACATCTGTTTACTTTCAAGAGAAAGTTCTTCTACATGGAATACCTTATAGTATATAAACGAGATCCAAGATTCACTATTGAATTTTGGAAAGCTTGCATGAGATCATGAGTACGCAGTCATGTTTGCGTCTAGTATTCTAGGAAAAGGATAAGTGCAAGTGGAACGAGAGGCGACGAAGAAATGAGTTCCAGCTCATGTTATGGAAACAGGAAATAAGAAGCTACGAAATCGCGAAGTTAGAAGACGGTCAAGGCACAATGGAATTAAGCTCAAGGAAATACGACTTTGATGGTCAAAGACTAGATACGCGCATGATATCTCTTTTTGGGAGTATATCCTTGATCCCTGTTTTCTGTAGAGCTTACTTGTAGGCTATCTTTTGTGGACATCTTCTTGGTCCTATTTTCTGTTACAAACCCCGTAAGGAGTTTGTCTTGTTTATCTTCTCGACCCTGTTTCAGGGAATCCTAGGTAGAACCCTATGGATGTAAACATGTATTTGAAACATGTTATGATTGATATGGTTGCAAGTGGTTGCAAGTGGTTGCTCGTGGTTGCGCGAATACACATTAGATACTAGCTCGACTCGGTCACATTTCATATTGCATATGCACGAGTATTTATACTTGTTTATGGATGAAATTGAATGTGTTATCATGTGATTGTTGCATATGAATGAATGATTTTGCACGCATATCGTATCTATATGACTAGGACTATTTGCATACATGTTGGATTCATGGCACTATACATATTTTGCATTAGAAAGATTATTCAGGCCTGACCATTAGCATTAGCTAAGGAACACGTACACACACGTTTTGCATATATTCATACAGCATTAGAAATCATCTAAGGACAATGGTTGCTTGTGGATGATGTTTTGAGTAGATGGATGATGGATGGTAGGATATGTTCTTCCTAACTTGGAGATTTCGGGGACGAAATCCTAAAAGGAGGGGAGAATGTAACAACCCGTATTTCGATAACACGTTAAAACAAGAAATCAAGGCAGAATTTAATTATAAAACCTGAATCAGGATAAACGGGTTGCGCCATTGCGTTCGTCTCGGAAAAATACGCGAAATAGAGTCCGAAATTTCGTAAATCGGAGTTCGTATGACTGAGATATGGCCTCGCAAAGTTTCACGAAAATTCAAATCCGAAAACAGATTTGAAATTCAGCCCAATTAAGACACCACTCCATTTTTATGCCTGGTTAAGACACCACTCCATTTTTTAGACTTGACTTCTTCCCCAAGACATGCTTTGATGGCTTGGATTGAATCTAGGTTTAATCCTATGGCCTAAAACACTTGCCTAATCTATAAATAAGACCCTAACCTATCCTAAATCCTCATTATTCATTCATGCAACTAAACTATGGCAAAATTTTACCTCTCATGGCCTCCACTCTCTTCATAAAATTTCTAAATGGTTTCTATGAGAGATTTTCCATGCATACAAGTGTTTTGAAGCTTGTATGAGTGTCATTAGCTTGCATTCAAGTCAAGTTTCTATCTTTGCATCATAAAGCAAGGGTTTTGATCATTTTGGCTCAAGGGTTTTTATGTTAGAGCTTGCATTTTGGGTCTATTTGATTGCATAAGGGCTTTGTCATATCTTTTGTGCCTTCATAGCAATGTAAGCCCTTTCCCTACTCTTAGATATTAACTTTGAAGTTAAATGTTCATGTTTCAAGTTTGGGTTTGATCATTGAGTATGATACATGCTGTCATGTCATGCAAGTTTATGAAGTCATTATCTTGATCTTGTGAGCTAAAAGCTACAACCTTTATGTTGAAATGTTGCATTAGGCAACATGAGAACCCTCATAACCTTTATGTCAACTTGCATATGAAGTCATAACCCTTATATGATGATATATGCGAGTTACTAGTCATCATTCCATATCTTTTGTCACCATGATTCGCTTATGTGCCAAGTTTGGGTTTATGCATGTTTTGAGGCTTAAGAATGTAACATGCAAGTTAATGAACACATTTGTGCATCATTTTCCACCATGATTAACTTGTGGCTTAATATCCATTTTTGTCATGCCTTTGCCAAGTCTCTTCTTTTAATCCATTACGTTGTCGCGAACGTATATGCGAGTTTAAAAGCGTTGGGTTATGTTATGGGTAATTTCTAATGACATGAAAATACAACTTGAAAACATGACTTGGAATATAACATGGAAGTTGACATGTAAGTATGCATAAAAACATAAGCTTGGGAATTTACCTATTAAGTTAGGTCTACCCTTTGGGAATTTACCTATTAAGTTAGGTCTACCCAAATGCTTGAAAACTTGTAACATGTTTTGGGAAACATGATGGACATGACGCTTAGATAATATAAGTGTGGCCAACTCGAGGTTGGGTTGAGTTTGCAACGTAAAACTACCCGGAACCGACCGGCCTAACTAGTAGTTGCAAACAATAGGACCCAATGTGAGAAGTTGGTCATGTTGTGCTTGAACCCGAGGTTAGACCAAGTTGTGGTGTAAAGCGACCCGGAACCGACCGGCTTAACTAGTAACCACAACAAAGTCTAACGTGAGAGGTGAAGGTGCATTAAGTAATTAATGCCACATGATAGGGTTAAGTTAATTTGATTAATGACTCTTAACCAAATATGACATGGACAAATAGGTTAAGTAATTTGATTAGGCTAATGATACTTAACAAAACATGACAAGGTTGGGTAGGTTAAGTAACTTGATTTGCCTAATGACACTTAACCATTTTTATATGACTAGTGGATGGGGTTAAGTTAACCAACACTTAATCAATCCAACGCGATAACTTGGTAAGGTTAAATAAGTTTTCTTAATGACGCTTAATAGAAAAATACGGTTAACAAATGGAGTTAAGATTAGACTCAACTAGTCTAAACATGGAAATCGGATGGGGTTAAGTTAGCCTAGACTTAATTAATCCCACTTGGTAGTTTAATGGGGTTAAGTTAAACACTTAACTAATCTAAACGTGATGAATTGATGTGGTTAAGTGACCTATACTTATCCAATCTAACTCGTTAATTTATTGTGGTTAAGTTAACCAATATAACGTGAAAAAATGATAAGGCTAAGTCACGAATCGCTGGAATACACTTGACCGATTTGACTAAGTAAATTGATAGGGTCAAGTTAATATATACTTAACCAATCTAGAATGATAATTGGACGAGGTTAAGTCGTGAATTGCTTAATATACTTAACCAACTTGAGCATGGTTTGTAGGGTTAAGCCTTGAACTTGGATACTTAGCCAATTTTGACAGGATTTATAGACGGGTTAAGTCATGAACTTAAGTGACACTTAATCCATTATGTAAACCCTAGTTCTGAGGATTAGGTGGATAACCGTAGTTAACAAGGATAACGGGAACAATGCTAAGTGGTAAACCTTAGTTGAAGAATAACTAAGTAATGATTCTTAGTCAAGGAAGTTTAGACCAGTTCATAGATAGATGAGTAACCTAATACGGTAGGTCATCGTTTAAGTATACGAGTAGGAGCAAGTATCTGATTTGGATAAAGGCTCCAGCGAACTGGGTAACGAAGCAGCGGCTTCGGGGAACGTGAGGGTATTCTTGGTATCCCTCTATGAGCTGCCAGGTGATTATACTAGGCTCAGGAGAGGTTAAGGTCTGCGTTAGAAGAACCAAGAGTATCCTTGGTTGCTATACGAGCGACCTAAAGACGGGGATGGATAGGGGATAGTCGACGATACACGGTCATACCCTAGATAGCATTTCGTCAGGCTACCTACCATCTTTGGTCAAGCGTGTACGTACGGAAAGGCAGAGAACACCCAATAGACCATAATTGCTATCTAATTATGGTTGCGGTAAGGCTTGGATGTGGGTTGGCCAGTGTTGTGTTCTCATACAGGATTTATCCTGTCTTGTCTTTCACTAGTTGAGGGAGTGGTCTCGTGGGACCATAGCCACGTATAGGAAAAAACAGACCTTAGCATCTGCATCGGCAGATAAATTGAAAGCTCCCGACCGAGTCATGTATTTCCTGGTCTACCCTGTGACAGGACTCGGATGGCACGATGTGATACATGTGCATACAGTCATGGAAAAACGATTCACGATATATGCGTGGGAAAAAGGGCGCGGTTGGCGGTTAGCGTAATCCCTAGTGGCCCTAGGTGGTTGAATCCAAACCGAGATACGAAAACGTGCAATAGGTAAGCGTAATCCCTAGTAGCCCTAGGTAGCATAAGCCCTAGTTGTACAAACGATAATTCATGTTGGAAGACCCTGGCTAGGTTTAGGGTAACAGTCCAAACCGATCTTAAGGATCATGGAACTATGTTAAAGTAATATAGAATCTCATGGGAAAGCCCGTATGGTCTACGGCAAGGGACTGAACATTTACATGGAATAAAACATACAAGTTGAGTAACCTATATATGCGATATATTAGGTTGACATGGACCATTACACGACTTTTGAGTGAGGGTCATTCTTGGTTAACACATGACACGGTGGGGATACTAGTACGGTAGGTGCAGAGCTAGAATACAGGATAGATATCACGGGGCGTTATACGTGACAGATATCTTGGGGATATTATACTTGATAGAAACCTGATGATGTGATACCTTGTTTTATCTTGACATCGTAATTTATCATGACACCTTAGTTTATCTGAGTTCAGTAGTTCATCCTGTTATTTTGATTTAGCTTATCTATCTTGTTATCATGCTTATGTTCATCTTAGTTTCTCATGTTAGTTAACTTTACTAGTTTTTATGCTAATAGTAGATAGGGCTTACTCAGTCTTTTTGACTGACCCGTTTTGTTTCGCCTCTTTTCTTCCGTTTCCCCCCCAGGTTACAGGGAGGAAATACTGTTGTTTAGTTCGGACTTCTTCTGCTTGAAGGTCATCATGGATGGCTTGGACTTTTCTTGGCTAATGGCTACTTTACTGTTTTTACTTGGGGAATAATTTATGAAAATGTCTTTATGCTTCTTTACTATTGCAAGACAGGTTTTGATGTACTCTGATGTAAAAGGCTTTAGACCTTATTTATTCATGTTATGAAAGTTTGATTTTACTTCCACTATTTTATATGTTCTGTCTTGTGATATTTCTGTGCATGTTTACCAATAATGCCCCTCTAAAGCTAGTGCATTCCTTTTGCGAGTGACCCTAGCGGAGGCGGGGTGTTACAGGCCAAGGGATCATTTCTCGTTATACTTGACAAGGATTAGAATACTAGTACACCTGGTGTAACTTAACCTTGTATATGCGATGCCACACTTGATCTATCTTGTTAACTTTTCACCATGCCAGTTATCACCCTATGATTCATCTCTGTTTTACATGTCCAGTTAACTTTATTAGTTTTTATACTAATAGTAGGTAGGACTTACCAGTCTTTTCGACTGACCCATTTTCTTTCGCCTCTTTTCTTCCGTTCCCCCCCAAGGTTCTCAGGGTGGGAATACTAGCACCTAGCAGGGATCTTTAGCTTGCTTACTGGATAGCTCATGTACGGTTTGGACTTGAGCTTGCTATGGCTTTATCACTTCTACTATGGGGAATAGTTTACTTTATGTTATTTCCGGTTTTCAGTTTATGTTTCTAGACTTGTAGTAGATGGAAAATAATGACTCAGTACTTTGATGTAACTTGACTATGGTTTTGAAATAGTAGTTTTATCCACTGCTTTACTTACTCTGTTTTACTTGTATGTTCTGTCTTGTGATATCTGCATGCATGTTTACCTTGTTTTAACACCCCTCCAAAGCTAGTGTGCTTGCAAGAGTGGCATTGGCGGAGGTGGGGTGTCACATTTGGTATCAGAGCATAAGGTTTACAAGATTTGAGCAAAAGGTTTTTAAAACTTACCTTTTGAAAAACTATTTTCGAAACCAATTAAGTATTTTCTAAGAAAAGTCTAGTTTATTTTAAAAAGGCTATTCCCCAAAAGCCATTAGCACTATCCTTTGTTTCCTCGTTCTCAATCTATCTTTTTCTTCGTTTCAGTATGGCCGATAATTTTGCCATTCTGGAGGGCGTACCAATACCTATTTGGTTTAGAAGGTACATGGAGGCAAGGGCGAATGAAGTCGGCCCCGCGAACATTCCTCCTCCTTCCCCCATGGCTAACATTTCTCCTCCTCCCGTAGCTGAGGTTCCTCCTCTTCCTTCTCCGCATCCACAAGCAGATTTCGCAAAGATTTGCAAGGACTTTAAGGCAATGGGTGGCAAGAATTTTGTTGGGACGGAGACTTTTGTTGAGGCAAGAATATGGTTGAAGGAAACTGAAGACCTCTTTGCTATCTTTGATATAGAAGACCGTAGGAAAGTTCTGTTAGCGGTATGGCTGTTGAAAGGGGAAGCTGCATATTGGTGGGTAGTCACCACCACTACTAGGCCAATTCAGACTTGGGACGACTTTAGGAGAAGATTTGGACTAAGGTTTCTATCATCGACAGAAGAGAACCTTCAGATGGAGAGGTTCCTATCACTAAAGCAAGGGGACATGACCGTTAGAGAATACATGGATAAGTTTAATCAACTTGCTCAGTTCGGTTTAGACTTGGTTAACACAACTCAGAAGAAGGCCCTACACTTTGCTCTAGGATTGAATGAGCCATTGCGCGGTTTGGCCATGTCTCATATACCCATGGGGGCGACCTTCGAGAGCTTGGTGAATATGGCCCTACTTCAAGAGGAAGATAAGAGTAGCAAGAAGGAGGTCAAGGCAAATGAGTCTCAAGGCGAGATGGTAGATTCCGGAAAAGGAGGCAAGAACAACAACAGCAAGGACAACAAGTCAAGAGGAAGGAGGAAGTACAACTTCTGTGGGATCACTGGGCACATAGACAAAGACTGTAGGAAGAAGAAAAGGAAGTTGGGAGAATGCTTTCATTGTGGAAAGTCCGGACACTTCAGTAAGGATTGCCCGAAAAAGAGAGGACAAGGAAAAAGGCAAACTCAGCGAGCAGTACCCTCTGGAGGGCAATTGCAGGCTCTCCTCGCTCTTCCAGCTTTTGATCGAGGTAGTGTTTCTATAGAAAGTCATGTTTACATTTTTGATTTCCCTGTTCGTACCTTATTTGATTTTGGCACATCGCATAGTTTTATTTCTGATCTTGTTGAAAGTTTGCACCTAAGTTACTAGTCTAGTAGAGGTCCCGTTAGTGTTTCAAATCCAATTGGGGGTTCCGCCCATCTACCTGTGATTTGTATGGATTTGAAAATCATTATCTTCAGCATAGAATTCATGTGTAATGCTTATGTTCTCGGGTTTATGGGATACGGGTTGATTTTGGGCATGGATTGGTTGTCCAGTTATGGAGCCATTCTTGACTGTGAACATAGGATAGTGAGGCTCATGACTCGCCTCGGTAATACCCTAGAAATTTCTGGTAACCCTATGGATCCCGTCATGTCATGTTATCTTGAATCTCTTGACTCTTCCATCGATGATCTGCAATCTGTGAGAGTGGTCCGAGAATATCCTGGTGTCTTTGAAGAGGTTAAGGGGTCACCCCTTAAACGCGAGATAGACTTCCGTATTCATCTTGTTGATAATGCCAAGCCAGTTTCATTGCCTGTTAGGCACATGGCCCCGCGTGAATGAAGAGAGCTTAGCAAGCAAATCAAGGAGTTGCTTGAGGAAAATTTCACTAGGCGAAGCATTTCAGAATGGGGTGCTCCAGTGGTGTTCGCCACTAAGGCGGACAGTCCATTTCGCTTAAGCATGGGTTATAGAAATCACCCTAGTAAGTACATTTGGAAACCCCTATTGGCACTTGTTTTCAAGAGATAGTTCTTCTGCGTGGGATACCGTATAGTATGTAAATGAGGTCCAGGATTCACTAACGAATTTTGTAAAGCTTGCATGAAACCATGAGCACGCAGTTATGTTTAAGCCAAGTATTTTAGGAAAAGAATAAGTGGAAGTGGAACGAGAGGCAACGGTAAAATGAGTTCTAACTCATATTTTGGAAATAAGAATTAAGAGCTACGAAATTGTGAAGTTAAAAGACGGTCAAGGCACGATAGGATTAAGCTCAAGAAAATGCGGCTTAGAAGATTGAAGACTAAATACGCGCATTATATCTCTTTCTAAGGTATATCCTTGATCCCTATTATTCTGTAGAGCTTACTCGCATGCTATCTTTTATGTATATCCTCTCGGTCCTATTCTAAATCTCTGTTGCAAACCCCATAAGGAGTATGACTCGCATGTTTGAGATATATAGTTGGGGTGTGGATGTCCATTAAGTTGACCAAACTATTTGGGCTTTATGGGATATGGGTCATAGTTGATAGACTTAAGTAGAGTGCTCACTTTGTTCCGTTGAAGAGCAAGAGGACCACATCATGGCTAGCACCTGTTCATCTTCGAGAGATAGTGCGATTGCATGGAGTTCCCTCTAACATAGTTAGCGATCGTGACCCAATTCTCGCTAGCCAATTCTGGAATAGTTCGCAGGAAGCGATGGGTACGCGATTGAATCTAAGTACGGCCTATCACCCACAGACGGATGGCCAAACCGAAAGGGTGAATATAGCACTAGAAGATCTGTTGAGGCTATGCATCCTTGACTTTGGTGGCACTTGGGAAGATCATCTTCCTCTCGTAGAGTTTGCTTATAATAACAGCTACCAAGCAAGCATAGGGACGGCACCATTCGAAGCTTTGTAGGGGAGGCCGTGCTAATCACCAACATGTTGGTGAGAGACGACGGATAAGCTATACTTGGGCCTGACATGATAAGGGACACATCCGAGAAAGTTGAGTTGATTCGAAGGCGGATGAAAGCGGCCCAAGATAGATAAAAATCCTATGCTGACAAGCGAAGGACAGACCTGGAATTCGAAGTTGGAGATATGGTTTTCGTGAAGGTTTCTCCTTTGCGAAATATGGTTCGTTTTTGAGCAGTTGGGAAGCTGGCACCAAGGACTCTTCCCTATTATAGAAAGAGGGGGGAAGATGGCTCATAATTGCCCAAGAAGCTGGCCGGAGTGCACAATGTTTTTCATGTCTCGCATCTCCGAAAGTGCCTACATGAGTGAGCCGAAGTGGTTGAACCAAGTATTCTTGAAGACATGGAGGTAGAGAAACAGGCGACCTTGAGGCGAGCTCCGATTCGTATCGTGGGAACGGAGATCAAGAAACTGAGGAATCAAGAAGTCAAGTTAGTAAAGGTTCAGTGGAATGAAGCCGAAGAAGATGCAACTTGGGAAACTGAGGAAGGTGCGTAGGCTTTATCCTTTTGTTTTCCGAGGGTACATTCTCAATCTCTTTTCCTAGTTAGCATACCTTTCTTTCGCTATCCATGTTTATCTTGTTATCTCGTTAATCCTGTCGTGAGAACCTTAGGTAGGAGCCCTTTGGATGAAACATGTACTTGAAACATGTTATGCTTGAGGGCTGCAAGTGGTTGCAAGTGTTTGCAAGTGGATACTCGTGGATGCATGATACACCTTAGGCACTAAGATCGGCTCACACACTTTCATACCGCATATGCATGAGTGTTTATGCTTATTCATAAATGAAACTTGTACGCTATCACATGGATGTTGCATATGGATGGATGTTATGTGCACTCATGTAGAGATTATAAGTTATGTTAGGAATTTGCATACATATGGACGCATTTCACAAACATATTTTGCATTAGAGAGGTTTACTGAATCAGTAACCGCCTGATTATCGCATTAGATAAGTACATATACACACACCTTTGCATATGTTCATACAGCATTTAGAATCTTTTAAGGAAAATGACTGCACGTGGATGATGTTTTGAGTAGATGGATGATGTATGGTAGGATATTTTCTTCCAAACTTGGAGATTTCGGGGACGAAATCCTTTAAGGAGGGGAGGATGTAACAACCTGTATTTTTAAATAACATGTTATAACATAAACCAAGGCAGAATTAAATGAAAAAATCTGAATCAAGGGAAACAGGCTGTGCCATTGCGTTCGTCTCGGAAAAATACGCAAAATAGATCCGAGTTTTCGAAAATCGGAGTCCGTATGACCAAGTTATGGCCCGTCAAAGTTTTCAGAAAATTTCAAGTTCAAAAACTGTTCAAATTTAAATTCAGAATTCAAATTCAGCGAAGCAGAACAGGCGGGAAAAATTCCCGCCACCCCCAAGTCGACTGGGGAGTCGACACACCCCAGGTGGTGTCGACTGCCTAGTCGACACCCCTGTCGACTTGGGTGGTCGGCCAGTCTGGCCTGGGTACACCTGACTTGTTTCTCAAGACATGTTTGGAGGCTTGTGACGGATTTTAAAGGCTCAGATCTGAACTAGGGTTAATCCTATGGCCTAAACTAACCTAATCTTCTATAAAAAGACCCTAAGACCTAGCCTAAACCCTCATTAATCATTCCTACAACTAAACTATGCCAAAATGCTTCTTGATCATGGCCTCCACGTTCATATCATGGCCTCCATCCTCTTCATGAAAATTTGAGTGTCCTAAGCTAGTAAAAGAGCCACCTTTCTTCATCAAAATAAGGATCTTTCTTTATACAAATCAAAGGAACTTCTTGTTTCTCAAGACAACTTGGAGCTTATATTCATTTGGGGCTTTTAGTGTTGCTAGCGTGGCTTCGTCTCAATCTTATTTTATTTTATAAGTCTTCATAGCATTGTAAGCCCTATACTACTCTTAGATTCTAACTATGAAGTTAATTATGACATGTTGCAAGTTTGAGTTTGGGCCTAAGTATGATTTGTGCTTTGATTCTATCATGTTATGCATAGATTTATTCTATGCATGTTTGTAAAGCTATCACCTTGACCTTGTGCATAGAAAGCTACGAGCTTTGATTGGGAATGTTGCATAAAGCAACATAGAAACTCTCATAAACCTTATGTTATCTTGCATATGATGTTATATGCGAATCACTAGCTATCATCCTATGTCATTTATGATCATGTTTCACCTATTTGCTAAAGTTTGATATCATGCATGTTTTGAGGCTTATAATGTAATATGCAAGTTTATGAACACATATGCCACCATGTTTAACTTGTGGCCAAAGCACCCTTATGCTATTATGCATGCTTGTGGCCAAATCACCCTTATGCTATCATGCATGCTTGTGGCCAAATCACCCTTATGCTATTTGATATGTTTGAGGCCAAGTCACCTTTTATGCCATCATACATGTTGAGGCTATATTCTAGTGTGTTGAACACCTTTGCCTCAAATATCACCATGTTTAACTTGTGATAGACTTTTCCACCTTATGCCCACCTTGTCATATTGTTATGTTCCCTCTTTGATCTATTTGCGTTGATGCGAATTTACGTACGATGGGAATACGTTATGGGTAGTTGGGCAAACTTACATAACATGAAAGCATGACTTGAAAATATGACATGAAAGTTTGACATGTGTTTGTGCTTGAAAACATGAACGTGGACATGACAGTAGAAAACATGAAAGTGGCCAACTCGAGGTTGGGTTGAGTTTGTAGCATAAATCTACCCGGAACCGACCGGCTTAACTAGTGACAATAGGACCCAATGTGAGTAGTTGGTCATATCGCACTTAAAACCCGAGGTTAGACTAGGTTGTGGTGTAAAGCTACCCGGACCCGCCCGGCTTAACTAGTAACCACAACAAAGTCTAATGTGAGAGGTTAGGGTGCATTAAGTTAATTAATGCCACATGGTAGGGTTAAGTCATGGACTACTTGAATACTTAACCAATTAAACACGATGGATTGGTAGGGTTAAGTCATGGACTACTTGAATATACTTAACCAGTTGAACACGATGTATTGATCGGGTTAAGTCATGAACTGCTTGAACACACTTGACCAACTCAATACATGGTTAGGATAGGGTTAACCACACTTAACCCGTTTAAAACCCTAGTTACGTGGTCCTTTTCAGTAGTAACCAACTCGGGAGTATTTGGATATCCTGGGCTAGGCTAGGGTGGGGCACGATTACTGACTGATTGTAAGAGACCAAAAGAGACGGCTGAAGGGTGCACTGGTTGTTCAGGCGGACCATGGTCGTGCACATTAAGTCCGAAGTTGAACATGGGCATCGGTAGGTTTAGACTGTGCGTGCTTGAATTGTGTCTGTGGTTTACACCTTGGGGCTGACCCTAGGGTGGACCTTGCACAGTCAACTACATTCCATGATTAGGCCGTATGACACCGATACACGAGAGTTAGGCTTATAGGGAGCCGATCGACTAGACCGAGTAGTGGGACCTTGATTTAGGTCATCTCATGATGTGGGCCAACTTTGGGCCAAGGGATCATTTCTCGTTATACTTGACATGGATTAGAATACTAGTACACCTGGTGCAACTTAACCTTGTATATGCGATGCCACACTTGATCTATCTTGTTAACTTTTCACCATGCCAGTTATCGCCCTATGATTCATCTCTGTTTTACATGTCCAGTTAACTTTATTAGTTTTTATACTAATAGTAGGTAGGACTTACCAGTCTTTTCGACTGACCCGTTTTCTTTCGCCTCTTTTCTTCCGTTCCCCCCCCAAGGTTCTCAGGGTGGGAATACTAGCACCTAGCATGGATCTTTAGCTTGCTTACTGGATAGCTCATGTACGGTTTGGACTTGAGCTCGCTATGGCTTTATCACTTCTACTATGGGGAATAGTTTACTTTATGTTGTTTCCGGTTTTCAGTTTATGTTTCTAGACTTGTAGTAGTTGGAAAATAATGACTCAGTACTTTGATGTAACTTGACTATGGTTTTGAAATAGTAGTTTTATCCGCTGCTTTACTTACTCTGTTTTACTTGTATGTTCAGTCTTGTGATATCTGCATGCATGTTTACCTTGTTTTAACGCCCCTCCAAAGCTAGTTTGCTTGCAAGAGTGGCATTGGCGGAGGTGGGGTGTCACAGCGGTGGTGAGGCTGGGCGGCGGCTCGAAGTCGGAGACTTCCTGGCGATCGTTCTCTTCAAATTCACCACGATAAATTTCCAAACTTGTATGGATTTAAAGATCTCAAGGAGCTCTTCAAAATCCTCAACTGGGTCAAGGTGTTTGGTGGATCGGATTGGAATAAATCGAGCTGGGAAGTTTTGAAAGGTTTCCGTCGTGCGTTCGGGTGAGGGAGAGAGAAAGCGGGGAGAGAGAGTGTGCGTTGACCAATAGTTTTTTTTTATATTTATAAATTTTAAAAATCCAAAAATACCCCTTTTCTCATACGAACTCCAATCCAAACCCAACGACTGTCGTCCCTAGCTAAATACCCCCATTCCAAACACAATGGATATGTTTCGTAGGCCCATTCGACTGTTTCAGTCAGTTTTCCTTTAAATTAAAATATTAAACATTTAATATTTAATTTGAACGTACATTTCAATTTGCCAGGGCCACATATTGATTCTAAAAATTCCCGAAAAATAAATCTATCTACGTTATGAAGATATGGTCCCAACAAAACTAGTTTCATCGAATTCTGAGACCATTTGAAAAATGGCCCTTTTCTGGTCGATCCAATTTAATAGAAATCGACCAAACACATTTTCCTTTGCCAAGCTCACATACTAGCTTCAAAAATTATGAAATTTGAAGCCTAGCAATAATTTGACATCCTGGATCCAACAAAAGTGGTTTCATCGAATTCTGAGGTCGTTTGCAAATTGGTCATTTTACAGGATATATAAACTCTATAGCGACCTTTCTGAAAATTCATTTAGCGATAACTTTTGCTTCCCGCTATGAAACTTCGATTTTTCAAATTCGTTAGAAATATATTCACTAACAGATTTAAATATTTTTGGTTTCACTAAAATCCATTTTGTTTTGCACCCGGTACAGTCAGTCAAAGTTTGAATTCAAATTTTGAAACTACCGCGCCATTTCAGGCCATGTTTATAATTCGAAATAATTATATTTATTTTCACGCGTTGATTCAAACACCATTTTCGTATGATGTAGCCGCGACCTCCTATCGCCTGAGTTGGCACACCACTCGGCGACGCCAACACCTCGCAATCCGCCCTAAACGCGCGACCTTCTCGCTCGAAAATCGAGCAAACCACTCCACCAAGATTGATCAACCCATCCTGGATCTGATGCCTACATTTCATAATTCAATTTTGGTTTTATAAATTTCGGTTATAATTGTTTAGTTTGGACGAGAATTGTGGAGGAAGGTTGTAACGACCCAGAAAATCTGAACCAATTTAAAAATTTTAAATTGGCTATTTTAGCTGATTTTAAATATTTAAAATAAATATTTTAAAAAATAGCGATAAAAAGTGAGTTTGAATCGACAATTGAAAACGAATATAATTAATTCTAATTATAAATAAGGCCTGAAAAGGCGCTGTAGTTTCAAAAATTGAATTCAAACTTTGTCGGACTGTACCGGGTGCAAAACAAAACGGATTTGAGTGAAACCAAAAATATTTAAATCTGTTAGTGAATACCTTTCTAACGAATCTGAAAAATCGAAGTTTCATAGCGGAAAGAAAAAGTTATGGCCAAATGAATTTTCAAAAAGGTCGCTATGGAATTTATATAGCCCGTGAAATTGGCCATTTTGCAAATGACCTCGGAATTCGACGAAACCTCTTTTGTTGGATCCGGGATGAGAAGTTATTGCTAGATTTCAAATTTCATAATTTTTGAAGCTAGTATGTGAGCGTGGCAAAGGAAAACGTGTTTTGGTCAATTACAGTTAAATTAGATCGACCAGAAATGGGCCTTTTTGCAAACGGTCTCAGAATTCGACGAAACTAGTTTTGTTGGGATCGTATCGTCAAAACATAGCTAGATTTATTTTTCTGGAATTTTTCAAATCAGTATGTGGCCCCGGCAAATTGAAATGTACGTTCAAATCAAATATTGAATGTTTTATATTTGAATTTGAAGGAAAACTGACTGAAACATTCGAATGGGCCTACGGAACATATCCTATTATGTTCGGAATGGGGGTAAAATGCTAGGGACGACAGTCGTTGGTTTCGAATTGGTATTCGTGTGGGACAGGGGTATTTTGGAGATTTTAAAAATTATAAAATAAAATAAAAAAATCTCATTGGGCCACATAATCATCTCTCTCCCCGCTCCTCTCAGAACCCGACGGAGGAAATAGCTCAAACCCTTCCCCCTCATTTTCTGATCAATCCACGCAAAATTAGTCCTTCCTCCAGTTGAAGATTTTGTAGAGCTACTCGAGATCTTCAAATCCATACCTGGTTTCGATTTTTTCATTGTGTATTTTGGGAGAACGGACGCCGAGAAGTCGACGCCTTCATCTCACCGCCGACCACGATTCCGACCACCAAGCGTCGCCGCACCCCCTGCATACGTGCGCCTCTCCTCCCCCTTCGACGCTGCGAAGGCTGATCGACGAATAGCTACACGGATTCGAAGAAAAATCCAAACCTAGTTTTGAACGAAACAACTGAGGTATGGCCTTGTTTATTTTCAACTATTTTAACACCTTTAAACCGTTGCAAACTTTGAAAAATCATATCTTTTTCGTGTATGATCGAAATTCAGTGAAACAAGAGGCAATGGACTCGTGTGGACGTCTTCTACCTTCTACAAGAGACCGCATATTTTTCTGAGCCTTCTGCTATTTTTGGTGGAGTGGAACCCAATGTGAGATTTCTAATTTATAAACGATATGGAAAACGACGATGTATAAATTATATAGTCGATGTATGAGTTATATAAGCGTTGTACACCTCTTGTATAAGCGTTGTATAAGTTGTACGTTTGATGTATAAATTGTATATGCGTTGCAAAAATTATATATGTGTTGAAATAGAAGTGATATGCTATATATATATATGTATATATATATATACACACGCCCCTCGTCCACAAACCATGGACGATATTTATTGGTTGTGATTGGTGTGAAAATTGATTGATAGCGAATGGTTGGTTGAAATTGTTTGTGGTTGATATTGATTGATTGTGGCCGAAAAATACCCGTTTGTGGTTGAGAAATATTTGGTTGAAACCACATAGGATTAGTTTGTGGAAATAAAATAAATATACATGCCGCCTGCGTGCGAACTAGATGCTTGATTCCCCACTTTCAAAAACCGCGAGGTTTTAAGGTAGAGCGACGAGCCGTACTAGGGATGGTCCGGTTTTAACTACCCTGCCGTTATGCTGCCGAAATTTTGAATAATATTCATGTGTTTGAATTATTTTCATTTGTTGAAACTATATTTATTCGTTGAATAGAAAACCTTCATGTGTTGAATTGAAACTCATTCGTTGAATAGAAATTCATGTGTTGAATGGTATTCGTGTTTTAAAATATAAAAATCACCTTTATATATATATATATATATACAAACTATAGAAAACCTTCATGTGTTGAATCGATATTCATTCGTTGGATAAAAATTCATGTGTTGAATGGTATTCGTGTTTTAAATATGAAAATCACCTTTTTATCTATATACAGAAACCATAGAAAACCTTCATGTGTTGAATCGATATTCATTCGTTGGATAGAAATTCATATGCTGAATGGTATTCGTGTTTTAAATATAAAAATCACCTTTTTATCGATATATATAAACTATAGAAAACCTTTATGTGTTGAATCGAAATTCATATGTTGAATTGATATTCATGTGTTGAATGGTATTCATATTTTGAAAGAAAGTGTTTTATAATGAAAATCCAATTTTTATCATCGATATGAACTATATAAAATAATCTCGTTTTGAAATAAATTATTTTATAATAAAAATCATACTTTTATTACCTATATGAACCATATATAATAACAGAGTTTTGAAATGAATTGTTTTACAATAAAAATCACATTTTTATTATATAAATGAATTGTTAAAAATAGTGAAGTGTTGAAATAGAAGACAGTTGGATAAAAATATCAACTTTATCAACAGTATGAAAAGAATATAGTTTTGAAATCAAAGAATCGATATATATATATATATATATAAATAGAATCGAAATATATCGAATAACGAAGCTGCAGTTCGTATTTTGAAACCATGATTTCAAACGATTAGTGCGGGAGATCCGACCATCGGATTTTCCCGAAATCGCAACCGTTTGGTTCACTTTGGAAATATCTTTCCAACGGCACCAACTTTGTAAAAATCCAACGGTTGGATTGTCTGGAATGTTTAATTCAAATCTGAAGAAAACCAGCGGCAGAATCGATTATATTTATATATATATAAATATAATTATATTTATTCGAATAACGACGCTGCAGTTCGTATTTTGAAATCGAAATTTCAAACGATTATACCGGGAGATCCGACCGTCGGATTTTCCCGAAACTGGAACCGTTGGATTCGTTTTAAAAAGATCTTTCTAATGATGTACATTTTGTGAAGATCCAAAGGTTAGATTTTCAGATATGTGTAAATCAAATTTGAAGAAAAACAGCACCACGGCCGCGTTATGGCCTGAAGCGTCGTTTTGAATAAATTGGCTATTTTAAAATAAATAAAAATAGAGATAAATCTTTATAAAATATTATAAACGATATGGATGTGAAATTTAGAAACTAACAGAAGGTTGGCTAAGTCGAATGGTTTCTTGAGTATTGATCTGATGTTTGTTTCGGCCTTCGGGGTTAATATTTGGGAAATCGTTCTCTTACTGATTGGCGGTTAGTGACTAATGAATTGAAATGATGCGTAGTAGTGTTTGTATAGCACTTGTTTATTTTATACACGAGTTGCTCAGAAAGACCGGGTTCATCCCATTCTGAATGACTGAATAGACGATAAGTAATTGAAGATGAAGACAGTGGTCGAAGAGCGGAGATATTCACCTCATTTGGATAGTAACCGAGGTCCTGATTGGGAGGCATCCCGAAGTATGGATAATGAGTGGTGATCGTCCAGACGTACGTGGTGATCGATGGGTTTGCGAGGTATATAGTGCCTCCGGTTTCGTTCAGAACCAGAACGGACTTGCAAATGGACAGTGTGTCTGACATTGGAATTTATTCTGTGTGATTGATAGCCATCAGTTGCACGGTGTGAATTGCCTGTGTGGCATGCTAAGATGTAGTGATCGGGGCTTCTTTTGAAAAGCAAAGTCTTGTGGTGATGATCAAAGCACCGCCTGTGTGGCGTAGCTTTGTGTATAACGTGAATTCGCGAACATGTAACAACCCGGAAAATATGGGCCAGTTTAAAATTTTTATTTTGGCAATTTTAACGAATTTTGAATATTTAAAATGATTATTTTAAATAATAACGACAAGAAATTTATTTAGAATGGAATTAGAACGTATATATTTATATACGTCATCGTTAGACTATAAATAATTATTTATAATTATAAAAGGAATTGAAAATGACGTGGTAGTTCGATAATTCGATTTCAAACTTCAAATGAATGTGAAGGATTCAAAATAAACCGGATTTTAGTGAAACCAAAAATAATAGAATCTAATTGAGAAGATCTTTCTAACGAATCCGAAAAATCAAGATTTCATATCGGGGATAAAAAGATATGTCCAGTTGAAATTTCAGAATAGTCGCTATGGAATTTCGGCCCTTAGAAATAGCCATTTTGCAAACGACCTCGGATTTCGACGAAACCACTTTTGTTGGATCCAGGATGTAAAGTTATTGCTAGGTTTCAAATTTCATAATTTTTTGAATCAATATGTGAGCGTGGCAAAGGATAACGCGTTTGACCAGTTTTAGTTGATTTTAATCGACTGGAAAATGGCCATTTTTCAAACGGTCTCAGAATTCGACGAAACTAGTTTTGTTAAGACCGTATCGTCAATATGAAGCTAGAAAATATTTTACTGGAATTTTTCGAGTTAGTATGCGACCCCAGTAAATTGAAATGCGCGTTCAAATTCAATATATAGAGTTATATGTTGATTTTGACGGAAACTGATCAAAACGATCGAATCGACTTACGATACATATCCCATTGTGTTCGCAATGGGGGTAATTAGCTATGGATGACAGGCGGTGGGCCTCGTTTCGAGGTCGAAAAAAAGTCAACTTTTTTGTTTGAAAATAATAATAATAATTTATCCTTCTCTCTCCTAACCCTTATCTCTCTCAGCCCCCCCCCCCCGCCCCCCCGGTTAAAAATCAGAAAACGGCAAAGGGAAAACGAAAAGAAAAGAAAAGGGGGATCGCTGTCGCGCCAGACCCCCCCCCCCCACCCATCGATGTTGACCTGCCTCCGCCCCCCCTCCACATCGCCGTCGCCCCCTACAGCTCCCTCCCCGTCCCTCCACTTCCCCATCGCCTTCTACGCCCAGCCACGCCGCCAAAAGGGGACCCGCCACTGAGCTAACCCCCAACCGAGCATCCTCCTCCCCGACTGACGCAGCAGCAGGCCCCCACCACCACCTACCGACCACTAGAGACGTCCATCCCCTCCTCCAACCCCTAGATCTGAAAAAGAAGTAAGTTTTTATGTATACACATTTATTCTATCTTATTTTCTGTTTTAAAATGTTTATAAAAATTAGTTTTCTTATATAAAAGACATTGGTTCAAATCAATTTGACTAGGAAGATGATATGATAATAAAAATCAGTTTTGATATAGATAGTGTATATATGATTTTTATCTATAAGGATATCGTTTAAAAATATAATTTTTATATTATAGGAGTAATAAAAATATAGTCTTTATTAGGAGAAGAGCAATATAAAAATATAATTTTTATAACGAATAGTGAAGTAAAAATTCGATTTTTATATTTTGAATAGCAAAGTAAAAATTCGATTTTTATATATTGAATAGCAAAGTAAAAAATTCGATTTTTATATATTGAATAGTGAAGTAAAAATTCGATTTTTATATATTGAATAGCAAAGTAAGAATTCGATTTTTATATATTGAATTGTGAAGTAAAAATTCGATTTTTATATATTGTTTAGCAAAGTAAAAATTCGATTTTTATATATTGAATAGCAAAGTAAAAATTCGATTTTTATATATTGAATAGTGAAGTAAAAAATTGATTTTTATATATTGAATAGCAAAGTATGAATTCGATTTTTATATATTGAATAGTGAAGTAAAAATTCGATTTTTATATATTGAATAGTGAAGTAAAAATTCGATTTTTATATATTGAATAGTGAAGTAAAAATTCGATTTTTATATATTGAATAGCAAAGTAAGAATTTGATTTTTATATATTGAATAGTGAAGTAAAAATTCAATTTTTATATATCGAATAGTGAAGTAAAAATTCGATTTTTATATATTGAATAGCAAAGCAAAAATTTGATTTTTACATATTGAATAGCAAAGTAAAAATTCGATTTTTATATATTGAATAGTGAAGTAAAAATTCGATTTTTATATATTGAATAGCAAAGTAAAAATTCGATTTTTATATATTGAATAGCATAGTAAAAATTCGATTTTTATATATTGAATAGCAAAGCAAGAATTCGATTTTTATATATTGAATAGTGAAGTAAAAATTCGATTTTTATGTATTGAATAGTGAAGTAAAAATTCGATTTTTATATATTGAATAGCAAAGTAAAAATTCGATTTTTGTATATGTAGTGGCTACGGACGATGAAATTGACAAGAGGCAAGAACGGCGAAGATTTCTACATAAGAAGAATAGTGGGATTGGATTGGCTAATCGGTGAGAACTTCTCACCTTTTGAATTAATTTTCTAGTTATATAAAAATATACTAGGATGCAGACGGTGTTTAGTAGCACCCGACACCCATCGTCCAAAGACCATGGACGGCTTGTATGCTCGTTTGTTTCATTTTGATGTGTAGTTGATTGTGTGATGTGATGTGAAATGAAATAAAATATTTATATAGTTAAAAATATTTTATAGTTAAAAATAGAATTTTTAACGTGTATATGAAATGAAATAAAAATAAACAAATCGGACGATTTGTTTATATACACACATTTGACTAATATTGATTTGGACAATAAATTTTACACATCGCCCAACTGCACAAATAAAATCTGTGTTTGATTGTTTGAAACCCCACATGGGTATTGGGATGATATTTGATGTACACTAATCCCAATAATTAGTTGTACGTCGATCGATTGATTGACAAACTGTTATAAGCGTTAAATATTTATATTTGATGCTTATACAGTGTAGAACGCACTTTGGATGATGGTTGATGATTTATCGTTGTTGTTAGATACGTGTGGTAGAAAATCCATATAATTAACATTATATGGTAATTGATTGGGCCTCATTCCAGTTTTGAAAAATAGAAATATTTGAAATAGAATATTTGAAAATCGAAATATATGAAGCCGCGTTGATAGATTGACGCCATTTTGACGTGAACGATATTTATATCGATTTTATTTAAATTGAAGTGAATATTAAAGTAAATTGAAATTCGAATTTAATTGAACTGATTTGAAATTCGAAATAAACTGAAATGGTTTGAAATTCGAATAGAATTGAAATAGAATTGAAATCGTTTTGAAATGAATTCGAATAGAATTGAAATAGAATTGAAATCGTTTTGAAATGAATTCGAATTGAAATTGAATAGAAATGAATTTGAATTGAAATTGAGTTAATTAGAAATTCAAATTGAACTGAAAATGAATTGAAATTGAATTAAAAATCGTTTTGAAAAGGAAATCGACGAAGTATATATTATATATATAATATAATGGCCTGAATAGAACACGTCGTGCCGCGACAGTTTGCCAATTTCGACTATTGACTTCGAACGGATATTACGGGAGATCCGACCGTCGGATTCACCTGAAACCGGAACCGTTGGGTTCGTATCGAAAAGAGCTTTCTAACGAATTTTAGAAATTTGAAATCGAACGGTTGGATTTGGAATTATGTCCAAATCAAATTTGGAAAAGGTCGTTATAAGTGCAGTTCGATGGCCGTTGATGGAAATCGACTGTACGGGCCTTGATAAAATTATTAAAAATAGTAATAATTTGTGTAAAATCATAAGAAATGATTTGTGAAGAATTGGGATGAAAAACTCCATATTTGAAAAGATAAAAATAGATTTTTATCGAAATGAACTAGTTTTGAACTAGAATAGTAATTTATTTATTTTTAAAATAAATAAAGTTAGTTTGAAATGGTTTTGAAATATAACCAGAATTTCCAATAATTGAATTGGAATGGATTTGAATCGAAATTGTCTTTGGAATATTTCGATGTTGGATTTCGTGATTATATAGATGTTGTTATGGAAATTTGAAAGATATATATATATATATATATATATATATATATATCGTTATTTCCAATACGATATTTGTTGGTCGTAGAATTTTATGTTGAACATAAGCCGATATATTTTCTATTCAGAGCCTTGTATTTAATATCAAATGAGATTTGGGTTTGTCGTGAATGGTGTCTTCATTAACACTGTTCTTAAGCCCAGTTGAGAAAAGATTAAATCTTTTATTTAGATTTAATGAAGTTTACCAATTAAATAATATTTAATTGGAATTGAATTGATATTTATTTTTGGGTTTATCGTGAACAGTGTTTTAAATAACGCTTGTTCTTTAACCCGATGATTGATGGAAAGTGATTTTATGTTAATCATGAACCGTGTTTTAAATGACACTGATTCTTTAACCCAGTTGAAGATTAAAACTGAGTGGATTTTTAATTAATCTTTAATTAGATCGAAATGACCGAGAATGGAGTATCACCAGTTTTACTCTAGGCGATAGTTAAATCTTTAATTAGATTTGAACGTGAAATGGTAATTGAATTTACCGATAACACCGTGGTGTTAGATATGAAGTATGACCAGATTTACTTCATGGGATGAATAGGTTGGGATTGGGAAATAAAACAAATGATTACTTCGGTAAGATTCATTAATCCCGACTAGTTTGAATTGATATTCAAAGAAGATTAAAGAATAAATTTAAAGAATTTATCTTTGATAAAATTAATGGGAACCTTTCCCAAAGTATAAGAATATTTGAATAAAAGAATATTCTGGATTGGAATGAGGCGTATGTTGTGTTTGTGTAACACGTGTTTATTATATATATACGCGAGTTGTTCAGAAAGACCGGGTTTATCCAATTCTGAATAACTAATTCGACGTGGTGTCGAAGATGAAGACGGTGGTCGAAGACCGGAGGTCTTCACGTCGCTTGGGTGATTACTGATGATTTTGATTGGACTGTACACCCAAGAAGATGGAAATAGTTGGTGATCGTCCAGACGTACTTGGAGATCGATGGATATGCGGGGTACCAGGTGCCTTTGGTTTCGTTCAGACCCAGAACGGACTTGTAAATGGACCGTGTGTCTGACATTGGATTTTAGTCTGTGTGATTGATTTCTATTAAATATATATTTGTTTGGCGGCGGAGAATTTATTCTTTTGCTTAACGCCATTCTCTGAGACGTACGAGCTCAGGGGTTATATACTGATGGATATCAAACGCACAGAGTGAATTTCCTATGTGGCATGCCTAAGTGGCGAATGATCAAGGCTTCTGTTGAAAAGCAAAGTCTTGTGGTGATGATCAAAGCACAGCCTGTGTGGCACAGTTTTGTGTAACGTGAATTCGCGAGCCTCACACCCCGGTGTGAACCAAAATGGGAGAGGACGTCAGGGAGGGCATGCGTTTCTTTCTAGCTAGAAGTGGCGTCAGTGGTTTTACACGCCCTGACGATTTTGACTTATGTGGTTGTTGCTGTTGCGAGGCGCCTCGGTTTGATCGGATGATCCGGGTCCGATGGAGTCATTTAGTTGGCTCACCTACGCCCCATAGGGCGGGGAAACGCATGTTCAGGGTTTAAGTTTAATCCACATCGGTGGACTGTCCCTGAGGATCCAAGGGTCACTCGAGCTCTGATCCTGAGGCTCGGGCTAGAGAGTCTCGAATCGGTGGAGGACTATCTTTTGCCTTGGTTCATAGATGGAAATCCAACTTCCAAATACGTGACATTTGCGGTTTTATTTGTAGAGCCTAGTACGGCAACATAGTGGGATGGGGCGCTTATGCCGTCTATGATTGATATTTATGATTTGAAGTTGTTTTATACACTATGCACTTATGATAGTATCAAATGATTTGTTCTAAACGTATCAAGCATTCTTGGCTATTATAAGGTAAAAACCTTATCCTCCGGCTTGCGTTGCATTGTGTGATGGGAACTGGGTCTTATAATAGCTTCATTTTTCCTTATTTAGCATTGCGCTGTTTGTTTTATGCACTGGTGTTCTTGGGAGGAAACCCGTTCCGTGTTATACGGCGTCGTCCCTTGATTTACCTAACTTTAAAAATAAAGATTAATAACTATTTTAGTTCTCACACCAGTCCCATGACTGAACTGGAGTTTATAGTTTTAACCTAAACTCTGGGTGCCCTTATTTTGACATGGGCAGCTAGTAGTTTTGGTTTTGCAGATTTATATTCACAGATTCCTGGTTTACAGCTGGAACTATATCCGGAAAGCTTTGTATCCGTATATCTCCTTCAGTTGTGCATTGTATTATTTTCCGCTGCTATGTAATGTATTTTAATCTCTGATATTTTCTGTGTAATATTTATTCATTTATACTCTGTATATTCCTGTATTCTGATGGAATTGTTGTAATATACAATGAAATGTTCTTCCGTCTGCGTTCTATTTTGGGGCTTGTTCTCGACTCAATACGCTCTTTCTCTTCTCTTCGGAGACCGGGGAAGTTCGGGTCGTTTCAGCGTGGTATCAGAGCTTTGGTTTACAAATCTCGGAGAACAAGACGCGTTAGAACCATACGAAAGAATTCATCAGATATTGGATTAGTAATATCCAATGGGAATGACTCGTTAGAGATGGGAAGTAACGACCCAGAAAATCTGAACCAATTTAAATTTTTTTAATTTGGCTAAAATAAGGGATTTTAAATATTTAAAATAAATATTTTAAATAATAGCAATGAAAACGGAGTTTGAATCGACACTTGAAAACGAATATAATTAATTATAATTATAAACAAGGCCTGAAAAAGCGCAGCATTTTCAAAAATTGAATTCAAACTTTGTCGGACTGTACCGGGTGCAAAACAAACGGATTTTAGTGAAACCAAAAATATTTAAATCTGTTGGTGAATACCTTTCTAAAGAATCTGAAAAATCGAATTTTCATAATGGAAAGCAAAAGTTATGGCCAAATGAATTTTCAGAAAGGTCGTTGTGGAATTTATATAGCCCGTGAAATTGGCGGTTTTACATACGACCTCGGAATTTGACGAAACCACTTTTGTTGGATCCGGGATGTGAAGTTATCGCTAGGTTTCAAATTTCATAATTTTTGAAGCTAATATGTGAGCGTGGCAAAGGAAAATGTCTTTTGGTCAATTATAGTTAAATTGGATCGACCAAAAATGGGCCTTTTTGCAAACGGTCTCAGAATTCGACGAAATTAGTTTTGTTGGGACCGTATCATCAAAACATAGCTAGATTTATTTTTCTGAAATTTTTCGAATCAGTTTGTGGCCCTGGCAAATTGAAATGTACGTTCAAATCAAATATTGGATATTATATATTTTAAATTGAAGGAAAACTGACAGAAACATTCGAATGGGCCTTCGAAACATATCCCATTGTGTTCGAAATGGGGGTGAAACGCTAGGGACGACAGTCGTTGGGTTTGGATTGGTGGTCGCGTCAGAGAACCCCTTATAAAATCTACCGACCAATCAGAATTCAAATAAAAAAATAGAAAAATCCTATTTCTCTCTCCCCGCTAAGCGATTTCGACGATCCCCATCGCTCCCTCATTCCCCTTCACATCGCCGCCGCTACAGGCCACCAGAGCCGCCGCCACCACCCAAACCCGATCCACCTCCTCCCCCTCTACAAATCCGTCCCACCTTTGCCTCGCCTCGCCTCGCCAGTCGCCCAGGTAGAGCCCCCGAAGTTCGCCAGCGCCGACCAGTTTTTATCCCTCCTCCGACGATCGCAGGGGACCACCCCACCGTCGATCTAAAGCCCTCTCCAGCCTCTCCGACGTGGTGTTGGCTGATCTGAACATCGCTGCACTGATAGGAAGAAAATTCAAAACCAAGTTTTGAATCAAAAGGAAGGTATACGGCTATTAATTATTTAACTAATTTCGACAGTTTAAAACCGTTGCAAACTTTGAAAAATCATATCTTTTTCGTTTCTTGTCAAAATCCAGTGAAACAGTAAACATTGTGACCGTGTGGACGTCTTCTACATTTTAGAAGAGACCGCATATTTTTCTGAGCCTTCTGCTATTTTTGGTGGAGTGGAACCCAAGGTGAGATTTCTAATTTATAAACGATATGGAAAACGACGATGTATGAATTATATAGTCGATGTATGAGTTATATAAGCGTTGTACACCTCTTGTATAAGCGTTGTATAAGTTGTATGTTCGATGTATAAGTTATATATGCGTTGTAAAAATTATATATGTGTTGAAATAGAAGTGAATTGCTATATATATATATATATATATATATATATATATATATATATATATATATATATATACGCCCCTCGTCCACAAACCATGGACGATATTTATTGATTGTGATTGGTGTGAAAATTGATTGATAGCGAATGGTTGTTTGGGATTGTTTGTGGTTGATATTGATTGATTGTGGTTGAAAAATACCCATTTGTGGTTGAGAAATATTTGGTTGAAACCACATAGGATTAGTTTGTGGAAATGAAATAAATATATACATGCCGCCTGCGTGCGAACTAGATGCATGATTCCCACTGTCAAAAACCGCGAGGTTTTAAGGTAAAGCGAGGAGCCGTACTAGGGACGGTCCCAGTTTTAACTACCCTACCGTTATGCTGCCGAAATTTTGAATAATATTCATGTGTTTGAATTATTTTCATTTGCTGAAACCATATTTATTCATTGAATAGAAAACCTTCATGTGTTGAATCGATATTCATTCGTTGATTAGAAATTCATGTGTTGAATGGTATTCGTGTTTTAAATATAAAAATCACATTTTTATCTATATATAGAAACTATAGAAAACCTTCACGTGTTGAATCGATATTCATTCGTTGATTAGAAATTCATGTGTTGAATGGTATTCGTGTTTTAAATATAAAAATCACATTTTTATCTACATATAGAAACTATAGAAAACCTTCATGTGTTGAATCGATATTCATTCGTTGAATTGAAATTCATGTGTTGAATGGTATTCATATTTTGAAATAAATTGTTTCATAATAAAAATCACATTTTTATTATATACATGATTTGTTGAAATGTGAAGTGTTAAAAATAGCAACTCGTTCATATAAATATGCATGAGTCGAAATATCCATTAATTAGCTAATGATATGATTTTTGCCTATGCATGCAACATTAGAATGAATGGTGTTTTTAAACCAAATGGAATCAAATATGAAGTTGAATGGAAAATGATAAGTGATAAGAACTGTATATATGTACATGCATATTTATTGAACAGGTTATAACAAAAGGGGCTAGAGAAGAGGAATAAAATTTTGTGCCCGACAAATTGGTACACATTTACTGTTTTGTTTGGGTGATGATTTTATGAGCCTGTTGGCTAGCCGCTTGGCTTTTCCTTTTTCTTTTTGACATGAGACGCCCGTGTAGCTATTTGGGAATTTTGCCAGCCCCTCCCGTACAAAGGAGGTTATGGCGAAATTTTCCAAAATTTAAAGGCGTTAATGAAATATTAGAAGTGGAAACAATATAGGAATTTTTGAATGAACTATATTTATATAAATATATAAATAAAAATAAAATTAAAACGAAACGTGGCCGTGCAGTTCGTATTTTGAAACCGTGATTTCAAATGATTGTACCGGGAGATCCGACCATCGGATTTTCCTGAAATCGCAACCGTTGGGTTCGCTTTGGAAAAATCTTTCCAATGGCACCAACTTTGTAAAAATCCAAAGGTTGGATTGTCTGGAATGTTTAATTCAAATTTGAAGAAAAACAGCGCCAGAATCGATTATATTAATATATATATATATTTTTATATATATATATATAATTATATTTAATCGAATAACGACGCTGCAGTTCGTGTTTTGAAATCGAAACTTCAAACGATTGTACCGGAAGATCCGACCGTCCGATTTTCCCGAAACTGGAACCGTTGGATTCGTTTTGAAAATATCTTTCTAATGATGTAAATTTTGTGAAGATCCAACGGTTAGATTTTCAGATATGTGTAAATCAAATCTGAAGAAAAACAGCGCCACGGCCGCGTTATTGCCCGAAGCGTCGTTTTGAATATATTGGCTATTTTAAAATATATAAAAATAGCAATAAATCGTTATAAAATATTATAAATGATATGGATGTGATTCAGAAATTAACTTAAGGTTGGCTAAGTCGAATGGTTTCCTGGGTGTTGATCTGATGTTGGTTTCGGCCTTCGGGGTTAATATTTGGGAAATCGTTCTCTTGCTGATTGACGGTTAGTGACTAATGAATTGAAATGATGCGTGTATATGTTAGTGTTGCACTTGTTTATTATATACGTGAGTTGCTCAGAAAGACCGGGTTTATCCCATTCTGAATAACTGAATCGACGGTAAGAAATCGAAGATGAAGACGGTGGTCGAAGACCGGAGATCTTCACCTCGTTTGGATGGTAACCTAGGTCCTGATTGGGAGGCATCCTGAAATATGGATAATGAGTGGTGATCGTCCAGACGTACGTGGTGATCGATGGGTTTGCGAGGTATTTAGTGCCTCCGGTTTCGTTCAGACCCAGAATGGACTTGTAAATGGACTGTGTGTCTGACATTGAATTTTATTCTGTGTTGATTGATCTCTGTTAAATATACATCTGTTTGGCGGCGGAGAATTTATTCTTTTGCTTAACGCCCTTCTCTGAAACGCACGGGCTCAGAGGTTGTATATCGATGGACATCAGTCTCATGGCACGAATTGCTAGCGTGGCATGCCAAAGTGGCAAATGAGCAGGGCTTCTGTTGAAAAGCAAAGTCTTGTGGTGATTATCAAAGCACCGCCTGTGTGGTGTAACTTTGTGTATAACGTGAAATCGCAAGCCTCACACCCGGTATGAACCAGAAACGGGAGGAAGGACCTCAGGGAGGGCATGCGTTTCTTTCTAGTTTGGGTGGTGTCAGTGAGCTACCAGCCCTGACATTTATATACTTTTCACCTATGTGGTTGTTGCTGTTGCGAGGTGCCTCGGTTTAATCGGACGATCCGGGTCCGATGACATTCGTTGGCTCGTTTACGCCCCCAAAGAGCGGGGAAACGTATTGTTCAGGAATTTTAATCCACATCAGTGGACCGACCCTGTCGCTCCTAGGGTCACTCAAGCTCTGATCCTATGGCTCGGGCTAGAGAGTCACGAATTCGGTAAGGACTATCTTTTGCCTTGGTTCATGGCGGAAATCCAATTTCCAAATACGTGATCGTGCGGTTTCGATTGTATAGATATTTGGCGACATAGTGGCATGGGACGCTCATGTCGTCTATGATTGATAGTTATGATTTGAAATTGTTTTCGAAACATATAAACACTAGTGGTAATATCAAATGCCTTTGTTTTATTCGTATCAAGCATATTTTGGCCGTTATAAGGTAAAAACTCTATCCTCCGGTTTGCGTTGCATTGTGTGATGGGAACTGAGTCTTATAATGGCTTCATTTTTATAAAATGCATTGCGTTGTTTAAAAGATAGAGTTGTTTTAAAGCACTGGCAATCCAATGGAGAAAACCCGTTCCACCAAAGTGGCGTGGTCCTGTGATTAGCCAAATTATATACGTGTTGAGTAGATTTCTCATACCAGTCCCATGACTGACTCGTAGTTTGTTTCACTTTCAAACTCGGGTGCCCCTTTTTCTACACGGGCAGCCTTGTATTCAGGTTTAGCTGGTTCTTTCTGGATAGCTGGAGCTGAAGATGGATTCTATCATTTATCTCTTTTTATGCTGTTCAGCTCCTATTGTACATATTATGTTTGTTTTCCGCTGTAGACATTTATGTATAGCTGAACTGTATTTTTACTAAGTATGATCCTGTATACTGTGTAACTCAGATGATTACTTTTATCAAGTATATTCTATTGTTCATTATCTGGTGTATTTATTTAATTTTGTTCTGCTATTATCTGTCTATGTGTTATATTCCACAGATTACCCTTGCCGCCATCAGTACGGAGTTTGGGGTCGTCTCATTTGGTATCAGAGCTTTGGTTAAGCTTAGTTCTGGAATATAACATATTAACGAACTCATCAGAAATAGAACCAGTAGTGTTCTAGGATGGGTAACTCATTACAGATAGGATCAGTAATATCCTAGTATGAGTAGCAGAATGAAACAACACCTAGATAGACACATTTACATTCAAGTATTTGTCTCTATATTTTAAATTATCTTTTCTGTGACCTGACACTTGATCTGCTGTTTGTAGAAGTACTAGAAAATGAGTGTCAGAAATAGAAGGAATACAGAACCGGATATTGAGGCCCTATTAATCAAATATCGAAATATGGCTGGAATACCGTTCTCTGGTGAAGAATCTATTATGAAGACACATACTTGGATTCTTTCGGCTAAAAAGATCTTTGATGGTTTAAAACTGAGGGATGACCAGAAAAGGTTACTGGCATCCTGGGCACTCAAAGGTGAAGCTTTGTTCTGGTGGGATTCAGTTATAGAGAATAATCCGGAAGGTGATATCACCTGGGACAGATTCAAAGTGATTTTCCTAGAAAGATTTACTCCTCCAGAAGCGACCGAGCGATTATGCGACGAATTTTCTTATCTGATACAAGGTGATATGACCATCCCAGAATATCATAAGAAATTCAATGAACTTTCTCACTTTGCTCCTCATCTAATTAAAGACCCAAAGAGGAAGAATCTTAGATTTATTCACGGACTTCAAAGAAAATATCAGAACAGTGTGATGAGGAATGTGAAGCTTCCTTTCTCAGAAATGATTTATATGGTTTATCAGTATGAAGATCTCGATAGGAAAGGTATGTTGCGCGGCGAAGAAGAAGTCAGTTCTAGCGATAAGGTTGAATCAGAAACTGATCGTCCTGAAGCTAGTACGACGTCTGAGATCAGTAAGAAGCCCAGTGCCAAGAGGAAAAGGGAAGAATCTGGGAAAGAGTCCATAACGACCACCGTATGCAATAACTGCAATAGGCAAGGACATCTCTCGATAAGTTGCAGATCTCTAAAGAAACAAGGAAAGGATGGGTCTAAATCCGGTAAGAGGTTACAAGAGAAAAGAGGATGCCATAAGTGCCATCAGGCTGGGCATATTGCGAAAAACTGCCCGCTATCTCAGAAATCTGAAGCAGTATAAGTGAATGAAGTGGCAGAAGTGCCTGCATCTTCGTCTGCTCAGGAAAGGTCTGATGTTTTAGAAGGCACGCTCAATGTCAAGAACATTCCAGTTAAAGTACTGTTTGATACTGGCGCGTCACGAAGCTTTATTGCAAAGAGTGCAGTCAAGAAACTAGATTTGAATTTGAAGAAGATCAAGGAACCAATGACTGTCCAAAATCCAGTTGGGGGTTCCATCAATCTCAGTTGGATTTGTGCAGTACCTGTCTCTTTTTCTTGCTATAAATTCCTTATTATCTGTATCGTCATGAATTTTAATGAATTCAATCTTATTCTGGGATTGGATTGGCTAACCAAATATGAAGCGGAGGTTAGATGCGCTGAGAGAGTGGTTAAAGCAAAGGCCCAATCGGGGAATTATATAACCATACCATGTGAAGGCCCGACTTCAAATAGAAAAGATTTATGGTCAGCTCTCGATGTTTATCCAACCCAAATAGAAAATATCCCTGAAGTCACAGAGAATATTCCTGACCTCATCAAAGACATTCCTATCGTCAAGAATTATGCGGATGTGTTTGAAGAAGCTGTTCGCTTACCCCCGCAGAGAGAAATAGATTTCAAAATTGCTTTAATTCCCAATGCAAGGCCGGTAGTTCACGCTATTCGAAGAATGTCCTTGAAAGAGAAAGAAGAACTTGACAATCAAACACGACAGCTAGTATGGAAGGGTCTGATCAGGCCTAGTTTCTCTGATTGGGGTGCAGCAGTAGTATTTGTCCCAAAATCTGACTGTACTCTACGTCTATGTGTGGATTATCGTGATCTGAACAAACAAACAATAAAGAACAAATATCCATTGCCGCGGATTGATGATTTGTTGGATCGATTAAATGGCGCACAAGTATTTTCAAGGATGGACCTAGCTACAGGCTTCCATCAACTTCGAATTGTCGAAGAGTGTGTTCCAATTACAGCATTTAGAGGTCCCGACTTATTCTACGAGTGGTTAGTAATGCCGTTCGGTTTATGTAACACTCCAGCTTACTTCGTCGATCTGATGAATAGAGAATTCAGAGGGGTTTTGATTAAATTTGTTCTGGTTTTCATTGACGATATTCTAATCTTCTCTAAATCAAAGGCAGAACATGAAAAGCATCTGGAACAGGTTCTAGAAATTCTGAGACGGAATGTATTAAAAGCCAAATTTTCCAAATGTATCTTCTGGCAAAATGAAGTAAAATTTCTAGGCCATGTCGTATCTAAAGAAGGAATTGATGTGGATCCAAGCAAAATCACAGCTATTCAGAACTGGAAACAGCTTAGTACTCCTACAGAAGTCCGCAGTTTTCTCGGATTGGCTAGCTATTACTGGAAGTTCGTTAAAAACTTTTCGAAAATATCTGGTCATTTAACGAAGCTTACAAAGAAGCATTCTAAATTCAAGTGGACTCCAGAATGTGAAGAGGCTTTTGAGGAGCTAAAGTTAAGATTAACGACTGCTCCAGTGTTAACCATCACCGATGGCAACCAGGATTTGAAAGTCTGGACCGATGCTTCTAGAGAAGGCCTTGGCGCAGTGTTAATGCAAAGAGGCCAAGTGATTGCTTATGCTAGTCGCCAACTGAAGCCGCACGAGAAGAACTACGTAACTCATGATCTTGAGTTATTGGCTATTGTGTTCGCTTTGAAAATCTGGAGACACTATCTTCTGGGTGAGAAATTTGAACTGTTTACAGATCACCAGTCGTTAAAGTATCTGTTCACTCAGAAAGACCTGAATTTGAGGCAGCAACGTTGGATGGAGTTTCTTGCAGCATACGATTTTGAAATTCTATACACTCCAGGGAAAGCCAATGTCGTGGCTGATGCGTTAAGCCGAAAGAATGAAATGATCGCCAGTTTCATCATTGCGACTTCGTTGATTGACAAGATATCGGCTCTCCAAGAAGACGACCAATTTATCAAAGGAATGAGTCTGCGAATTCGTGAAGGCAATGCTTCGGATTTCCAGCTAGACAGCGAAGGGATTCTGAGGTTAGAAGGACGAATTTGTGTCCCAGAAATTCCTGAACTCTAAAGAGATGTGCTTGATGAATGCCACAAATCTAAGCTCAGTATCCATCCGGGTGTGAGTAAAATGTATAACGATATCAAGCGCACATTCTGGTGGAAGTTGTTAAAGAGAGACATATCGATATATGTTAGTCGATGCCCTACTTGCCTGCTAGTAAAAAGCGACCAACAGAAACTAGCCAGATTATTGCAACCGCTAGACGTTCCTGGTTGGAAGTGGGAACATATTAATATGGATTTCATTGATGGTTTTCCCAGAACCAGAAAAGGAAGTGACAGTATTTGGGTGATCGTGGATCGCTTCATGAAGACCGCCCATTTTATACCTGTCAGATCAAACAGAACTGCTCAGAGTCTGGCGCAGATATACTTCAGGGAAATAGTTAGACTACATGGAGTGCCACTCAGTATAGTCAGTGATAGAGATACAATATTTACTAGCAAATTCTAGGAGGCATTTCAAGTCGAGCTGGGAACGAAGTTGAACTTAAGCACCGCTTATCATCCTCAGACAGACGGCCAGACTGAGAGGGTGAATCGTATTTTAGAAGACCTATTGCGGGCTTGTGTTATAGATTTCGGTGGATCATGGGAAGACCATCTGCATTTGGCTGAATTCTCTTATAACAACAGCTACCAGGCAAGTCTGACAATGTCGCCATTCGAAGCATTGTATGGTAGACCGTGCCGATCTCCTACTTGTTGGGTCGAACCTGGAAATAGACTTGTGTTAGGACCTGATATGATCCGAGAAGCTGCCGACAAGGTCGATTTTATTAAAAAGCGATTACTCGCCGCTCAAAGCCGACAAAAGAGCTATGCCAATAGGAGAAGAAGAGATATATCCTTTGCTGTTGGCGACTATGTATATTTAAAAATATCGCCGATGAGAGGAGTAATCCGGTTCGATAAAACTGGAAAGTTGGCGCCCAAATTCATTGATCCGTTTCCAATTCTGGAACGGATCGGAACTCTCGCTTATAGGGTCAAATTGCCTAGTTGGTTGCCTGGAGTTCATGATGTATTTCACATATCTCAACTTCGAAAGCACGTTCATGATCCAGACTTGATCGTGGAAGAAGCGGCTCAACAGGACATTGAAATTACCCCAGAACTAGCTGTGAGAAGACAGCCGCTAAAGATCATCGGCAAAGAAACCAAAGAGCTGAGGAACAAGAAGGTTCACTTAGTCAAAGTGCAATGGAGTGGAGATCCACGAGATTGTACTTGGGAAACTGAGGAGAGCGTTCAGAAAGCTTATCCTAGATGCCGAGTAGATATCTCTGATTGACTCCGGTGCAAGGTTTATTTATCCTACTTTGCATTACCATTTAATTCTCTACTCTGTTGTTATTTTCTTTCCATGGATGTGCACTTTTAAATTCTATAGTCCGAATAATTTTAAAAGAGTATAGGAATTAATTTGTATGGTTTTGAAAAGTTAAAAACAATTTAATTATTGTTGTGTTGTGTGCTTGTAGATTTGATTTATTAAATTATTGAAACGATAGTTAATTTAATCAACAATAGAATAATGGTAGAATTTATTCATTTAAATCACACATTGAACTGATTTAAAAATAGATGGAAATATATATATACTTGTGTATTATATATGTTTAAACAGGTAAATGGATAGCTGTTGAGTAAAGATTTTATTTGCGTGCCCGACAACTAGGTAAACCTTAATGAGTTGGATGCGAAATATTATTATATCAACTCCTGTGAATGCCATTGGATGCAGAGTGCTGGTTTTTCTGTGTGAAATAATAAACGTCGCCATAGGATAATAACAATTAATTTTGAACTACATTGCATGGCATACTTCTGGAAGATAGGCATACTTCATCATATACCACATAAGCATTTGGAGCTTGTGTGACGAGGTGGAAGATTTACCATACGAGCGAGAGGCTTGTATGGCGATGACTATATTTTACAGGTGGAACTGATGACTGATATAGACTATTTAAAATTGTAGCGATTAAATTGCCAGATTAATAAAAACCCCACACGGGTCTGGAGTTGACAATAACCACGTCTCTCTAGTTATTAGATACGGCACATGGACTATTCATTTCCCACACGGGGCAGGGTGACGAGAATTTATTCTCTGGAGTTATTATCAATACATGCTCCCCTGTAAACACCAGAATATATCACTATAAATATGTGTATGCTTATTAAGATTTATTGGGTACCTAATACAGCCCAATAAATTTCCAAACCTCCCTCCGTACAAAGGAGGTTATGGCGAAAATTTTCGAAAATTCCGGGTGTTAGCCAAATTTTTGAAGAATTTGAAATTTTTCAGAAACTGAAAAGTTGGAGAATTGAAGCCAGATCGAACGTAGAGTTGATTAACCAAACCACTTTCGACTTTGTTCCTTTTCGGGGACGAAAAGTTTTAAGTGGGGGAGATTGTAATGACCCAGAAAATCTGAACCAATTAATTTTTTTTAATTCGGCTAAAATAAGGGATTTAAAATATTTAAAATAAATATTTTAAATAATAGCAATGAAAATGGAGTTTGAATCGACACTTGAAAACGAATATAATTAATTATAATTATAAACAAGGCCTGAAAAGGCGCAGCAGTTTCAAAAATTGAATTCAAACTTTGTCGGACTGTATCGGGTGCAAAACAAAATGGATTTTAGTGAAACCAAAAATATTTAAATTTGTTAGTGAATACCTTTCTAACGAATCTGAAAAATCGAATTTTCATAACGGAAAGCAAAAGTTATGGCCAAATGAATTTTCAGAAAGGTCGCTATGGAATTTATATAGCCCGTGAAATTGGCCATTTTGCATACAACCTCGGAATTCGACAAAACCACTTTTGTTGGATCCGGGATGTGAAGTTATCGCTAGGTTTCAAATTTCATAATTTTTGAAGCTAATATGTGAGCGTGGCAAAGGAAAATGTGTTTTGGTCAATTACAGTTAAATTAGATCGACCAAAAATGGGCCTTTTTGCAAACGGTCTCAGAATTCAACGAGACTAGTTTTGTTGGGACCGTATCGTCAAAACATAGCTAGATTTATTTTTCTGGAATTTTTCGAATCAGTTTGTGGCCCTGGCAAATTGAAATGTACGTTCAAATCAAATATTGGATGTTATATATTTTAAATTGAAGGAAAACTGACTGAAACATTCGAATGGGCCTTCGAAATATATCCCATTGTGTTCGAAATGGGGGTAAAACGCTAGGGACGACAGTCGTTGGGTTTGGATTGGTGGTCGCGTCAGAAAACCCCTTATAAAATCTACCGACCAATCAGAATTCAAATTAAAAAAAATAGAAAAATCCTTTTTCTCTCTCCCCGCTCAGCGATTTCGACGAACCCCATCGCTCCCTCCTTCCCCTTCACATCGCCGCCGCTACAGGCCACCAGAGCCGCCGCCACCACCCAAACCCGATCCGCCTCCTCCCCATCTACAAATCCGACCCACCTTTGCCTCGCCTCGCCAGTCGCCCAGGTAGAGCCCCCGAAGTTCGCCAGCGCCGACCAGTTTTTCTCCCTCCTCCAACAATCGCAGGGGACCACCCCACCGTCGATCTGAAGCCCTCTCTAGCCTCTCCGACGTGGTGTTGGCTGATCTGAACATCGCTGCACGGATAGGAAGAAAATTCAAAACCTAGTTTTGAATCAAAAGGAAGGTATACGGCTGTTAATTATTTAACTAATTTCGACAGTTTAAAACCGTTGCAAACTTTGAAAAATAATATCTTTTTCATTTCTTGTCGAAATCTAGTGAAACAGGAAACATCGTGATCGTGAGGACGTCTTCTACATTTTAGAAGAGACCGCATACTTTTCTGAGCCTTCTGCTATTTTTGGTGGAGTGGAACCCAAGGTGAGATTTCTAATTTATAAACGATATGGAAAACGACGATGTATAAATTATATAGTCGATGTATGAGTTATATAAGCATTGTACACCTCTTGTATAAGCGTTGTATAAGTTGTATGTTCGATGTATAAGTTATATATGCGTTGTAAAAATTATATATGTGTTCAAATAAAAGTGAATTGCTATATATTAATATATATATATATATACGCCCCTCGTCCACAAACCATGGACGATATTTATTGATTGTGATTGGTGTGAAAATTGATTGATAGCGAATGGTTGTTTGGGATTGTTTGTGGTTGATATTGATTGATTGTGGTTGAAAAATACCCATTTGTGGTTGAGAAATATTTGGTCGAAACCACATAGGATTAGTTTGTGGAAATGAAATAAATATATACATGCCGCCTGCGTGCGAACTAGATGCATGATTCCCACTGTCAAAAACCGCGAGGTTTTAAGGTAGAGCGAGGAGCCGTACTAGGGACAGTCCCGGTTTTAACTACCCTGCCGTTATGCTGCCGAAATTTTGAATAATATTCATGTGTTTGAATTATTTTCATTTGCTGAAACCATATTTATTCATTGAATAGAAAACCTTCATGTGTTGAATCGATATTCATTCATTGATTAGAAATTCATGTGTTGAATGGTATTCGTGTTTTAAATATAAAAATCACATTTTTATCTATATATAGAAACTATAGAAAACCTTCATGTGTTGAATCGATATTCATTCGTTGATTAGAAATTCATGTGTTGAATGGTATTCGTGTTTTAAATATAAAAATCACATTTTTATCTATATATAGAAACTATAGAAAACCTTCATGTGTTGAATCGATATTCATTCGTTGATTAGAAATTCATGTGTTGAATGGTATTCGTGTTTTAAATATAAAAATCACATTTTTATCTATATATAGAAACTATAGAAAACCTTCATGTGTTGAATCGATATTCATTCGTTGAATTGAAATTCATGTGTTGAGTGGTATTCATATTTTGAAATAAATTGTTTCATAATAAAAATCACATTTTTATTATATACATGATTTGTTGAAATGTGAAGTGTTAAAAATAGCAACTCGTTCAAATAAATATGCATGAGTCGAAATATCCATTAATTAGCCAATGATATGATTTTTGCCTATGCATGCAACATTAGAATGAATGGTGTTTTTAAACCAAATGGAATCAAATATGAAGTAGAATGGAAAATGATAAGTGATAAGAACTGTATATATGTACATGCACATTTATTGAACAGGTTATAACAAAAGGGGCTAGAGAAGAGGAATAAAATTTTGTGTCCGACAAATAGGTACACATTGACTGTTTTGTTTGGGTGATGATTTTATGAGCCTGTTGGCTAGCCGCTTGGCTTTTCCTTTTTCTTTTTGACATGAGACGCCCGTGTGGCTATTTGGGAATTTTCCCAGCCACTCCCGTACAAAGGAGGTTATGGCGAAATTTCCAAAATTTAAAGGCGTTAGTGAAATATTAGAAGTGGAAACAATATAGGAATTTTTGAATGAACTATATTTATATAAATATATAAATATAAATAAAATTAAAACGAAACGTGGCCGTGCATTTCGTATTTTGAAACCGTGATTTCAAATGATTGTACCGGGAGATCCGACCATCGGATTTTCCTGAAATCGCAACCGTTGGGTTCGCTTTGGAAAAATCTTTCCAACGGCACCAACTTTGTAAAAATCCAACGGTTGGATTGTCTGGAATGTTTAATTCAAATCTGAAGAAAAACAGTGCCAGAATGATTATATTAATATTTATATATAAATATATATATATATATATATATAAATATAATTATATTTAATCGAATAACGACGCTGTAGTTCGTGTTTTGAAATCGAAACTTCAAACGATTGTACCGGGAGATCCGACCGTCAGATTTTCCCGAAACTGGAACCGTTGGATTCGTTTTGAAAAGAACTTTCTAATGATGTAAATTTTGTGAAGATCGTACGGTTAGATTTTCAGATATGTGTAAATCAAATCTGAAGAAAAACAGCGCCACAGCCGCGTTATGGCCCGAAACGTCGTTTTGAATATATTGGCTATTTTAAAATAAATAAAAATAGCGATAAATCGTTATAAAATATTATAAACAATATGGATGTGATTTAGAAATTAACTGAAGGTTGGCTAAGTCGAATGGTTTCCTGGGTGTTGATCTGATGTTGGTTTCGGCCTTCGGGGTTAATATTTGGGAAATCGTTCTCTTGCTGATTGACGGTTAGTGACTAATGAATTGAAATGATGCGTGTATATGTTAGTGTTGCACTTGTTTATTATATACGTGAGTTGCTCAGAAAGACCGGGTTTATCCCATTCTGAATAACTGAATCGACGATAAGAAATCGAAGATGAAGACGGTGGTCGAAGACCGGAGATCTTCACCTCGTTTGGATGGTAACCGAGGTCCTGATTTGGAGGCATCCCGAAATATGGATAATGAGTGGTGATCGTCCAGACGTACGTGGTGATCGATGGATTTGCGAGGTATTTAGTGCCTCCGGTTTCGTTCAGACCCAGAACGGACTTGTAAATGGACTGTGTGTCTGACATTTGATTTTATTCTGTGTTGATTGATCTCTGTTAAATATACACCTGTTTGGTGGTGGAGAATTTATTCTTTTGCTTAACTCCCTTCTCTGAAACACACGAGCTCAGAGGTTGTATATCGATGGACATCAGTCGCATGGCATGAATTGCTAGCGTGGCATGCCAAAGTGGCAAATGAGCAGGGCTTCTGTTGAAAAGCAAAGTCTTGTGGTGATGATCAAAGCACCTCCTGTGTGGTGTAGCTTTTTGTATAACGTGAAATCGCGAGCCTCACACCCGGTATGAACCAGAAACGGGAGGAAGGACCTCAGGGAGGGCATGCATTTCTTTCTAGTTAGGGTGGTGTCAGTGACCTACCAGCCCTGACATTTATATACTTTTCACCTGTGTGGTTGTTGCTGTTGCGAGGCGCCTCGGTTTAATCGGACGATCCGGGTCCGATGGAGTCATTCGTTGGCTCGTTTGTGCCCCAAAGGGCGGGGAAACGTATTGTTCAGGAATTTTAATCCACATCGGTGGACCGACCCTGTCGCTCCTAGGGTCACTCGAGCTCTGATCCTATGGCTCGGGCTAGAGAGTCAAGAATTCGGTAAGGACTATCTTTTGCCTTGGTTCATGATGGAAATCCAATTTCCAAATATGTGATCGTGCGGTTTCGATTGTATAGATATTTGGCGACATAGTGGCATGCGACGCTCATGTCGTCTATGATTGATAGTTATGATTTGAAATTGTTTTCGAAACACATAAACACTAGTAGTAATATCAAATGCCATTGCTTTATTCGTATCAAGCATATTTTGGCCGTTATAAGGTAAAAACTCTATCCTTCGATTTGCGTTGCATTGTGTGATGGGAATTGAGTCTTATAATGGCTTCATTTTTATAAAATGCATTGCGTTGTTTAAAAGAAAGATTTGTTTTAAAGCACTGGCAATCCAATGGAGAAAACCCATTCCACGAAAGTGGCATGGTCCAGTGATTAGCCAAATTATATATGTGTTGAGTAGATTTCTCATACCAGTCCCATGATTGACTCGTAGTTTGTTTCACTTTCAAACTCGGGTGCCCCTTTTTCTACACGGGAAGCCTTGTATTCAGGTTTATCTGGTTCTTTCTAGATAGCTGGAGCTGAAGATGGATTCTATCATTTATCTCTTTTTATGTTGTTCAGCTCCTATTGTACATATTATGTTTGTTTTCCGCTGTAGACATTTATGTATAGCTGAACTGTATTTTTACTAAGTATGATCCAGTATACTGTGTAACTCTGATGATTACTTTTATTCAGTATATTCTATTGTTCATTATCTGGGGTATCTATTTAATTCTGTTCTGCTATTATCTGTCTATGTGTTATATTCCACGGATTACCCTTGCCGCCATCAGTACGGAGTTTGGGGTCGTCTCATGGGATCAGTAGTATCCTAGAATGAGTGTGAAGAGTATATTTTCGAAATGAAAACAAGTTTTGTTTTGAAAATTTAAATCAATCATTCGTATTTGATTATTTATATTGATGTGGACAATCCAGTATATATAGATTTTGCCTATACGTCTGATCCACGTGTATTCGAAGTTTTAATATATTGGATAGATATAGATTCGCACTCTAGTCGCTCGGGGATAATTCTGGTGATGTCCGGACATCATCAGTATTTATATTCGTGTTTCGAAAGTGTGATATCTATATATTTCCATTGGACTGGTGTGATAACCAAAGCTATATAGGATTTATTGTTGTGATTTGGCATCAAAAATGTGATTTTTGACTATATATCAAAGTTATGAATTTGAAATGATAATCAACTAATTGATTAATGGTTGTGTTGCTTGATTATTGTTGGATTAATTAAATTTGAACCATATAGCCAATTTGAACAAAATAGTGAATTGTATTGAAATTTGGTCGCATTTGCTTGCATATACTTGTACTTACATTGAACAGGTCATAGCAAAGAGGCTAGAGCAAAAGAATAAAATTGTTTGCCCAACAAATAGGTACATGTTTACCATAATTTACTGTTTTGTTTGGGTGATGATGATTTTATGAGCCGATTGGCCTTTTCTTTTTCTTTTTGAGATTAGAGGGCCTGTATGGCAGTTTCGGGATTTTCCCGGCGCTCCCGGTGCAGGGGAGGTTATGGCGAAATTTTTCGAAAATTTAGGGTGTTAGCCAAATTTTTGAAATTTTTGAAAAGTTCTTAGAAACTGAAAAGTTGAAGAACTTAAGCCATAGTAAGAATAATGAAAGTTGAGTCGGTATTTAAAACAACTTTCGGCTTCGTTCCTTTTCGGGGACGAAAAGTTTTAAGTGGGGGAGAATGTAACAACCCGGAAAATCTGGGCCAGTTTAAAAATTTTATTTTGGCAATTTTAACGAATTTTGAATATTTAAAATGATTATTTTAAATAATAATGACGAGAAATTTATTTAGAATGGAATTAGAATGTATATATTTATATACGTCGTCGTTAGACCATAAATAATTATTTATAATTATAAAAGGAATTGAAAATGGCGCGGTAGTTCGATAATTCGATTTCAAACTTCAAATGAATGTGTAGGATTCAAAATAAACCGGATTTCAGTGAAACCAAAAATAATAGAATCTAATTGAGAATATCTTTCTAACGAATCGGAAAAATAAAGATTTCATAGCGGGGATAAAAAGATATGTCCAGCTGAAATTTCAGAATAGTCGCTATGGAATTTCGGCCCTTAGAAATAGCCATTTTGCAAACAACCTCGGATTTCGACGAAACCACTTTTGTTGGATCCAGGATGTATAGTTATTGCTAGGTTTCAAATTTCATAATTGTTCGAATCAATATGTGAGTGTGGCAAAGGATAACGCGTTTGACCAGTTTTAGTTGATTTTAATCGACTGGAAAATGGCCATTTTTCCAACGGTCTCAGAATTCGACGAAACTAGTTTTGTTAGGACCGTATCTTCAATACGAAGCTAGAAAATATTTTTCTGGAATTTTTCGAGTTAGTATGTGCCCCCAGTAAATTGAAATGCGCGTTCAAATTCAATATATAGAGTTATATGTTGATTTTGACGGAAACTGATCGGAACGATCGAATCGACTTACCATACATATCCCATTGTGTTCGGAATGGGGGTAATTAGCTATGGATGACAGGCGGTGGGCCTCGTTTCAAGGTCGAAATAAAAAGTCAACTTTTTTTTTTTGAATTTTTTTTATCCTTCTCTCTCCTCACCCTTATCTCTCTCAGGCCCCCCCCCCCTCGGTTAAAAATCAGAAATCGACAAAGGGAAAAAAAGAAAAAAAAAGAAAAGGGGGATCGCTGTCGCGCCAGAACCCCCCCCCCCCCCCCCCCCATCGACGTCGACCTGCCTCCGCCCAGCCCCCCCCCCCCTCCACATCGTCGTCGCCCCCCTACAGCTCCCCCCCTCCATCCCTCCACTTCCCCATCGCCTTCAACGCCCAGCCACGCCGCCAAAAGGGGACCCGCCACCGAGCTAACCCCCAACCGAGCATCCTCCTCCCAGACTAACGCTGCAGCACGCCCCCACCACCACCTACCGACCACCAGGGATGTCCATCCCCTCCTCCAACCCCTAGATCTGAAAAAGAAGTAAGTTTTTATGTATACACATTTGTTCTATCTTATTTTCAGTTTTAAAATGTTTATAAAAATCAGTTTTCTTATATAAAAGACATTGGTTTAAATCAATTTGACTAGGAAGATGATATGATAATAAAAATCAATTTTGATATAGATAGTGTATATATGATTTTTATCTATAAGGATATCGTTTAAAAATATAATTTTTATATTATATGAGTAATAAAAATATAGTCTTTATTAGGAGAAGAGCAATATAAAAATGTAATTTTTATAACGAATAGTGAAGTAAAAATTCAATTTTTATATTTTGAATAGCAAAGTAAAAATTCGATTTTTATATATTGAATAGCAAAGTAAAAATTCAATTTTTATATATTGAATAGTGAAGTAAAAATTTGATTTTTATATATTGAATAGCAAAGTAAGAATTCGATTTTTATATATAGGGAAGTAAAAATTCGATTTTTATATATTGAATAGCAAAGTAAAATTTCGATTTTTATATATTGAATAGCAAAGTAAAAATTTTATTTTTATATATTGAATAGTGAAGTAAAAATTCGATTTTTATATATTGAATAGCAAAGTAAGAATTCGATTTTTATATATTCAATAGTGAAGTAAAAATTCGATTTTTATATATTGAATAGGGAAGTAAAAATTCGATTTTTATATATTGAATAGTGAAGTAAAAATTCGATTTTTATATATTGAATAATGAAGTAAAAAATCGATTTTTATATATTGAATAGCAAAGTAAGAATTCGATTTTTATATATTGAATAGTGAAGTAAAAATTTGGTTTTTATATATCGAATAGTGAAGTAAAAATTCGATTTTTATATATTGAATAGCAAAGTAAAAATTCGATTTTTATATATTGAATAGCAAAGTAAAAATTCGATTTTTATATATTGAATAGTGAAGTAAAAATTCGATTTTTATATATTGAATAGCAAAGTAAAAATTCGATTTTTATATATTGAATAGCAAAGTAAAAATTCGATTTTTATATATTGAATAGCAAAGTAAGAATTCAATTTTTATATATTGAATAGTGAAGTAAAAATTCGATTTTTATATATTGAATAGTGAAGTAAAAATTCGATTTTTATATATTGAATAGCAAAGTAAAAATTCGATTTTTGTATATGTAGTGGCTACGGACGATGAAATTGACAAGAGGCAAGAACGACGAAGATTTCTACATAAGAAGAATAGTGGGATTGGATTGGCTAATCGGTGAGAACTTCTCACCTTTTGAATTAATTTTCTAGTTATATAAAAATATACTAGGATGCAGACGGTGTTTAGTAGCACCCGACACCCGTCGTCCACAGACCATGGACGGCTTGTATGCTTGTTTGTTTGATTTTGATGTGTAGTTAATTGTGTGATGTGATGTGAATTGAAATAAAATATTTATATAGCTAAAAATATTTTATAGTTAAAAATAGAATTTTTAACGTGTATATGAAATGAAATAAAAATAAACAAATCGGACGATTTGTTTATATACACACGTTTGATTGATATTGATTGGGACGATAAATTTTACACATCGCCCAACTGCACAAATAAAATCTGTGTTTGATTGTTTGAAACCCCACACGGGAATTGGGATGATATTTGATGTACACTAATCCCAATAATTAGTTTTATGTCGATCGATTGATTGACAGACTGTTATAAGCGTTAAATATTTATATTTGATGCTTATACAGTGTAGAACGCACTTTGGATGATGGTTGATGATTTATCGTTGTTGTTAGATACGGGTGGTAGAAAATCCATATAATTCCATATAATTAACATTATATGGTAATTGATTGGGCCTCATTCCAGTTTTGAAAAATAGAAATATTTGAAATAGAAATATTTGCAATAGAATATTTGAAAATCGAAATATATGAAGCCGCGTTGATAGATTGACGCCATTTTGACGTGAACGATATTTATATCGATTTTATTCAAATTGAAGTGAATATTAAAGAAAATTGAAATTCGAATTTAATTGAACTGATTTGAAATTCGAAATAAACTGAAATGGTTTGAAATTCGAATAGAATTGAAATAGAATTGAAATCGTTTTGAAATGAATTCGAATAGAATTGAAATCGTTTTGAAATGAATTCGAATTGAAATTGAACAGAAATGAATTTGAATTGAAATTGAGTTAATTTGAAATTCAAATTGAATTGAAAACGAATTGAAATTGAATTAAAAATCGTTTTGAAAAGGAAATCGACGAAGTATATATTATATATATAATATAATGGCCAGAATAGAACGCGCCGCGCCGCGGCAGTTCGCGAATTTCGACTATTGACTTCGAACGGATATTACGGGAGATCCGACCGTCGGATTCTCCTGAAACCGGAACCGTTGGGTTCGTATCGAAAAGAGCTTTCTAACGAATGTTAGAAATTTGAAATCTAACGGTTGGATTTGGAATTATGTCCAAATCAAATTTGGAAAATGTCGCTATAAGTGCAGTTCGATGGTCGTTGATGGAAATCGACTGTACGGGCCTTGATAAAATTATTAAAAATAGTAATAATTTGTGTAAAATCATAAGAAATGATTTGTGAAGAATTGTGATTAAAAACTCCATATTTGAAAAGATAAAAATAGATTTTTATCGAAATGAACTAGTTTTGAACTAGAATAGTAATTTATTTATTTTTAAAATAAATAAAGTGAGTTTGAAATGGTTTTGAAATATAACCAAATTTCCAATAATTGAATTGGAATGGATTTGAATCGAAATTGTCTATGGAATATTTCGATGTTGGATTTCGTGATTATACAGATGTTGTTATGGAAATTGGAAAGATATATATATATATATATCATTATTTCCAATACGATATTTGTTGGTCATAGAATTTGATGTTGAATATAAGCCGATTTATTTTCTATTCAGAGCCTTGTATTTAATATCAAATGAGATTTGGGTTTGTCGTGAATGGTGTCTTCATTAACACTGTTCTTAAGCCCAGTTAAGAAAAGATTAAATCTTTTATTTAGATTTAATGAAGTGTACCGATTAAATAATATTTAATTGGAATTGAATTGATATTGATTTTTGGGTTTATCGTGAATAGTGTTTTAAATAACGCTTGTTCTTTAACCCGATGACTGATGGAAAGTGATTTTGGGTTAATCGTGAACCGTGTTTTAAATGACACTGATTCTTTAACCCAGTTGAAGATTAAAACTAAGTGGAGTTTTAATTAATCTTTAATTAGATCGAAAAGACCGAGAATGGAGTATCACCAGTTTTACTCCAGGCGATAGTTAAATCTTTAATTAGATTTGAACGTGGAATTGTAATTGAATTTACCGATAACACCGTAGTTTTAGATATGCAGTATGACCAGTTTTACTTCATGGGATGAATAGGTTGGGATTGGGAAATAAAACAAATGATTACTTCGGTAAGATTCGTTAATCCCAACTAGTTTGAATTGATATTCAAAGAAGATTAAAGAATAAATTTATAGAATTTATCTTTGATAAAATTAATGGGAACCTTTCCCAAAGTATAAGAATATTTGAATAAAAGAATATTCTGGATTGGAATGAGGCGTATGTTGTGTTTGTGTAACACGTGTTTATTATATATATACACGAGTTGTTCAGAAAGACCGGTTTTATCCCATTCTGAATAACTAATTCGACGTGGTGTCGAAGATGAAGACGGTGGTCGAAGACCGGAAGTCTTCACGTTGTTTGGGTGATTACTGATGATCTTGATTGGGTTGTACACCCAAGTAGATGGAAATAGTTAGTGATCGTCAAGACGTACTTGGAGATCGATGGATATGCGGGGTACTAGGTGCCTCCGGTTTCGTTCAGACCCAGAACGGACTTGTAAATGGACTGTGTGTCTGACATTGGATTTTAGTCTGTGTGATTGATTTCTGTTAAATATATATCTGTTTGGCGGCGGAGAATTTATTCTTTTGCTTAACGCCCTTCTCTGAGACGTACGAGCTCAGGGGTTATATACTGATGGATATCAAATGCATAGAGTGAATTGCCTGTGTGGCATGCCTAAGTGGCGAATGATCAAGGCTTCTGTTGAAAAGAAAAGTCTTGTGGTGATGATCAAAGCACAGCCTGTGTGGAAGAGCTTTGTGTAATGTGAATTCGTGAGCCTCACACCCCGGTGTGAACCAAAACGGGAGAGGACGTCAGGGAGGGCATGCGTTTCTTTCTAGCTAGAAGTGGCGTCAGTGGTTTTACATGCCCTGACGATTTTGACTTATGTGGTTGTTGCTATTGTGAGGCGCCTCGGTTTGATCGGACGATCCGGGTCCGATGGAGTCATTTAGTTGGCTCACCTACGCCCCATAGGGCAGGGAAACGCATGTTCAGGGTTTAAGTTTAATCCACCTCGGTGGACTGGCCCTGAGGATCCAAGGGTCACTCGAGCTCTGATCCTGAGGCTCGGGCTAGAGAGTCTCGAATCGCTAGAGGACTATCTTTTGCCTCGGTTCATAGATGGAAATCCAACTTCCAAATACGTGACATTTGCGGTTTTATTTGTAGAGCCTATTATGGAGACATAGTGGGATGGGGCGCTTATGCCATCTATGATTGATATTTATGATTTGAAGTTGTTTTATACACTATGCACTTATGATAGTATCAAATGATTTGTTTTAAACATATCAAGCATTCTGGGCTATTATAAGGTAAAAACCCTATCCTCCGGCTTGCATTGCATTGTGTGATGGGAACTGGGTCTTATAATAGCTTCATTTTTCCTTATCTAGCATTGCGCTGTTTGTTTTATGCACTGGTGTTCTTGGGAGGAAACTCGTTCCTTGTTATACGGCGTGGTCCCTTGATTTACCTAACTTTAAAATAAAGATTAATAACTATTTTAGTTCTCACACCAGTCCCATGACTGACCTGGAGTTTATTGTCTTAACCTAAACTCTGGGTGCCCTTATTTTGACACGGGCAGCTAGTAGTTTTGGTTTTGCAGATTTATATTCACAGGATCCTGGTTTACAGCTGGAACGATATCCGGAAAGCTTTGTATCCGTATATCTCCTTCAGTTGTGCATTGTATTATTTTCCGTTGCTATGTAATTTATTGTAATCTCTGATATTTTCTGTGTAATATTTATTCATTTATACTCTGTATATTCCTGTATTCTGATGGAATTGTTGTAATATACAATGAAATGTTCTTCCGTCTGTGTTCTATTTTGTGGCTTGTTCTCGACTCAATCCGCTCTTTCTCTTCTCTTCGGAGACCGGGGAAGTTCGGGTCGTTTCAGAACCTCATAGCCGGTATGAACCAGAAATGGGAGGAAGGACCTCAGGGAGGGCATGCGTTTCCTTCTAGCTAGAAGTGGCGTCAGTGGTTTTACACACCCTGACGAGTTTGACTAATGTGGTTGTTGCGGTTGCGAGGCACCTCGGTTAGATCGGACGATCCGGGTCCGATGGAGTCATTCGTTGGCTCATTTACGCCCCATAGGGCGGGGAAACGTATAGTTCAGAAATTTTTATCCACATTGGTGGACCGGCCCTGACGATCCAAGGGTCACTCGAGCTCTGATCCTGAGACATGGGCTAGATTGTCTCGAAGTCGGTAAGGACTATCTTTTGGCTTCGTTCATGACGGAAATCCAATTTCCAAATACGTGACTATGCGGTTTTGATTGTATACCTATATATGGCGACAATAGTGGTATGGGGCATTAATGCCATTTATGATTGATAGTTATGATTTGAAATTGTTTTTAAAACATATAAACACTAGTAATAATATCAAATGCTTTTGTTTTATTCGTATTAAGCATATTTTGGCCATTATAAGGTAAAACTCTATCCTCCGGTTTGCGTTGCATTGTGTGATGGGAACTGAGTCTTATAATTGCTTCATTTTTATAAAATAGCATTGCGATGTTTAAAAGAATGATTTGTTTTTAAAGCACTGGCAATCCAATGGAGTAAACCCGTTCCACGAAAGTGGCGTGGTCCTGTGATTAGCCATATTTGAAATGTGTTGAGTAGATTTCTCATACCAGTCCCATGACTGACTCGTAGTTTCTTTCACTTTCAAACTCGGGTGCCCCTTTTTCTACATGGGCAGCCTTGTATTCAGGTTTAGCAGGCTTCATCCGGATAGCTAGAGCTGAAGATGGATTCTATCACTTATCTCTTTTTATGCTGTTCAGCTCCTATTGTACATATTATGTTTATTTCCGCTGTAGACATTTATGTATAGCTGAACTGTATTTGTACTAAGTATGATCCTGTATACTGTGTAACTCTGATGTTTATGTTTATCTAGTGTATTATTTGTTCATTATCTGGTGTATTTTATTTATTCTGTTCTGCTGTTATCTGTTTATGTGTTATATTCCAAAGATTACCCTTGTCACCGTCAGTACGGGAAATGGGGTCGTCACATCGTGGTATCAGAGCTTTGGTTAAGCTTAGTTCTGGTGTATAACATATTAATGAACTCGTCATAAATAGAACCAGTAGTGTTCTAGGACGGGTAACTCATTACAGATAAGATCAGTAATATCCTAGTATGAGTAAAGCAGAATGAAATTACACCTCGATAGACACATTTACATTGAAGTATGTGTTTCTATATTTTAAATTATCTTTTTTGTGACCTGACACTTGATCTGCCATTTGCAGAAGTACTAGAAAAATGAGTGTCAGAAACAGAAGAAATGCAGAACCCAATCTAGAGGCTCTATTAAAGAGATATCGAAATCTGAACGGTGCACATTTCTCGGGCAATGAATCTATTATTCAAACTCAAGCTTGGATGAGCTCTGCAGAAAGAATATTTGAGCGTATCCAGTTGAGAGATGATCAGAAAAGATTAGTAGCATCTTGGGCGCTCAAATAAGAAGCTTTAATCTAGTGGGAAACAATCATCAAAGATAATCCGGAAGGTGATATCACCTGGGACAAATTCAAAGAGATTTTCCTAGAAAGATTTACTCCTCCTGAAGTGACGGAGCGATTATGTGATGAATTTTCTTATCTGATACAAGGTAATATTACCATCCCAGAATATCATAAGAAATTCAACGAACTTGCTCACTTTGCTCCTCATCTGATTCAAGATCCAAAGAGGAAGAATCTGAGATTTATTTATGACCATAAAGAACAAATTTCCATTGCCACGAATCGATGATTTATTGGATCGTCTGAATGGAGCACAGGTATTTTCAAGGATGGACCTAGCTACAAGCTTCCATCAGCTTCCAATTGCCGAAGAGTGTGTTCCAATGACAGCATTCAGAGGTCCAGACTTATTCTACGAGTGGTTAGTAATGTCGTTCGGCTTATGTAAAGCTCCAGCCTATTTCGTCGATCTAATGAACAGAGTATTTAGAGGAGTATTGAATAAATTTGTTCTGGTTTTCATTGATGATATCCTTATCTTCTCTAAGTCAGAAAGCGAGCACGAAAAACATTTGGAACAAGTGTTAGAAATCCTCAGAAGGAATGTATTAAAAGCAAAGTTTTCCAAATGTATAACTTGGCAAGAAGAAGTCAAATTTCTTGGCCACGTAGTGTCAAAGCAAGGAATTTCAGTGGATCCCAGTAAGATCACTGCTATTCAGAATTGGAAACAGCCTCGTACGCCAACAGAAGTTAGAAGTGTTCTCGGGTTAGCCAGTTATTATCGGAAATTCATTAAGGATTTCGCGAAGACATCTAGTTCCTTAACAAAACTGACTAAGAAACATTCGAGATTCAACTGGACTCCGGTATGTGAGGAAGCTTTCTAGGAGTTGAAATTAAAACTGACAACTGCTCCAGTGTTAACAATAATAGATGGCAATGAGGACTTAAAAGTCTGGACTGACGATTCTAGAGAAGGCCTTGGCGCAATGTTAATGCAAAGAGGTCAAGTGATTACGTATGCTAGCCGTCAGTTAAAACCGCACGAGAAGAACTACGTAACTCATGATCTTGAGTTATTGGCAATAGTATTCTCTTTGAAAATTTGGAGACACTATCTTCTGGGTGAGAAATTCGAACTGTATACTGACCATCAGTCGTTAAAGTATCTATTCACCCATAACAACCTGAATCTGAGGCAGCAACGTTGGCTGGAGTTCCTTGCAGCATACGATTTTGAGATTATATACACTCCAGGGAAAGCCAATGTCGTGGCCGATGCGTTAAACCGAAAGAATGTAATGATCGCCAGCTTTATTATTACGACTTCCTTGATTGACAAAATATCTATTCTTCAGAAGGAGGATAACTTTATTAAGGATATGATCAAAAGGATTCAGAAAGGCGAACCCTTGTGTTTTCAAATAGATAACGACGGAATCCTGAGATTGAAAGGAAGGATTTGTGTTCCTGGCATCCCCGAGCTAAAAAGGGAAGTGTTAGAGGCGTGTCACAAGTCCATGCTGAGTATCCATCCTGGTGTGGCCAAAATGTACAACAATCTCAAGCGAACATTGTGGTGGAAGGCTATGAAAAGGGACATTTCAATATATGTTTGTCGACGCCCTACTTGCCAGCTAGTCAAGAGCGACCAACAGAAACTGGCTGGATTGTTACAACCGCTAGACGTTCCTGGTTGGAAGTGGGAACATATTTCCATGGACTTCATTGATGGTTTGCCCAGAACCAGAAAAGGAAATGACAGTATTTGGGTGATTGTAGATCGCTTCACGAAGACCGCCCATTTCATACCTATCAGATCAAACAGAACTGCTCAGAGTCTGGCACAGATATATTTCGAGGAAATAGTTAGACTACATGGAGTGCCGCTCAGTATAGTCAGTGATAGAGATACAATATTTACTAGCAAATTCTGGGAGGCATTTCAAGTAGAAATGGGAACAAAGCTGAATCTAAGCACCGCTAATCATCCTCAGACAGATGGTCAGACTGAGAAGGTGAATCGTGTTTTAGAAGATCTATTGCGGGCTTGTGTTCTAGATTTCGGTGGATCATGGGAAGACCATCTGCATTTGCCTGAATTCTCATATAATAACAACTACCAAGCGAGCCTGACAATGTCGCCATTCGAAGCATTATATGGCAGACCGTGTCGATCTCCTGCTTGTTGGGTCGAACCCGGAAATAGACTTGTGTTGGGGCCAGATATGATCCGAGAAGCTACCGACCAAGTCGACTTTATTAAGAAGCGATTACTCGCCGCTCAAAGCCGACAAAAGTGCTATGCCGATAGGAGAAGAAGAGATATATCATTTGCTGTTGGCGACTATGTATATTTGAAAGTATCGCCGATGAGAGGAGTTATCCGGTTCGGTGAAACTGGAAAGTTGGCACCCAAATTCATTGGTCCGTTTCCTATTCTGGAACGGATCGGAACTCTCGCTTATAGGGTTAAATTGCTAGATTGGTTGCCTGGAGTGCATGATGTATTTCACATATCTCAACTTCGAAAGCACGTTCATGATCCAGACTTGATCGTGGAAGAAGTAGCTCAGCAGGATATTGAAATTACTCCAGAATTAGCTGTGAGAAGGGAGCCGCTCAAGATTATCGGCAAAGAAACCACTTAGTCAAAGTGCAATGGAGTGGAGATCCGCGAGATTGTACTTGGGAAACTGAGGAGAGCATTCAGAAATCCTATCCTAAGTGTCGAGTGGATATCTCTGATTTACTCCGGTGCAAGGTACATTTACCATACTTTGCATTACCAATTAATTCTCTACTCTGTTGTAATTTTCTTTCCATGGATGTGCACTTCTAATTCTATAGTCTGCTTAATTTAAAAAGAATGTATGAATTAATTTGTATGATTTTGAAAAGCTAAAAACTATTTGATTTTTGTTTGTGTTGGGTAATAGTAGATTAGATTAATTAAATTATTGAAACGGTAGTTAATTTAATTAATAAGAGGATAATGGTAGAATTTATTCATTTAAATCACACATTGAACTGATTTAAAAGTAGATAGAAATATATATACTTGTGCATTATATATGTTTGAACAGGTAAATGGATTAGCTGTTGAGTAAAGATTTTATTTGCGTTCCCCGACAAATAGGTAAACCTTAATGAGTTGGATGCGAAATATTATTATATCAACTCCTGTGAATGCCATTGGATGCGGAATGCTGGTTATTCTGTGTGTAATAATAAACGTCGCCATAGGATAGTAACAATTAATTTTGAACTACATTACATGGCATACTTCTGAAGATAGGCATACTTCATCATATACCACATAAGAATTTGGAGCTTGTGTGACGAGGTGGAAGATCTACCATACGAGCGAGAGGCTTGTATGGCGATGACTATATTTTACAGTTTGAACTGATGACTGATATGGACTATTTAAATTGTAACGATAAAATTGCCAGATTAATAAAACCCCACACGGGTCTGGAGTTGACAATAATCATGTCTCTCTAGTCATTAGATACGGAACATGGACTATTTATTTCCCACACGGGACGAGGTGACGAGGATTTATCCTCAGGAGCAATTAAAATACACACTACCTCAGGCTTTGACAGGGTGACGAGAATTTATTCTCTGGAGTTATTATCAATACACACTCCCCTGTAAACACCAGAATATATCACTATAAATATGTGTATGCTTATTAGGATTTATTGGGTACCTAATACGGCCCAATAAATTTCCAAACCTCTCCCCGTACAAAGGAGGTTATGGCGGAATTTTTCGAAAATTCCGGGTGTTAGCCAAATTTTTGAAGAATTTGAAAATTGTCAAAAACTGAAAAGTTGGAGAATGGAAGTCAGATTGAACGTAGAGTTGATTAATCAAACCACTTTCGACCTTGTTCCTTTTCGGGGACGAAAAGTTTAAAGTGGGGGAGATTGTAGCGACCCGGAAAATCTGAACCAATTTAAAATTTTTAAATTGGCTATTTTAGTTGATTTTAAATATTTAAAATAAATATTTTAAATAATAGCGGTGAAAAGTGAGTTTGAATCGATAATTGAAAATGAATATATTAATTCTAATTATAAACAAGGCCTGAAAAGGCGTTGTAGTTTCAAAAATTGAATTCTAATTTTGTTGGATTGTACCGGGTGCAAAACAAAATGGATTTGAGTGAAACCAAAAATATTTAAATCTGTTAGTGAATACCTTTCTAACGAATCTGAAAAATTGAAGTTTCATCACGGAAATAAAAAGTTATGGCCAAATGAATTTTCAGAAAGGTCGCTATGGAATTTATATAGCCCGTGAAATTGGCCATTTTGCAAACGTCCTCGGAATTCGGCGAAACCACTTTTGTTGGATCTGGGATGAGAAGTTATTGCTAGGTTTCAAATTTCATAATTTTTGAAGCTAGTATGTGAGCGTGGCAAAGCAAAACGTGTTTTGGTCAATTATAGTTAAATTGGATCGACCAGAAATGGGCCTTTTTGCAAACGGTCTCAGAATTCGACGAAACTAGTTTTGTTGGGACCGTATCGTCAAAACATAGCTAGATTTATTTTTCGGGAATTTTTCGAATCAGTATGTGGCCCCGGCAAATTGAAATGTACGTTCAAATCAAATATTGAATGTTTTATATTTTAATTTGAAGGAAAACTGACTGAAACATTCGAATGGGCCTATGTAACATATCCCATTATGTTCGGAATGGGGGTAAAACGCTACGGACGACAGTCGTTGGTTACGAATTGGTGTTCGTGTGGGACAAGGGTATTTTGGAGATTTTAAAAATTATAAAATAAAATAAAAAAATCTCATTGGGCCACATAATCATCTCTCTCCCCGCTCCTCTCAGAACTCGACGGCGGAAATAGCTCAAACCCTTCCCCCTCATTTTCCGATCAATCCACGCAAAATTAGCCCCTCCTCCAGTTGAAGATTTTGTAGAGCTCCTCGAGATCATCAAATCCATATCTGGTTTCGATTTTTTTATTGTGTATTTTGGGAGAACGGACGCCGAGAAGTCGATGCATTCATCTCGCTGCTGACCGCGATTCCGACCACCGAGCGCCGCCGCATCCCCCTACGCACGTGCGCCTCTCCTCCCCCTTCGACGCTGCGAAGGCTGATCGACGAATAGCTACACGGATTCGAAGAAAAATCCAAACCTAGTTTTGAACGAAACAGCTGAGGTACGGCCTTGTTTATTTTCAACTGTTTTAACACTTTTAACCGTTGCAAACTTTGAAAAATCATAACTTTTTCGTGTGTGATCGAAATTCAGTGAAACAAGAGGCAGTGGACTCGTGTGGACGTCTTCTACGTTCTATAAGAGACCGCATATTTTTCTGAGCCTTCTGTTATTTTTGGTGGAGTGGAACCCAATGTGAGATTTCTAATTTATAAACGATATGGAAAACGACGATGTATAAATTTTATAGTCGATGTATGAGTTATATAAGCGTTGTACACCTCTTGTATAAGCGTCGTATAAGTTGTACGTTCGATGTATAAGTTGTATATGCGTTGTAAAAATTATATATGTGGTGAAATAGAAGTGATATGCTATATATAATTATATATATATATATATATGTATATATACGCCCCTCGTTCACAAACCATGGACGATATTTATTGATTGTGATTGGTGTGAAAATTGATTGATAGCGAATGGTTGGTTGGAATTGTTTGTGGTTGATATTGATTGATTGTGGTTGAAAAATACCCGTTTGTGGTTGAGAAATATTTGGTTGAAACCACATAGGATTAGTTTGTGGAAATGAAATAAATATACATGCTGCCTGCGTTTGAACTAGATGCATGATTCCCCATTGTCAAAAACCGCAAGGTTTTAAGGTAGAGCGAGGAGCCGTACTAGGGACGGTCCCGGTTTTAATTACCCGGCCGTTATGCTGACGAAATTTTGAATAATATTCATGTGTTTGAATTATTTTCATTTGTTGAAACTATATTTATTCGTTGAATAGAAAACCTTCATGTGTTGAATTGAAACTCCTTCATTGAACAGAAATTCATGTGTTGAATGGTATTCGTATTTTAAAATATAAAAATCACCTTTATATATATATATATATATATATATATATACAAAATATAGAAAACCTTCATGTGTTGAATCGATATTCATTCGTTGGATAGAAATTCATGTGTTGAATGGTATTCGTGTTTTAAATATAAAAATCATCTTTTTATCTGTATACAGAAACGCTAGAAAACCTTCATGTGTTCAATCGATATTCATTCGTTGGATAGAAATTCATGTGTTGAATGGTATTCGTGTTTTAAATATAAAAATCACCTTTTTATCGATATATATAAACTATAGAAAACCTTCATGTGTTGAATCGAAATTCATTTGTTGAATTGAAATTCATGTGTTGAATGGTATTCATATTTTGAAAGAAAGTGTTTTATAATGAAAATCCAATTTTTATCATCGATATGAACTATATAAAATAATCTCGTTTTGAAATAAATTGTTTTATAATAAAAATCATACTTTTATTACCTATATGAACTATATAAAATAATAGTGTTTTGAAATGAATTGTTTTACAATAAAAATTACATTTTTATTATATAAATGAATTTTTAAAATTATTGAAGTGTTGAAATAGAAGACAGTTGGATAAAAATATCATTTTTATCAACTGTATGAAAAGAATATAGTTTTGAAATCGAAGAATCGATATATATATATATATATATGTATATATAAATAGAATCGAAATATATCGAATAACGAAGCTGCAGTTTATATTTTGAAACCGTGATTTCAAACGATTAGTGCGGGAGATCCGACCATCGGATTTTCCCGAAATCGCAACCGTTGGGTTCGCTTTAGAAATATCTTTCCAATGGCACCAACTTTGTAAAAATCCAACGGTTGGATTGTCTGGAATGTTTCATTCAAATCTGGAAAAAAACAGCGCCAGAATCGATTATATTTATATATATATAAATATAATTATATTTAATCAAATAACGACGCTGTAGTTCGTATTTTGAAAACGAAATTTCAAACGATTATACCGGGAGATCCGACCGTCGGATTTTCCCGAAACTGGAACCGTTGGATTTGTTTTGAAAAGATCTTTCTAATGATGTAAATTTTGTCAAGATCCAACGGTTAGATTTTCAGATATGTGTAAATCAAATCTGAAGAAAAACTGCGCCACGGCCGCGTTATGGCCATAAGCGTCATTTTGAATAAATTGGCTATTTTAAAATAAATAAAAATAGCGATAAATCGTTATAAAATATTATAAACGATATGGATGTTAAATTTAGAAACTAAATGAAGGTTGGCTAAGTCGAATGGTTTCTTGGGTATTGATCTGATGTTGGTTTCGGCCTTCGGGGTTAATATTCGGGAAATCGTTCTCTTACTGATCGACGGTTAGTGACCAATGAATTGAAATGATGCGCAGCAGTGTTTGTATAGAACTTGTTTATTATATACGCGAGTTGCTCAGAAAGACCGGGTTCATCCCATTCTGAATGACTGAATAGACGATAAGTTATCGAAGATGAAGACGGTGGCTGAAGACCGGAGATCTTCACCTCGTTTGGATGGTAACCGAGGTCCTGATTGGGAGGCATCCCGAAATATGGATAATGAGTGGTGATCGTCCTGACGTACGTGGTGATAGATGGGTTTGCGAGGTATATAGTGCCTCCGGTTTCATTCAGACCCAGAACGGAGTTGCAAATGGACAGTGTGTCTGACACTGGAATTTATTCTGTGTGATTGATAGCCATCAGTTGCACGGTGTGAATTGCCAGTGTGGCATGCTAAGATGAAGTGATCAGGGCTTCTGTTGAAAAGCAAATTCTTGTGCTGATGATCAAAGCACTGCCTGTGTGGCGTAGCTTTGTGTATAACGTGAATTCGCGAACCTCACAGCCGGTATGAACCGGAAACGGGAGGAAGGACCTCAGGGAGGGCATGCGTTTCCTTCTAGCTAGAAGTGGCATTAGTGGTTTTACACGCCCTGTCGAGTTTGACTTATGTGGTTGTTGCTGTTGTGAGGCGCCTCGGTTAGATTGGACGATCCGGGTCCGATGCAGTCATTCGTTGGCTCATTTACGCCCCATAGGGCGGGGAAACGTATAGTTCAGGAATTTTAATCCACGTCGGTGGACCGGCCCTGACGATCCAAGGGTCACTCGAGCTCTGATCCTGAGACATGGGCTAGAATGTCTCGAAGTCGGTAAGGACTATCTTTTGCCTTAGTTCATGACGGAAAGCCAATTTCCAAATATGTGACTGTGCGGTTTTGATTGTATACCTGTAACATCCTGCATTTTTCATCGGTTTATATTTGAATATTTGAATCAGTTTAAATATTGAATTCGTGTTATAAGTAGATTTATATATTAATTAAAACGAAGTTAAACGTATAAAAATATATATTAAATATAATCGAACTCATAACGACGCTGTAGTTCGTAATTTAACGATTTGAACTTCAACTGAGTGTACAGGACTCGTTTTAAATCAGATTTCTGCGAAACAAGAAGCGTTGGAATCAGTTGAACAGTATCTTTTTAACAGAAGTGAAAAATCAAGATTTCGCATTATAGATTGTGAATTATATCCAACTAAAATATTCAGAAAGTCGCTATGAAATCGTATATCGACCGTAATGGTTTATTTGATATAACTACGTATCGGTTTCGAATTTAGACAAGGTTCTTTTGAGACGTAGTGATAAATTAATTTTTAGAATTTTACTGTAATTTTTAACTAATTAAACAAGCAACTTTTTATTTGGAGTATTTTGCACCATATATCAATATTTTGGGGTTTCAAAATATGAGTCAATCTACCGATATTATTATATTTTTGGGATCGTGGCACCTTGCTGGACGCAACTGTATTTTTATTTTTGTTCATAGCTATCCATTAGTGAACGACGCATTATGTAACGAATGCCAAAATCATTTAAAAACTTAAACAAACATATGTATCAAACATGCTACGGTGATAACTTTGAATCACAGACATATACCGATCAAATCCGTCATAATAATACAAACAAATATAAAACTAACTGAAGAGACTTAGACCTTAAGTAATCAATATTTAATTGCGTACGTTTGCAAAACATATAGACTAAATAATAGCAGCTTTCACTATCCTACAGATTGTGATATTGAAGTGAAAACTCAGTTTGCCTATCCTATAGGCTATACGCAGACTAAAGAAAATATATCTCACACAGTCTACCTCTATTCCTTGGATGCCAAGGGTTGTACCTGGCATGTTACTTCAAATCAACTGAAAGGCGAAGTGAAAACACGATGCAGCTAGTCTAATGAACCGCCCTGCCTTTTCACGTCGTCGGTATGCCCTTGAAGTGAAAACTCACATAGTACAGCAAACCTATAAGCTATTACGTGGTCACCATGGAATGAAACATTATAAATACCATGCCTTTTTCCCTTCAAATGCAAGCCAAAAACAAGAAAAAACCATGGAAGAAATATAAAGTTAAAAAGGGTGACGTTCGAAGGGAACTAGAAGCACCTGTAAACGTGGAAGGTTGTCAACACAAATTTAAAAGTGGAGCTTGGGTGTGGGAACAAACAGATGAGCATGGGGAGGTTTCACAGCTACAGGTTGGGCACTAAATGGAGCAAGGGAAGTTGCAGTTTCATAAAGGTGATGGTTTTTAAAATGGGGAGGTGTAGCATGAGAAGGAAAATAAGATTATATGCAAGTTTATGATACGAATTGAAGTTGACTGACAAGATTTCGTACAGACAAGATGAAGTTGTGATGCGGAGCAGAGGTGTGTGCCATGCGGGTTTGTTTGTGATGCCAGCGTGGGTTTTTAGCATGGTACTGGATTGTTTTAGACGCCTAAACGAGATCACGTGTGATAAATGGAGGGGGATACATGAAGCAAGGGGAGGAGTTGTGCGCAGGGAGAGGCTTTGTTGATGAAGCAGTGGAGGGGATCAAATCTGAAATGTATGGGAGAACATCTCGACACAAAGAGTGAAGGTCCAAAGTTCGGCAATAGGAATGGAAACGTATTGAAGCTCGCGTTCTGTACATGGTAGAAGTTGATCATCTAAAACATCTGGGAGTCACTGGCATGGAATTACATGGTAGAAGAAAGATGCTGTAGAGGTTGCTTCCTACGGTTTTCAGTTGCATGAAGCTGTATTGGGTCTGGTTCGCCATCGTGGAAGGAAGGGCGGTTAGGGAAGGTATATTGTATGAAGCTATAAGTATAACATGTACTTGCGCTACATGGAAATTTGAGAAGGGGAGATATGGTACTGAAGTTGCGCGCAAATCAGAAACAAAGATGAACGATGCAACGTATATTTGTTCGACGATAAAGCGTTCAGACTATGATTTGCTATGTTGAAGTTTGAATTCAAGATGATGGCGTGCGTATCGGATAAAAGAAACACAAATCGATGGTGAAGTTCTTCATTTACAAGGGGAGCGGCCTGTTTTGATGGATTATTAAAAAGCGTGGAGAAGGACGAATTTGGTGAAACCAGGTTCGTTGTGTTCGCAACCGCGAAGCGAAGCTAACGCGTACGAGCTGGAACGAAATGAAGCAAAAGTGTTGGAATTTCAGGCAAAAGCAGAACGCCTGGTTTAATCGATTGACGCAAATCGTTATTTAACGGTTAACGCGCCAAGGTGAGTAAATTCACTGACTCTGATCTATTTTAAAATATTATAATATTGGTTGAATGTTGTGTGATGGTCGCTTTGGCAGATTACAATTAAATTGGTTAAATATCGTTGCATATGTACACATCACTTGGTTGGATAATGATTCCATCGATTAAAATATTTCCTAGTATGGAATCAGTGATAATTGTTTGACTAACATCGGTGAATGCAGGAAACCAGTTGGAGGAACCCAACCGGATTCCTCAATATTTATATATACCGTTTGTTTTATATATGCACTATTTGAACCCAAATGACATTTAAACCCTGTGTGATATTGATGTTGAATGGAAATTCAACAATGGTTTTGATTTAATCAATAGACGGTATCGGTTAAGAAAATGGCAGCAGACGACCATAAATTCATCTTTTTGTTAAGACATTGAATTGTCATCAGACGAATCAACGAGGTTTAATTTATAAAAATTATATTTTTATAATTGAGGCGAAGTTTTAAATTTATTATTATAAATTAACACTTTGTTGTTACTTTTATAAAGTGAATATGAACAATTGTTTTATACACTCTATATAAGGTTATAAGGAGATAAAAGTTGAAATTATCTTATGAGTAAATCTTTTGGATAATATAGAAATAAATTGTTTTACCTCAGCAATGAATAATTATTATTTAATTTCTAAAGTAATCGTTTCTTAAATGGATTTCATTTAAGATAGCATGAAGTTGTAATGGTATGTTACTTGAATTAAGTATAACAATTCAAGTAAAAAGTAAAACGACTAAAGATAGAACGTAAATGCGTTTTGGCAAAGAAGTTATAAATGGGATTGTATAAAGAAGATGAAACGGAAAGATAAGGTTTAAGATAAATAATAATAAACAACCGAGTTTTCAAAATAAGGATATGGCGTTATAAAACCATATTTAAAATAAAGCAGAAGTACGATTTGACGGATTATAAAATATAAGAGGTTAAAGTTTCGAACTTATATCTATTCTAAGATAAGAACGTTGTCGATCAAGGTTTGAGAGGTAATTAAAATACCCTAACTTGAACGACTTCACTATTATCAAGGGATAATATTTGTTTGTAACAGAAAAAGATGTTAAGATGTTTGTAATGGAAAAAGATGTTAAGATTTTTTGTAATGGAAAAAGATGTTAAGATTTTTGGTAATGGAAAAAGATGTTAAGATTTTTGTAACGGAAAGAGATGTCAAGATTTTTATAACGGAAGGAGATGTCAGATTTTTGTAACGTTAATAGATGTCAAGATCAGTATAAGGTGGAATATAGCAGCGTATTTCAAGTATTTGAACTACAGCGATAAAATAACGCTGTTGAACAGGCTTAAGCGTGACTGTTATGTCGAGATTTGTTATAAAGGGGAATATTACAGCATATGACAAGTTTTGAACTATAACGTTAAATTAACGCTGTTGGCCAAGCTTAAGCGTGATTATTAGATATAGCACTATTCCCTAGAGAGGTTTGAAACTCACCTAGCCAAGTGATAAGGAAATAATTATGTCTTTCTGAAGAAGTGATATAGTTGGATTTGGCTTTGTCGAATTGTATGTATATAATCGATAATGATATTTATTGTTAAAACCAAGTTAGTTTGATTTAATGAGATCAGTTTCTACGAGAGATAACATTTGCGGTTTAAAGTGAATTATGTTTGAAAAGCAATCATTGTAGAATTAAATGGTTATAATGGGAACTGGAAATATTTTCCAATATAGATAATGCGTATACAAAAAAATAAGAAGTGTGTAAAAGCGAGAAATATTTTCGAAAGTTAATGACATATGGTTTCAAGAATTTGGAAAAATAAGGGTTTATAATATTTGGAAATGTTATCCAGAGTGTGAAGGGTTTAACGAGCTTTGAGAAAATATCTAGGAAGATATAGGAAATGGGAAAATATTAGAAAGGGCCAGCGATGTGTGATGTTTGAATGGATGTTGTTTTTACTTCGATAGTTAAATAACCGACTATCGAAGTGTTTTGACCCTCGTTATCAATACAGAGAAACCGGTTGGATATATTATCCGAAAATCACTCCGTATAGGCATAAGCGTTGCGAATTCGATTATGCTGAAGACAATTGAAGACGGAGTGAAATGCAAGGGTCGTCCTGTTTCCAGAATGGTGCTTTCTGTTTGTCCCGTCGCAGGGTACTTGTATGGACGAATGTCTGATAGAGTATTCCTAACGGTCACATAAGACGATCTTCTCAAGGTATTACGTCTGGTGGCGGAGAAATTCGTTTCTCTTAGCTTTTATACCCGTAATATTTTTGGAAATATCAACTAGTGATTTGATGGGTTTGACGATGTGACATTCAAAGTGTATGGTGGCCAGACGTTCTAAAGGATAGACGTAGCCTCAAGCTTCACAACCGGGAAATGACAAAAATCGGGCAGGCAGCATGGCTATGTGGGTCGCTCCCATTAGGGTGTATAATCACCTATCTAGAGAAATTCCTTTTGTTTCTTAATATATCGATTCTGCCATTCGAGAACGGTGGTTTGAGCCCAACCGTTGGTGATATACATTCGATACACTCCAGCGAAATGAGTGGTCGGTCATGTGTGGATCGGGTTGCAAGACGTTCTTGTTGAACCCAGTGTATTCGTCTCTAGAGATACACGAGCGGCAGGTGGTCCCATACCTTGTCATAGTTGGAATCCAATATCCAATAAGCACCCTGCGGTTTTTGATTTTATACTATGTATGTAGAGCGTAAGATGCAAGCGTTCTACTATTTGGTTATTTATTTGATTAGACATTATTATAATATCATTGGATTTTGATATCAAAATGTTTTGGGTTATAGTAAGGTAAAAACCGTCCATGTTTATGTGTGGGCTGGTCTTACTATTATCTTTTCTTTTAAAAGGATTTCAAAGTTAAACCGTATGGTTGGAATTTACTCACACCAGTCCCATGAATGACCCAGAGTTTATTTTGTTTTTTTCCCCGAAACTCTTGGGTGCCCAAATTTGTACGGGCAGTCAAGTGTTTCAGGCTTTTACAGATACACTTGGAGGAGCTGGAAGCAGAAGGCTTCGCCGTTAGTATTTAGAGATTATTTCCGCTGTGATGTGTTGTATTGTACTCTGATAATGGTATGTATATACAAAACCGATTTGTATTTCAAAGTTATGTTATATAATATATTTTATTCGTTCCGTTGTGAGATTCGTGTTTACTCTGATTTTGTTCAGCTGTGTACTTCTTCTTCTATTCTATTTGTTCTATCTTTTCTATCTCATCCTCTAATTTTCTTTCTAGTAATGATCCGTTATTTTCAATGTCTGAACAGTCAACACTGGGTTTTGTGTCGATTTTCGGAGTCGAAAATCCCGTGGTCGTTACAATACCTATATATGGCGACATAGTGGTATGGGGAATTAATGCCGTCTATGATTGATAGTTATGATTTGAAATTGTTTTTAAAACATATAAACACTAGTAATAATGTCAAATGCCTTTGTTTTATTCGTATCAAGCATATTTTGGCCATTATAAGGTAAAACTCTATCCTCCGGTTTGCGTTGCATTGTGTGATGGGAACAGAGTCTTATAATGGCTTCATTTTTATAAAAAAGCATTGCGATGTTTAAAAGAATGATTTGTTTTTAAAGCACTGGCAATCCAATGGAGTAAACCCGTTCCACGAAAGTGGCATGGTCCTGTGATTAGCCATATTTGAAATGTGTTGAGTAGATTTCTCATACCAGTCCCATGACTGACTCGTAGTTTGTTTCACTTTCAAACTCGGGTGCCCCTTTTTCTACACGGGCAGCCTTGTATTCAGGTTTAGCAGGCTTCATCCGGACAGCTAGAGCTGAAGATGGATTCTATCACTTATCTTTTTTTATACTGTTCAGCTCCTATTGTACATATTATGTTTATTTCCGCTGTAGACATTTATGTTTATTTCCAGTGTATTATTTGTTCATTATCTGGTGTATTTATTTTATTCTGTTCTGTTGTTATCTGTTTATGTGTTATATTCCAAAGATTACCCTTGTCACCGTCAGTACGAGAAATGGGGTCGTCACAAAGGTTCGAATGATTTCGTTCGTCCGTGAAGAAGAGGGCGGCGCTGAGAGTAATGAGGGGTTAGGGTATCCTTATTTTATATTTTTATTATTTTTATTTTCAAAAATAACCGTGTGTTGATATGAACTCCAAATCGAACCCAACGACTATTGCCCTAGTTGAATACCCCTATTTCGGACACAATGGGATATGTCCCGTAAGCCAATTCTATTGTTTCCAACAATTTTTCTTTAAATTAGAATATAAATCAATATATTTTGAATTTAAAAGTACATACTGACTCCGAAAATTCCAGAAAATTTATATTTAGCCATGTTTTGACGATACGGTCCTAACAAAACTAATTTCGATGAATTTGGAGACCATTTGAAAAACGGTCATTTTCCAGTCGAGTAAATTCAAACTAAATTGACCAAACACGTTTAAATCCACCATACTCACATATTAATTCCAAAAATTATCAAAATTGGAATCTAACAATAATTTGATATTCCGGATCCAACAAAAGTGGTTTCGTTGAAAACGGAGGTCGTTTGCAAGATGACTATTTTAAAGGGCAATATATTATATAAATTCCATAGCAACTATTCTGAATTTTCAACTAGACATAACTTTTTATTCCCGTAATGAAATCTTGATTTTTCACATTCGTTGGAAAGATATTTTCAAACAGATTCAAATATTTCTGGTTTTACTAAAATCCAGTTTATTTTGAATCTTGTACATTCATTTGAAATTTGAAATTGAATTTTCAAATTACCGCGCCATTTCTGGCTCGTTATATAACTAAAATAAATTTATATTTTCTAACTTTGATTTACATAAATTTATTCGTTCTAATTCTATTGATATACACGTAAATGTGTATATTTTATCCGCATATTTATCTTATTTTATCTTTTAAATAGTTGATATTGTGTATTTGTAATGACCCGGACTCTTAGGGGTTAATTTTAAAATATTTAATATGGATTTAAATATTTAGTTAAGTAAATAAATCAATTTTTATAGGGAGTTATCGATTTAAAAATCAATTTCAATTTAATATTTGAAAATATTAAATTATCAGAATACGAAAATGGATTTAGTTGAATTCAAATTTTTAATTTGAATTGAAACCAGTTCAAATAATTAATATGAAATTTTAACGGTAATAATATTTATTTATTATCGAGTAGAATAAATAGTTTGAAATTTAAATTATATCAATTTAAATTAATATCTTCTATAGATGATCAAATTGGACTTCGTGACCTGTCCCGGTGGATTCAGAATGGTGGTTTAACCCTAGGAAGGACTGTTGTTGGGTTCAAATAGGAGTTGAAATCAATGTGGTAATTTAAATTAAAGAATAACGGTTTTAATTTAGAATTAAATAAAATATAAAATTTTTGTGGCCCTGGATACACCACCTACCCTAGCTATGCCATCCACTCCTTTCCTTCCGTTCAAATCCAACCACGTTCCCCTTTCTCCTATTATATAACGCAACATCCCCTCTGTCTTTCCTTCATTTCGATTTCCTCTAAAGAAAAAAAATCGAATCCAACTCTCGTATTAGAAAAAAAAAGAAGGAGTGGAATAGCGTTTCAATTCACGTTCTCGATCTGTGGTAGTGAGTTCTTCAAAGCTCGCCGGAGCGATGGCGAATCAAGGACAGCAGCAGTAGGGTTCGATGTTGTAGGAATTTAGGGAAATCGAAGATGGATTGGAGCTTAGTGATGTCGATGCACTGATGGGGTGATTCAGGGTTGGCGACTGAAGTGAAGTCCGACTTCAAATTTGTATCGCGTGTGTATGGAGCAGGAAGTCAACATTAGTATAGGCCATGATTTCAGAAAGGGGATCTGGAGTAGTGGTATTCATAATGGTGCGATGAACTGGTGTTGGAGGATCAACAGTTGAAATGGTGGAGGAGGACGCGATGGTTTATTTAGATAGAGAAGGACGCGATGGTCACTGTTGTACTGACCGCTGCGAGGTCGACTAGGTGAGGCAAGTTTTCGAGTTAGGTTTCAGGTTTTGGGGTATTCGATAATTACAGTTATTATGGTTTACTGTATGGATAGTGGCGAAAATGAAGGACAATACTGTAGTGTGGTAGTGGCATTGTATGGGATTAAGTTGCAGGAGCAGTGAGAGCTGATGGTTGTACTGATTTTTGTTGATGAACGGAAGGTGTTCGATGAATTGCTGTAATGGACGATGGGAGTGTCTGGAGGTTGATTTCAGTTTAGGCGGTTAGAAGTTTTGCTCCGTTGGTAGGTCGAGTTTAACAAGGTATATATTTACGTAATTTAAAATTCATAGAATCATTTTATTTATTTGTTCTTGGTTAGTATAAATAAATAGATAGCTAATTTCAATAAGTAAATTTGGTTGATTGAAAATAAAATTAAATGATTTTAGGTGTTAGATAAATTCCTTTGAGACAAGTCGAATGGAGCGTCGTGAAGTTTGGAATTTTAAATGGATACTTGACATAAGGAAACTCTGGTGAGTAAATCTCACTCACCATTAATTAGAATTATTTCTAGTTGATAAAAATAATTGTCTGTGCTTGTTTGAATGTTGTCTGATTGTTTTAAAATATATATCAGTTATTTAGGGTATATATATATATATATATTGGGTTGATGATTGGTTGGATTCCCGCAGTATCATTAGCGGATGCCCGCAGTTTCATAGCGGATGATTACCCTATACGCCCCACGCTATGATTAGTGGATGACCTTCTATACCGCGATATCCTGCCTCGAAGCAGGATGGGTATTACTATGTTGACTAACGTCTTTAGATGCAGGAAAACAGATTGGAGGAATCCAACTGGATTCCTCAAAAATATATTATCTGTTTGTTGTTTGTTTGATTTCATATATATTCATATATGATGTGTTAAATCAAATGATTTAAAATTGGTTGATTAGATTGTTTAAAATATCCCTGGGGCTTGAATATTGCTTCATAAAAATATCGAAAGGGTATTTGAGATTTTAAAAAGGGAATTCTATTTTTATAAATAGAATTTGAATCTTAAATGAACTATAGGAAATATTTACTTGTTTTGAAGATATATAAAACAAGTAATTGAATGTATAAACTTTGTTTATAAAATGAAAGATGGGATTTGAATCGAATTTATAAACTTTGTTTATAAATGGAAGATGGGATTTGAATCGAATTTATAAACTTTGTTTATAAATGAAAATATGGGATTTGAATTGAATTTATAAACGTTGTTTATAAATAATGCAGAGAATTCAAATAGAATTTGAAAATAGAATTTCAAATGGACTTTAAACTATAGAATTTGAAAATAGAATTTCAAATGGACTTTAAACTATAGAATTTGAAAATAGAATTTCAAATAGACTTTAAACTATAGAATTTGAAAATAGAATTTCAAATGGACTTTAAACTATAGAATTTGAAAATAGAATTTCAAATGGACTTTAAACTATAAAATTTGATAATAGAATTCAAATGAAGTTTAAATAAAGAGAATTCAAATAGAATTGAATTGGAATTTGAATAAGAAGTCGATAAGGAAACGAGAGTATGAGTATAATTAGAATTTGTTAATATGCAAGTTAAAATATATTTGAACATGTCAT